>JAGIQG010000011.1:48924760-49589760 GCA_024679065.1 Sphyrna mokarran | reverse complement strand
CTGCCAATGTAAAGTGCCAATCAATTCTCTATGGCTGAATATTTTTACTGCCTATTGGCTTTCTTAGTGGCACATTTCTGATTTTTATTCACTTTTCTTTTGTTTACCTGATAAATGTCTTTCAAATATATTTTCCTTGTGTGCAAATAACAATATCCAATTAGACACCACTGCAAAAGGCACACCAAATAGAAATATGAAAAAATTTACTGTAATGAAAAAGACACTTCAAGTAAGACATTGACTTATGTATTATCCTAAGTTCCTGCTTTTACGAACTATTTTTTTATTGAAGTGTTGAGTAATGCATTTTACTATCTTTTCATTTTTTTTCCTCAAGGAATTCTAATTTCTGGAAGTATATGTGACATGCATGAAATAAACATCATGTTACAAGTTCATACTGTTAGTATCAGTTGCTGTAATTGCTACCAAAAATAACATTGTGTTTCTTTTAAAAAATAAGTTAATTCCAAAACATGTTTATGTAATTTGTGTAATTTTTCACAAAAATACTACATTTTCACAAGAATACTAAACAGATTTGGCAGCTTACCTTGTCTTTTGGAGTCCTCTAAAAGCAAAATACTCGAACTAGCATGAACTATTGTGACTGGTATTACGTAAATAAATGTGGCAGTTAATTTGCAAAACTCCGCAATAACCAAAAGATGACCAATCAATTATTTGAAGAAAAGCTATTATTCAAAACAGGGAATCCTCAGATTACCTTTTGAATAATGCCATGGGGTCTTTAATGTTCATCTATTGTTGTAACAGGCAGAAAAAGTAAGTCTGAGTTTAAGCTCTCACAATGCTACAGCAAAATAATAATCTACATTATGAACTCAAGCCTCAGAGACAAGCTTGAACATACAACTTTCTGATTCAGGTGGTGATCATTCAACCCCCTAAGCTAAATGGAGGCAATAAGCATATGTTTCATGCTTTTGGAGATGTGGAGCGGCGGGGGGTCCTGGTATAGTGATCGCTGGTTTAAGTCCCTCCCTGTCCTTTGGGATGATCAAAGCACTTCAACAACAGTGATTTCTGAAAGTAGGCTCAGCCTGCATAGGGTAAAACAAAGTCCTTATTTTATAAATCTGTAATACTAATAACCAGTGTTATTAGTTCCTGATTTAATAACTGCATTTCAGTTGACTATTAGCTCATTTCATGTGGAAACACAGACATCTCTGGGTCCAAGCTGAACGTGTCAACTGTTGTCTGTAAACCGCAATGATTGCTAACAATCGTTGATCCTGAATCAATAACTGCTCATCTTCTGGCTCCTGAACCAGAGTGTGCACCTTCATTGACTCCTGGATTGGTCGCAGCCCTTGACTGTCTCCAAGTTGAATCCTCATTCCCACATTGTACGAAGTTGATTCATGAGCCATTCTATCTCATAAGCCAGACTCCATTTCAGTGCTGTTGCCTGCTGGACATTCCTCCCCAAGACATGCCCTCGGATAATGTATTTGATACCTTGTATAGTATCTTCACTGGCCCACGTAATTTGATCACTGTACCTCTCCACAATCCTGTAAAATAACCTTAAATGTCTGGATACTATTTTTAAAATTACAAATGTGGGAAAAGTTTCTCTCGGTTTGAAAGTATTTCTGCTGATAGAAATAAAGCAATTGCCACTGTGATGGGATTGAATATGGCCATGGAAATAGCAGTTGTGATTAAAGGAACAAGATAGTTACTTGCAGAAGGAAAGTACGATATCTTGATTGTGAAGTACACAACAGCACAGGAATGCTAAAAAGAGGCTCATGTTTCTACAAAATTGGATATCAAAAAGACAACTATGGAATTCAGTGTTTAAAATTTGAAGCTTATTTATTAGTGTCACGAGTACGCTTACATTAACACTGCAATGAAGTTATTGTGAAAGCCCCCCAGTCACCACACTCCAGCATCTGTTTGGGTACACTTAGGTTGGCATGGCCTAACCAGCATATCTTTCAGACTGTGGGATGAAACCAGAGTACCCAGAGGAAACCCAGTCAGACATAGGAAGAACGTGCAAGATCCACACAGCCAAACTGAACTTGCGTTGCTGGTACTGTGAGGCAGAGGTGCTAACCATTGCACCAACATGCCAGCATTGAAACAATTCACGAGAGACTCAGCAACTTGTTCCCGATCATGGATCATACACGACTGTAGTGTAGCCTGTTGCGTCCTTCACAAATGAAATGGATGTTGACATCACTGGCACACGGCCAAGACTGCACTGGAGTCAGAGCTAAATTGTGAAGAACATCATCACTACTTGTGCACATTAGATTCTCAGTAACTGCTGAGAGGAGATCACCGTGTCACTGAAGTCTTCTCTAAAGTGTAAGACAATCTACCTTTGACAATCTACCTCTTTCTCCCCAACTTGCAATGGCAAGGGCTATTCCCCAATACACTACCCTTTACCACATGACATCAATCTTCTTTTCCCCTCTACAGACATCAAGAATCTCAGCAGCAAATAAGTTCAGCCTTTCCTGAACACAAGACAGTGTACTTTTTGCAAACAGAGTGATTTCCCTGGATGATGATGCATACTTTTCTTTCACATTTTCTAATATTTCTCCTGGGTTAAACACAAGGCCCTATAATACAATAAGCAACTGACTTCTCAATCTACGAAAGAGTTATGAGACTGAGATGACCACAGGGCTGCTGCTGGTTATATCTCTGGAGTTATTCCTGGGCAATATGGTGTTGTCTCACATTTAGTAAGATACTCTGAGCAGTAACCTCAAGAGTTGCATATGCTTCTGTGGAGGTAAGGGCACTCACCAACCCTGCCCCACCCTCCCCCCACCCCCCGAAGTTCAGGCTTCACAGGTTAGGGTTTTGCAGGACCTTCACAACTCTCCCTGATCATGTTTCTTGTCATTATTGAGTGAGGGTGATGATTTAGAACCATTTGCTGACTAAATCATGATTCTGCAAGGTAGTTGATGTAATCTTCATATCATTATCAGAGAGCTTGTGATAATCAAACTTATTTATTTCCATAGCCTCTATTAAGATTACAGCACTTCCGTTCCTCCGGAAATGTTCCAAATAGAGTTTGAATGAGATAGAATATGGCAGTTCTGTAAGGATTGTATCTTTAGCCTTTCAATCTTGAATCCATATTTTCTGGCCTAATACTAACATCACTGAAGTCTTCACTCCATGCCTGAAGTGAAACCAGTTCTGTTTTTCCAGTCAGGTGTTCTTCATGTTTCTTATTCTCTTCTGATTATCTAATAATTTGACTTGATTTATTATTGTCACAACAATACATCATACAGTGAAAAGTATTGCTTCTTTCACTCTATACAGACAAAGCATACCATTCACAGAGGAAGAAATGAGAGAATGCAAAATGTACACACAGTCATAGCTAGAGTGTAAAGAAAGATCAATTTAGTGCAAGTAGGTCCATTCAAAAGTCTGATGGCAGCAGGGACAAGCTGTCCTCAAGTCAGATAGTACATGACTTCAGACTTTTGTATCTTTTGCCTGATGGTAGAAGGCGAAAGAGAGAATGTGCGGGGTGCATGGGATCCTTAATTATACTGGCTGCTTTGCCAAGGCAGCAAGAAGTGTACACAGATATGATGGATGGGAGACTGGTTTGCGTGATAGACTGGGCTACATTCACAATCATTTGTACAGCAACGGCCATACCAAGCTGTGATACAGCCAGAAAGAATGTTTTCTGTGGTGCATCTGTAAAAGTTGGTGAGAGGTGTAGCTGACATGCCAAGTCTCTGAGAAAGTAGAGGCATTGGTGGGTTTTCTTAACTATAGTGTCAGCATGCGGAGACCAGGACAGGTTGTTGGTGATCTAGACACTTTAAAAAAATTGAACCTCTCGACCTTTCTACTTCACCCCTGTTGATGTAGACAGGGTCGTTTACCCTTTCTGAAGTCAATGATAATCTCCTTCATTTTGTTGATATTGAGGGAGCGATTATTGTCGCCACATCAATTCTCCACCTCATTCCTGTACTCTGTCTTGTCATTGTTTGAGATTTGACCCACTACGATGGAGTTATGAGCAAACTTGAAAATCAAACTGGAGGGGAATTTAGCCACACGGTCATAGCTGCAGAAGTATAGTAAGGAGCTGAGAATTTAGCCACCTGGAGCACCAGTGTTGAGGATGATCATGGAGGAGATGTTGGGGTGCCTATCCTTACTGATTGTATTCCGAGAGTTAGGAAATTCAAGATCCAGTCACAGAAGGAGGAGCCGAGGCTCAGGCCACAGAATTTGGAGATGAATTTCATGAGAATAAGTGTGTTGAAGGCTGAGATGTGGTCAATAGGTAAGAGTCTGACATAGGTGTCTTTGTTATCTAGGAGTTCCAGGGCTGAGTGAAGAGCAGGGAAATGGTGCCTGTTGTGGACTTGTTGCGGAAATAGGCAAGCTGTAGTGAATTCAGATGGTCCGAGAGGCTGGAATTGATTTGTGCCATGACCCAGCTTTTCAAAGCACTTGATAGTGATGGATGGCAGAGCCACCAGATGATAGTCATTAAGGCACACTGCTTGATTTTTCTTCTGTATCAGAATGATGATTGTCTTCTTGAAGCAGAGAGTCACTCAAATTGTTGTAAACTGAGGTTGAAGATATCTGTGAATACCTCCACCCATTTGGTCTGGTACTGTCTTTTGGCATCTTTGATAGATCTCCTTAGATCGTATCTGGCTTTCTAATGTAACATTTGGTTATAGAATCTGCTTTAACAAAGGAATTTGTGTTCTGAACTGTCTTCCCATAAGTAGCTCTGCCAGTGAAAAGCATTAGCTCAACATTTCAGCAAGGCTAAATTCAAATTGCTATTATTAGTGATTAGCATTTTAATGGTTTTCATTGCTCTTTTGGCCTCGTCTTCAGTCTGTCAGTGAAGAGAACTGGTAATGCAAGTGATTTCACAGTATTTTCTAAATTTATTGAAGCATTCATTCTTGAACTGTGGCCCATTGTCTGAAACAATTTATCCAGAAACCCATGCATTGAAAAGATATCCTTTAATACGTTTAACACAGTCCCAGCATAGTGTGGAGTCTGGCAGTTTCTAACCATTGTTATGATCCCAGCTATGTTAATACTGGGCAAACACAGTAAGCAGTCTCACAACACCAAGTTTAAATCCAACCAATTTATTTGATAGTAAAATCACAAGCTTTTGATCTTATGGTCTTCATCAGGTGAATGAGGTGTTCTGGTCTCCATTCTCAGATCTTCAGGGCTTCTCTCAAGCCCGTTTTGCTTCACGTCTAATTCTTGCAGCTCTTACTTTAACGTGGAACCTTTTCCTCAACTTAACAGACTCTGTGCCCTATCGATGGAACCATTTTGATGTTAGATTGGTGTCACCATGGCTGCTACCATAAATTGTGGTTTGCTTTCCATGTTGAACAATATTTGAATTTCTTTTTCTGCTAACATGTGACCTAATATGTACTGCAAAGATTTCCACCTATTCATGAGTGTCTTTGTCTGATATAAGTAAGTTCCTTCAAAAATTACTTCATTTATCGAGAGGCTATATTATGTATATTGTTTAAGTAGGTCTCTAGTGCATAGATTGTTCTCTCTTTCTAAAGAATCTCTAGCACATGACTGCTGAGTCACTGTTACATCACCATCACATCACTAAGATTATTAACCGATTATTAAGCATTCTCTCTGATTACCTAATTCCCTCAGATGGTGTATCAGAGCTGATATGTGGGAGTAAAGAAGCAAATTCCCAAGGGCATTGTGAAAAATGAAAAGAAGCAGTTGTGCAACTACAGCATAAGAGTTGTATTGAAAGTCACCAAAGGGGTGACAAAATGCCCCGTGCATACCCTAGGCTGAGCATGTGTGGTCACTGAACTTAATACAGCATTGGTCAACAGTCCTGGAGTGTGAGAGTTGGAATAGTATCAGTGTTTCCTCCCTTCATGTAGTCCAAGTGATTTTTATAACAGGCACGTTGTAAGACACCCAGTAGTTAGTGTTGTGTGATCTTTGCAAATAGTTTTCAGGTTAGAGTCCTGCATTTTCTTTCTGTCTCTGAACCATGCTTTCCCATCTCATTCAGTTATGAGTGCCAGCTGTTCCTCTAATAAACAAACAATCTTGCAAAGCATGAAAAAAAAAGATTGATGAAGCACGCAAGAAGTTAGCTGAGTTAATGGAGTGAACCAAGTCACTGCTTTCTTATCTGTCAGCCCTCAGTCCACTGCTGCAGTGTTAAGTTTAGAACTTTTTTTTAAAAGGGTGCACTCTAAGCTATTCACACAATACTCCTATCTTAGATAGCATTTACATTAATCGCTATCTAACAAATAGAAGGCATTCTTTCTGGTTGTATCACAGCTTAGTACAGCCCCTGCTCTGCCCAAGACTAAGAAACGACAAGGATCGTGAGCGAAGCCCAATCATGCAAACCAGCCTCCCATCCATTGACTATCTACATTTCCTGCTGCCTCAGAAAAGCAGCCAGCATAACCAAGAACGCCAGATGTACCCCAGACGTGCTCTCTTCCACTTTCTTCTGATGGGAGAAAGATACAGAACCCGGAGGTCACATACGAACTGACTCAAGAACTTCACCTTCCCTGCTGCCATCGGACTTTTGAATGGACCTACCTCATATTAAGTTGATCTTTCTCTATACCTTTGCTCTGACTAAGACTACATTCTGCACCCTCCTTTCCTTCTCTTTGTGTGGTATGCCTTGTTTGTATAGCACGGAGGAAACAATACTTCTCACTGTATGTTACTGCATGTGTCAATAATAGATCAAATCAATGAGATGAGATGATCCAGGAATCTTGGGCATATACTTCTCCAGCAAATACAAGTCTTGTTCCATTGGCTGCAAAGTAGTGTGACTCACAGCATGAAAACTCACTGCATTTTTGAATGAAAGCTGTTTCTCCGAGATAAAACCCATACCAAACTTGCATCAAAATCTGGGGAATTCTAGACTGCACAGATCTGGCAACCTGCAGTTTCAAGTGTTCTAATTTTTTTTAATAAAACAGTATTTATGTTGAGGGCTCAGCTCCACACAAACACTGCTTCTACACTCTCCCATTTTTTTTAAGATATTCTAGAGTGTTATGAAGGAAAAGAATCATTGAATTAATTATTTATTCCACCCACTGCACCAAACCACCTTCCTACTCTTCTTGTTTCAATTCATAACGCCTTTTTGCTAATTCATGGATGAAATCACATATGACAATCTGAAATGCACTTTTATTTTGCCTGCTGTGTTGCATGTTGTGTAGTTGTCAGTTTAGTCATGAGTTCATTGTGCATTAAAGCTGAAAATACCTATACAATTAATATCATTTTGCATGATTATGGAAAATACCCAGCTGTGTGATGAAAAGCAAATGTCATTTACCAGCAGTTGGGAAACAGTGTCTTCAGCAGGATTTTAAATGATAGAGAAACCAAATAACCTATGCTATCCCAAAAGTATGAGAGCAATATAACATCAAAACATCAAACCAGTTTGATCTTTTGTAACAAAATGAATTCAATTGACTTATCTAACAAAATATTACGGCATAGCAGAAGGTGATGTAACAGTTATGTGACTAGACCAGCAAACCCCAATGTTGGGAGTTTAAATTCCACCAGATTTTCTGAAACTGAATTAGATAACTGGCAATTTGTAAGCTGCAGAAATGGGCAGAAATTGTGTCACATTCACTGTGGAAGATAACTGATTCATTCATGTCCTTCAGCGAATAAAAATTATCATTCTTTGCCAATGTTTAATGTACAGGTGACTCCAGTCCTATGCTACATAGCTGACTCCTATTGCTTTTGAAATGATCAAGTAAGCCAGTGTAAAAAAAACAATTGCACATGATAACAAACAAGAAGTTAGAAAGGAACATGATTCCACGTTGGTACATCTCAATCACTGATAAATGCAGTAAATGCTGGAAATAGTGACCAGGACAATCAGCATCTGTGCAGAGAGATAATCAAAATTAGAAGAAGAGTTCACTGAAGATTACCAGAGTGGGTACGATGGCAGAAGGCCATGAGAATTGGTCAAGAGTACCCCTTTCCAACCTCACTCAGATCCAGATTTCTAGCAGTAATTCACTGGATAGGCCTCAGGAGAATTACCTCCACCTCGATGGAGAGCTCCTGGCCTCTGACTGTCATCTACAGGATGCTTCACAGGAACTCACAAAGGTTCCTCACATAGCACCTTCTAAACTCATGACCACTACCGCCTAGAAGGACAAAGGCAGCAAATACACAGGAACATCACCAACAGGAGGTTCACCTCCAAACCATTCACTGACATGACTTGCAAATATATCACCATTCCTTCACTGTTGCTGGGTCAAAATCCTGGAACATCTTTGTTAACAGCACTATGGGTCATCACACAAATTGCAGCAGTTCAAGACATCAGCTCACCGCCAAGAGCAATAAGGGATGGGTTGGCCTAGCAAACAAAATACACAGCCCTCACAATCTCTTCCCTCTCCAAGACGTGCCGCACTCTCTCTCTCCTCGGGTCCATCATATCTTCTCCCCACTGGGACTGTCATACCTTCATTCTTCAGGCCTCGCTGCACATTTGTTCTCTAAGCCCGTTGCACTTTCACTTCCTTGTGCCCGGCAGGCCTCAGCACACTCACAGATACCAGTGTCTGCTGCTCCTCCAAATGGACACTGTTTTGGTCCCTCATTGCTGCTGAGAAGTGAGGGGCAAAGTGGCACTCTTGCCCACAGCAACTGATTAGACAATCCTATGTTATATCTTCACCTTCACAGTTAGCATTGTTGCAAGCCTCACATTTACATCTCACAGCCTGCCCACTCTGCCAAGACAACAACGTCAACCAGACTGTATGATACTCACTAACAATCTTGTAAGTTACTTCCAACACTGTGATCGAAATGTTCCAGTCTCGCACAAGCCATCAGTGCCAGCGAGAACAGAGGATTTGGCGTCATTCTCCATTCAAAGCAACGGGACCCAAGAACCTCAGCCACAGTCAAGGTCGGAGAATTCCACTCCGTAACTTACTGAACAATTTACTTCCTACCAACAACAAGTGATGGCATTAAGAATGTGTTATCATCATCTGCCAAATGACAAATTGGTTAGACTTTTCCATATGTTTCTATTCTGTTGTTGTTTTATAGCTGCTTACATGGGTTTTCCAAATACTTAGAAAGGCATATTGTAAATAAATAGCAACTATTTCAAAGTCCAAAAAAGATACTATTTATTCAAACCTCAAACAAATTGAAATAATATTCAAGAGAAAGACGATGCAAAAATAACCCAACGTGAAAAAGGTATTATTCATTGATTGTGCTCTCTTAAACTGTCCTCAAAAAGCAAGATTAAATACATCTTCAAATATTTTAAGAAACGATACGGTCTTAATGAGGCTCTCACATGAAATACGTAAATGGACTTCAGCAAAAAACCCTTTGCGGTTGGCAAATCAAATGGGGAAAAAGGTGAGAAGAGTCTCTCTACAGCCTCATCAACCAATTTGTTGTTTTAGAGTCACTGAATAGATACCAATCCAGAAAATTAACCAAAGCCCAACAAAAGCTATAAAGAAGCTAACAACTCAAGCTTAGTATTGACAAACATCCAAAACAAAAACGTGGCACGGGCTTTATAAATAAAGCCATAGGTATATAGTTTTCTGGTATTAGAGGAAAACTAGTTAGGTATAAGTTAACATTACAGTGACCTATACTAATAGTCAAGAGAATAGGAGCTGAAATCCCTGAAATGAAGGACTGTTGTGTATTCTGTTTCACAAGATGTGGCTCACTCCTGCTTCACCGGACAGTGCCCAACAATCAGAGGGTTTTTCAATCCATTGAATGGACCATACAGCGGCCTCAGGCAAAGATTGGGGAGGTGGGATCTGCTTCCTAATCAACACCTTGTAGTGCCAAGATGTAATAACACTGGCAATTTTCTGTACCCCAGACCTAGAATACCTGATGCTAAGATGCCACCCCTACTACCTTCCATGGCAGTTCACCTCTGTTATCCTGATGGCAGTTTACATCCCACCCCACACGGATCTCAAGATCCAGCTGGATAAAATATATATCACTACTAATAGTCTTGAGACGAAACATCCCAAGGCCTTGTTCATCGTGGCCGGGAACTTCAATCAGACCAAACTCAGGAGCGTACCACCAAGTTACCACCATTATGTCACCTGTTCCACCAAAGGCCCAAACATCCTAGATCTCTGCTACGCAAATATCAAACATGCCTACCACTCTATCGCTCACTCACACTTTGGCAAATCAGACCACAAGGCTGTGCTCCTACTCCCGGCTTACACACAAAAACTGAAACATAGAACATAGAACAGAGAACATTACAGCACAGAACAGGCCCTTCGGCCTTCGATGTTGCGCCGACCAATATAAAAAGCAATGCCCCTCCAAACTAAACCATTCCCTTCTCTTCCATATACTTATCAACTAAGATAAGTATAGTCTAAGATAAGTATAAGATAAGATAAGATAAGTATAGTATAAGATATGTATAGAAACAGGAGAATCCATCAAAGAAAGTTGTGCAATATTGGTCTGAGGAATCGGATGATCTCCTAGGGGGCAATATTGGACAGGTCAGTATTTAAAAAGCCTGCAACCAGCCTGAACGAGTATGCCATTACAGTAACTGATTCATTAGTATGTGTGAAGAAGACCGTGTGCCAAAGAAGCAAATCCATGTGTTCCCCAATTGAAAACAATGGATGAACAGAGATATCCACTGCTGCTGAAGTCCGGGCACTCAAGTCAGGTGACACTGGCTGATATAAGAAAGCCAGATACAAGCTAAGGCGATCCATCAGAGATGCCAAAAGACAGTCCTGAACCAAGCTAGAGTCTCAGACTAGCCACACCAACCCCACCAATTATGGCATACAGATCACAAGATGAAGGCACGTAAAATTGCCGTTTCCAATGCACCCCTCCTGATGAACTCAACGCATTTCACTCAAAAGGTCAATGAGAGCAGGACCTTCACCCTAGAAGCCCTAAATGAAACTGCATCTGGGGTCACCATTGCAGATATCAGGGCAGCTTTCTCCAAAGTCAACCAATGGATGGGGCACCCGGACGAGCACTCAGATTCTGTGTGTATCAATTGACAGAGAGCCATCTTCAACCTCTCTTTACAGCAATCTTTTTACAGCATTAATGACTATCAGCCGGTGGCTCTGACATCCATCATTATGAAGTGCTTCAAAAGGCTAGTCATGGCACAAATCAATTCTATCCTCCCAGACTACTGTATCCACTACAGTTTGTCTATCGCCACAACAGGTCCACAGGAGATACTGTCTCCCTGGCCCTGCACTCAACCCTGAAACACCTATGTTAGACTCCTATTTATTAACTACAGCTCAGCCTTTAACACCATTATTCACATTAAACCCATCTCCAAACTCCTTGGCCTAGGCCTCGGTATCTCCCTTTGCACACTGGATCCTGAACTTCCTAACTCACAGACCACAACAGAGGTCTGTAAGAGAGGCAAACAACACCTCTTTCATGACTGTCTTCAACACCGATGGCCCACAAAACTGTCTTCTCAGCCCCCTAATATATTCCTTATACACCTATGACTGTAGCCAAATTTTCCTCCAATTTGATTTTCAAGTTTGCTGACGATACCATTGTAGTGACTCACATTTCAAACAGTGATGAGACAGAGAATCTGGTGAAAGCTCTCCCTCAATGTCAACAAAATGAAGGAGATTGTCATCAACTTCAGGAAAATTAAAGGAGAACATGCCCCTGTTTCTATCAACAGGGACGAATGGAAAAGTTGACAGCTTCAAGTTTTTAGGTGTCCAGATCACCAAAAATCTGGTCTGGTCTTCCCACATCAACACCCACCATTACCTCTACTTTCTCAGAAAATGAAGGAAATTTGACACGTCAGCTACAACTCTAACCAACTTTTATAGATGCACCATTCCTTCTGGCTGTATCACAGCTGGGTATGGCTCCTGCTCTGCACAAGACCACAAGAAGCTACAAATGATCGTGAATGTAGCCCATTCCATCATGCAAAACCAGCCTCCCATCCATTGACTCTGCCTAGACTTCCCCCTGCCTCAGCAAAACAACTAGCATTCCCTTTCCCTACGAAAGAAGGTGGAAGGAAGATACAAAAATCTGAGGTCATGTACCAACAAAGTCAAGAACAGCTTCTTCCCTGTTGCTGTCGGGCTTTTGAATGGACTTACCTTGCATTAAGTTGATCTTTTCCTACACCCTAACTATGACCGTAGCACTACATTCTGCACTCTTTCATTTCCTTCTCTATGAACAATATACTTTGTCTGTATAGCGCATGAGAAACAAAACGTATGTTATTATGTGTGACAGTATAAATCAAATCACTGTTGACAGCTGGACAAGTTGAAAGCAGTTTAATGAAAGAAATGAAAATAAAAAGTTGGCATCAGTAAAAGTAACCATGATACTACAGATTGTCATTAAAATTGATTACAATAGGACAACTGCATAAGAACAACCTGTTAGAAAACTGTAAAGTATATGGTATTATTGCACCTAAAATGAGCTTCAGTAACCTACATAATAACCAACAAAGGGCTGGCCTATCAAGTCAAATTTTCATCTGTTTTAAGTAGTACAGTTAAGGAGCCAGAAAATAACAGTGAGTTACTGAAGAAGGGAGAGCGCAACGGCAGAAAGCACAATCTTATCAGTCAAGTATCAAGTTATTCTTTTCACTGCTTTCATTTCAAATTGGTGCAAAGAAAGAAATTCTTTTCAACTTAATGACAAAAAGGCTGCATGCTGCATAAGAATTTAATAACCCTTGCCCTTTCCAAAGGAAAGTTAATAAGAAAGCAGGTTTCCCAATAAAAACAGGTCATTAAAATTTAAAACTGCAAAGCATCTATATATTGGCACTCATTTTGTAAGCTGCAGGCTTTTAGGGCAAGATAGATTAGCATTTATTGAAGTGGATTGAGTGCGTCGATAACATTGTACATCCAATAACAAAAATCACATACACTGACAGAAGGTTCCAAAGTAAGATTGCAACTCTTACCCAAAACATATTTTGAAAATCTGTGGTATCTATTTAAGTTTAGAACACAGCTGTTACTTCAAGCTTAAAACAAGATTTTAGGTAAGGAAACTGGCCATAGGAATAATTACTGTTCTACAGTGCACTGATCCTGCTGCTTGTCATTTTGCAAATGCACATTTGTCTCCTTGCAAAGGAATTTGATGCCAGGCAAGTCAACAGACTAGCTCCATGTAAAAGAGAAAACTTTACAGAATTCTGCATGCAATATCATTGTGCTTGGTTGACTATAGAAAGTGAACATTCAACTATTTTAAGCCACAAAGACTTTATATACTCGGTGGTGTAGAAATGTGATGAAAAGTTGACAAACTGATCCTGCACACAAGTCTAACATGACGACAACAAGATATAAATCAATTTACAATACTTGTTTAGCACCTTTGCACATATGAATCACTGTAATACTGTGACTAAAATTATATGCATGGAAACTGATAACTGTTTCCAAAAAATAAATTGTCAGAACTGTCAATAAAATGGAAGCATTAGGAAATGCATAGCTTTCTGGCAAATCGGTGACATGGATCATTTTCAATTTTGACACCTGGATAGTAACAAGCCTTGACAAACAAGTGGCAATCAGAAATGCCATAAAAGTGTCAGGTCATAACCAGTAACAACTTCCAAAATGGCTTAGCAGTAGTCCTAACTTGCAGTGGGCCACAGCCAAAGCCCACACCATCAACATGGGACTTAACTATGACTAAAAGCTTCAATGGATCAGCTATGTAAACACTGTAACAGAAAGAGCTGGGTAGAGGTTGATATTTCATGAACAGTGGATCATTTCCTCAACACCCAACAAGCTCTCCAACAAGTAAGGCTCAAAAGGATAACTGATGATTTATTCATCAGTGCTATGCAATTCATATCGTCCCAATGGAACCAGAAATATAAAGAGAAAGCTGAGTATCGCTATAACCCCTACAATGTTATTGTTAAAAATGCCTTTTGATTAATGTATAGCTCATGCATGCTGACTGTTCCTACACACAAATTCCCAGTATTCTGGAATCTACTGAATAGCTTTAATAATCTTATCATTTCTGCTCTCATGATTTGGACCCATACCTCAGAATAGTTAATGAATCATCAGTGCCATCCCTTGCAGTCATGCTTCGTGCCTTCAGTAAGGCAATCACAGGCCAGTAATAAGTAACATGAAGAGTATTAGCATTGTCCACTTATCTTCAGTACTAAGTAAATAAGGTGCTTTCATACATGCAGATTCAGAATATTCAGAACCATTGGAACCATTTCGGTGTAGAACATTATTGCAATCAAGAAAGATTTGCTGCTTCTTATTGCAAAACTAATGATAATGAAGATTTGGGGATGGTTGGGGTGCTTGTTGGTGGGTAGGTGGGTAACGATTTCTATCCCAAGTGAGCTGACTATTGCCTGGCTAAGGCAACAAAATTACCTGCTTTCATCTGTATTAACAGAACATCACAGCGTAAATTTCCTCAGCCAAGTGTAGAATATTGATCACATAAAACAAATCAAGCAGGTAGCCTGATGGTTCAAGTTTATTCAATGAGTCGCTGAGCAATACAATCATTCTGTGCAAAGCAAGTTGACCGTAATCAGGGAAACAGCAAAGCCTCCAAATTGACTCCTGGTTAGCAGTGCAATAATGTGCCACTGCTCCTGCTCCTAATTCTCCTCCAATAGCTGAATTTTCAGCTGACATCCCATCAAAGCACAGATGTGGAAAATGGCCACTAGCTTGCGGTATTAGAAGCTGACTGTCATTGTCAAAATGAAACCACAGCAAAGCAGGAGAAAATTGTCAAAAAATATACACAGTTTCAAAGACGCAATAAAAAATTTTATTTTATTATAATTATTTAATATGAATACAAAGTAAAATAGCAGTACATAAGAACATAAGAAATAGGAGCAGGAGCAGGAGTAGGCCATCCAGCAATTCGAGCCTGCCCCGCCATTCAATAAGATCATGGCTGATCTGTAGTGGTTCAGTACCACTTTCCTGCTTTCTCCCCGTAATCCTAATTCCCTTGTCAATCAAAAACCTATTCACTGTTGACATGAACATATTCAGCGAGGAAGCCTTCACCACCTCATCAAGCAGAGAATTCCAAAGAATCACCACCCTTTGCATGAAGAAACTCCTCCGCAACTCTGATCTGGACCGCACCCCCCTCCACCCCCCAACTAATCTTGAGGCTGTGTCCTCGAGTCCTGCTATCTTTGCTAAGCGGGAAGAGTCTCTCAACCTCTACCCTATCCAACCCCTTAATTATCTTATGTCTCCATAAGATCCCCTCTCAGCCTTCTAAATTCCAAGGAGTACAAATCTAGCCTATTCAGTCTCTCCTCATAATCCAACGCCCTCATCTCCAGTATCAGCCTAGTAAATCTTCTCTGCACCCCCTTCAAGGCCAATATATCCTTCCTCGAATGCAGCAACCAAAACTGCACACAGTACTCCAGCTGCGGCCTCACCAGTACCCTATACAGCTGCAACAGAACCTCCCTACTTTTATATTCTATCTCCCTAGCTATAAAAGCCAACATTGCATTCACCTTCTTAATCACCTGCTGCACCTGCAGACTGTGTTTCTACGATTTGTGCAGAAGGACCCCAGGTCCCTCTGCACTGTCACATACTGCAGCTTTTAGTCATTTAAATAGAAATCTTTCTTACCATTATTCCTACCAAAGTGGATAACCTTACACTTGCTAACATTATACTCCATCTGCTAGGTCCTCGCCCACTCACTCAACCTATCCAGATCCCTCTGCAGGCTTTCCACACCCTCCACGCAATTTGCTTTTCCAGTCATCTTTGTGTCATCAGCAAATTTCATCACTCTGCACTCAGCCCCTTCCTCCAGATCATCTATGTAAATGGTAAACAGTTGAGGCTCCAGCACCGAACCTTGGGACACTCCACTAGTCACCAGCTGCCAATCAGAATAGCACTCATTAATACCTACCCTCTGCTTCTTATTAGACAACCAATCCTCTATCCAGTCTAACGCCTTACCTCCAACTCCCTGCACCCTAACCTTCTGCAGCAATCTTTTGAGAGACACCTTATCAAACGCCTTTTGGAAGTCCAAAAATGCCACATCCATCAGCTCCCCTCTATCTACCGCACTAGTCACTCTCTCATAGAACTCCAATAAATACGTCAAGCACAACTTCCACTTAACGAATCCGTGCTGCATCTGCCTGATCAAACCATTCGTATCCAGGTGCCTCATTATTTCTGTTTTGATGACAGATTCAAGCATTTTTCCTATTACAGACATTAAACTAACCAGCCTATAATTCCCTGCCTTCTGTCTGGTATAGTAATGTCAATGCTGTGAAAAATAATCAACCAGAGCTCTGAAGACAATCAAGAAATTTACACAAGATAAAATTTTATGAATGAGAAAGTGATTTCCCAGTAACAATGTTCAAACGACATGACCAACACACAAGTGTTGCTTTTAACAGCTTAGAGACACAAAACCTTTCAAGGTCAGTGATTTTAATTTTGCCAGCAAGCTGTGTGTGCAAATTGTGTGGTGCTATTTCCTTCTGTGGTGTAACCGTTCAAGGATTCTGTAGTTACGCCTTGTCTTTGCTACCAGCTTCTTATTGATAGTTTCAAATATGGCATGAGTTAGAGCCAAAGAGGGTTTGTCATCAAGAAACATTAAGGCCTGAATTTTCATTCTCAGGTCAGGTGTGCATGAAGAGAACATTTCCCAGATCTTCAACGGCAGATGGAGTATAATGTTCAATGGCAGATGGAGTATAATGTTAGCAAGTGTGAGGTTATCCACTTCGTTAGGAACAATGGTAGGAAGGATTACTATTTAAATGGCAAAAAGCTGCAGCATGTGACAGTGCAGAGGGACCTGGGGGTCCTTGTACACGAAGCACAAAAACACAGTCTGCAGGTTATCAAGAAGGCGAAAGCAATATTGGCCTTTATAGCTAGGGGGATAGAATATAAAAATAGGGAGGTACTTTTGCAGCCATGTAGGGTACTGGTGAGGCCGTAGTGTGTGTAGTTTTCGTCGCCGCATTCGAGGAAGGATATATTGGCCTTGGAGGGAGATGAGGGCGTTGGATTATGAGGAGAGACTAAATAGGCTGGGTTTGTACTCTTTGGAGTTTAGAAGGCTGAGAGGGGATCTTAGAGACGTATAAGATAATGGGTAGGGTAGAGGTTGAGACACTCTTCCCGATTAACAAAGATAACAGGACTGGAGGGCACAGCCTCAAGATTTTGGGGGGGGGGGGGGGGGGGGGGGGGGGGTTCCAGATCAGAGTTGAGGAAGAATTTCTTCATGCAAAGGGTGGTGAATCTTTGGAACTCACTGCCTGTTGAAGTGGTGGAAGCTTCCTCACTGAATATATTCAAGTCAAGAGTGGATAGGTTTTTAATTGACAAGGGAATTAAGGGTTACGGGCAGAAAGCGGGAAGTGGTACTGAACCACTGCAGATCAGCCATGATCTTATTGAATGGTGGGGCAAGCTCGAGGGGCTGGATGGCCTACTCCTGCTCCTATTTTTTTATGTTCTTACGTTCAACTGACTGGGAGAAAAACAGCCCGGTTAAGTATCACTCACATGGGGCAACTAAATTAGAAATCAGGCTCACTGTCCTCTGAAAAAGTGCGGAGATGAGGTGGGAGGAAGCCTGCCACAGTGCTCCAGCATGCTGCTGAATTTGTTTTTTAAAAAATTAGCAAAACAACAAATAGCTCTTCAGCCCAGTAACACATGCACACTTCATGCCCCATCCATGCCCATGCCAGTTAGTGGCACAACAGCATAGTGGTTAGCACTGCTCAGTGCCAGGGACCAGGCCACTGGTCACTGTCTGTGTGGAGTTTGCATGTTCTCTCCATGTCTGCATGGGTTTCCTCTGGGTGCTCTGGTTTCTTCCCAGAACACAAAGATGTGTGGGTTAGGTTGATTGGCCATGCTAAATTGATCTTGGTGTCAGGCACATTAGCAGGGCAAATGTGTGGGGTTATGGGGATAAGTAGTAGGTGGGATTGTGGGTGGCACAGGTTTGATGGGCTAAATAGCCTTCTTGTGTACTGTAAAGCTTCTCCTTCTTCTATGCCAACCCATGCTGCCTCATGCCCTTCTCCTCATGGCCCCTCATTTCCATTTTGCTATGTCTCTCTACACCCATGGCCCTTATTGCACCTTATGCCTCCATCCACTTCCTGTGTTCCCTCATATTCCCATGTCATCCAATGCCCTTCTATCCATCCCTACGACACTTATGTCAGACTCCTATTTATTAACTATAGCTCAGACTGCAACATCATAATTCCAACAAAACGCCAATTCAAAACTCCATGGCTTAGGACTTGGCTCCTACTGGACCTTAGACTTACTAACCACAGACCGCAATCAGTAAGAATAGATAACAACACCTTCTCCATGATCAGCCTCAACACCAACTGAGTGCAGCCCTTTACGATACTCCTTATGCACCTATAAGCATGTAGCCAAATTTCTCTCCAATTCCATTTTCAAGTTTGCTGATGATACCAGCGCAGTGTATCGGATTTCAAACAACAATGAAATGGAGTACAGAAATGAGGTAAAAAATCTGGTGAAATGGTACAAGGACTAAATTCTCTCCCTCAATTACAGTAAAATAAAAAGAAGTTGTCATCGACTTCCGGAAACATAGAGAAGGACATGCTCTTGTCTATATCAATAGTGAAGAAGTGGAGATGGTCAAGAGCTTCAAATTTCTCGGTGTTCAGAAAACCAACAATCTGTTCTGGTTCCTTCATGTCAATGATATAGTTAAGGAAATCCACCAACTCCTATATTTTCTTAAAAGGCTAAGGAAATTCCACATGTCCGCTTTGACTCTCACCAATTTTCACAGATGTACAGTAAGCATCCTTTCCAGGTTGGTATGATTCCAGCTCTGAACAAGGCAGCAAGAAACTACAAAATGCTGTGAATATAGCCCAGTCCATCAAGCAAACCAGCCTCTTATGCACTGTCTACACTTCCCAATACTTCAGGAAAGCAGCCAACATTATCAAGGACCTCACACATTCAGGTCATTCTCTTTTCCATCTTCTGCCATCAGAAAAAGGTTACAAAAGTCTGAGAGAACATACCAGCTAATTCAAGAACAGCTTCTTCCCTGCTGCCATTAGACTTTTGAATCATATCTTAAGCTGACCTTTCTCTTCATCCTATCTTTAACTACAACACTATATTCTGCACCCTTTCCTTTCCTTTTTGCCTATGTACTCTATGAATGGTATGCTGTGTCTGGAAATTGCATAAGAAAAATAATTCTCACTGTATCCAATACATATGATAATAAATCAAATTGAATCTCCTACCCCTAATACCAATCTATGCCCTACACTCATCCCCATAACCATTTATAGCCTCATGTTCACTTACTGCCAACTCTTCTCAACCCATGCCCACACTTGCCCTTTGGTCTTACCCTCTTCATGCCAAGTCACCATGGACAAGCCTCAGGAACTACAATGACAAAGTAATGTGCCTATTGATGATGTCAGTATTCAAAAAAAAAACTGATTGATAAAATATTCAATATATTGAAATTCTTTCACTGAGCAAGGGTATCAGTAGTTAGACCAGCATTTATTGCCCATCCCTAATTGCCCTTAAGATGGTAGTGAAATTCCATTAGGAAAATTCAGGCTCATGCCTTTCTTCATCAATAGGTACACTTAGAATAAGATCAACATAAAATGTAATGATCATGACAGCTACCAGAATGATTCACGAGATTGACTTTCACATTTGGTCACAAACCACCTTCTCATTAATAGAATGGTGTATTTTCTATTCAGGACCCAAAAACATATTAGCAAGATACCTCTAATGATCTATATTTTAGAGAAATTGGCAGAAATAAAATGGGTTGTGCCCTTTCACCCTTCTGAACGCTCTACAAGCAGAAAAACCATGAACAAAAAAAACAACGGACAAGATTCTCCATTCTCATTAGTGGCCAGCGCATTGCAAGTAAGAACAGAGAATTTAGCATTCCAGAAAAAAACTCCATTCATTTTTGGCTACTCCGGAGAATCCCAGCCACAAACGAGAACAGATATTTTTTGGCAAATGCCTTAATTTTAAGTTATTAGAAAGCATATTCTGATTACTTTTGTGATGAATTGTCTACAAATGTACTTTGTTGAAAAAAAAATTAGGAAAACTCGGGATCTTTTCTATCAATATTATTTATTTTGCTTTTCTCAAGTTTGAATGACGAGGGAAGCACCACTTAGATGTACTCATTTAAATAATCACTTAAATGAGTTAATTGGCAATTAACTCATTTATCACCACAAATGAGAGGGACTACATCTTAGACTGACTAGCCCTTTCCAATTTCTGTGGTGGATTAAAGTCTTGTCTTGGGATCTGACCATGTGGTCAGATAGGTAACTGGTTTATCTGTTTATAAGCCTCTGAAAATCTGTTGAGCAAAAGATGGGTGGCACTTCAGCTGGTGAAGGAACTGACCAAGCAATTACTGCAGGTTCATAAATTCCCAAAGTATCTTCACTGCCTTTTTGCTGTTTCAAATTGCAATGGAGAATCTTTGAATTTGTTTCAGATTTCCACAATGAAACTGAATATATGTTTTCTTTTTAGATTTAATTCAATTTTGTTTTGCACATTTCAAAACTTGTGGAATAATGCAATATTTCAATAAATTGCACCGATTTCCAAATATTATATACCTTTTAGAATTAAAATTTATTTTCAATCATTAACTTCTGCCCATGAGTATTATTAGAGTGAAGATTAAATCAATGATTCACATTTGTACATTTTTGATAGTGTTCAAACCTCAGGTTTACAAGCTAGGTATTGTGAAACTCAGATTCATACCTTCTATGCATCATTCCAAATTCCCCCATCACCATCCCTGGTTATATCCTGACCCACAGCAGAACTGATCCAAAGAGGTTACGACTTAGTGGTATACAATTCAGTGCAGTGCAGAACTCAGTGCAGAGTTCCCCTGAGGCTGTTCCTCTATGCAATAAGTACTCTGCTTTGGATGCTGTTGGGGATGTAGATACAACCGGGGTAAGCCATGGAGTATAGGCCTCAGGAGTTGAGCCTGTCCTTGATGCTCAGGTGGGAAGGGGGGAGAAAAGATCTGGATTAGTGATTGGGGACTCCCTCGTTAAGGGGATAGATAGGAGGGTCTGTGGGAAGGAGCAGGACTCGCGGTTGGTATGTTGCCTCCCGGGCGCTGGGGTCAGTGATATCTCTGACTGAGTGTTCGGGATCCTTAAGGGGGAGGGGAACCAGCCCCAAGTTGTGGAGCATGTAGATACCCATGACGTAGGTAGGAAAAGGGATGGGGATATAAAGCAGAAATTCAGAGAGTTAGGGTGGAAACTTAGGGCTAAAACAAACGGAGTGGTTATCTCTGGTTTGTTACCTGTGCCGCGGGATAGCATAGAAAAGAATAGGGAGAGAGAACATTTGAACTCGTGGCTAAAGGGATGGTGCAGGAGGGAAGGGTTCAGGTATTTGGACAATTGGGGCTCATTCTGGGGAAGGTGGGACCTCTACAAGAGGGATGGTCTGCACCTGAACCAGAGAGGTACCAATATCTTGGGGGGTAAATTTACCAGTGCTATTGGGGGGGTTTAAACACGGGGGGGGTTTAAACTGATTCGGGGAGGGGGGATGGGAACCTCAATTGTTGTGCCAGTATACAGGAGGATGTGAATAGGGAGATCATGGACAAGTTTTCTAGGTCGCAGCAGTATAGTGGCAAACGGGAGGGTGGTTTGAAGTGTGTATACTTTAATGCGAGGAGCATACGCAATAAGGTGGATGAACTTGCAGCCTGGATTGGTGCTTGGGACTTCAATGTTGTGGCCATTTCAGAGACGTGGATAAAGCAGGGGCAGGAATGGTTGTTGCAGGTTCTGGGGTTCAGATGTTTCAGTCAGAGCAGAGGTGGTGGTAGAAGAGGGGGAGGAGTGGCATTGTTAGTTAAGGACAGCATTACAGTGGCAGAAAAGACGTTTGATGTGGACTTGTCTGCTGAGGTAGTGTGTGCTGAGATTAGAAACAAGAAAGGAGAGGTCACACTGTTGGGAGTTTTTTATAGGCCTCCAAAAAGTTCCAGAGAAGTAGGGGAAGGGATTGCAAAGTTGATCCTGGATAGGTGTGAAAGTAACAGGGTAGTTGTAATGGGGGACTTTAACTTTTCTAATATCGATTGGAAAAACTATAGTTCAAGTACGTTAGAGGGGTCAGTTTTTGTTCAATGTGTGCAGGAAGGCTTCATGACTCAGTATGTAGATAGGCCAACAAGAGGTGAGGCTATATTGGATTTGGTGTTGGGTAATGAACCATACCAGGTGTTAGACTTGGAAGTGGGTGAGCACTTTGGTGATAGTGACCACAATTCGGTTACGTTTACCTTAGTGATGGAAAGGGATGGGCACATACCGAATAACAGTAATTATAGCTGGGGGAAAGGTAATTATGAGGCTATTAGGAGAGATTTAGGATGCATAGGGTGGAGCAGGAAATTGCAGTGGCTGGGGACATCTGAAATGTGGAGCATATTTAAGGAACAGCTTCTGCATGTCCTTAATGAATATGTACCTACCAGGCAGGGAGGAAGTGGTCGAGTGAGGGAACCATGGTGTACTAGGGAAGTTGAATCTCTGGTGAAGAGGAAGAAGGAGGCTTATATAATGATGAGACGTGAAGGCTCAGTTAGGGCACTGGAGAACTATAAATCAGCCAGGAGGAGCTAAAGAGGGAGTTGAGAAGAGCTAGAAGAGGACACAAGAAGACTTTGGCGGATAGGATTAAGGAGAATCCTAAAGCTTTTTACAGGTATATAAATAATAAAAGATTGGTTAGGGCAAGATTAGGGCCAGTCAGAGATAGCAGTGGGAAATTGTGCGTGGAGCCTGAGGAGATAGGAGAGACACTGAATGAGTATTTTTCGTCAGTATTCACGCAGGAGAAAGACAATGTTGTCGGGGAGAATACTGCGATACCAGGTTGTAGACTGGGCAGGATTGAGGTTCATAAGGAGGAGGTGTTAGCGAATCTTGAGGATATGAAAATTGATAAGTCCCCTGGGCCAGATGGGATTTACCCTAGGATTCTCTGGGAGGCTAGAGAGAAGATTGCAGAGCCTTTGGCTTTGATCTTCATGTCGTCGTTGGCTACAGGTATAGTGCCGGAAGACTGGAGGATGGCAAATGTTGTCCCTTTGTTCAAAAAGGGGAGTAGGGACCATCCTGGAAATTATAGACCGATGAGCCTGACTTCTGTTGTGGGCAAAGTCTTGGAAAGAATTATAAGGGATAGAATTTATAAGCATCTAGAGAGAAATAAATTGATTAGGGATAGTCAGCACGGTTTTGTGAAGGGTAGGTCGTGCCTCACAAACCTTATTGCGTTTTTTGAGGAGGTGACCAAAGAGGTAGATAAGGGTAAGGCAGTTGATGTAGTGTATATGGATTTTAGCAAAGTGTTTGATAAGGTTCCCCATGGTAGGCTACTGCAGAAAGTGCAAATGCATGGGATTGAAGGTGATTTAGCAGTTTGGATTAGGAATTGGCTAGCTGATAGAAGACAGAGGGTGGTGGTTGATGGGAAATATTCAACTGGAGTGCAGTTACAAGTGGTGTACCTCAAGGATCTGTTTTGGGGCCACTGCTGTTTGTCATTTTTATAAATGACCTAAATGAGGGTGTAGAGGGTTGGATTAGTAAATTTGCTGATGATACCAAAGTGGGGGGAGTTGTAGACAGCGAGGATGGATGTTACAATTTGCAGAGGGACATAGATAGGTTGCAGAGCTGGGCCATGAGGTGGCAAATGGAATTCAATACGGATAAGTGTGAGGCGATTCACTTTGGTAGGAATAACAGAAATATGAAATATAGGGCTAATGGAAGGACCCTTAATAGTGTTGTCGAGCAGAGGGATCTTCGGGTACAAGTACATAGCTCTTTGAAAGTTGGCACCCAGGTTGATAAAGTTGTTAAGAAGGCGTACGGTGTGTTAGCTTTAATTGGTAGAGGGATTGAATTTAGGAGCCATGAGGTTATGTTACAACTGTACAAAACTCTGGTGCGGCTGCACTTGGAGTATTGCGTACAGTTCTGGTCGCCGCATTATAAGAAAGATGTGGAAGCATTGAAAAGGGTGCAGAGGAGGTTTACCAGGATGTTGCCTGGTATGGTGGGAAGGCCTTATGAGGAAAGGCTGAGGGACCTGAGGTTATTTTCATTAGAGAGAAGGTTACGCGGTGACCTAATTGAGGCGTATAAGATGATCAAGGGATTGGATAGGGTGGACAGTGAGAGCCTTTTTCCTCAGATGGTGATGACCAACATGAGGGGACATAACTTTAAATTAAGAGGTGGTAGTTATAGGACGGATGTCAGAGGCAGGTTCTTCACACAGAGTGTGGTGAGGGCGTGAATGCCCTGCCTGCAGCAGTTGTGGACTCGCCTATTTTGGGGGCATTCAAATGTTCGGTGGATAGGCATATGGATGATATTGGAATAGTTTAGGTTAGAGGGTCCACTGGCTGGCGCAACATCGAGAGCCAAAGGGCCTGTACTGCGCTGTAATGTTCTATGGTCTATGTTCTGTAATTAGAAGACAATTGTCCAGAATCTTTAACATTGGCTTCTGGCCCCATGAAGTCACTTGTTCCAAAATATAATAATTTTACAAACTTCAATTTTAACAAGGGCCATATTTTAAAAATACAGATAATGATTTGGTATAGGGTATCTAGATAGCTTTTCCTTTCTCCATATCAGGTGTACTGAGTCTATCTGAAGAACCCTAACTGCCAGCTTGGCTGAGATGAGTCACTTCAGCACAGAGCAGAGACTAAACTTTTTGTTCTTCCTAGTCCATTTACTCTGTTTAAATACATATGTTGATCATCTGTTTTCAGTTCACAGAATTCTAACTAAATCTTTAACTTCAACAAGATGGCTGTGGGCGCATTATTTGGTCAAATATCAAGTGGTCATACGGCTAAATCTAATGGTCCAATTCCAACTTCCAGAAATCCATCCAACTAGAATCGGCAATCCAACACCACTTTTGCCAGTGACGTGACTTATAACTGGCCTCTATAATTCAGTCAAAAAGTTATTCCCATCTCTCACAATACAAAAGTTTCCTAAATCTTCAGAATCAGGCAGCCAGAGCAACTGTGTTTTGACAATGCAGTATATGAAAACATAACCTGATATTTACATGCAACAGAAAGCTAGCATGTATAAATTACCTGAGCTATTCTAAAAGAGCACAACTTTATGGTACACTACGGGTGAACACACTCAATGCTAAATCAATCAAGCAAATGATGGTGGAACTGATCAATTTATGTCTCTAAAAGACACCTTAAATCTGGCAATTTGGAAGCACACATTCTTCCTTTAGCCCAGAATATTAATCAGTTGTTGAAGCATCACAGAAATCTTCAATAAACCCAAAGGGGTTCATAAATGCCATTCAATACCAATTTTGAAATAATCACATTCATTGTGTTCAGAAGTTCAGCCCTCGCCAGAGATATTCTCTTTAAGAAGAGAAACATTTTATTATTATTGTTTATTTCCCTTCTCAATTTTTCTTTTCACTTTTCACATCTGCATTAGTGGTGCGGAACAAATATTTACAAATAAAAATTGAGGAAAAAAAGAGTAAAGAATGCCAACAGTGCAGCCGAAATGTTAGTTACTATGAGCACTGAAATGTTATTTCTGTGACAAAGCCTTACTGCATTGAAATGTCCCAAAGCTTTTCACATAATTACTATGCAAGACCTTTCAACTGTTATTTACATATTGGCAATATTTAAATGTCACTATAATTCTGAGAAAAAATCCATAGCATATGCTAACATTTACAAGTTTAAGTAAAAGATTTCTGTCAGAGGCTAATACTAAGCTGTGAGCTGAATGCTGAATTAAGAATTTTACGTTTTATAAGAAAACACGAAATGGAGATTTTCAAAATGCATAAACTGCATTACATAGCAGTAAAAAAAACGCAAAGAAATTGTAAAAATACTGAAATTTTTCAACATCTCATTGTTATTCCATAGGCACAATTAGGCAAAGAAATCTCACATATTTAAACTTCATGAAGATTAATGCATTTTTTTTAAACAGGCAGACTAATTGCACAGAACTTCTCAATAGCTATCCTATAGATTACTATTTTTAGATTCGCTGCTGACTCAATGAATATGTTGAACTTGTGCTTTTGCAGTAATATAGAATTTCTCCTTCAATCCCCAAAAAGATGAACAGTATCCCTGTTCTACATTTTTTGAGATGACAAAAGTGCCATACATTGAATACAAGAGATCAATCTTTAATAATGGAAATTGTAAAATGATATTGCTTGATTATGGAAGAGTTGAAGGCATTGATTGCTCTTATAACAAACATTTGCCTGCAATGCAGAAGTGGCCTGACAAGTACAACAGGGAGAATAGTGAAATGCCACACTGAAAACTGGCAGTTACACTTAGCCTCCCATGACCCCAATGCAACCTGATCCCCACATCTCACTGTACTACAACAAACCTTCCCCGTTTCTGCCAATTTAGCCCTGCTGAAAAGATAACTACATATTTCCCAACTGGCAGAGATAGGTAAAGGAGGAAGAAGGTAATGCAGGATTTTATTGCAATATTTGGCTGGGGGCCCTTCTACTAGTTGACAACTTCACTACCTCAGGTGTTCACAAGCTGTTTGCCACGGAGGTCCTTGTCATGTCACAGAACATGTACACACCCCCGTAACACATCACAGGTATTTTTCTGCATTGGTTACATTATTGTCTTCCTTACTTCATGTGAAACTTGTTGCTGGTGATGCGTTACAATCCTGTGAAAACAGAGTTAGCTGCAACAAATAAATGACACAGCTCAAGCTCAATGCTGATATTGGCTCAGTAATGTGGAAGTGAGCAGACTGTCACCCAACTTGGTGGCATTACATGAAGGTTGGCTGAAGTTAACGGGCTGTCACTTATTTGTAAAATAATGGTGGTGATTCTCCTAACTTGCTGCTCCGCTCAGGCTTCCCACTGGACTTCCTGCCTGAAATCAGCGCAGAGCTGATTACAATACGGACACAGCAATTTGCATCTGGTTAGCAGGCCCAGGATGGGATTCTCTGAGCCTGCTAGCATTCCATACCTACCCCCATCCCCATCCCCACTATAAGTGGTTCTCTCCAGCGGGATTTATTCCTTTACTCCTGCTCCCTTCAAACGGGAAATGGGTACCCAACCCCACTGGATGGAATAGAGGCCATTGAGGCCCTCCCCAGGGGGTAAGGGGATGCCCCTTGTGCAGTGCCAGACTGGCAGTGCCAACTTGGCACTGCCCAAGTGGCATCTTGACACTGCCTAGGCAGTTCTCAGGTGGCAGGGCCTACTGGGATGGTGGGGACTGTTTGGTGGAGGTGGAGTGGAGGGTCTCAATGCCACTTTACACAGACATTGGTGGCTGAGGGAGGAAGAACAACAATCAGAGCTGGCCATTGGGATAGAGGCTGGGTCGGAGAGTTGGGGGTCTCAGTGGGGAGATTTGAGAGAGAGATCGGGACTGCTGGGGAGGCCCGGGTGATCAGTGATCATGGATTAGGTTGAAGGCCAGCGATAGAGGGCTGCTGAGCTGGCCAATGATCAGGAAGGCCAGCAATGGGAGACCACTGTGTATACGCCAATCTCCACTCTAACAAACCAGATCATACACTGTGACCTACTCAGCATGATGCTGCTGGCCTCTCAAGCGGGAATAGGCCCTGTCCCCTAGATTTCCAGAGTGAATCCCGCTGAGGCACTCTGTGATTCACAAATGTGTCAGAGATTCAATCTGGAAATCACACTAAAAAATACTAATGAGATTTACTCCTATTTAGCCACACATTGGGGACTCAATTTTTTCAGGAAAATCCCAGCCAATGTATTAATTGCACTGTAAACAGTTCAAAGAAGGTTCACTTGGTTCATTCCTGGATGTGAGACTTATCAAGAATGGTTGAACAGGATGGGTCTATACCTTCTGGAGTTTACAAGAATGAGAGGTGATCTTATTAAAACACAGAGGAAATTTGATAAGGTGGATACTGAGCGAATGTTTTCACTTGCAGGAGAGACTTGAACCAGGAGGCACGGTTTAAGAATATGCCAGTAGTGTGTAGAATTCTCTTCCCCAGAAAACAGTCAAGCCTGGGTCATTGAATTTATTCAAGGCAGAATTAGATAGATTTTTGGTAGAGAAGGGAGTCAAGGGTTATGGAGGACAATCAGCAACATGGATGGCAACCAAATCCTTCCTGTTTTTTATTGAATGATGTAACAGATCAAATGGCTGAATGGTCTGCTCCTGCGTAAGTCCTTCATCACTGAGATTAGTAAAACATCACTTACATTGGTAAAGTTAAACTGAAGTTAATACTGTCACAGAGGTTGACAGGGATATAGTGAAGGTAACAGATTAGTGCTGAGGTTGGTGGGGTATCACTAGAGCTAGTAGTGTATTGATAAGGTTGATGGTGTTGACAGCAGTCCCTGATCTCATTCCTCCTTCTGTCCATTACTAAAGAGCTGAATTAAGCTCAGGTAAGCTGTATGCATCCACTGAAACTGAATATCCTTTTGTTAAACACAGTGCAAGATTAATGACCATAAATCTCTGGAACCTAATCAGTTCTGATTCTTTAGATCCTAGCCAGGGCTGGGGACTAAGTGATGATGTTGATTAGTGATTCACTGGTAGATAAAACTCTGAGCACTGGACACCATATTGTTCAGGGATCAACATTAAATCAAACACAAATTAACTCTACACGGGAAATAGGGAGCCAGTAGCAATCCTTTCAAAGGTTCTCGCAAAGAGCCAACTCTGAACTCCTTAACTATCATGGTGAAACTTGTGAACAATTTAAAGAGGCCTCTAAAAAGAAATAATGGATTTTAATAAAGAAAATAACTAAATTTTGCATGTAAAAAGTTGCATTGTGTAATGCATTCATAAGAAAATAAGACAAAATGAAATTTCAAACTAGTATTCAAATACATCTAGCATACTCCAAAATATTTACATAGAAAACAATTCACTTCAGCAAGCAAAGCAATTTTATAAAACAAAAAGAATGCATTTGATCAAATATAAAAAATATTAGCACCCTTCCAGAAAATGAAAATCACTTTTATGAATATCCAGGTATAGGTTATTTTACAGCTACAATGAATATTTCATAACATCAGTTAAAATGATTGCTATAAATATATGGTAATATTTAATTTCCTGGCATTGCTACATTAAATACATTCAGATGTAAATTTATAAAAAATGCACGGTCATTTCAATGACAGCATGTCAGTAATTTCAGCAAGCACCAGCTGACATCCTGTGCTATTTCTCAAGGGGAGTCAGAGATTTCTAAAGAAAAGTGATGCTGTACCAACTGGTATTATTAATGATTCTCAACTTTCAACAGGGAGACTGACCCTGAACCTGCACAGGAAATCCAGAGCTCAATGGTACAGGATGGAATGTTGGGCTGTGAAGAACTCAATGGCACAATTCGGCAAATTTAAAAATAAATCACTAACTGATAGTTGTCAGTGACTAAAATGATTGTTTTTTTTTCCTGAACAACATCACGGTTGTCCTATTGGCAATAACCACTCCACCATTGTCACTGTAGCAAAGCCCTGAAACTCTCCATCCCAACAATATTGTGGGTATATTAATACTGCAAGGACTGCTGGAGTTCCAGAAAGTAGTTAATTGTTGCCTTCTCAATGGCAATTAGAGACAGATAATAAATGCTGGCCTTGCCAGTGATGCTACATCCCATGATCAAAAAAAGGTCTCTAATTCCAAGCATTTGTTCTGCAGTGGGAGTAAGATACTCAAAATTATTTCTATTCCATGGTTTCTGACAATCTATTCCTGTTTTAACAATATTACTCTGGATTTTGTCTGTCCATCTGGATCCCGCCATTCCTCATCATCTTTTCACTCAGATTTCTTAATACAATTAGTTCCGTTACCCCTATCAAATTCAAAGATTATTGAAAAATTAAAATCCAGGTGATTTAAAAGACTTTCCAAAGACATTCAGACTTACATAACAACAGCTTTCAATCCCTCAAATTTCCCAGCTTTTACAACATGCTAAGTCCAGATTCAGAACCAAAAACAGAAAAATGCTGAAAAATCTCAACAGGTCTGACAGCATCTATGGAGAGAGCTCTGACAGAGTCATTCGAAACACTGGCTCTACTCTCTCTTCTCAGGTGCTATCAGGCCTGCTGAGATTATCCAGCATTTTTCTGTTTTTGTTTCAGATTCCAGCATCTGCAGTATTTTGCATTTATCCATATTTAGAGTCTTGATATGTGATGCAACCCCAGTTCAGTTTCTTTTCCCATATCTAGTTACCTGCTGATTTTTTAATCAATGTATTTATCACCTCCAAATTAATTTTCTTTAATGTTCTCCTTACCAGCCACGCTGCTTCCATCCATCACAAATTGCAACTCATTTCAAACATCACACTCGTGTTCCTCCTCTTGAGGAAAAGTTACTTGCATAATTGTGTTTAATTGTATGCACATGGTGAACATTAACTGGGGATCCACTTTTGCTCTACAAATAGACACACACTGAAATTGTGTTCTTTGGTTACAAGGTGTCTGCTTGTAATGTGTAACCCTGTAAATAAATATAATTCCATTTTTCACCAACTAGCATTCTCAGTACTAAGTTTGTTATTCCCATTAGCTCCATCCTTGCCAAGTTCTACAGGCTCCCTGTGCCCAAGCAAATTTATTTCAATATCCTCCCACTGACCTTAAATTGTACCAGAGCCTCTCATCATTCCTTCCTACTTTTCTCCTCCTGTCATATATCTCTAAATAACCTCTCTGCTCTTCAAACACAAGTTAGCTTGTTGGTTCCTTCAGTCCCCAGTCATGGCTACTTCTTAAGTCATCTTGCAGGTAATTTTAATCTCCAAAGAATGGTCAGGTTTAGTTTGGTGGGAAGTTAAAAATTAAAAATCTAAATCAGAAACTGAACTTGCACCAAACACATCCTCTTCCTGTTTTAACAGACGTTGGATGTGTAGCAGGTGACAATCCTCTCGCAGGAAGCAGGTTGGTCATTGAAAGCCTTTGTGAGGTTACATGTCTTGAGATTGACATGTTGTAAATCAGGTTTTCCAAGCTCCAGGAAATTCAGCAGGCAAAAACAGGCAAGGATGTTTGGATCTAATAAGTTAACTATCTTTCTAGTGCTGCTTGTGAGTCAGAAGGAGCGTGAGTGTTTCCTCCAAGCCTATGAGCTTCCCAATAACCCCATCTTTCATTAGCCCACTGCTGCCCATCACCTCACTCTCCTTCCAACTACATTTTACCCACCAATCAGTATTTGCTTCCAATCTGCTTTCATGATTGGGCACCTCTTCAACCACAGGCATAATACCCAGACCTCCCCAGGAGTGGCATAATAGCACAGTGGTTAGTACTGCTGCCTCACAGCACCAGGGACCTGGGTTCAATTCTGGCCTTGGGTCACTGTCTTGTGGAGTTAAAATATTCTCCCTGTGTCTGCATGGGTTTCCCCCAAGTGCTCAGGTTTCTTCTCAGTCCAAAGATGTGCAGATTGGGTTGATTGGCCATGTTAAATTGCTCTTAGTGTCAGGGGATTAGCAGGGTTAGAAGCTGCGCTTACAGGAATAAGACCTGGGTGGCATTGTGGTCGGCGTAGGTTCAATGGGCTGAATAGCCTCCTTCTGCACTGTAGGGATTCTATCACTCTACCTCTTCTAGACCCATAGCAATTTTTCTCTATCTGTTTCCTTGCCGTGGCCTTATGCTGCTGGCTTTCCTGCCCAAAAGGTAGTCAGCCTATCAACCACACAAGCTGTTGATTGGACAGGTTATTTACAGAAAAAAGTTAAAAGACTTTGTTATCTTTCTTACCAACTCTTTCTCTCATAGTCCAAAGTACAGGTTAGATGCACTGGTCATGCTAAATTGCTCCATAGTGTCCCAGGATGTGTATGTTAGAGGATGAGCAGAATAAATATGTGAGGTTTTGGGGATAGGGCCTGGGTGGGATTCTTGTTGGTGCAGACTCAACAAGTCGGATGGCCTCCTTCTGCATTGCAGGGATTCTATGATTAAAAACTCTTCTCCTCCACCTAATTCCTCCCAACTTTTCTATTCAATTTTGTCTCGTACTCTGTTCCTACCCTTCCCATTATAAAATGCTCCATGAGAACTTTACATCCTCGAGAAATACTATAGATATGCGAAATGTTAGACTCCTTCAAAATGTGATCTTCGTTTACAGCATAGGACAATGCAATCATTTAAACGCTGCAAGTTTGAAAACTATTTTCTTATGAGTGCCAGAATCTATTAAGTTTCAAACATTCTCTAGCAAATGTTGTGGCACCAATACATATTGCAATTCTGCTTCTCTCAGTAAAACATTGAAGAATGAAAATATTCTGCTTCACTGCACCCTTCAAAAACTGCTGACTGCAGTCCTGTTCTGGTCCATGCCCAACAAAATCACTGTCTCACTGTCTTCATCCACAAGCTGATGCTGTGCATATGAATTTGTTCAACCGTGTTTTTAACTCTACATCCTGTAAATAAAGGACACAGTATTTTAAAGAAAGGGCACAAAAAAGCGACCAGATGGCTTACGGCTAGGTGTGATAATAAAATCAATTGAAGAGGATTATATATTTCATTGTGCAACACTAAAGATTAAGGGGATCATGATACAAGTGCCTCAATAGTAAAAAGGATCAATATCACTTCTCACTGGATTAGTACTTGGATGATAGAGATATGAAAATATACATTCATATGATTCTGCTGTATTGGCATTTTGCACATGAGTGGGATGAATAATTCTGGCTGTGAAGTTTTCACCCACCAGCAACTGGCACAGATTCTTAAGTAGTTTATAATCTAATGATAGATATAATCACATCTGTCATTACAGCAAACCTGGAGCTGGGGATGAGGACTAGATTCAATGATTAAAAAATACATAAAAACTAATTATACCTCCATGATAATCCAATTTACAAATTGATTTAATTTACAAATACAATGCATAGAACTCTGAGCTACTATCTGACAATAGATTGATTATATTTAATTTGTTTATTGAGATAGTTTATAGTTTCACAACTTTGTGCTTGGGTTATAAAGTCCGTGCAGCTTTAATGAATGAAATTCAGTTTGAGTACAGTTTTTGAATTTGAAGTGTTCCATATACTGTTTAAATAAATATTTAATAAACGCTAATGAAGCAACATAATTCATCAAATGTGCATTATTACAGTGCTCTTTTTTCACAATTAAGAAATTGGAAATTTAATTGGTGAAAGAATCAATACTTGAACATCTGGCAATTAGAAGGTGTCCATATACCAATTGTGCATAATTACCTTCTGGTCACTGTTTTTGTATACAAATACAAGTGGCATAAAGGCCCAGGACTAGATACAAGAGCAAAATACCATGGACGTTGGCAAACAAAAACAGACATTACAAACCCATGGATTCCCACAGCTACCTTGATTCCATCCCGCCTACTGTAAAGACTCTATTTCATTCTCCCAGTTTCACCATCTCACATCTGTTTAGACGATGCAATTTTTCATATTAACACTTTGCATACGTAATCCTTTTTTCTCAATCAAGGATTCCTCCCATCATGTTTGACAGGGGCCTCCAACTTGTCTGATCCAATTACACACTTCTACTCTCACCCTCTCCCTCTCCCTCCCCCTCCCAGAATCATGATAAGATTTGCCACATCCTCACCTTTTATCCCACCAGCCTCTGTATTCATTGGATCACTGTCCACCATTTCTGCCACTTCCAGTGTGATGCCACCACCAAACACATCTTCACCTGCCTCCTCTATTCAACAAAGGAGATGTTTCCTACATGACACACTGGTCAATTCCTGAATCAGTCCCGATAATCACACAGTCTTTCTTATGGCACCTTTCCATGCAAATGTAGGTGATACATCATCTGCGCTTTCATTTACTTCTTTCTCACCATCCAAGATCTTAAAGAGTTCTTCTATATAGGACACTAAATTACTTGCGCCTCTTTCAATTCATTAGGCTATAATCATTCCTCATAATGTGGTTTTTACTACATTAGGGAGAACAACACAGAATGGGTAACCACTTTAAAAGAAAGCTTGACCAATAGCAGCTCAACATTCAACTTAAGAATTTTAAAGCCTTCTGAAACATTGAGATCGACATTTTAGATCATAAGTACTACTCCTTTTCTTCTGTTCTTCGATAGTTTTGTTTTCTTTTATTTATATTTTTGTATTCGGATAACTACCATTCAAACCTTACTACAAAACATATTTTACTTCTTTGCTTGTCACATTACCACTCCCTGTAGCTGTTGCACGTTGAAACCTTTTGTCATTTATTTTGTTCTTATTTCCATCCTGCGACAGCCATTCTCCTCTGTTCTTCTAACTCACTTTTCTCTTTCACTTGTTCAAAATCTTTGCATTTCTGACTTTGATTAAAAAGTCATAGAACCGAAACTTTAAATCTGTGTCATATTTTCAGATAGACTTCAGAAAGCTTGACCCGCATACATCTTCAAAATGTCCCACATCCCACTTGTGACTTTGTCCTGCATTTTGTGAATTCTCCGGAGCGGAGAAGCTACGACATCTTCTCCAGAGTCTTCAACATATCATTGATGACAATGAACATCTCGCTCGGGCCACCCCAGACAACCGCACAACCTCAAACAGATCATTGTTCGCAGAAAACTACCCGACCTTCAGGAGAACAGTGACCACAATACCACACAACCCTGCCACAGCAACCTCTGCAAGACATGCCGGATCATAGACATGGACGACATCATCAAACGTGAGGATACCATTCACCAGGTACACGGTACATACTCTTTGCAACTCGGCCAACGTTGTCTATCTAATACGTTGCAAGAAAGGACGTCCCGAGGCACGGTACATTGGGGAGACCATGCAGACACTATGGCAGCGAATGAACGAGCATCGCTCAACAATCACCAGGCAAAACAGTTCCCTTCTTGTGGGCAAACACTTCAGCAGTCATGGGCATTCGGCCTCCGACCTGCGGGTAAACGTTCTTCAAGGGGGCCTTCGTGACACATGACAGCGCAAAGTCACTGAGCAGAGATTGATAGCCAAGTTCCGCACACATGAGGACGGTCTTAATAGGGATCTTGGCTTCATGTCACACTATCTGTAACCCCCGTAACTTGCCTGGGTTAGCAAAAAACCTCACTTACTGTGCTGTCTGGAGAAAATATACAATTCTCTAACCAATGCTCAGGATTCCCTTCACACACATTGTTAGCCACTTTAACACTTGAATAGCAGGTTAGATGTTAAGGATTCGCATTCTAATCAGCAATCTCTGACTGTCTGTGCTGATGTGTGCTATTGCAGACCAGAACACTGCATTTGTCTGACGAAGACACGACACAGTGTTGAAAGCTCGCAATTTTACTATCAAATAAATCGGTTGGATTTAAATTGGTGTTGCTAAATTCTTACTGAGTTCTTACTACCCCAGTCCAACGCCCCCATCTTTACATCATGACATTTGTGATTTCACACAGAGCTCATTATCACAATATATTTTGCAAACTATGATGGAGTCTGTGAAGAGCATGAGTGCAGAGGCAGGCTGATTAGAAGTCCCACCTCAATCTCCCAACAACCCAGCTCTCAACATTGCTTAAAGTCACAATAAACATCCTTAACCTCACCTCCACCCACTCCCATGGCATCCATGCACCTCAGATATCCATGCTACCCTATGACAGCTCACAGCCACCCATCCATTGCTAAGTTCAATTCCTCCATGCTTCCTCATAGCTATTCATCCAATATTCCCAATGTACAGTCATCAAGAGCCACGCAATAGCAATGGAATTTAAGAAGCCTCAGCAATTTTATCAAGCTCTGAATTCAAACACACAACTATTGATATTGGGGAAAAAAATTAACTTACTTCAATGTAAAATAAAATCCTTTTAGTCCCTATTAAGTTTATAAACAAACAAGAAGTCATATCAAAGGCATATTCTGTTATTACAACCTCTCAAAAGTTTCAATCATTTTTGCACCAATAGACCACCTACTGAGCTGAAGCTGTTAAAAGGTTTTAAAATTCATTCAAGCGCTCATAATAGCTCTAGCTCTCATAACACAACTTCCAGCTACATTGTCTGAAAATGGCAGAATAGAATGGCTTTCCATTCATATTTCAAAACAGAGTGCCTATCAGTCAATGGTGGGGAGGAGGCGCTCAGATTTATTTTCCTACTTTTAAAAGAAGCTCTTTTTAAAAATTGTCAGGGCTGTCAGTTGATTTAAATCATAAAAACAAAAGTACTTGCACAAAAGTATAAAATAGTGACAGCAGAGACTGACAGAACGTAATTATTTTTTTAAATTTGGTGCAATCGACTAAAGGACTCTGCTTGAAGTAGACAACATTTGAAACCCCAGGTACTTACCAAGAAAATCAAGCCACAAGATCCCTCAATTTTAAACAAACAAAATAAACTTTTTTTTATACAAAGTCAACAATATAAAACAATCTACGATAACCATCTTACGCTCTAAATTTCAGAATTAATACAAGAGGAGTGTGAATTAATGGGCAAGTGGTGGTCAAACACATCACATTGCGTATAAATGGCAGATGCTAGGAGGCTGCCGGTAGTTGTAGTTTTTAAGCTATATAAGTACTAACCTCTGGGTATCGGCCTCATTGTTCCATTGGAGCAGCACGGAGAGGCAGCGATTTGGGAGAGCGAGAAGTTCGATTGATAAGTAGCTTTTTAACTTTTCTCTTTGTTTAAAACAGCGAGCGGGAGTAGTTTTTGCCGTTTTTATTTAAACTAACTTGTAACCGGAAGTCGTCACTAGGGGCTGCCGGTAGTTGTAGTTTTTCTCTCTGACTCTATAAATTGGTCCAGAGAGGAAACCCGATACTCTACACAGGTAGAGTATCCCACCCTCCCCCCTCCTCTAACCTAATAATAATAGTGTGTGTGTAGTTTTTTTTTCTCTCCTGCAAATTAAAGTAACAGTGATGGCAGTGCAGGTAGTACATTGCACCTCCTGCGGTATGTATGAGGTGAGGGACACCAGTAGTGTTCCTGCTGATTACACCTGCAGGAAGTGTGCACATTTGCAGCTCCTTGAGGATCGTGTTAAGGAGCTGGAGCTGGAATTAGAGGAGCTCAGGGTAATTCGAGAGGTTGAGGAGGATATAGGCAGGAGTAACAAAGAGATTGTAACTCCTATAAGTGATAATTGGGTAACTATTAGGAGGAGGGGTAAGAAGCAATCGGGGAGACAATCCCCTGGGGCTGTTCCCCTCCAAAATAAATTTTCTGTCTTGGAGGCTACAGTTGAGGAAGAATCAACTGGAGCTGACCAAAGGGAGCAGGTCTCTGGGGGTGAGCCTGCTGAGAATGCTCAGGTGGGTGGGGGGAATAAGAGATTAGGCCTAGTTATAGGAGACTCCATAGTTAGAGGGACAGATAGGAGGGTAAATAGTAATAAACAGGACTCAGGGCTGGTGTGTTGCCTCCCAGGGGCTGGGGTCCAGGATGTTGCAGATCGGGTTTTTAGGATTCTTAAGGGTGAGGGGAGTCAGCCCCAAGTCATTGTTCATGTGGGGACACATGATGTAGGTAGGACAAGGGAAGGGGATATTAAACAGAAATTTATGGAGTTAGGGTGGAAGCTTAGGTCCATAACAGGCAGAGTGGTTATCTCTGGACTCTTGCCTGTGCCAAGAGATAGTTTAGAGATGAACAGAGAAAGGGATAGTTTGAACTCATGGCTGCGTGGATGGTGCAGGAGGGAGGGGTTCAGGTTCCTTAACAATTGGGACTCATTCTGGGATAGGTGGGACCTCTTCAAGAGAGATGGTCTACACCTGAACCAGAGGGGGACTAATATCTTGGGGGGAAAATTTGCTAAGGCTATGATGGGGGCTTTAAACTGATTCGGGGGGGGGGTGGGATCCTAAGTAGTTGGGGTGCTGAGAGGGATGAGAGTAAGGGGGTTATAGAGGAGAGTTGTAAAACACAGCGGCGTACGGGTGGGGTGGGGCATGGTTTGAGATGCGTATACTTTAATGCAAGGAGTATTCGCAATAAGGGGGAGGAACTTGCAGCTTGGACCAGTACCTGGAACTTCGATGTTGTGGCCATTTCAGAGACTTGGGTAGAGCAGGGACAGGAATGGATGTTGCAGGTTCCGGGGTACAAATGCTTTAGTCGGAGTAGAGAAGGGGGTAGAAGGGGGGGAGGAGTGGCGTTACTGGTCAAAGACTGTATCACGGTGATCGAAAAGAAGTTTGATGAGGACTTGTCTGTTGAGGTAGTATGGGCTGAGATTAGAAACAGGAGAGGAGAGGTCACCCTGTTGGGAGTCTTTTACAGACCTCCTAATAGTTCTAGAGAGGTTGAGGAAAGGATTGCGAAGTCAATTCTGATTAGGAGTGAAAGTAGTAGGGTAATTGTGATGGGGGACTTTAACTTTGCTAATATTGATTGGAATAGCTATAGCTCTAGCTCGTTAGAGGGGTCAGTTTTCGTACAGAGTGTGCAGGAAGGTTTTTTGACTCAGTATGTAGATAGGCCAACTAGAGGTGAGGCTACATTGGATTTGGTGCTGGGCAATGAGCCAGACCAGGTGTTAGGCTTGGAAGTTAGTGAACATTTTGGTGATAGTGACCACAATTCGGTTACGTTCACCTTAGTGATGGATAGGGATAGGCATGAAGCTGGGGGCAGTAGTTATAGCTGGGGGAAGGGTAATTATGAGGCCATCAGGAGAGAATTAGGGTGCATAGATTGGACTAGGGAACTACAGGGACTGGGAACATCTGGAATGTGGTGCTTATTCAAGGAGCAGCTGCTGCGAGTCCTTGATAAGTATGTCCCTGTCAGGCAGGGAGGAAATGGACGAGTAAGAGAGCCTTGGTGTACGAAAAGAGTTGATTTGCTGGTTAAGAAGAAAAAGGAGGCTTATGTCAGGATGAGGCTTGAAGGCTCAGGTAGTGCAATGGATAGCTATAGATTAGCTAGGAAGGAGGTAAAAAGTGAATTGAGGAGAGCTAAGAGGGGACACGAGAAGATGTTGGCTGATAGGATTAAGGAGAATCCTAAAGCTTTCTTTCGATATGTTAAGAATAGAAGATTGGTTAGGGCAAGATTAGGGCCAGTCATAGACAGCAGTGGGAAGTTGTGCGTGGAGCCTGAAGAGATTGGTGAGGCACTGAATAAATATTTCTCTTCGGTATTCACGCAGAGTGCTGGAAATGTAGCTATGGAGAGCACTGAGGTACAGGGTTGCAAATTGGGGAGTATTGTAGTAGATAGGGAGGATGTGTTAGAAATTCTCGAGGGTTTGAAGTTGGATAAGTCCCCTGGGCCGGACGGGATTTACCCTAGGATTCTCTGGGAGGCAAGAGAGGAGATTGCAGAGCCTCTGGCTCTGATCTTCAGGTCCTCGTTGGTTACGGGTGTGGTTCCGGAGGACTGGAGGATGGCGAATGTGGTCCCATTGTTTAAGAAGGGGAAGAGAGACCTTCCTGGAATTATAGGCCAGTGAGTCTTACTTCTGTGGTGGGCAAGGTATTGGAGAGAATTATTAGGGATAGGATTTATAGTTATTTAGAGAGAAATGAATTGATTGGGGATAGTCAGCATGGTTTCGTGAAGGGTAGGTCATGCCTTACTAACCTCATTGAGTTTTTTGAGAAAGTGACCAGAGAGGTGGATGGGGGTAAGGCGGTTGATGTAGTATATATGGACTTTAGTAAGGCTTTTGATAAGGTGGCCCATGGAAGACTTCTACAGAAAATGCAGATGTGTGGAATAGAGGGTGATTTAGCTAATTGGATTAGAAATTGGCTGGCAGATAGAAGACAGAGGGTGGTGGTTGATGGGAGATATTCATCGTGGAGTTCGGTGACGAGTGGTGTGCCTCAGGGGTCTGTTTTGGGGCCCCTGCTGTTTGTAATTTTTATAAATGATCTGGATGAGGGTATTGAGGGATGGATCAGTAAATTTGCAGATGATACTAAAGTTGGTGGAGTGGTAGATAGTGAAGAGGGGTGTTTTAGTTTACAGAGTGACTTGGACAAGTTGCAGAGCTGGGCCGAGAGGTGGCAAATGGAGTTTAATGTGGAAAAGTGTGAGGTAATGCACTTTGGCAGGAACAATAAATGTGTAGAGTATAGGGCTAATGGTAGGGCTCTTAATAGTGTTGAGGAACAGAAGGATCTTGGTGTATGTGTCAATAGATCCCTGAAAGTAGGCAGTCAAGTGGATAAAGTTGTTAAGAAGGCTTATGGAGTCTTAGCTTTTATTGGTAGGGGGATTGAATTTAGGAGCCGCAGCATCATGTTGCAGCTGTACAAAACTCTAGTGCGGCCGCACTTGGAGTATTGTGTGCAGTTCTGGTCGCCACATTATAAGAAAGATGTGGAGGCATTGGAGAGGGTACAGAGGAGGTTTACTAGGATGTTGCCTGGTATGGAGGGCAGGTCCTATGAAGAGAGGTTGAAGGATTTGAGGTTGTTTTCGTTAGAAAGGAGGCGGCTAAGGGGGGATCTTATTGAAGCATATAAGATGATTAGAGGTTTGGATAGGGTGGACAGTGATAGCCTTTTTCCTAGGATGGAGAAAGCTAGCACGAGGGGACACAGCTTTAAATTAAGGGGTATGAGTTATAGGACGGATATCAGAGGTAGGTTCTTTACTCAAAGAGTGATTAGGGAGTGGAATGCCCTGCCTGCAGCTGTTGTAGATGCGCCAAGTTTGGTGGCGTTTAAGAGGTTAGTTGATAAGTATATGGATGAGAAGGGAATGGTTTAGTTAGGAGGGGCATTGCTTTTTATTTTGGTCGGCACAACATCGAAGGCCGAAGGGCCTGTTCTGTGCTGTATTGTTCTATGTTCTATGCAACTAACATAGACTTCATGGATTTTTCAAAGACGTCAGTGACTACTATGAATCTCAAAATCTCTTTTAAAAAGCTCTTTTGAGATTTGATGTGAATTAGATTACAATTAAGAGTTTTGATGAGCTTACAATAATGGTGGGAGAAGGATTGCCAGCCACCTTATCATTGGAATAGTCCACTGGAGGAATAAAACCATTAATTTTAGCAACAGCGGGGCAGAGGCATGCATTAATATGGAGGTGGAATTAGGCCGTCTATGTGACGCAGATAATATGGCTATCAGAAGCTCAGGTTAGGATCAAATAGCAATCTGTCACTATGAACAATCCAGTTCAGCCAATGGCCAGACTGCAGGTTAGAATCAGTGGCTAGGAAATGAAAGCAATAGCAACAGTTTTTCCAATGTTTAATTGGGAGAAATTTTCAGCTCATCCAGGATAAGATGTCAGATAGTAACATAACAATACAGACTATGGAGGGGTCAAGAGAGGAGGTAGTGAAGTAAACATAGTATTACCATTGTACATATAGAACCTCATTTCGCATTTTTGAATAATGCTAGCTAAGTGGAGAATGTTGATCAGAAATGAGAAGAAGGCCAAGAATAATTGGCCTTCCAGAGGAAATGGTGTGAATATAAGTTGAAAAGCCAAATGCAAGAAGTTCTCTGGCTCTCAATAGATAAGATGATTGAAGGCTGACCCTCAGCCGGACAATGATTAAGAGGTGGAAGTATTGTTAATACCACCAGGTTTGATCCATTGTTAAATGGACCAAAGCTGTTCTGCTTTTTAATTAGATTACAGACTGATCTGGTTCTTAATCCTATCCACCCAACTTTGTTCTGCATCTTCAAATGTTACTGCTGAACAAAACTATATTAATAAATATTTATTGAGCTAGCGTTAGCAACATATAAATATTCTGCCTACCACAGAAGATCAAAGGCTAAGAATCCTGGGGTAAGTCATTCACCTCCCAACTCCCCAAAGCCTGTCCACCATCACAAGGCACAAGTCAGGAATATAATGGAATACTCACCTCGTCTGGATGAGTGCAGTTCCGACAACACTCGGAAAGTTCACGACCATCCAAGACAAAGCAGCCAGCTTGATTGCTACCCCTTCCACAAACATTCATTCCCTCCACCACCAGTGAACACAGGCAGCAGTATGCACCATCTGCAAGATGCAATGCTGTAATTCATTAAGATTCCTTCAGCAGCACTTTGCAAAGCCACGACCACTACCATCCAGGATAAGAGCAGCAGGTACCTGGGAACACCACCACTCTGAAGTTCCCCTCCAACTCACTCACCATTCTGACTTGGAAACATATTGCCATTTTGTCTGTTGTTGGGTCAAATCTCAGAATTCTCTTTCAAACAGCATTATACCTACACCTGAGGCACTGCAGCAGGTTAAAAAGACAGCTCACCATCACCTTCTAAAGGACAACTTGGGATGGGCAATAAATGCTGACCCAGCCACACCCATATTTCATAAATGAAGTAAAAAATTGTTTTTCTTCCCACAAATGATATCAGACCTGCCAAGTTTATCCAGTGTTTTCTATTTTTATTTCAGATTTTTAGCATCCATAGCATATTGCTTTTATTCATATCAGCCCCAGATTCATTCTGGTGAGTGTGCAATTCACTCCTTCCAAGGTCTTTAAATCCTTCATCAGATTTGCTGCCCAGCACTGAAGATAGTAGTCCACATGGGGGATAAATGTGCTTTCACCAGCCTTTCAGGCTAGGCATTCCAGATCATAATTATCACTGTATCAAAAAATGCTTTCCTCATATTGCTCTGATACTTTCATCAATTGCCTTAAATTTGTGTTGTCTGCTTACCAACCCCATTTCAAGCAGGAACAATTTCTTCTTATTGAAACCATCCTTGGTTTTAGAGTCTTATGCCTCTATTTATAGAGCAGTATGCTTATTTCCAAACAGCCTTCTCAACTTCTTTCATCACATTCAAATACTTGTATGTGTGTACACCCCCAGATTCCTGAACGCTCATTAAATTAGACCATTTTGTTTATACTGCCTTCTCTCATTCATCAAAATGAATCACTTCACAGTGTTAAATTTAATTTGCCATGTGTTTTCATATTTCACCAGCCCGTCTACATCTTCCTGAAGTTTGCTACTATCATCCTCACTGTTTGTCTAATATATTTAGAAGTTTGAGATCAACTGCAAACTGAAAAATTATGTCATGCATCCAACTCCAAATCATTAATCTGAGCAGTCGTGACAACATCAATCTCTGGAGAATACCATGCACATTTAATTCCGCTGTCACTGAGCTGTGGCTCACAGGTAAAACTCTCGCTTCTGAGTCAGAAGATTGTGGTTCAAGTCCCACACCAATGCTTAAGCATAGCAGTTAGCAGTGCTGTCTCAAAGAGACCAGGGTTCAATTCCTGTCTGTGTGGAGTCTGCATGTTCTCTCAGTGACTGTGAAGGTTTCCACCAAATGTTTGGGTTTCTTCCCACAGTCCAAAAGACGTGCTGGTTAGGTGCACTGGCCATGCTAAATTCCGCCTTAGTGTATCAAAACAGGCACCAGAGGTGGCAAATAGGGGGCTTTTCAAGTAACTTCATTGCAATGTTGATATATGCCTACTTGTGACACTAATAAATAAACTTAAAGTGGGCTAACATTTTAATACCACACTCCTATCTGCTTTGGTGACTTGGACAATCTACAGGAGGCATCAGAAAGTACTGGAAAAATGACAGCAGTAGTGTCTTTGTAAGATCTACCAAATACAGTGCCAAAAAAGGCAGGACAACATTCATGTCCTTCCCAAGTCAACATACCCAGCACTGAGGCACTGATCACTCAAAACCAGCTCCACTGACAGAACATGTCATTTGTATGCCTGATACCAAACTCTTCAAGCAACTACTCTACTCAGAACCTAGCTACAACAGGAAGACAATCAAAATGCTTTATGGATGTCCTCAAAGCATCTCTGAAGTTGTCAAATATCTCTGCCAACTGGTTTGAGGCCGAGTCAAATAGAGAATTGGGTGAGGCCAAATACATCAATAGATCCTGTCAGAATATGAAGAGGCCAGGTCGAAGTTATTGAAGAAAGTGCACAGACCTGCAAACAACTGGACCCTTCAAGCACCATCTATCCCAGATATAGCAGAATCTGTAAATCATGTTTTGGACTTAGCAAAGATCTCAGAATATATCAAAATGTAGTGAAATCAAGTGACCTTTCCAAAGGGTCAAGAAAGAAGATGACAATATTGAAGTGGTGCTGCACTGTCACAGGAACTGTTGTTCAGCGAAATCATTAAGCCGAGGATTCAACTGCCCTCTCGGCTGGATATAAAAAGTCCTTTGGCTTATTCTGAAAAAGAGCAAGGGAGTTCTGTCTGGTGTCCTGACCAATATTTCTTTCTCAATTAACACATAAAAAAATGAAAATATGCTCATTATTATAGTGCTATTCATGAAATATTTTCTACTGTGTTCACTGTGTTACAACAATGACTACATTTCAAAATTAATTAATTAAAACATTTGAGGCTGACCTCAGGCCACAAAAAGTTCTGCAGAAATGCATGTCATTTTTTGGTCTAAAGTAATTGTTAGTCACCACTTTGTTTTCTGCACCTTATCCAATTTTGTATCCTCACAAATATCACCAAATTAATTCTATGGACTTCAATTTTGGTAACCAATCTACTACATGGTAGTCAAATGCCTTTTGAAATTGGGAGAGGGTAACTGTCATTTCTGTTTAAAAGATGTCTACAAGTAAGCTGGTGCTTGATTTTTCAGGAAGATATGTAAACAAATTTAGGCCAGGGTTTTCCCTTCCCATTCTTAGTAGACATCAGGCAGGAATGGAAAATAGCCTGAATAGGTCAAGCATCAGTTTTATATCATTACAAAACCAGACTGTTGTAGTGCACGCTATCTGTCAATGGCTAGCCACATTATTTCCCTGCAGCACATCAGGAATGTCATTTCAAAACAACTGCACAAGGTCTCCTCACCAGAATCATTCCTCCCTCTCCCACGCCGGATTATTTGAATGTGCAATTAGAACATGTTTCGCAACAGTACATAAGTGATGTGCACCTGCTGACCTATGCTTCACTCATGACTTAGAGCTTAGTTTGCCTACCTTGCATCATGCACTTCTTGCGGGAATCAGCATCAGGCTCCAGGGACAGTGCTGCATTGCTTTTAAGGGATTGTCACAGTTAAGTTGTTGCCTTCCAGAGCAGCGGTAAGGCAGAGATGGCTTTTAATGTGCCACAGATGGCACAGATGGGAAGGCATCTGCAGTTTTTAGATTGGGAAAAGGCATGCTGAGGGAAATATGAGGGTGTGGGAAGAAGGTACATTCTTAACTGAGGCGGGAGTAATTATGACTCTCTTACTCTGTGGTGGGAGTTTCATGGTTTCATTAACTATGACTCTCTTACTCTGCGGTGGGAGTTTCATGGTTACAGTAGCTGTTACACAAGTCGACGAGCGACTATAAAACTCGGATAAGACGCTCTCATAAGTGTCTCTTAAAATGGCCTCAAGATGGGGAGCAGTGAGGTATAAACTGGGCATTGGCACATCCACTTCAAAATGTTCAGAGGCGAATAAACAGTATGCACCTCAAACATGATGAGATCAAGGAATACAGCAGGAGGATTGACAGATTTGCAAGGGAGGGAAACCTGAACATAAATTCACTGGGATGATGAGAGGGAAAGTCCAAGCTGGTTTGGCAGTGAGAACTCTGCGCCACAATCTTCAACCTTCATCTGCAGTGATGACCAGTTCAAAATTAAAATGAAGACAGGTTCTGCTGGTGAGGGCTGTGCAGATGGATTGGAGGGCAGCTTCATGTATGGGGAGCACTGATTAAAGGAGCACCCAATATAACTGTACATTCCCAACTGAGAGAGGCATAGTTCGGACACATTAGGGACCTTTCACTGACAGTGCAGGGAACCTGGAAAGTGAAATTATTACGAAATAATTATCCAAGACCAATTCCATAAAGCAGCCTAACCAATCTCCTTAATTTAACCCCTTGTTCACAACATGGAAAATTCCCAGAATAATAATGAACTCCAGGGTAATTGGGCCATTGGACAAGCTTCAGAAACCTGTTGGAAAGTTCAAGCTGGATGGTTCATTAAACGGAAGCTTCAACCGGCCCCTCACCTCAAATTTTCCTGAGTAAACACTGACCCTCACGTTTGTCCCAAAGTATAATATTAAAGTGTAGTGAATGAGGATCTCAACACCTGAGCTCAAGGCAGCATATCTAAGCACCTGGCCACAGCAACGACACAGTGGTTAGTTATGTTAGGGGGAGGGGGTCTTAATACACACCACACATTGCCCAATACTTTCAGACATGGGAACAAGGCCCTTGAATTCACACTCACTAACAAATCATTGGCAGAAAGAAAGGTGTAGAAATTAATATCAACTTTTGTCTGTTCCTCATTGATATTACAGAGAGGATGGAGCCACCATCTATTGAAGTGGATGTGCCTCTGCCCAGTTTGTACATCACCCCTCCCCATCTTGGGGTCACTTACACAGTTAAAAATATACTCTTTTCCACTCGCTATATTCCCCCTGCAATGCCTTTTCCCAATCTGAAGGCTGCAGATGCCATCCCTGGCTGTGCCACCTGCGGCCCATTACGATGCCTGAGGCGCTCAGTGTTACAAGCGCATCCTGTGCACAACATGCGAGACCAGCATTCAGCAGGACTTCAGCACACAGAGGATGAGACTCACAGAGACATCATGCATAAGTAGCTCCCAAGAACTACGGTGTGCAAAAGTCTTACCTGCAGATGATGTGATGTTAGTATACCTTTAAGGGATGTGTTACTTTGAATCAGGTTCTCAGCAGTTGTCAGCAGACATTTTCCGTTTTTTTATTATTGTTGTTGGGCTACCTACTAGAAGACCTTTTATTGCTACTCCAATGGTTTAAATAGGGCTTATTTTCATCACCTTGCATCGTGAGGGGGAAGATTGGTTGACAAGTCAAAGTCAGGTGGTTCCTCCCCAGGGGAAAATCTAAGGATTTAGAAGAGAGTAGACATCAGATTAAAAGCAGTGTTTCTTTCTCTTTCTGGTATTGGAAATTCTGCTGGTTAGCTGAAAGCAAGGCTTCTTACCTTCCTGGAGTGGAAACTCTGTTGTTAGTGGAACTAGAAGGGCATAGATTCAACATAACTGGCAAAAGTGACATGAGGTAAAATATTTTCACGCAGAGGATGCTTAGAGTTTGGAATGAACTTTGAGAAAATGGTGAAGCCACATTCGTTTGAGGTATTTAAATGGAAATTGAGTTGCTATCTGACAAGAAAAAAATGTGCATGATTACAGGGGTATAGCAAGGGAGTGGGATGAGAGGGAACACTCTTTCAGAGAGATAGTGCAGACCTGATAGGTAAAATGGCCTCTTTCTACACTGTAAAGCTTCTGTGACTTTAATTAGATTGCAGATCACAGACATCTTCAAAGGGACCACACTTCAAGGGCTGGCTCCACAGTAACAACAGGCATCCGTTGGTGCCCAGCTTCTCACCATTTATCCTGTCTATATCCCGCAGGATCTTGAATACCTTTATCAAGTCTCCTCTCTGCCTTCTTTTTGTCATGATGCCCACGCTGTCGCTTCCAATTTTTGCAGAAAGATGGTATATCGAGGCTCATGCTACTGGCCAAGCATTGGTGGAGCATGCCATAAGCATCCTAAAGATGGTTCCAATGCCTGAATAGATCTAGTGGAGCATCCCAGTAGTCCTCAGAGGGTCTCACAGATCATTGATACTAGCTGCACACTGCACAGCCTGAAACTGCCACTTACCAAATGAGATGGATAGCTGCACATCTCCACAATGGGAAAGATCTCAAAGTGGATCAGGCTGATCCAATAAACCCAATTCTGCATGGGGATGAAGCCATAGCACGGGCCAGACAAGGCAGGCATGCATGAGAGGTCCTCACTGCCACCAGGACATGATGGGTTATAGTGACTACACATATGGGCAAGAACACTAGCATTCTCATTCCTCTCATTTCACTCTTGCACTTTGATATGAGAGCGAATAGTTACACTTGAAGTGACATTATCCTGATTCACTGAAGGAACAAGAAGATTGGGAAGCATGTGTCCCTGCTGAGATGAAGTGTTTTCTAGAGGTAGGGCATCTAACATCTGATGTGAGAAGGTGCTGCCTCTTCATGTGTCTTTCCAGCAGCCCAGTCACAACTGCATCTTACAAGGGGAAGGAGCTGTCAGTCAATACTCAATGGTCTCATTACTGTCTGCATTCAAAGTAGCAAAGCTCCTCAAGGAGATCTCCATCTCAAACAATGGAACAACATGTTCTGTTTAACAACAATAGTGAATCAGATAATTCACACTTTGAGAGGCAGCCGATATTTCAGAGCTGTGAATCCATTTATTGATTGTTCAAGTCATCTTCCCAATCACACTGACATCAGGCACTCTGAGTTTCAGAACCTGGAGTCATTTATCCTCATTTTAAAATGACCTATTGAACATGACAACATCAAACATTTGCTTGCCAGACAATAAAATGCCTCTTTTTCACACAGACGTTGTTCCCTTGTGGCCAGTCCTTGCTCTTGCAAAATCCAAAAATGCTCAGACACCATGAAGCCCTCAAGGACATGAGTCATTGCTAACAAAAAGCTTTAGTACATCCTCTCTCTTATCCCACTGCTTTCCACCACACTTCTAAAGCAATCATATGCATTTCCAAAGTATGTCCAAGGCTCTATTGCCCACCAGAAATCAGCATTTGGAATAACCATCAGGGACTTCACTTCATTGAGTGCTCAGATGAGGGGATGCACAAAGCTGAATTGAGTTTGTGATGAAGGCCTCGTCCCTGACAGCAGTGCATAGATGACTTAATCTCATAGCGTAAACACCCTGACAGAGAGCACATGGAGTTCCATGACATATGACCCTTCTCCACGTGTGAATACATCTCCTTTTGTTAACTTATTAGTTGCAAGTAAGGCTTACATCAACACTGCAATGAAGTTACTGTGAAATTCTCCAAGTCGCCACAGTCCGGAGTCTGTTTGGTCAATGCACCTAACCAATACATCTTTCAGAATGAGAGAGGAAACCGGAGCACCTGGAGGGAACCCATGCAGACACGGGGAGAACACGCAAACTCCACACATACAGAACCCCAAGTTGGGAATCAAATCTGGGTCCGGGCTCTGTGAAGCAGCAGTGCTAACCACTGTGCTATCATAACACCTTGTACACTACACCTTCACTTTCCAAGAATTTGGACGCGACAGAAGAACATCTCTATCTAATCTTACACAGCCAAGAATGAACATGCATCATCCTGCAAAGCATGAGAATGAGGTTTGCTCACTGATGTCGAGGATGATGTGGGAAAAGGCACACATATTGTGGTGATATGGAAGCACACTACATAGACAAGAGGTCCTGGATAGTTACATCTGTGATAATTGGAATGGAGAAATTATAATATCACACCTAATTGAAAGCAATACAAGTCATTATAAAAAGGAGGCAGGCTCAAAAGGGAGATGTGAAATGGGTGCCATTCTATTTACATTTGTGAACATTATACACACGTTGCGAAGACCAGTTCCACCACTATGCTCCCAAATCTTATCAACATTCCTTCCCATACCACTAAGCTTTGGTGCTTCCCTGACATCCACAGCAGACGTGGAGGCAGTTGCTGACTGCTACGCTTTGTAGCCTGAAGACACAAATCCCTGGATATTAATAAGGAGGACTTTACAAGATTGATTTGTCATTGTCATTTCGGTCGCCTAGATCAATGCTGGGTGGTCCTTCTAGTTTCACTCCTTTTAGGTTTCAAAATACCTAACAAGGTCTTGTTAGCTATTTTGAAAGACTAGAGCTACAGGTCACTATTTAAAAATAAGGGATCACCCATTTAAAATAGAGATGAGGAAAAATTATTTCACTTACAAAGTCGTGAGTGACTTCCTGAAAATGTTGCGGAAGCAGAGCCTGAATATTTTTCAGGTGGAGATGAATAGATTCTTGGTAAGCAAGAGGGTGATACATTATCAGAGATAAGTGAGATAAGGTTTCAAGCTCCTATCAATTCAACCATGATCTTAGTAAAAAACAGAACAAGCTGAATGGCCTCCTCCTGCTCCTTGTTCACATATTCATATTTAAGAATCAAACACATTGCTGAGAGTCTGGAGTCACATGTAGACCAGGCCATGTAAGTATGGCATTTTTCCTTCCCCAAGCTCATTAGTGAATCAGATAGGATTTTATGACAAACAACATTACCAAGATTACTTTTTGAATTCCAGATTTATTATTTGAATTTTAATACCACCAGGTATGATGGCATTTCAACCCATGTCCCCAGAATATTGACTTGGGTCTCAGCGTTACAAGTCCAGTGATATTACTGCAACACAACCACTTCCCCTCATGGAGCAAGAGGAGCCTCAGACTCTCATATTGTCAAGAGCTGATTTGTATCATTTGTAAAGTTGCTGACTTGCTAACATATCATCTACAAGCAAATACTGAAGTAGCTGTGTAAGATTCAAATAATTGCTTGTAAACATTCATCTTGATGATGAACTGTTTTATTGTGGCTCTCGCTGTTTAATGCATTTCTTTCTCATTGTGTTTCCCATAATAGAGTAGTGTAGAGTAAATAAAAGTTACAGCCCATGCTTAAGACAACAGAATAAAGCACAACAATGTATGAAATTAGGAGATAATAGGTCAAGAGTGATTTGCAGGTTAGGATGCAAAAAGCATAAAATTATATTTCTGAAGCACACGAATAAACAAGATGCAGATTTCAAGCTACCATCAGATCAACCATGATCTTAGTAAAAGACAGAGTAGGTTCAAGGGGCTGAATGGCTTACTCCTGTGCCCTGTTTGCATGTTTGGATTTAGGAATCAAACATATTGCTTCGAGATGGAGTGCCTAGGCCAGACTAGGCACGTGTCGCATAGGTGTCAGCACCATGGATATATGAAGAAGAAAAAAAACGACAGCACAGGAACAGGTCCTTCGGCCCTCTTAGCCTGCACCGACCATGCTGCTCGACTGAACGAAAACCTCCTACACTTCCGAGGACCATATCCCTTTATTTCCATCCTATTCATGTATTTGTCAAGACGCTCCTTAAAAATCACTATCGTATCTACTTCCACTATCTCCTCCAGCAGAGAGTTCCAGACATCAGCTGCCCTCTATGCTCGTACATTTCCTTTAAAGATTGCTCCTTAAACTTGTGCCCTCTAGAAATTGTCTCTTCCACCCTGAGAGAAAGCTTCTGACTAACCACTTTGTCTATGCCATGCATAATCTTGTAGAATTCTATCAGGTCGTCCCTCAACCTCCATCGTTCAAGTGACAACAATATATAGTTTTGTGGACAACTGGCCAGCCAGTCAATACATCTGGCATTCATACACTGTGCACATCAACCACAGTAAGAAGTCTCACAACACCAGGTATTTACTCAGTCCAACACTGGCATCATTACATCAGTAAGAAGTCTGACAACACCAGGTTTAAATCCAACTGATTTATTTGATAGTAAACTCACAAGCTTTCGACCCTATGGTCTGTATTTACCCCAGTCCAACGCCGGTATCCCTACATCATCATCACATCAACCACATACATCTTCTCAAATGAACAAATATAATAATCATTTGCTAGATTAAAGTGAACATTTATGTCAGTTTTACGTTCTTAATATTGATATATAAAGTAGCTTAATTGTTCAGCTACAGGATTATTGTTGTCTTGTTAATAAGTTCTCAATGTTTCCAAGTCAATATCAATGCAGAATGAAGTGGAGAGTAGATTACTCTCCCAAAACCTTAGAAGATTTATTTTTGTCACCGAATATCCCAGTCTTAAACTGGGAGTGCCACGTTCTGATACTGACTTCTGCAAGATTGAAAATCAATTATTTCCCAACATGAACATTCCTCACTCACCATAATAAGCATAAAAATTGTCAAAACAAATCTTTGAATAATGACTTGTCCAATAAGAAAAAAAACTATTTGCTTTCATCTCCCAGTGCAAATAAATACCTCCATTTGCTGAAAAAAATGTTGACACGCATCAAAAACTAAGCGCACTGCAAACAAAGAGCAATCACTCAACAATAAAGTATACATGACCAACTGAGAAGAAAATGAAACTCAACAAATAAATGAAACCTGGAACAGTTACATGTGAATTAAAAGGTAGGATACAGGTTGACAATCAGATGAATTTATTGCAATTATGGGCTTGATCTCGCCAGCCTGCTACGCTGGACTCAAATCAGTTTGGTGATGAACGCTATCTTTCTCGCCCTGTTTTGAAGGCTTTGCGGGCAAGCTGAAGTCTTGCCAATGAGAATCATTCATGCTGCCCACCAATGGGAACTATGACTGTGCCAAAGAAGGCTAGGGGCTATTGAAGCCCCCGCATGGTTGGTGACATGGCTGACAGTGCTCACTGAGCTTCATAAATGTGCCAGGCAGTGCCAAAGGGGGGGGCCTGAGTGGAGGATGAAGCTATGATGGGAAAGACTGGGTGGGGGGGGGGGGGGGATGCGGGAAGGAAAGGGAGGGATGGAGGGATGTCTGCAGGGGGGGATCTATGCTCGGGGGGAGAGATGGGAGGGAGCTTAACAGGGGAGAGGCAAGTGGAGCAGCTCTATGGGGGAGGCAATATGCAGATGGGAGGGGATAATCGGCAAAGGTGTGGGGAGTGCGAGGGGGTGAGCCACGGATGGGTAGTGAAGGGGAACTTATTGGAAGTTCCCAATGCTGGTGCCCCTTTTTCCCAACGGGAGTTTACACTGCCGCCAATGATAGGGGGGAGAGGAGATTTGAAGCAAAGAGAGCTTAGGCAAAGCCCAGAAGGGCAGCTAAAGGATGGTGAGTCTATGCTGCGGACCCTTGGGATCAAGATACATTTTTGAAGCAGTGGTGTTTGGCTTGGGATGGCCAAAGATCTAAAAAGTCTATTTGGAATGTGAAGGCAAAATTGGAGATGAATCTTTGTTGAAGCCATGTGAGTGGGAGAAAGGTTTGGAGAGACTTACAAGATGATTTTTTTCAAAAATGGAGACAGGAAACCCTCACAAGAAAGACAGAATGTCAATGAAACCGCTGGCTCATGGTGTAATTGTGTGAGTTGCACTGAAATCCATGGAAATACTCAATTTCCATCTGTCATTTATTTTGGAATGTGATGTGTCTAATCACATTTAGCCTGTTACTTCAAGTATTAGAGTATTAAAAAAGTATGATTAATTGTTTAATCTTCCCAAAATTGTAAGGGTATGTAAATATATAGCTGGTGACAAAATACAGAATATTTTAATCATATTCTTATGTTTGTACTGAGATTTTTCCAACTCTTTTGTATGGAATAAATAGTTAACTTTTTCTTGTTTAATAAATGTTTAATTCTTTTTGTTAAAGTTGCATTAGCAAACTCCTCTGAATTTGTTCAGTAACTTTGCTCCATTGTTTCAAAACAAAATACATACAATAGTTAGGATCTATCAAACCAGATTTCCCCTGGGATCTGCTTTGTCCAATATAATCAGCAGGGATCATTACACTACAACATCTTTAAGATGGCAGACCTTATGACGTATACATGTGACTGCAATGTGGAGATGCCAGCATTGGATTGCTGTGGGCACAGTAAAAAATCTCAACACCAGATTAAAATCCAACAGGTTTATTTGGTAGCATAAGCTTTTGGAGTGATGCTCCTTGACGACTCACCTGATGAAGGAGCAACATGCTATCAAATAAATTTGTTGGATTTTAACCTGGTGTTGTAAGACTTCTTAATGTGACTGCAGCATTATTATCTCCGGCACCAAAAGACAATGACCCTAATCTTACTGAAGGAATTAATACTTTATTAAAGGAACAATCTACATCACAATACTTAAATACAAAACAAATTTGATATACCGTAACTGGTGGTTGTTTGAAGGCAAATACAAAGGTTACTGTAGACTTAGATGAGTCTAAATATAGATCTTGATCAGAATTGGAGATCAATTCATGAACAACTTAATTTCCCAAACCTTCAAAAGTAAGCATTCATGTATGTCCACCTGCCTTTGAAAATTTTTTACTCCCTATGACTCTAAGAGAGTCTCAGGGCTTTTTAAACAATATCTATTAATGAAGCTAAAAATCAAATCCAGCATAATGATAAGTCCCATTGCCTCAACCCTGTTAATCAGACAGATTGTAGCACAATGAAACATCTCGAGACCCTTCACTTGAGTATTAGGAAATAAAGACATCATGCCACATAAGGTGGTAATACAAGAGATGGCCAGACATTTGGTTAACAAAGTAGGTTTTAAGAAGCATATTAAAAGAAGAAAGTAAAGTAGGATGGCAGAAGGGAGTAGGGAAGATATTCCAGAATTAAGAACTAAGCAACTGAAAGCATAGCCACCAATTTAGATCCATTAAAATTGAGGTCACAAATGGCCATAATTAGAGAAGTGCAGATATCTTGGAGAATTGAGAGTTTGGAGGAGATTGTAGCAATAGGAGGGATAAGGCCAGGGAGGAATTTAGAAATGAGGAAAATTTTAAAATCGAGACATTATTCAACAAGAAGCCAAATCAGAGAGCACAGGAACAGGATTCGGTGTAAATTAGAACAAGGGAAGCAGGACTTTGGCTGTGAGGGAGACAAGCCTCAATAGCCCTGAAATAATCAAGTCCAGAAATAACAAGTAATGAACTTCAGCAGCAGAGATGGGGAAAGTCAGGTTAATTATGGAGTGGGAAACAGGTGATATTAATGATGGCACGAATGAGGTCAATAAGTCATCTCAAGTTCAAAAATGATATCAAAGGTTGTGAGCAGACTGGCTTAATCTGAGGCCATTGTGAGGAAGAGGGACAGAATCAGTAGTGTGATGATACTGTGCTACTGATGTATTCTACGGACAAGATTCTCCAGCTTCTCAGGTGTATGTTTCTCAGCAGTGGAATGCAGCATGCCATTCACTGGCAGTGGCTTCAACCACTGTCAATGGGATGTCCCTCTGAAGGCACCCCACGCTGCTGGGAAACCACAGTAAGAAGTCTCACACAACACCAGGTTACAGTCCAACTAGTTTATTTGATAGTAATCCCACAAGCTTTCAGAAACGCTGTTCAGTTACGTGGAAGGTTCTGATCAGAGAAGGGCATATAAAGTCACACACAGTTTACAGATTACTGATTAGAATGCAAGTCTTTACAGCTAACCTGCTATTCATGTTTTAAAGATGCAGACAACATGAGTGGAGATAGCATTAGCATAGGTTAAAGAGATGTGTATTGTCTCCAGACAGGACAATAAGTGAGATTTTACAAGACCAGGCAGGTCATGGGGGTTACAGATCATGTGACATGAACCCAAGATCCCAATGAGGCTGTGCTCATGCGTGCGGACCTTGGCAATCAGTCTCTGCTCAGCGACTCTGCGCTGTCATGAGTCATGAAGGCCACCTTGGAGAACGCTTATTTGAAGGTCACAGACTGAATGCCCGTGACCGCTGAAGTGTTCGCCAACAGGAAGGGAATAATCGTGCCTGGTGATTGTCAAGCAATATTCATCTATGCGTTGTCACAGAATCTGCATGGTCTCCCCAATGTACCACGCTTCAGGACATCCTTTCCTGCAGCGAATTGGGTAGACAACATTGGCCGAGTTGCAAGACTATGTACCGTGTACCTGGTGGATGGTGTTCTCATGTGAGATGATGTCATCCATGTCGATGATCTGGCATGTCTTGCACAGGTTGCTGTGGCACAGTTTTGTGAGCTGTGGTCACTGTTCTCCTGAAGGCTGGGTAGTTTGCTGGGAACAATGGTCTGTTTGAGGTTGTGCGGTTGTCTGAAGGCAAGAAATGAGGATGTGGGGATAGCGCTCATGAGATGTTTGTCTTCATCAATGATGTGTTGAAGACTCCGGAGAAGATGTCATAGCTTCTCCGCTCTGGGGAAGTACTGGATGACAAAGGGTACTCTGTCCATCGTGAGCCGTGTTTGTCTCCTGAAGAAGTCGGTGCTGTTTTTTGCTGTGGCGCATCAAAACTGTTGATTGATCAGTTGAGCGCCATATCCTGTTCTTATGAGAGTATCTTTCAGTGTCTGCAGGTGTCTGTTATGATCCTCCTCATCTGAGCAGATCCTGTGTATATTGAGGCTTGTCCATAGAGGATGGCTTCTTTAATGTGTTTAGGGTGGAAGTTGGAGACTTCGAGCATCACGAGGTTATCTGTGGGCTTGTGGTACAGTGAGGTGCTGAGGTGACCATCCTTGATGGAGATGCATATGTCCAAAAATGCCACCGATTCCAGAGAATAGTCCGTGGCAAGTCTGATGGTGAGACTTGTTGATGTCATCATATAGTTGTTTCAGTAATTGTTCACCATGAATCCAAAGGAAGAAAATGTCATCGAAGTATCTGGTGTATAGCATCGGTTGAAGGTCCTATGTGGTGAAGTAGTCTTGTTCGAGCCTGTGCATGAAGATGTTGGGATATTGAGGTGCGAATTTGGTCCCCATGACTGTTGTGTGTCTGGATGAAGAACTGGTTGTTGAAGATGAAGACATTGTGGTCCAGGATGAAGTGGATGATTTGTAAAATTGCATCCAGAAACTGGCAGTTGTCAGCATTGAGTACTGAGGCAGTTGCAGCAATGCCATCATCATGGGGGATGTTGGTGTAGCGCGCCGAGACATCCATTGTGACGAGGAGTGTCCCTGGTTCAACTGCTCCATGTGTACTAAGTTTCTATAGGAAATCCATAGTGTTGCGACAAAAGCTAGAGGTTCTTTGCACTATGGGTTTCAGGATGTCCTCGATGTAGCCGGAGAGGTTCTCACATAGGGTCCCATTGCCCAATACAATGGGATGGCCTTTGGAAGGGTGTGTTTGCTTCATGTATCTTTGGGAGGCAGTAGAGATCTCCAACGCAGAGAGTACTTGGAATGACAGCACAGAGAGTGCTCTGAAGGTCCGGATCAAAGGTCTTGATCAAAAGTGTTGAGCTGACGAGCGTGTTCTTTGGTTGGATCTGTGGGTAACTGTCTGTAGTGTTCCTCATTGTTGGTACACTTCTTTGCAGTAATCCGTTCTGTTCAGGATGACAATGGCCCCTCCTTTGTCTGCTGGTTTGATGACAATGTTGCGGTTGGTCTTGAGAGCATGGATGGCATTGCATTGTGCTTGGGTGATGTTCGGGGCTGTCTTATGAGTGTGTTTGATGAATCTGGTGTTGACACACCCCCTGATGGCTTGGGCATACATGTCCAGACAAGGGCAGCAGCAAAACTGAACTCTTTCCTCTTCAGTTGCTGCACTGCGGATCTGTCAGTTCATTGGCTGTGTCATTGTAATCGCTGCTGACTTCTTGGGGTTTGTGGAAGAGCTCCTGCAGCCTCATTCACCTTTGAATTCCTCTGTGTCCGCTGCGAGACTGATGGGGCCCATTTTGATGGTGGGACAGAAATTGAGCCTTCGGCTGAGAACTTCAATTTCAACTGATTAAAGTATGTATTCCGACAAGTTGACAGTAGACTTCCCTGCAGTGATACTATTCCCGACTGTGGTGCCAGAACAGGCTTGACTGTTGCTGGTGGCGATGCCAAGCTTCTCAAGTTTCCTATTCTTGGTGTGCATGTAGATGGTGTAGTTTCTTTCTCTCATCTGCTTGGTAGAGTTTTGCAACTGGTCTGCGTCCTGAGCACAAGATGAGAATATATATTCTATTTTGGTTTCTAGGATGCGGTGTTTGCTGTAAAGCTGGTGTTTGAGGATCGTGAGAGAGGTGCAACGGCAAAGTCTCTCAGCATAGTATATGTTATAATTTGACCTGAGTGGGTTTGTGATCTGTAGTCCTTTCAGTATCTTGTCTACTTTCTTGCATCTTTGTAAAAACTTGATACCTGTATCACAATCTGCTTGGAGATCATCTCCACTTGGAATCCACAGGCAGGGGTGCGCTGTCGGCAGAACCAGAGAGTCCCGCTGGTGCTAGTGGCTGGGGAATTCCAGTCAATGTTTATGTAGAGTGTTTAAAGTTCAGTTTTTTCTAAAAGCAGTCAGTATGTCTGAAGGGAATGCATCTGATTCTGAAAAGCAGAATAATTAATTTTAACCCTGTTATGTTTACTTAGAATGGAGTTAATTACTTTTTGTTTATAACTAGAGAGAACATATGGAGGGTTTTTTTTTGATTAAAGTAATGGGAAGTGTGTAAGGTACACAGAATCATATAGCTGTGAGATATTACAAGTGGGAGGAGCTGATTTGTTTATAGTTTATATTTTCTGTTCAGTTGTTGGAGAGCGATATTACAGATAAAAGCCTACAAGCTGCTCTCTCTCTCTCCCCCTCTCACTCCCTGAAAAATCTCTCTGGAACCTTCACTGCTGTTACCACAATTTAAAGCAAATAAGCCTAGGCTTTCTTAACTATTGTTACTAAAGTGACTAAAGTTAAGTCTATGGGAAAACTGTTGCTTATATGGAACCAAAATAGTTACAAATGTCATAGGTAGAGCAGGGCACTCAGTGTTAAAACGGCGGCGCAGGCTCGTTGGGCTGAAGGGCCTTTTTCCTGTGCTGTATTGTTCTTTGTTCTTTTAAAATTTTACTATGGTTAAGGGTTAAACTGCTTCATCTTGTTAGAGTTATACTTAAACTGTATAAAACTTGTTCATAAAAAATCCTAATTTGTCCATGGAATCACTCCTCAGGCAAAGCTTCCTTTCTTCACATTTATGCCAATATAGAAAAATTGTTGGGTACTAGTTTAGCTTCATAACATTCCTTGGGATTTGGGTTCAGCATCCCAGCTGTAGCCGGAATTGGAGTTTGGAGTGGGGATTGGAAACAATAGCTTCAGTCTTCCAGATATTAATCAAAATAAATTTCTGCTCTAATATTGGATATTGGTAAGGAGTTTATAATTTAGCAAACTAGAGAAGATCAGCGAAGTGATGGTGTGGAAGAACTAGGTGTCATTAGCATACAAGTGAAAGTAAACACTGATTTTGGACAATGCCACTGAGGGGCAGCAAGCAGATAAAAAACAGGAGGGAGACAAGGATAGATCCTTGGGCAATACCAGTGGTACTAATGGTTGCTCGTTCGTTCCATAGACAAGTATTTATCTAAAATTGTATTACGAAAGTCAAATTTACTTTAACATTGAGAGTGGAACTCAGTAATTTCCATCTCCTGACAGACCTTGGAGCTTCTGCACATGTGGGGACTGGACTTGCAGATCAGTATTTTTAAACTCATTGGGCCCAAAGCACTTGTGTTAGAAGATAAACAGTTTGGAAATCCAGGTCAGGTGGCCAGAAGTGGAATGCCAGGAAAGACTAGTGCCCCAGGCAGATGAAAGCACAAAAGGACTGGGAGAAGTGCCAAAAGAAGAGTCCCAGTGAGGGAATAATAAAATGTCCTAGTTCAGATCAAAAGACAGGAGCAGAGAATAAAAGTTCTAATCAGGAAAAGAACTGCAGTGGCAGTCTTTAAATGATGAAGGCTCAAGGAAAGCTCCTGTTATCAAAGAGGACTTAGAAGATTCTAAAATCCTCGAGATCTAACAAGGGAGCCAAAGGTTGGTGACTCAGTGCTACAGGCCCTTTGGGGTAGCTGTGTTCTGCTCTGCATGATCAAAGCTGAAACTGTGCTTGAGTTGGTGTAGAAACACACAGAAACATAGAAAAACTACAGCACAAACAGGCCCTTCAGCCTTCAAGTTGCGCCGATCATATCTCCACCTACTAAGCTTACCTATAACCCTCAATACTACTAAGACCCATGTACTTATCCAGAAGTATCTTAAAAAACCCTGTCGAATCTGCCTCCACCACCACCGACTGCAGCCAATTCCATGCACCCATCACCCTCTGAGTGAAAAACGTACCCCTGACATCTCCTCTGTACTTGCTCCCCAGCACCATAAACCTGTATCCTCTTATGGCAGCCATTTCAGCCCACAGAAAAAGACTCTGAGAATCCACCTGATCAATACCCCTCAACATCTTATATACCTCTATCAGGGCACCTCTCATCCTTCGTCTCTCCAAGGAGAAAAGACCAAGCTCTCTCAGCCTATCCTCATAAGGCATACCAGTCAATCCAGGCAACATCCTTGTAAATCTCCTCTGCATCCTTTCAATGGCTCCCACATCCTTCCTGTAATGAGGCGATCAGAAGTGAGCACAGTACTCAAGTGGGGTCACACCAAGGTCTTATACAGCTGCAGCATTATCTCCCAATCCTAAACTCAATTCCAGTGTGTGTGTATACTTTGGAATCCAGGGAACGGAATCTTATAACATAGATCGAAGCCATTTGAGGTGGCCACTTCTGATGCCATCTGCTTTGAAGATAAAGACTGGAGTCTTTCATGAGAAGGACAGAATTTCAATGAGATTGGCTGATTCATGTTGTCATTTGATGTCTGTGTAGGTTGTTGAGAAATCCATAGACTGTCTTGCTCACGTAGAATATAAAATAGATATTTTAAATTGTTCTTTCTTTTTAACCTTGTAGAATATGTTTTTGTTTGTTCAAAAGGAAGGAACTTAAGAACGAAATTAGGAGAGCCAGAAGGGGTCATGAGAAGGCCTTGGCAGGTAAGATTAAGGAGAATCCTAAGGCGTTCTATAAATATGTGAAGAGCAAAAAGGATGAGATGTGAAGGAATAGGAACTATAAAATGTGAAGCTGGGAAAGTTTATACAGAATCAGTAGAAATACTTAATGAATACTTTATCTTCGTATTCACAGTTGAAAAAGGTTGTACTGCAGGCTTGCGGCAGACTGAAAAGATTGAGTGTGTGGACATTAAGAAAGATGAGTTGGAAGTTTTGAATAGCATCAAGATAGATAAATCGCCGGGACTGGATGAGATGTACCCCAGGTTACTGTGGGAGGCCAGGGAAGAGATTGCAGAACCTCTGGCGATGACCGTTGCATCATTGATGGAGTCGGGAGACATTCCAGAGGACTGGAAGATTGCGAATGAAGTTCCTATATTTAAGAAAGGGAATAGGGATAACCCAGGAAATTACTGACCGGTGAGTCTAACCTCAGTGGTTGTTAAGTTGATGAAGATTCTGAGGGACCAGCTTGATCAACATTTAGAGAAGTTTAGCATACTCAATTGTAGTCAGCATGGCTTTGTCAAAGGCAGATCGTGCCTTACGAGCCTGGTTAAGTTCTTTGAAAGTGTGACTAAATACATTGACATAGGAAGAGCGGTAGATGTGATTTATGTGGACTTCAGCAAGGCATTCGATAAGGTCTGCCATGGAAGACTTCTTGAGGAAGTGAGAGGGCATGGGATCCAAGGGGCTGTTGCCTTGTGGATCTAGAACTGGCTTGCCCGCAGGAGGCAAAGAGTGGTTGTGGATGGGTCTTTTTCTGCATGGAGTTCAGCCACCAGTAGAGTGCCCCAGGGATCTGTTCTGGGACCCTTGCTGTTTGTAATTTTCATAAATGACCTGGATGAGGAAGTGGAAGGATGGGATAGTAAGTTTGCTGATGACACAAAGGTTGGTAGTGTTGTAGATAGTTTGGACGGATGTCAGAGGTTGCAGCGTGACAGGACGCAAGGTTGGGCAGAGAAGTGGCAGATGGACTCTCAGATAAATGTGTAGTGGTCCATTTTAGCAGGTCAAATGGGATGAAGGAATATAATACAAAGGGTAAGATTCTTAACAGTGTAGAGGATCAGAAGGACCTTGGGGTCCGGGTCCACAGGACTCTTAAATCTTCTTCGCAGGTGGAGGATGTGGGTAAGAAGACATATGGTCTACTGGTTTTCATCAATCAAGAGATTGAGTTTAGGAGTCGGGAGATAATGTTGCAGCTTTATAAGATCCTAGTCAGACTTCTCTTGGAATATTGCACTCAGTTCTGGTCGCCTCATTATAGGAAGGATGTGGAAGCTATTGAAAAAGTGTGCAGAGAAGATTTACAAGGATGTTGCCTGGATTGGGTGGCATGTCTTATGAGGATAAGTTGGGGGAACTTAGTCTTTTCTCCTTAGAGAGATGAAGGATGAGAGGTGATCTGATAGAAGTGTATAAAATGTTGAGATGTATAGATCAGCTGGATTCTCAGAGGCTTTTTCCAAAAGCTAGAATGGATGCTATAAAAGGACACATTTTTAAGGTGCTGAGGAGTAGGTACAGAGGAGATATCAATGGTAAGTTTTTCACTCAGAGGATGGTGAGTGAGTGGAATCGGCTGTTGTCAGTGGTGGTGGAGGCAAATTTGATAGGGTCTTTTAAGAGATTTCTGGAAGAGTACATGGAACTTAATAGAATTGAGGGTTATAGATAAACCGAGTAGGTATGGGTATCATCAGCGCAACTTGTGGGCTGAAGGGCCTGTTTGTGCTGTAGTTTTTCTATCTTCTTCCTATGTTCTAAAACAATTGCAATCCTGTGGCTTTCTTCACTGAGCAAGTTTTGAATTTCAAACTTTGTCTACTTTAAACAAAACATGATTGATCCCCAACATAATTTTAATCAATAATCTGCGGTCTGGCCAAGGATCACAACAATAATATCTTAAAATAGTTGCAAGTATCAAAGGTGGTACATAATAAAATCAGCAATGAATGATGCATAATCAAATACACCTTACAAAGTCACTGAGGAATGCAGAAATGTGCAATTTATGTGACTAAAACAGGAGAAATGCATAGAAAATGGCAACTGTAATAAGTTTTTGAATTCTTCAGATCTGAAATACTGAACTGAAGGACTGCAATATTTTTAAGGCCCCATTCGTCAAATGCAGCTTTAACTACATCTTTTAAGTATATTTTTAAATACTATTGTAAGTACTCCATGCTTAATAATCCCAAGACTGCTTGACTTGAACATTTCAGGAACTGTACTGATTTTTGAAGAACAGATGGAATATCTGATCCTTATTCAAAACCATTTTTTATTCTATTACTTGTGCAATGGACAATTTACCATTTGCTCAGTAGGGGAAAGTAAGTGTTATGCCAGGGGTAAAAAAAAAAGAGAGGGTGCAGAAAGATTTAAGCAGAAAGAGAACACTGCACAAGCAGAGAGGTTTTAAGGCACTTTTGAATGAAGGGAGAAATGTTGCAAAGAGCAAATGCTTGGTGACTAATGGTAAAATGATGTGAAGCAAGAGATAAATCAAAGGTCTGTAATGCGTGGGCTAGATCTACAAATTTAAGGGACTGATGCAGTATTGCTGCAATTTTACCCATAATTTTAAATGAAAATGTTGCAGATTTTGCATTACATTTCAAAAAGTTTCAGAACAAAAGAAGTTTTCAGCTAGTTAAAATTGAATGGCACAGAATTTCCATTTAACTGCTGCACTCAACCCTATCTTTCAGGCACACGTGCTGTAGTGGTAGTGATGATACCAGCTTACATCTGCCACTACACTGAATGGAACATGAGACAAACAAAATGGACGAGAGTAGCTGCATTTGGAAATGCTGCCACACTAATAATTGTCTTTAGGGGTTATCAAATAAAACAAGTAAAAATGCCCTAATTTGACATACAGCTGTGCCTTGAAGAAACTTCAGGTGATGCTGGATACAGATTATAATTAGTCAAGGATCAAGCACTGATTCTTGCAATGTCTTCATTAGTTACAGTCCACCAATTTGAAAATAACTTGGTTATTCCTACTTTTCTGTTTTCAGTCTGTTAACCAATTCCCAATCCATACTAATCCATATTACGTTGGGTGGCATGGCGGTGCAGTGGTTAGCAGTGCTGCCTCACAGCTCCAGGGACATGACCCATGGCATGGGTCATTATTTGTGTGGAGTTTGCATGTTCTTCCCCTTGTCTGCATGTGTTTTCTCCAGGTACTCTGGTTTCCTCCCAAAAGATGTGCAGGTTAGATGCATTGCCAGCTAAATTTCCCCTTAGTGCCCTAGTATGCTTGGGTTAGAGGAATTAGCAGGATAAATTTGTGGGGTTATAGGGACAAGACCTGGGTGGGATTGTGGTTGGTGCAGGCTCAATGGGCCAAATGGCCTCCTTCTGCATCATAGAGATTCCATAATCCTGTCCTATGATAAAACACCTTAATCTCTCAAGTCCAATTTTTCATTTGTAAAAAAAAACTAACCAAAGTTTTCCATGCAATTTCCCGTTTATAAATATGTTGACTTTACCCATTCATGTTATGATTTTTCTAAGTGCCCTCTTATCACTTCCTTAATAATAGATCCTTGCATTGTAACCAGTTTATACTTGATAAAATTCAGTTTGAAGTTGGACCTTCTTTTCCAGAAGCTATTCTGAAATTTGGAAATATCCCTGCACTATCAAATACTATTTTAAAAATCCTTTCTAACAATTTATATTAAATTAATGAGATTAATTTAATATTTAAAATTCAGGCCCCTTGTGTAGGAATGCTACCTTAGAACGGAGAAGCTGATGCCATGTCTGATGTGCTGCTCAGAGATGAAATAGCAATTTCTTGGCTTGCATTCCAATATTCTATATACCTTCCCATTATAATACTATGGGAAAATTTTCTGATCTTTTTGCAGAAAGGTACAGCAGGTGGGAAAAAAAAAGGTGGATGTCGCTGGCTCCCTCGATTGTACTTTAGGCCACTTACCCTGAAGTGAAATTAAGGGGCAGGTAGGCAGGTTCTGATTGAGCCCATCCCGGCAGCAACTTATGTTTTTAAAAGAAAAAGACATCCTGATTTTAAAAAGAAATAAAAATCGACGTCTCACCCTCATCCCAGTGACAGTGTGCTACCCAGACAGCATGACCCCATCCTCTCCAAGCCCCCTTCCCACCACTCCCTAAGATTATTTATGTTCTCCGTCATATTACAGTCCCTCCCCACCCTCAATCTTTTGTTTTTCTTTGCCCTTAGCTCTGTTTATAAAAACAGGATGACAATCAGATCATTGTAGAAACAGAGTTTTCTTTAAAATAAAAGCTGCAGGTAACAATTTCATCAACAAAAGAGGTAGAAATGGAAGATTGCAATACTTCAAAATTATCCACTTGCCCAGTTCTGTTTTAAACATAGCAATCAATATAGAATTTGACTCAGTCATCCAGGCTCAAAACACAGAGCCTAATCTCTCTCCACTGACGCTGTCAGACCTGCTGGGATTTTGTAGCATTTTCTATTTTTGTAGGAAGTGTGTGTGTGTCTGGAGCCCAAGTGAGCAGTCATTCTAAAATGAAGTCAAGCCACAGCTTGACAATTTTATTCTAAATTTTACAATGCAGTTGGGAGGTGATTTTTTTAAAAAAAAGTTGACTTACTAGAGCCTGTCAGAACATTGTGATAGATTGGCCAAGTTTAGCTAGGTAAGAAGTCTGAAAACACCAGGTTTAAGTCCAACCAATTTATTTGATAGTGAACTCACAAGCATTTGGGGTTTGCCCTTCATCAGGTGAATGGAGTTCTGGCCTCAGACAGAACATATAACAGCACAGACAGTTTACAGGTTACTGATGAGAATGCAAATCTTTACAACTAACCTACTATTCAAGTCTTAAAGATGCCGACAATGTGAGCGAAAAGAGCATTATGCATAGGTTAAAGAGGTGTGTATTGTCTCCAGACAGTACAGTGAGATTTTTGCAAACCCAGGCAAGTTATGTGGGTTACGGATAGTGCGACATGAAGCCAAGATCCCGGTTGAGACTGTCCTCGTGCGTGCGAAACTTGGCTATCAGTCTCTGCTCAGCGACTCTTCACTGTCGTGTGTCGTGAAGGCTGCCTTGGAGAACGCTTACCCTTCGTTTACTAACAGAACTTTGGGTAAGTGTTCTCCAAGGGGGCCTTCACGGCACACAACAGCATAGAGCAGAGACTGATAGCCAAGTTCTGCACACGAGGACAGTCTCAACCGGGATCTTGGCTTCATGTCGCACTATCTGTAACCCACATAACTTGCCTGGGTTTGCAAAAATCTCACTTGCTGTACTGTCTGAGACAATACACACCTCTTTAACCTATGCATAATGCTCTTTTCGCTCACACTGTCAGCATCTTTAAGACTTGAATAGCAGGTTAGTTGTAAAGATTCGCATTCTAATCAGTAATCTGTAAACTGTCTATGCTGTTGTATGTTCTGTCTGAGGCCAGAACTTTCCATTAACCTAACAAAGGGCAAAACCCGAAAGCTTGTGAGTTTACGATCAAATAAATTGATTAGACTTAAACCTGGTATTGTCAGACTTCTTATTATGTTTTCCCCAATCCAACACCAGCATCTCCACATCACAAGTTCAGCTAATCAGGACAGCCTGGTGGGGGAGTGTGTAGCTAAGTGAGGAAATAAATTAAATACTTGACTACAATACTTATTTGAAAACTAAAGGAAACAAAAAACATTAGCTGCATTATAAAGAGATAAAAATAAGATGGTGACATTTTTGGAGCGAGTCTTCTGAAATTCACTTCATGACATCCCCTAGATGTGGGAACGTGTAACCACATCATGAAAATTCACACAGGTAAGTTGCATTGTAAATTTTGTGGTTGTAGTTTACCATTGTAAATATTGGTACAAGACTGTGACCCAAAAAAGGCAAGAATCAGTAAAGGATAAGGTCTTTGTACAGAAATTGTGTACAATATACAAGATTTAAAACTACATACAGTTAAAATTGATGGGTTATGGAATGATAGTTCTTACCGTAGATAAATAAATCTAAGGTTATGCATACTGGAACAGGAGAAATGCACAGCCAATTAGACTAATGTGCACAAAAAGTGCACTAACTTGAAGTAATTTTAATTTTGCGTAGATCAATGATTGGGTCACTGTTATATTAAGATCAATTTTGAGATGTGTTGCCTGTCCATTTGAAAAAGAATATTTTAAAGATCTGTCTTCATTTGAATCATTTAGATAAGCAGCAGGGACTAAGCAAGTGCTCAATTCAACTTGTCGTATTATGGATGGCCAATATTGGGTTGTCCCAGCTGCTGGGTAAGGTAAGCAATCAAACAACCCACAATATTTTTTTTGAAGTTATTTTGCCCTGCTGTCTAATGTAATGGATCTTTAAATAAAAATCCAGGATCTGGATCAGCATCTTGGCCAAACTCTAATCTATTTTTCCAGTCTGTGTACCAAATTTTGTTGAACAGCATCCATTAGTTTTTTTTTAAGAGCAACACAGCACAGGAAACAGGCCCTTCGGCCCAACGAGCCTGCGCCGCCGTCATAACTATACAGTAGCAATTCCATTATCCTATTATAGATTTGGGTTATTCCTAATATGGAAGACTCTCACTATAGGGACAATTTGTTTCCCAATCAGCCTAAGAGCGAATTTTTGGGTTGTGGGAGGAAACCGGAGTGCCCGGAGAAAGCCCATGCAACCACGGGGAGAACGCGCAAACTCCCGCAGACACCGGCCCAATTCCAAGTGTCTGCACAGCCACATCGATAGTCTCTGAGCTGTCATGGTGCCCTTCAGATGGTCCACATAAAGCACTCATTTACGACATGAAGTACCAGGCAACCCATGAATCAACATCCAAGAGCTGTACTCGCACCACCTGCCGAATGCATGCTCAATGTTGGTCAAGTATGGACCGAATTACCTGTGGAAAAAAAGCCGTAGTTAAACAGTCCTACTATATCCCTCTATCTGCATACCGCTTTTGAGATATATTGTTTGCTAACAGACCAACAGTGGCTCCAGCAGGGTTCAGTATAGCTCCCCACTCGTGAGGAGCTGGCAGTCGGATTTTTTGGGGGGAGATTAGCCCCACTTGTGTTTCACAACATAAGTCAAATCACCAACATTTCTCTATAATCCATATAATCCCTATGGCAGAAGGAAGTCGTTTAGCCCATCAAGCCTGCGCCAACAACCAAGGTCCTTTCCCCATAACTGTACACAACCTCTGATAGTGTAAGGAAGACTAAGGGGCAATTTATCATGGCCAATATATCTAACCTGCACAATGTTGGAGCGTGGGAGGAAACCAGAGCACCCAGAGGAAACCCGTGCAGACACGGGGAGTTTGCAGATTCGATAGAAACAGTGACCCAAGCCAGGAATCAAACCTGGGCCCGTGGCGTTGTGAGCCAATAGCGCTAACCACTGTGCCATCATGCGACCCAAGAAAATTAAACTAACCAGTTCTGTAAAATATGTCTTTCTAATGAAATGTTACAGAAGTATTGAGAGCTCTGACTAATCCTGTGGCTTACGGTTTAAGTGTCAGATAGACAATATTATACAGATTTTAATATTTGTGTTGGTTAACCCAATTGACCAATTAGACCTGAAATATTAACTTTGCTTCTCTCCACAGATGCTGCCAGACCTGCTGGATTTGTCCAGCATTTTCTCTCTTTTCATTTTGTATTTGCAGCATCTGCAGTGTTTGTTTTGAAACATAACCCCTAATGACATCGTGGCTGCATTAAAAATTGGGTAAAAAAATAGATTTAAGATTTCTTTTCATCTAAGAAGTGAAAGCTTTTAAAACAACAGCAAAGCTGTAATTCTGAGACCTTTGCCAGACTGATGTATGATGTATTACATTCAATAATTGGTCCCATAAGATTTATCATTATGTTGGGATAAAATTAGTAAAGTAACCATTTAACAGTTTTTTGTAAGTAATAATAAATGTTTCCAGTTCTAAAGGGATTGCCAAACATGGGGACAAACAACAATATAATTTATCTCATACAGAATAGCTGACATCGAACATAAAAGGGCATATGAAATTTTCAGGAAATACTACAAGGATGTCTGAAAAGAAACCCTTTCAATTAATTTATGCTAATAATGCATTGATGCTGTAATATAATTTAGAAACCAAGCTCGTAGTTTATTTTCATTATTGCATATTTGCGTAATGGAAAACTACAGGCTTTGTGTACAGTCAAATGTTACCAAATTTATTCAAAAGGCAGAAGATCAATCATTACTAGTGCACACAAAAAAAATTAACAAAAGTGCCTTCAGATCAGAAAATAGTAATTTGCATTGAACTGTTGCTTGTGATTTAAAAATGACAGCTTGAATTTATTAACATCAATTGGATTAACCAACACAAATACTAAAATCTGTACAATATTGGCTATCTGACACTATTAAACTTGTAGGCCTCTGCATTAGTCAGTGCTCTCAACACTTCTGTAATATTTTACTTTGATTAAAATTACTTTAGAAAAGCATATTTTACAGCAAAGTAATATGATAACATATTGGGTACTGGACCTTATCAGTGGCTCAGTGCAAATGAAATAACTCTCAATGAAGCATTAGAAGCTCAAACAGGGCTGGGATTTTGGTTACTGCAATGATTTGTTCAGTTTCTAAGGAAGAACCTGCTACATTAGAATAGTGCCTGTATGTTTCTGCCTTGGTTGCCTGCAAACATATTTGTGCAGATTCATAAATAGAACACATGACAGCTCCACAATTTTTCCACCTTAATACAGTTAATGGTTAAAATTCAATCCTTTGGGTCTCCAAAGGACAATAGGTTTTATAATATTGAAATCTCCCCAGTTTGAGGTACAGAACGGCCAGATTGGAGTTACTCAGTTCACATAGTTACTCTGTGGCTGCAACAACCAGGTAACTCCATCCTGACCATTCTAATCTGGGAAGCATTGTGGTCACCAGTGGATTTAGAATCTTTGTTGATCCATGTCACAAGAGACGTTCCCGAAGTAATAACATAATTGTTGTGCCATCTGAGTTCTGTTTCTTATTTTCAATATAACTTTTGCAAAGGTATTAAATCCAATGGAATGATCTGGTTCCAGCTGTTCTTAACAAAATCCTGAGATTGCTTTTTCCACTTGTTTTCGCTTTTCCCTCGGAACATAATATGCATGAGTTACATAATCATGTAGATTGATAAAGGCTAGAGACTCATTTACAAAATCCACTTTATACCGTTCCCTACAGCAACACATTGGGTAATAACTTCCTGGCTCTCCAGCGTCGTATTTGGGGTGTTATCCCAAAGATGCACTGGGGAATCCCCTTGAAGTTCCACATAAGGATTTACCTGACAATTGTCCAGAAGGGCTAAATTCCCTGGACAACTGCATTGGGCTGGGATACACTTCGAATTTCAGAGTAACTATTTTGAAGATACAGACCAAGCTCCACATGGGACACCCCTGATCCCCCAGAGGATCTCTACACTTTTTCAACCCTCCCCCCGCCTTCCCCCCCATCACAGTCTGACTTGGGACTATCCCTTCCACCTTTCCTGCTCCAACCTTCCCGCTGATAATTGCCACACCAAGGAAGTTACAGGCTTGAAGAAATATAAAGGCAGTTCATAGAATTACAAAAACCACGCCAAGTAACAATCCCTCCCTTAGCCCACCTGATTATTTGTTGGGGCAAGTGACTAGCACTCAGCCAATATTTATCCCACAATCATGTTTTATATGCATGAGGTGCTTAGAGAGGTACATATAAAATAGATACAAAGATAGCGAAGGATGAATAAGAAACGAGTAAACAAAAGCTTGGTCAAAGCAGAGTAGCTTAAAAATGGTCTTAAAGGAAAATAAGAGGGAGAAATGAATGGGTTAAGGACAGAATTCCAGAGCATACGGTTTAGTCAGCTAAATGCACAGCCACCTGTAGTATTGCAAAAGAAGGATGTATACACAAGCAGCTAATCATAGGCAGACAGAGTTAAGAGCAAGGTGCAATAACTGTAGAGCTGAACAACTTACATAAATAGGGAAAGGACAAGCCATGAAGAAATTTTAACCTAACATTTACATATTTGTATTTAAGGCTTTAAGACTACAAAGGTCAGCAAGGATGAAGGAAATGTGAAAGTGAGAACCAGTATGGACTACACTACAGCCAAAAAACTTTGGATAATATGAAGTTTATGCATAATGGCATCTTAATAAAGAAGTGACAAAGTCATGATGATTTCTCCAGTGGATGGGAATGAGATAGATGTTGGGATGAGTGAGATGTTATGGAGGTGGAATGAGGTGCACACTTTAATCAAGAGGATATGGGAATAAATCACAGGAATCATCACAGGTGGAATAGAAGATCTGACAGTCTATTTAAAGGTTCATTGACCTCTAGTGGGAATTTCCAATCTCAGGGTGGATGCAACCAGAAAATCCTGCCCATGGAGTCAGAAAATCAATTCAGGGTCGAACAGGATGCCCAGATTGTGAATAATCTGATTCAGTCTCAGATTGCGTCAAGAGCATATATGTGAAGTTTGATAGACGCCAAATACAATGAGAGTATCCTTCCCAATTTTTATCTGCAGGAATACAGATAGAAGTAGTGTAGTGAAAGATAGAGTTGGGCATCACTAGTTAGATGGGAAAGCTGACCCCTTATCAACAAACAATGCTGAGAGAGACAATTCTCTGGTCACCCTACAGTGTTTCTTAGGCTAGGTGGTGCCAATTGCTGATTGCCCACTGAGTACACTCTACACTGCCAGGAAAAATACAGTGGGGAGTGTGCCATTGGGAGGACCAGAAGATCCTGCCATTGTAAACTGCCAGAAATTCTGGCAAATGCTTCCAAGGGACAATATAGATGAGTAAATAAAGGGGATGAAAGCAAATTATTTGGATATCTGCCAAAATAATAGAAAAGGGTGGAAACAAAAGCCAATATTAGAAATATTCTAGCCATTTTTATTATTATAGTCACAAGTAGGCTTACATTAACACTGCAATGACGTTACTATGAAAATCCCCTAGGCATCACACTCTGGTGTCGGTTCGGGTACACTGAGGGAAAATTTAGCACGGCCAATGCACTTAATCAGCATATCTTTCAGACTGTGGGAGGAAACCAGAACACCCGGAGAAAACACACACAGACATGGAAAGAATATGCAAATTCCACACACTCAGTGACCCAAACTGGAACTGAGCCTGGGTTTCTGGCGCTGTGAAGCAGCAATGCTAACCTCTGTGCCACCATGCTGTTAGTTAACATTGAGCTTCACAGAGCTGGATTCTGAATTAACATTCACACTAAAAGACGAAAATTCATGCAATAAATGATTTGGCCAATTGAAGTTCTTACGGTATAATATCAAAATCCTTAAGAATTCTTAATCAGTTGCTGTGGAGCATCCCTAGTTTTTCACAACATAAATAACCCAACAGCCATCTGCGCTGTTGATAAAATGTGTTAAATACCACTTGATTTTGACAATGAGAACTGATTTGCACATCTTACTATAGCTGCTGAGTCATACATGAATCCACCTTTATGTAAGTGCCAAAGATTAATTTACTTGCTAGCAATGTATAATTTACCTGGATTAGTGCCTGAACCATTTGGCAATTTAATAATACAAACAGGATTGCTCCCTAGCTAAGTAATGAGCCCCCAAGAATTGGGCAATAGGGATAGAGACTTCAGAAAAAACTAGCTGCTCAACTGGATAGACTTTCACTGAAGTAGATCTTACATAAGAACTTGCAAAGTTTGTTTTTAATTGCTAATTTAAAAATTTAGATATTTTTCAGGTTCAATTCTTAGCATCATACCATGCAATCTTACTGCACTAAAAAAAGGCTATTTAATTCACTGCGCTTCTGTCAGTTTTTTTTGAAAGAGCTACTCACTTGCCTCGCATTGTTTCTCCTGAGTCCTTTTTTATCTTTCTGAAGTAAGTATCCAATTTGCTTTTGAAAATTGCAAAATTTTGAAAACCAACTCTTTATCCTTTCAAGTAGTCTGAAGGCGATTCTCTCAGCCTACTGCACTGCTTTTGTAGTAAGAAATCTTATAACACCGGGTTAAAGTCCAATGATTTATTTAGTAACAAATGCCACTAGCTTCTGGGGCTCTGCTCCTTTGTCAGGTGAGTCACTTTAACCTGGTGTTGAGAGACTTCTTACTGTGTTTATCCCAGTTCAATGCCGGCATCTCCATATCATGACTACCATCGACACTGCAAACACTCATATCTCCAGGCCAGCCTCGAACCCCACTCCTCCTCTTCCCTGGCCAACCTGAATGCAAAGTGGCAGCAGGATCTCCCACCCCCACTTATTCCACTTCCCCGCCACCGCACTTATTTCCCCACCTCCTGGGGCTGTGCCATGTTAGATCCTGCCCCTATGAGGCCCTGTCCATTTGACATTGCCTGATGCCTGGTGGGCAGTGCCAATTTACCCCAAGGGTACTGCTAAGGGCTCAGCCTGATACTCCCAAGGTGTCAATGCCCAGAGGGCACCCCACAACCAGCCAACCCTCTGAGTGGTCTCGACTGCCCCCCCCGCCTTCACTCCAGCAGGATCGGGCCACTAGCTCCCTCGGGTGAGGAACTATTGTAAATCCCTCTGGAGTGAACCACTCCTGGTGGGGTGGAAGACACTTGCAGGTCAGGAGACTCAGACCTGGGAAACCTGACTGCCGAAGACTCGTGCCCAGCAAGCAGCCTGCAAAATGGCCTCTGCCCGAGTCTCCCAGTGCAATGCCGACATCTCCACATCACATCTGGGAAACTAGCGATCAGGCCATGGCGAGTGGGGGGGCAGGGGTGGTGGTGGTGATGTGTGTCATCATAGGACCAGTGATGAGAGCACACAAGGCTAACCAGCCATCGAGCTGGCCCCCAAAAGCTGGTGGGATTACTATCAAATAAGCTGATTGGACTTTAACCTGGTGTGGTGAGACTTCTTACTGTGTTTACCCCAGTCCAATGCTGACATCTCCACATCGTGATCAGGAAGCCAGCAGTGCAGGGGTATAGCGAAAGTTCCAATCTCAGCACTAACGAGTGCACAGTGGCCCACTTGGTGCTATGTCTCCAGCAGGAATAAGTCCTGCCCACAGATGTTCAGTGTGATTCATGCTGAGACATTCTGCAGAATACAGAGTGTAGGAGATTCACTTTGAAATTCCCGCTGAAATAAACTAGCGTGGCGTATTCAGGTTTTTATGCAAATTCGAAACTTAGAATATTTTTGGGAGAACCTTCCCCTACATTCCAGATTATAACAACATTCTGCGTAAAATAAGTCTTCCATCTTTTCCCTCTTGATTTTTTTTGCCAATTATTTTAAATCTGTGTCCTCAGCTTACTAATGGGGGAACAATTTCTCCTTATTTTACTCTATCAAAAACCTCCAGAGCTTTGAACGTCTCTATTAAGTCTCCCCTTAACTTTCTGTACTCCAAGAGCAATTCCAGTTTCTCTAGTCCCCAATCACTGGTATAATTCCAGTAAACCTCTCTCTACCTTGTTACGAATGCAAAGAAACCATTTGGAAATGATCTCTTTAGTTCCCGGTAAGCTCCAGCAGTGAGGAGGATATCATGATCTGCTTCAAATTCAGCCAGACAACAAGTCAGGTTAGTCTGGAGAGAGGCCCAGAATGAGACGTACTGGGAACAGGAATGTTCACATCTTAAAATAAAGGCAAGAACCGGGCTACCTGTAGATAGCCTTTGTATTTTTGGACAGAGTGTCCAACTTAAATGTCTCTTAATACTACATGAAGTGAGCCAAATTGGCTGCATCCTGTTATTTATGATTGTGAAATAATCAGAAGGAGCTTGAATAGTATTAACCACATGGGGCTTTAGGCGAAAGACACGTGGAAACACATTTGCCTCATCATTTCCATTCATTCTAAAGCCTTAAGATTGAGGGTGGATGGGATGTTCACAGATCTTCCATTTCATGTTGGAAGTCTGGTGACCCACTATCATTCTCCATCTGAACAATCACAAGTCTTATATGTTGCCAGCTTTTGGCTGATTGATCTGTCTATTTCATTTCGCACAATGGTAGTAGCAAACAAAATGATGGAGAATGCTCTTGCAATAAATACTGGGACCATTTCCAATGGCGTAGTCAAGATCAAGAATAAAAAGTGAACCAATATATTTTTTTAAAGGGTTACAAAGAGTTTACATAGATTCAATGGTAGACTATTTCCTCTAACTGGGGAGTAAGTGACCTGAGATTCATTAGTTTTAAATTATTCAGAGTAAGGAGGTCAGCAGAAATGATGGAGATTATGGAGGAATTTGAAATGCTTTGCCTCAAATTGGTTGAGAGCATTGCATCTGCCGAAGAAAATTAGATATTTATTTGAAACAGACAAAGATACAAGGCAATAGGAAGAGTGAAGGGAAATGGGATTCAATCACAAACATGAAATGATGGTCCAAATGCTCTCAGTGGTTTCAGGAAAATTATCAGGTTAGCCAAATGAAGTAAAACCAAGGCTTTAACTGATGCAATTTTTTAAAGACATCTTGGTCTTTTGGCTAACATGAAGCATGAGATCAGGCCTAGGAGGGAATGCAATGCCTCATCCTGTCAGCTTGAATGTTGTCTGATCGAGCCCAAGCTGAAATGTAAAGGTGTCTTGTCAATTTGGATTTGATTTGTTCCTCATGTGGGGACCGTGATTGGATTTAATTAAAATGAGATTTTTTGATTAGAAATAAAGTACCAAAAAGTATCCAAAAAAAATGCTATAAACTTCTACTGCTCCTTAACTCTAATACTTCTAAAAGCACAATGTATGTTTGCGGTACCTGTGATTTTGTGCACAGTTTATCTTTTCTGTCCAAATAGGTTCATGCAATCCCTTGCTTTAGTTGTTGTTCTACTTGGCTTGCTTCAATAATCTTGTATAGCATGGTAGTGCCATTCTTTTTAATTTGTTTCAGTTGTGCTATCGAGTAGAATTCACTCAGATACTCCAAGATATTTGGTTCATTATTTTGCTAGCTGCACAAAGTATTGGGAAAATGGTTTCGTGCAGACAGATTAAATTCTTTGTACAATCATGAACAAACACTCCAATTTAAATAGGGGTAAATTTTAAAAGTGGGGAAGAGATGCAAAAAGATTATTAAATACAATTCCAAAATCGAAAATCAAAGACTGCAATGGCTGAATATGTTATGAGTAAAATGCTGATAAAGTAGGAAAGACAATTGAACAATGTTAAAGACTTATAATGAAGGCTAAATTAAGTTGATTAAGAAAGGCAATGGCACAATTTGTTAAACACAGTAAAAAAATCTCACACCAAGTTAAAGTCCAACAGATTTATTTGGTAGCAAAAGCCATTAGCTTTCAAGCGTCTCATCTTTTGTCAGGTGAGTGGAGAGTTCTGATCACAAATAGGGTATGTAAAAACACACACACAGATCAGAACTCTCCATCAACTGACAAAGGATCAGAGGCTCGAAAGCTAATGGCTTTTGCTACCAAACAAACCTGTTGGACTTTACCTGGTGTTGAGAGACTTCTTACTGTGTTTATCCCAGTCCAACGCTGGCATCTCCACATCAAAATTTGTTAAAACAGGGGATTTTAAAATGAACCAATAAAGATAGGGGACCAGTGCTGACAATAAGGGTAATAGATAACAAGGACTGTGTGAATTAAGGCAAAGTAAAAATTTCTGCAATGTTGGAGGCACACAGTCAACATATCTACTGTGGAAACAGATAATCTTGATGACGAATTGAAGGTGGAGATTGAAGTTCAGGTCAGAATCAAACAAAATGCACTGTTGTTTTTTACCTAAGCAAGCAGTTCAGAAAGGGAATGAAAAGCCAAGATAGAGTTGCTGGCCAATTGTGGGAAGATGCAAATTGTACAAGGGAACTCGGGGAAGCATTTCAATGCAAGAACTTAAATTGAAAAAGCTTTCATCCAATTTTGATGCCCAAAGAAATACCATGCCGTGCCACAAATATTCTGAAAATAGCAAGGATATTCACCCCATGACCTCTATGGTTGAGTAACTATAAGGTCTGCAGAAATGAAAAATACATCTTTTCTACTATTATCAAGTCAGAAGGTAGATATCAAGAAAAGAATGCTTTCCAAAACAAAAGCCAAATGGACTATATGTCAGATAACATTCAACTAATTCTTACAGCACTGCTATCATCAACTACACTGAAGGCTGTGAGTGGGCTCTGTAGTCAGTCAGGTTTGATTATTACAAAATAGCTGAAAGATCAGGTCTATTATAACTACCATTTCAACATAAGCATACTACTTCTACACATCTAAGCAGATTCAGGTTTTGGAATTTAGTTAAGTTATTGTATTAAACAAAGAGATGGAGACTGAAATATTTAAAAAAAACTGCTGCCATTTCAATTTGTTATTATTTTGTTTCTGTTATTTATTGAAACAATCATACCAAAAGATGTCATAATTTTAAAAAATCTTTTTACTGCACCAGAAGTAAATGATGTCCTAAAATTATTTTGTAAACTCTTATTATATAAACCTAAAAATCTCAACAGGCCATCCTCCATTCCATTTTGTTTCTACCCAACAGTTCCCACATGCATTTTAAGATTTTGAGGGTTCCTTCACTTCTTCAGACTCCAAACCAAGGTGTGCCATAACACTTAAGAATTCACTTTAATTTTTTTCAATTTCAGTCTGACACTTAGACTTTGGGAGCTCACTCTCTCTCACACTGCAAGGGAATCATGGCTGCTCTCTTCCATCAGTTTCAGCAGGCAAATCCACCAATTTTAATTCCTCACGTACATTTCATTCTGAGTATGAGCTGCTTAGAGGCTCTCGATAAGGATCATCAGATTCTTAATGGCCTTTATGCTCCTTGTGCTGGCTACTGGCAGATACACAGCTGCCTTCTTACAGCTTTCCAAGATTTTCTCACTGCTCTCTCTCTCTCCACTGACGTATGTTGCAAAACACAAAAGAATATCTTTGTATAGTCCTCCTCCATTGCAATGTGGCATACTTAGCATATTCCCAAAAAAAAGTAATTATCCGTTACCTTCAAAATAACTCTGATTCTGGGACCCATGTGAATAATTTACATATTTAAATGGATAACTGCTCTCTTGCTGCATCTTTTAGTTCCATCAATAAATTCAATGTCTTACAAGTTGCTTTTAGCTTTTTTGATGTGGGGAACCTATATGAATGTCGAACCTCTTCACCCCCTCCCCCTCCATTTTACACTGCAACTTCAAAATATTTTCCGAGATGTCTAGTGACAAACTGGCTCCTCCAAATAGAAGCAAAGTAGCCTAGATGTGAATACCTTTTACCATGTCTCAACAATACATTATAACATACTTTTTGAATTTAATTATGCAAGTTCTGTTTGAATTGTATTTACTTTGTTAACAGTTTCTCGATTAGATATTTTCACTTATCTTCATTTAGCATTCAATTCCGAGAATTAAATATTAGATTCATAAAACATATGAATTATGAAATTATAAATTCAAAACATATTAGATATTATGATCAGAAACTGAATTCCATATGTCTGGTCATGTAGCTTAAGTAATTATGTTCAGCATTTTGAACAGAACAACGTGATCAAAAACAAGAACTCAAAAATTATAGTCCACTCTGATAACTGATAGCAAAAAAAGCCAGGCCTTATTTAACATCGTGATATTACGATGATAGTTCAATCATTTCTGGAATGAATGTGTCTGAAAGAAATCAGATTGAAGCCAAATAGGAAAATTAAAATGAAAGAAAGCATGAATGAGACAACTTTCCTGGGGAAAGAAAATGAGGATTATTTTGGAGCAAAATTGTTTGTAGTTCTTCAAAACTGACCATTTGAATTGGTAAATGGAATGCAAAGTCGACTGAGAAATCACTGGTCTAAATTTATTGAAGGAAATGAGATAACTTTGGTTATTGTGATTCAAAGAATAGAAAATGTTTGGATATTGGATATCAGCAGAAATTAAACAAAAAAATTGCACCTTAAAGTTCAAGAAGCATCTTCGTGTGAAGGACCTGAGCCTGATTTAAGCATGCTCGACAAAAGTCAAAGTCCAAACAGACACCATGGACTGTACCTTATGAGCTCCAGCAAGTCATGTGGTGTGGGGGGCATCAGCACTCCAAAAGATGCTCGGGGAAATCCTACCCCACTCAGGTAGTGTTTGCATGACAATTGCTTGGAAGTGCAATCCACTGGCAAATCACCTCAGAATTCCCCCAAACCTAAAGGAACTACATCCCTATGGGAACATACTAACTCATGGGATTTCCCCACCACCACAATAACCCTTTCCTCTCACATCCCCACCAATTTCAGCTCTGACCCTGAACACCCCAACCTGAACTATGATCCAACAGCTGTCCCCCACCTCCCTTCCAGGCTCAACGTGACTACCCTTCCTGACAACACACCATCGCACCCCATCCTGACAAATTCCACCCCCACTTTTGCATTTTAAGTTAAGTATTTTCAAGCTGAATGGCAATTTGACTCAGCTTCCACTCAATTCAAAGTTGTGGCCCCATGCATCCAAAGCAAAACTCCATTTTCTTGTTGTGCATGTTGCCTTCTGTCCTTGGGCAACTCTTTCAAATCCTCAGGTAAAGCTGAGATTTCATGGGCTTCAAAACTTAGAGAGTGCAAGCAAAATGTATCTGAGTAGTCAAAGCAGGGAAACAAGTAGTCTGTCTCGGTCTTTGCTGAAACTCACCTCAGGATTCCGCCAAACTCCAAGGTACTACACCCCATGGGAATGTCCTGACCCAATGGATTGCCCCACCTCCACAGTAACCCTTTCCTCCCACACCCCCACCAAACCTGGCTCTTACCATTAACACCTCAGCCTGAACCATGACCCAACAGTAGGGGTTGCACCACACTGGAACAGCAGAAAAAAAGATGATAAAGGATTTGTACTTGCACAAAGATATTTACTTAAATGTTTAACACTGCATTGCACTGTTACATTTCTGTTTAATGTTTATGAACCATGAACTTTATTTCAAAGCGACACTGTCCCATCCACACTATTCTGACTATTCTCTGCCAAGTGCCAACTAACTTGTGAAGGATGTTCTGACAAGACTAATAAACAAAACAATGCTGTCTATGAAAGAGTTGAACTGTTGCTCGTGGAGCTGCTCCGTGCTGGGGTCTGGGTCAAGCAAACAGTGGGCTCAGAACTGCTGTGCAAGATAGCTGCATGGCCTTAGGCTTGCTTGAGCTTTCCTGACTCAGTCCCTCCCAAGAATCCTGAGTAGCTGCATACAGCCTCAAGTCACATCACTATATCTAACAACTCTCCCTTCGAAAGTACAAAGTGTTCATCAGCTTCCTCCTCCTCCAAAAGCTGCAATCCCCACTTTGCATCACTGAGGGATCCTACGCGTGTATGGCCCTGTTTGCTTCAGTCTATGCAAAGACTTCATTTTAAGATATTTCTGCCCATGCACAATAACATTTAAATGTTAGACTGTAGAGGTAAACTAACTCTACTAAGCTGAACAATTATAGCCAAATTGAGCTATATGTAGAATCAGAAGGCATGATGGGTTTGCTAAAAAGAAAAATGACTGCATTCGTGAAGGTACACAATGCAGGCAAAAAGCAGCATAACAGCATCTGTAAGGATTGTTTTTCTAGATGGAGATAGTACGTGAAGGATACTTCAAATAACAAGATAATGGTTAAAATATATGTTGGATTTAGAGTGCGTATATTCAGTCTTGTGTTCTTAAGATTACAGGGATTATCTTAGAAGCCAGTCTCCAACTTCACTTTTTTGTTTCTATCATCTAAATTTTTTTTAAGTTTCAATAAAAGAAAACCATTTTAAAACTAGTACTAGTGCTCTCCTCATCTCTTCAAGCAATGGGATCTTGATCAAAAAAGCCAGTGGGCTGATGAATGGCAGATGGAGTTTAATTTAGACAATTGTGAGGTGATGCATTTTAGTGGATTGAACCAGGACTTACTCAGCAAATGGCAGGGCATTGGGGAGAGTTATAGAACAGAGTTCTGGGGTACAGGTTCATAGCTTCTTGAAAATAGAATCACAGACATACAGGGTGGTGAAGGCGGCATTCGGCATGCTAGGTTTCATTGGTCGGAACACTGAATACAGGAGTTGGAAACTCTTGTTAAATTTGTACAAGATATTGGTTAGGCTGCACTTGGAGGGCTATGTACAGTTCTGGTCACCCTATTATAGGAAGAATATTATTAAAATAGAAAGAGTGCAGAAAAGATTTGCTAAGAAGCTATCAGGATTTGATGGTTTGAGTTATAAGGAGAGGCTGGATAGACTGGGACTTATTTCTCTGGAGCATAGGAGGCCGAGGGATGATCTTATAGAAGTCTATTAGATAATGATTGGCACAGATCTATTAGATAATGATTGGCACAGATAGACACTCAATCTCTTTTCCCAAAGGTAGGGAAACCTAAAACTAGAGAGCATAGATTTAAGGTGAAGGGGAGAGATACAAAAGTGTCCAGAGGGGCAATTTTTTCCACACAGAGTGGTGAGTGTCTGGAACAAGCTGTCAGAGGTAATAGCAGAGACAGGTACAATTTTGTCTTGTAAAAAGCATTTAGATAGTTACATGGATAAGATGGGTACAGAGGGCTATAGGCCAAATGTGGGCAATTTGGATTACCTTCGGGGTTTAACAAAAAAAAAAAGGCATCAAGGACAAGTTGGGTCAAAGGACCTGTTTCCATGTTGTAAACCTCTATAAATGAATGGACCCAACAATCATTCTCCACCCATATCTCTCTTTCATGCCCACTTTACTTCTTTAGGAAAAAAGCAATCACCAATTTACTTGCAGCTACACTATAAATTCCCACTGTTAGTCACAACACTATCACGTCCTACAAGCTGGAGCTCTATGCTCATCCTTCTGTCCTGTGGAACTAGCATGGTCGAAGAACAGGCTGCCACTGTTCCTGCTGCTTCTCTTCTTCTTCATCAGATGAAGATGAAGTTGAACAAATAGCTTCCGTATTGCTGTGAAGCCAGAATAAATGCAGATCAAAGGTCAAAAAAACTTCAGAGTAGTAAAATTGACCCAAATTACTTCCAGAACAATGAAAGGACAGTTTCAGTACAAGTCCTGTTAGCAAAAGCATTTTTTCATTAAGGCAAGCCACAATTGTTACCATCCTTTCCTGCCAGTCAAGCACTGCCCTTTCACCACATTTGAGTTCCAGGAAAGTTGGGAAACCCACACACACAGGGCCCTATTTTATCATTTTCATTCTAAGTGCTCGATAGACTTGAAACTGGGAGTGTTTCACATCCAACTTTTAGACACATTCTCAGGTGTCCCCGTACATATTCTGCCTGAAAAAAAACAGCAATTCTGAATCGCAGAAACCTGCAGAAAATGCAGAAACCTGTGGGCAGAGCTTAACGTGCCCAAAGCTCTGATCAGTGCCTCCAACAGCACATGAGCAGGAAAAAGATAGAAAAATGCTGGATAATGCCTCCCCTTGGCCCTTACAGACACTGCCCCATCCTCAAAACATTAATGACCCCCTTAATCTGCCAGCCCTCTGCTATCCAGATTAATCACAGCCCCTGACCCCTTCCTCTCCCACCAATCACACACAGTGTGGCAGCAGACCCCCCCTTCCTCCCCCCACCAACCGCACACAGCGTGGCAACGGACTCTGTTTCCTCCCCCACCAATCACAGGCAGAGTGGCAGCAGACCCACCCTTCCCCTCCCACCGATCACACACAGTGTGGTTACGGACCCCTATTCCCCTCACTGAGCAGAAACAGCAGATCCTTCCCTGACCCCCTTCCCATCAGTCTGAGTGTGCCATCTGACCTACCTCTCTCCCCTCCACCACCAGAGTGGAGCATTTGACCACTTCCCAAAAACAGAGGCAACTTGATGGTAAGATCAGGCCCAGTGTTACAGACGGAATTCTACATTAAAACATCATTTACTAACCATTTCAAGTATCTAAATGGCAGACTTCTGTCTCAGAGGTTACCTGACAGCTCCCGGACATGCCAGTGGTTATAGCTGTTTTACTACCTCACTGAAACTAATTAACCTGGCAAGTTAAAAATCACCTCCAAGTGTATGTTAGCAAGCATTCGCCACAAGATATATTGAAGATTTGCTGAATTCTTGCATCGCCAAGCATTCTGGACTTGCTGCAAAGATAACTGTCTAATGAGGACAGGAAAGCTCCTTTACTCTGCAAATCTGATAATTACCAAAGGTGGGGCAGATGGCTGTGTCCCTCAGGAGGCCTGTGTATTCTGGAGTACATGGACATTGAAGTGGTATTAAGCCCCTCACTGACATTTGAAATACGTCTAATGCCAATTCCATGTGAGTGCCTGAGATACTGGCCTGGATTTCTATCAGACGAGGATGACACAGGAGCCCTTTCAAAATGGCACACACCAGAATGATGTCCCATTCTGGGCTTCTGGCCCCATTCCTAGACTATGTGATTTTCAGAAGTGTCTTTTAAAGGTGTGAACTATTTCACATTGAGCGCCCACACTGGACACTCCTGACTTGGCCAATTCTACTGATGAGATAGGCAACTCCTCTGCAATGTTAATAGTTAGGCTAGATTTGTGGCTCAAAGCACTTCAGAGGATTTGTAAGCTTATTTGCACGAGAAGGCCTCTAAAAGAAGAGTTCAAAAGATCCTCCTCGTGCCCTTTATGTTAAGCTACACCTCTCCACCCACTCACCATGGCTGCTTATTGCCCCCTATGCCTAATTACAGGATTATTGGCAGAAATGTCACACCCTAATCCCCATTCCCCTTGAAGGTTGGGGTTTAACGTCAGGTGGATTTGCAGGGGGCACCATGCCCATTGTCTCTACTTGTATACATATCTGATGTACACACTACAGGCCCAGGGCTGGCATGTGTGCACATGGGAACAGGAGTGTTGTGACCCAAGAGCCCCTGCCCAATGGAAAAGCCCACCCATGCTTGAACCACGATGCTCTCCAACCACTGCCTCAGACTCCCACCCACCCTGCCTGATTGGCCCCGGTCGGAGGGCTCTAATACCTTCCAGCTAGTACTCACCCATGATGCCTCATAAGTGAATAACTACTGTCCCAGCAGAGGCCTTCGCTCACAGTGACACTGGGGAGGCCCTAGACATCTGATTATGACAACTCTTTGGAATGGGACATCCTCCCACATGGGGATGGATGCTGCATTACCACATAATTAACTGCTTGAACGCCATAAAATCAAGTCACAGCTTCCAGGCCATTGCAGGTGAACTCACCTGCTGACTTTAGAGTGGTGAGGCCTACACTTTTTACATAAAGTCCAGCCCATTATGACAGAGGTTGGATTCAGTACAGAATCAAGATCCAGGACCAGGGAGTCTTTCCGATTTGTGGACTCAGTTCCAAGTTGGGCAATTTATAACTGAGGAATGAGAGAGCTTCGATCCAGACATTTTCAAGAAACCCATCACGTGATGGATCTAAACCATCATTTATATTTATCTATGGTATACAGATGGAATGGGGGGTTGGGGGGGGTGGAAATGGAGAGAGCAGGGGACAGTATAGATTCAACTCTTAAGTTTAAAGTTTATTTATTCTTGTGACAAGTAGGCTTACATTAACACAGAAATGAAGTCATTGTGACAACCCCCTGTGCCCACAGTGCTCTTGCCTAATGAAGAAGGGCCACCATTCTGCAGGCCCTCCTACATGCGGAGGAAAACCATTCCACTCTCACCACAAATTGCTCACATTTTACTCCCAATGGCTGGTATTCGTTTTTTTTATATTTCTTCTACAAATTCATCACATCTGCAGTATTATCTGTCAAACCTTACTTTCATCCCGTTCTTGTAGCATGGTGAAAAAAAACAAAGCATAATCTCTCCCACAGTAGCTCATGCGTTGGTAAGTTTCTTTCTTAAATAATTATCATAATAATTTTGATAAACTTTGAAACAACTGCAGCAAGATAATTATTTAATTCCTTTGATTGATTGCCATGGTCAATCAATTGCTCTCTATTATTTTTCATGTCAAATCTATTGATTTATTCTTGAATAGTACCTCCAACGCAATCTCCAGCTCAGCTGTATCCCGCTGGGATATATTTGTTTCAACTTCCCTGTTACAAAATGCAGCTTTCCACTAAGCAATGACAAATCTTAGTCATGATACCATCTTTTTCAGCTTATCATTCGTGGCACCGTTACTTTTGTTGGATTGGGACCTGATCCCACAGAAATAATTTGTGCATAAAGAAATCCAAACAGATTTAATTAATTTTTGCTCCAGCATTCGCTAGTGTTTCAGTATCTTTTGAGGTGAGCAGAACTCTGGGAGACAGAGCTAATCAAACTAACAATCAACATACCATATACCAGAGAAATAGCCAATCACAAAAGTCAATTCCTGGATTTCTGATCAAAAGTTCTGTAATTTTTCATACAGCATTTAAAGTATCTATCTGGTAGACTTGATTTTCACATTTGGAGCAGCACGTAGCACAATGGTTAGCTGCTTCACAGCTCCAGAGTCCTGCGTTCGATTCCCAGCTCGGGTCAATGACTGTGTGAAGTTTGCACATTCTCCTCATGTCTGTGTGTGTTTCCTAGGGGTGCTCTGGTTTTCTCCCACAGTCCAAAAGATGTGTGGGTTAGGTTGATTGGCCATGCTAAGAAATTGCCCCTTAGTGTCCAGGGATGTGTAGGTTAGAGGGATTAGTGAGTATAATATATAGGGATATGGGAGTAGGGCCTGGGTGGGATTGTGTTCATGTAGACTTGATGGGCCGAAGGGCCTCTTTCTGCACTGTAGGGTTTTATGTTCTATGTTCTATTAACTTCATTGCAGTGTTAATATGACTTATGACAGTAATAATAAACTCTGACCTTCCAAGGAAGTTCCACTGCAAACATGCTCACTGCTCATTCTGTATTCAGAGTAACACAGCAAGGACCAGGGATGGAATTTTCCCTAAAATATGCAGACCACGATCATATGACCTCGTTCGGCCCAACTTTCAGTGAGGCAAGGTGGTAGTTTCAGGCAGGAGACACCCAGTTTTACGAACCCCATTTTACTTGCAGCTTTCGCTGAAGTTCAACAAGCAAAGGCAATGAATCTTTCTTCACCCAATGGCACTGTAACATTCTAATTATGTTAGGCTTGTGGGTTTTAAACAAAATGGAAAAAATGTGGTTTGCATACAAAACTTGAAAACAACAACATTAGATTTACTGAAGGAGCAGCGGACAAAAACTAAAAGAGCAGCCTGGGCATCCTAACAACATTACCATCAAATCATGTACTCAACTCTTAAAGCAATTATACAACTACTTAAATATAAAACAGGCATAACATGGGACACCACTATTCCTACACCATAAGCAGGTGCATCGCAAGTTGACTGTATGGGTAAAGTAGGATCAAAATGCGTGAGACTGAAGTAATGCTTCTTTGGCTTGTGTGGAGGCAGTTGTTAAATTGATCTGACCATTTCTTATTCTGGCACAAGAGGTTATGTAATGGTTTCAGAATTGTTGCAAGGTTTGGGACAAATCTTCCATAATAATTCAACAATTCCAGAAAAGAGACAGAGATGACTTATATTCTGAGGTGCAGAAGCTTCTATAATGTCCTTAATCTTTGAAGGAGACCACAAATGAATCTGTTCTGAATAGTGTTATTCAATAAATCTTCGGACTCTCAAATTCTGCAAGTCTTTTAAGCACTGCCACAAATTGCATGATTGACTCCACTTCCCTTGGTTTTTTTTTAAAAACAGATCTATAGCGCTCTTTAATACCAGGAATTCCAGTGAAAAAGCACTGAAAAGCTGAAAGACATGCTGCTTAGACCTGAACAGACACCAGAATGTGGTGACTACGGGAATATCACAGTAACTTCACAGCAGTGTTAATATAAGCCTTACTTGTGACCAAAAAAAATAAACTTCGAAAAATGTGCTTTTTGAATGTCCACAATATGCTTGTACTTGTTAGTACCAAGTTTGCCAGGTTTCACTAAATTATAGTGGAGACTAAAAGTTTTTTTCCCCCCATCACTCTCAAGAAAGTGATCACTTTAATATCTTCAACTATTTTATATGCCTTTGCACAAGAACTCATTTTTCCCCATTTTCATCAAGAAATTCCACAATGCAGAAATCTCCCACCATTTTTTTTCACTTAAGATTTCCTGTATGCATGCTTTGCAACCGCATTTCCAACAGCTACCTCGATTTTCTAACACACAAGATACCTAATCAAGCTTCAACTTATTTATCACAGCCAGTTTTATAATCTGCTTGCAGAGTATTGTTTAGTCATGTACGCTTAGCCTGTTAGTCTCCGTAGCAAGTGTAAAAAGGCTTTATTCTGATATTTCCTCAATTAATTTCTCGTTTCTGGGTGGCTAGTAAGCATGTCATCCATAGTCCTTGCTACCAGTTTTCGTGGGATGTTGGAGACATGATGCACAGTACCAATTTTGGTTAAAAATCAACAAGAGCTTTAGTAATGCATGTAATCTCTTCCACGGTGACTTCTCTGTTTCCAGAGCTATGTTTATTTCTGCTGCATACACTAATACTGCACAGCTCAAGTGAGCCAACAGTAATAAGTACAAATACTTAACAACTTCCTATTTGGTTATATGTAAAGTAGGAATCATACAAAGGTTCACAGCTGACAACCAACGAATTATTGAACGTGTTACATTCCCAGCTGATGGACAAGTCAGGTCCCAAAATGAAACCTAGCTTGACAGATACTAACTTTTATCTTTTGTTTAGATACATAGATAAACAGATTCACAGGACTCCTGATGAACTTATAACAAAATAATAAAACATTAATTAAACAAGAAAAGATGAAGTATTATACAATACTCCCTCATACCAGCTATACCTTTACAGACAGATACAGATGTGTAAGGATAACACAAGTTAATACAATTTATCTTATTCTCTAATATTCTCAATAAATATGCAGTCCATGTAAACCAACAAATGAAGTGTGGTGAGACATATCACACTTTGAAACCAAATGATAAATGCCACCCAATACATCATCTATGGCTTTTTCATCAATTCATTCCAAGTGTTTTTCCACACTGAGATACAACTGGTCTCACTGGAACTCTGGTCTTCCACACTAGTGTTTCTCAAAGAACACACTTTGGAACCTTCTCCCACTCAATGCTTTCTCTCATACTTTAATTAAAGATCCACCTCCAGGATTTTAACTTCTCATTTTGATATTCCTCTCTCCTGGATCACCATGACATTCAAGGTTCCACACAATCTCTCAGGTATCCAGCCACACCAGCAAAATTCCACTGTTTCACAGGCTGCATTACCATGTTGTGTTAATACTGTTAAAACATTGCTCAGTGAATAGAAGGCACATGGGACTATGGTGCCAGGCTTTCTTTCAAGTAGTCATTAAATAGTTCAATTTAATAATTCATAAAAATAACTGCTGAAGGCTACAGATGATTTATATAATCATCAATAATTATTGTAATATCTGATCACAATTTTGAAAAATCCATACATTTTGAATGTAAATAAAATATGCATGCAGCAGTGTTATAGAAAAATGAATTCACTGAACCACAAATTACTACTCTGTATTCTAAATGGTTTTTATCTTTATATAGTTTTTTATGACTCTCTCCTGGCCCTTTCACAACCCGTAAACAGTTTCTCAATTTCAGCTACCAGATTTGTAAAGGTGCAAACTAGAAGCAGCAACATTTTAAAATCTCCAGTTATCTCGTCTTATTTCTTCCAAAATTTAGCATGAACGTTAACAGAGAATTTGTGCATTAATTTTATAGACATCAGAAGTAAGCCTTTACTTCCATCTGCACTGAAAACTGTTGAAAACAAGTTAATTCAATGAGCAAATTGAAGGCACTCTTACAAGACATGGAGAACAAGTCTTAGGTGAGGCAAATTAGGAAGATTCGAATGCCAACTGAAGATTCTGGGCACCTTAACTCATGATACGTATTTTGGAAGGATCCATTGGGTTTGGCGTCAAATGTTGGTTGAATGTAGGGCTAAAGTTTTGGGACTGGATGATCCTTTGACAGAGTTCAAGACACAAAGAAAGGGTCAGAGACTCAAACATTGGCTTTACTCTCTCTCCCCAAATGCTGTCAGACCTGCTGAGATTTTCCAGCATTTTCTGATTTTCAAATTGCAGCATTTGCAGTTTTTTGTTTTTATGTTTATTGAGTATGAATGATCATTTGTCTCTCACGTAGGAATGTGCAAAGGCAGAACAATCCAACTGGAAAGAGACCATGGCTAAAGTACAAATGCAAAATGCTCCAAAGAACCTTAGACATTGCAGCTGAGGTATTCAGGCTTTACACAGCTCAATGATTACACTCAATCTATTAGTGCAAGACTGGGCTCTGGTCTTCTCAAAGAAGGCAGCCTGACAGTGCCCTGACTGATGCTGATAGAGCCTAGCTATGTTCATCTAGGTTGTGAATGTGCTGTAATGTCTGGGATGTTGTGGAGGTTGGGTGGGCAGGGGAGAGGGGGGGCAGGTGAGGAAATGCTGCCTCCTTAAAAATATACACTTTTTCTGAAGATTGTTCCCATTTTTATAAACAATGCAACAAACCCTCAAGGATTGGTAAAGTACAGCATAATCATTTCTGTGCATTTACATCCAGAAGGAGGCAACAGAGTGCCAACACAGCTGGTTCAGATAATTTATTATTCATTACAAACAGCACCTCCAAAGAAATTGAGGAGGTGGGGGTTTGGGAAACAGGAAAATAAAATAAAAACACGAATGCATGGTATAATGGTACACACCCTCACTTACAGGGTACTAGAGACAGAGCCAAGTAACCTATATCTCAGGATTTTCAAAGTGGCTACTGCCATTGCGTAGTCAGCCAACAAGAATGTAGGATACTGACACACGTATAGAAAAGGCTGATCAATCAAAGACTCTTGCATCATGCTTAGTTGAGCACCATACTTCCCCAATCTCCAGTTACATCAGGGGAACCACTGATACAAAACAATGTCTTTTCGCAGATATGTGCTATGTCTACACTTTTAAAAGAGTCTGTCAGAGATTTTTTGACCCCAAAATAATAAAAATACAGAAATGAACCATGTGACACCAGTAGTTCCAAGGGGTTTTCCTCAACAGCCATGCCTGCAATCTCCACAACAAACCACTCACCTACAAATCACGCCACTCATGGTGGTCACTCAACAGTGAAGGTGAAGTTGAGCTGGATATTGTCAATGCATGTGTACTAATTGAAGCTGTATTTCTAGATAATAATGCTAAACAGCAACAACAACAGAAGGTCAAAGGTATTTTTCTTTTTCTGTTAGAGGTAGGATGAAGACCAATTTGAAGGAGAGGAAGAAAATATCCAATGGAAGAGAAGTGTTAACAATATCCATCAATATAGGGGCCAAGAAGGAAACTGGGAGGTCAGCAACTTGATGGGAATAAGGTGAAGGGAGTAAGAAGATGATCTAGCAGACAAGATCAGCTCAGAGCACACGAGGGAAGATGAAAGAGTAACTAGAAAAAGTTGCTGCTTTAGGACAGGGTGGAAGGGGGGGGGAACCTTTGAGAAAGTTTGATCCAATGTGCTAGAGAAAGGATGGCAGTATCAGAGGCAGGTGAACAGAGGATCTCAATCTTATTGACAAAGCTGTGCAAGGGTTCCTCATCTGTTGGAGCAGATGGTGGTGTGGAGCTTGAGGAGAAGTTGGTTTAAGAAAACCATTTGTGCTGAAGATAATTCCAACAATTAGCTTGGCATTGCAGGATGATTCTGAAATAGTGAACAGTTTTGGCAGAGGAGAGGAAGATTGGATACTGCTTTATATAGCCAAGCCAGATTCAGCAATAAATGAATTAAGCCAGCTGTTCGCAATACATATTCAAGTCTGCATCTTTGAGGCTCAGAGCTGAGATGAGAGCCGTACCAGGAGAACAGAAATGGCAACAAAGTAATACTTTGTGACAAAAGGAGTATTAATGGTGAAATGTGGTTGTAATTAAGTACATCAATAGCTACTGAAATATCATAGTGAATGGGAACCAAAAGCTGGATGTTGGAAACAGCAAGTACAAGGGCCATTGGAGAGAATAATTTTGCAGGGCAGACACAAAAGGAATGAGATTAAGGAGGAGGAAGAGGAACGGAAGATAAGAGGGTTATAAGAAGGCGATCAGAGATGGCCTGATTTCATCATTGTACGATGGGAATAGAGAGACAACAGGAAATGTCAAGGTGAAGAGGAAACTGTGAATAAAACTTATGTAGAGGGAAAGTTAAGAGTGGATAGGAGGACAGTGAACTCAGATGAGACAGAACGCGATGGATTAAGATAACAGTTAAGATCATTGAGTATGAGAAGTCACTCAGCGCAGAGGTTGAAGGAGGAAAACAGTGAAGATAACCCAATGAGAACTTTGTCATGATACTTGAAAACAGGTGAGGAGAGAGAAGTGGAAACAAGGTGAGCTATTCAGAAAAGTTGCCAGAGGAATGTGGAGGGAAGGTTCTAATAGAATTACAGCCCAGATATGACATTAGAAATCTACATCACTCAGTCGTGAAGGCAGTCAGTGTACTCAATACAGGATTGGTCACTAGCAAACCTTCTTTCACTGTTAAGTATGTACAGTTGAATTTCCTCGGTGTCACTCTGGTTGGGAACCACAGTTCTAGAGGAGTGGCACAGTAGCACAGTGGTTGGTACTGCTGCCTCACAGCACCAGGGACCCAGGTTCAATTCCTGGCTTGGGTCATTGTACGGAGCTACACATTCCCCCTCTGTCTGCAAGGTTTCCAGTGGTGCTCCAGTTTTCTCCCACACTCCGAAAGCTGTGCTGCTTAGGTGCACTGGCCACACTAAATTCTCCCTCGGTGTACTTGAACAGGCACTGAAGTGTGGCATTAAGGGATTTTCACAGTGACTTCATTGCACTGTTAACGTAAGCCTACTGGTGATACTAATAAATTAAAAACTTTTGTTCCTTTAATTTCCCATTTGTACTCCCTTTGTCTTTGCACTATAAATCCTTTTGTCATTTAACCTTTCTTCCACCCTTGATTTTTTGTTCTTTTCCCTATTTCTACTCGCTTATAAACTATTATATTTCTGAACTGGGAAAAGTTCCGACGAAAGGTCATCGACTTGAAATGTTGTCTGTTTCACTGTCCACAGACGCTGCCTGACCTGCTGAAATTTCCAGCACTTTCTGAATTTATGAAGACTTAACCTTGCTTTTGTGTACAATGTCCTTTGTACAAAGCCTCATTTGCCTTTATTTTCCACTTGCAACCATGCTTTTAAAGATCTGTGTTTCTGGGCCACTAGACTGCTCCAGGTCTACACTCCAGAGAATTTTACCACTTACGTATATTGCCATTTTCTGCTCTTTTCCCCATAATGCAATATTTCCCATTTATCTTTACTGACCTGCATATTTACCCTTGTCCTTAAGTTACCTAAGTCAAGCTATATTCTTATTCGTAACCAGAACCCATTGTGTCAGCCTGGCCTGCCCAACAGAACTCAATTTTTTTTCCTATCTTAACCCTTTTCTCTCCATTTCCCACCAGGAGTCTGAGGGCTCTCTGTTTCTTCCTTGAGCAGACACCCAAACAATCCCCATCAACCACTATACTCCTCTGCCTAGTTAAAGTTGTTCTCTCATTCAACAATTCATAATTTCTCCAATAACTTGTTTCACTTACTGCAGATAAAAAACGTGGCTATGGGTATTTGCATGGACCCCACTATTGCCTATCTTTTTGCACAATGTGAAACATTGCTTTTTCCAGTCCTACTCAGGCCCTCTCCAATAACTCCTTTTCCAGTATGTTGATGACTGTATCAATGCTACTTCATGCTCTCATCTGGACTAGAAAAATCAATTTTGTTTCCGATTGCCACCACTTTCTCTCCTTCTAAATGATCCATATCCAACATTTCTCTCCCTTGATTTCTCCACTTCTGGTTGGCAGGCTGCCAATATTCATTACAAGCCCACTGGTACCCAAAACTAGTTCCCCTTCCTGTCAGAAGCATAATAGGGTCCCCCCCCCCATCCTCACTTTCACCTCACCAGCCTCCACATACAAAGGATCATCCACCACCATTTTTGTCAACTCTAGCATAATGCTATCACGTAACACATCTTCCCCTCATCACCCATCAGCATTCCGTAGGGAGTGCTCCCTCTTTAATACTCTTGTCCACTCCTCCATCAACCCCAACTCCTCATCGCCATCCCACATCATCTTCCATCGCACAAGATGCAACACCTGTTCCTTTACCTCCTCTCTCCTCACCATTCAAGGCCCCAAATATTCCTTTCACGTGAAGCAGCATTTGTACCACCTACAACTTGTTCTACTGTATTCATTAACATTTAGTCTGCAAGCATGACCCAAATCATTCTGTCACTTGTCATTTCAATTCACCATCTTGCTCTCATACTCACATGTTCATCTTTCACCTTTTGCAATGTTCCAGTGAAACTCAACATAAACTGCAGGAAACAGCCCATCTTCCACTTAGGCACTTCCTCAACACTGAATTCAACAACTTTAGCCTATGCCTATGATCTCTCTCCTCCACCTTGACCTCTTTTCTTTGGTCCAGAAATGTTTTCTGCTGACGTAACTCTCCTGTTCCTCCTCCACCTGGATCCAGTTATTCCTCCACCATCATAACGTGGCTTTACAGAAATTCTGTAATTGATTTTCTTCTCCGCTGTGCTCTACCACAGGAGAATGACTAAAATGTCAATCAGAATTGGGGCCGATTGTATGTTAGTACAAAGTTAAAGGTGAAACCTCAATGCACGTACACCTTTATCGGATCATATTAACCAAACATTATCAACCCTGGATGAGCGTGAGTCTCCAAAATGCTTTTTTTTTGGCGCAATCAGCTCCACGCTGTAAATTGATGCAGGTCTGATTATTTTATGGAATTTCAATTTCCATATGCTTAGCACACCCGGGACAGCAGCGCGTTCCCCCACCCACTCCTGCTGGGAATGATTTTCACCAGCCTGTTTACAACTGCACCCCACTAAGGGAAACAGGCAAACTCATCCAGCTGGTGGGGACAGAGGCCATTGAAAGTGTCCTCTATGCAGGGCCAGCCTAATACCTCTTCACTGCCTGAGGGGCACAATGGTACTGCCCATAAGCCACCTTGGCACTGTCAAGAGGGTAGAGTTAACTAGAAGGTGAGGGAGAACAGTGGTGGGAAATCCACTGCCAGTCTGCAAGTGGAATCGGTGGGAGAGGGCGATCGGAGATGGTGAGGGGGGTACGGTGTGGTCGGGAAGGCCAGTGATTAGAAGCCAGCAATCAGGAGGCTGGCAACGGCGGGATGGGAGAGGCGGGGCGGAGGGATACTGTGTATGCGTCAATCTCCGCACTGACAGATCAGTGCAGGTGCTGTGGCCTGTTCAGCACTATGCTGCCGTCCTCACGGGTGGCATGTGGCCCCACCTACATCTTTTCAGCATGAATTAGTCTGAGACGCTTTACATTGCACACAGAGTGTCGGAGATTCACCCAGGGAAGTGCATCCAAAAAACAGGCAGAAAATTCCACTCCCATTTTTTGGGACCGGAATGACAGGAATGGAGAATCACTAAGAGTCCCACAATGGCTTTCATGCTGGCAGGATTTCCCCAATCAATTGTCCCTGTCCCCTGTTGGTGATAATGGGAATCCTGACTTATCCCAATTAGCATCAATTTGAATGTAATTATCAAGCCTGTGTGCCTGGTAGTCCCATTCTCCATTCACATTGGTGTGCCATGAATTACGACAGGTCCGCCATGACGTGCACCTGGTGAGCAGAAGCCACCGGAGACTGTGTCAGGGGATGCTCCATTGAGTTTTGGAGCAGAGTTCCGTGGACTGTGTTTCATTTTGTATTAAATCAAGGTGCTATTTCTCTTTTAAAAACTAAAGTTGTTGGTTGGGGTGGTCTCATTGAGAGTAGGGTCATGGGACCTGCCTCTCACCATCTTTTCCTCAACGTCTTTAAAAATATATCAGAAAAACCCAGTAACACCACTGGTGCTTTTCCTGGCCAGGACTTTGCCAAAAAAGGACAAAATTCCACCCATTAAACCCCTAACTTAAATGCAGTCTTTGGGCAGCAGAGATAGAAGTCAGATTTACCATACTTAGATCCCAATGAGCAATATCTGTATATAATCTTGTCATAAATAAAGTCACCACATTGCTGCTTCACCAATCATTGTGTACAAATAAAACATTTTCATCTAAAAAGATAGTATCGTGGCAGTAGTAGTGGAAGCATGATTTTTTCATATGATTGCAAAGTATTCAAGATCACAATTCTTCACACAAAGCAAAAAGAAGGGCCCGATGAGAATGTGAAACAACCATCAAGGCTCACCTTGCATGTCAGTCTTCTGCACGCACTGTACCTTTATTCTGGGATTGCAACTCACTCCAACCTGCAAGTATTGATTGAATCTTGGTTCAACACGGGAGGGCTTAATTAGTAAAAGTCTAACTGCTGCAAAGTTTAAGCAGGAAATTAAAAGAGGAGACTGAAAGTGGTCTCACTTTAGACAGAATTCCACAAAACAGGAGAATTAATTATTGAGGAAGCTAAATACTGCAGACCAGGCTGGATAGAATCTATCCAGTAAGAATTCCTAATAACTAGAAGCAGCCAGTAAAAAGTTTTTCTTCTCCCCTTTCACTTTGGAAGCCTGGCAGCCATTTTCCCACAAAAATCACTTTAATGAGCAGAGCTTTGAATTAAAGTTTGGAAAACAATACCAAACTCAACAGCATCCCAAATGCAGTCAAGCAATACCCTATGATAAGCTGGGCAGTGGGCCACTAGACACACTGCGAGTTGCAGCTAAGTTAACTCCTAAAGCTGCAAGAAACTTGAATACCTGTCAAAAGCTCCAGAAAGGATTTAAAACCATACAAAAAAAAACTGTCAAATGTCCAACACTCAGCTGGAAAGCAACAGATCACCAATCCGAATTTATTTTGTTCTGGCAACACGATGAACTGTGTTTTCTGAATTGAAATATTTCAGAAACAGGTCAACAGCCACTGAAATTTAAATTCAGCAATGGAAACTTTCACAGACCAAACACTTGTTGATCATAAGAACAAAGCTCAATTTCAGAACACACCATCTGGAATTCATGCCTTTCATTGGAACATAGAAACAAGGCCATTCAGCTACTGAGCCTGCTCTGCCTTTAATAAGATCATGGTGGATTGGACATTTCAATGTCTTTTACACACACTATCCTGTTAACCTTTTACATTATAGTTAATCAGAAATCTACCAATCTCTGCTTTAAAGATGCACAATGACTGAGCTTCCTGAATCCACTGGAGAAAAGAATTCCAAAGGTTCACAACCCTGTGCATCAAGAAATTTCACTTCATCTTGGTGTTAAGTGACATCCCCCTTATTTTGAAAAGGGTATCCCCTGGTTCTAGATTTCCCAAAGAAGGGAAAATCTTATCTGCACTTTCCAGGCTTTATATAAACCCTGTTATTTTCCAACAACACATGGATAGGATCATGTACAAGATTCCAGGCCGCATCTGCATGGTAAACAACAAAGCAGAAGTAGATTAGCATCATCTGATAGAAGCTGCACACAGGAAAGGTGTTTCTGCAAATTTTATCATCCCACCTGCCAAGGGAATTGGTTTGGGGGGGCACTCCAGAAAGGTTTATTGACCTCGGGCGGCATTTTCTGGTTTCTGGGCAATCGAGGCCAGAAAATCCCACCCCTTGTGTTTAATAGTCAGAAATGTAACATCAATGCAACACATCAACATTTTCAGATCCATCTATTCTGACAAAGGCATTCTGACCCCAGCAAGCCAGAAGATAGAGAGTGGACATGCCATTGACAAAATAAAAATGATCTACAGTTCACCCCAGTTTATTTAAATTTCCTTTCAGCCAATACACCTAACTATGTCCAGAAAGCCTCATCTCTTTGTGAACTTTTGAAGAAAGAAACACTTTTTGTTTGTCAGGTGGCCTAGGAATATGGTTTGAATGATTTTAACTCAAGGATCATCAAATCTTCAGTTTTACAACCCAACTGAGAAGGATATGATGGGATTTCACAGCCATTCATGCCATGGGATTCTCTTGACTTGCTGCAGTGAATGGAGATTTAGCTGAGCACCTAATTCTCTGATCTCTCTGACAATAAGAAGTCTCACAACACCAGGTTAGAGTCCAACCAGTTTATTTGATAGTAATCTTAGAAGCTTTCAAAGAAGGTGTTCCTTCGTCAGGTGTGTGTAAGGTTCTACATCACGACTACTCTCTGACAGTGGCAGCAGGGAGTGAACAGGGATTCAGCCTATATTTTATGTTTGATGATTCCCAAAAAGAACATGGGGCATGCCTTTCCCAGAGATGGAAGCCTATTGCTTTCGCCTCCAAGACTTTGGCCATTGCCAAGGCTAATTATTCAAATACAGAATGCAAAACTTTGGCACTTATATTCGGCATCCAGTAGTTAACGTGGAAAGTTATTTGTTGTGGAAACCAACTGTAAGCCATTTCAAATGTCAGGGATTTGTGCCAGATCTTGTGCACCAGCAAGATTACAGCACCTACTGGTCAAAATAAGGCTACGACTGTAATGCAGGCTACAAGCTGAGCATAATACCAAGGTCATATCCGACACTAAGCCATCAGCCTAACCCTGTCAAAAACTGCAGACATCTCTCCAGATCTGTAAGTCAATTTTGTGAACATCAAAACAGAAAACATTCTGCCCAAAATGCAGAAGGTTAGTGTGCAAAGTGCCAACAGGGAACACTACCAACCCTCCTTGACCCCAGACAGACAACTTCCCCCCAATCACTAAACGTCTGGATCACCATCCCCAACATCACTCAAGTTGGATTGTGAATCCAGCTCCAAAACAGACCCTGCATATTTAAAAAGATTATTTAAATATGCTAATCTGGCTCATGCCTTTGCTGGCGTGAACCAGATCACAAGGGTGATTTTCCCAAATTGGGACTAAGAGCCAAGTGGGAAATCTAGTGAACTGCCTGCTGGCATTAGCAAATCGCCAGCCAGTCCACTTATTCCAAGACTGGGCTGCCATTTTTCAAGAACGAACCAGTCGCTGCACTCGTTTACCGGACCTCACCACCCCAAGAAATGAAATGGTGACTCCAAATGTCCAAGGGAGCACCACCAAACCCTCAGCAATGAGGGGCATCCTTCCCCCATTTACAATGAGTGCCCCTCCCCCCACACACACCAGAAAGACATGAGGGTGACCTGACCCAATCCTCTCCTTCAGGCCCCTTCCCCTTCACAGCCCCCCTCCAAATCAGTCTCCATTCTCCGTCAGCCCACACTCAGTTCCCCCTTAGATACTCCACTCAGTTCCATGCCGCTCAGTCCTCCCATTCAACCCCTGTGCCCCACTGACCCCCCACTCAGTCCCCTTTCCTCCTCCAACACCTCTACTCAGCCCCCCTTCCCCCTCAGACTCCCCACTCAGGCTCCCTTCAGGTCAAACACCTTAGCAGTGCTAATAGTGCATTGCCCCTGGTGCCAATACCCTAGCCTGGTGCCTTGGGCCCCAAAGTAGAGCTATGGCCATTTGCCCATCTATTGCTGCCAGGCTTTAGAGGATGGACCCCTCAAGAATTCTGGATGGGCTCAGATTGGGCCAAGGGGTTGACATCACCATTCTACTGAGGTGGAGGTGTCATGGCTTCACTGCACTTCTGGCCCTAGAAGACATGAAGATCATTCATCATGGTGATTTCAAGCAATCAACTTCTACATTTCTACTTGTCAGCTGTGAAAATTCTGAAGTGGCTTCATCACTTTAATCTTCATGTCCCTGCTCATCTGGCTTGATTTTAAATCCTTGCAGCACTCTATTCAGCAGCAGAGATTTTCCTTTCTCTCTGACAGAAGCTGCAGATAAGAGCTGACCCCTTTGGGAAGTCCTCTAACAGGGAGAATGTGTCAATTTCACCTGGGGGAAGCAAGAATCTAGTCTGCCCAGCTGTGCACTCAGCCCCAATTCATTCACACAGCTTTGATTAGAAGTTGTTGTGGCTGTCAGGAAGCAGAAATCATTTAAACCCTCTGCATTGTACCGGAAATCTTTGAACTGTAACAAGTAACAAGAAAACCGCAGCACCTGGAGGAAATCCACGCAGACACAGGGAAGGAGAACATGCAGATTCTACACTGGCAATGACCTAAACTGAGAATCGAACCCGGGTCCCTGTAGCTGTGTAACAACAGTGCTAACCACTGTGCAACCGTATCACCCCTACAGCATACATTCCAGGAATCCGTCCTCCACAATCTCTTAATGCTAATTAGGTTTACCCAGTCTACATGGGGATTGATGTCCCCCCCCACGATCACTGTACTTCCTTTGTTACGTACCCTACCATCCTCAACATTATGACTACTGTTTGGTGGCCTATAAACAATTCCTACCAATGTTCAATGCCCCTTGCTGTTTCACAGCTCCATCAAAACTGAATCTACATCTTGATATTCTGACCCATGATCGTCCCTCACAAACTTAATGACTTCACGATTTAGTCACAGGGCTGTCTCATTTCCTTTTGCCAATCCTTCCTAAAGATAAATACCCTTGAAAATTCAATCCCCAGCCTTTGTTACCCTGCGACAAAGTCTTCATTGTGGTAATTAGATCATACCGGCTTACTTCCATTTATGTCATTGATTCATCCACTGCCCTGCAAATGCTGTGTGCATTCATATTGTGCCTTTATTCTACATTATTATTTTCATATGCTCTCACCTGATCTATGTTAGTAAACTCTGTCTCTTCCTGCCACACTCAGATGATCAATTCCCTTATTGCTACTTTTCTCCTCTTTTTATCTTATCACATCACCCCTTGCTTGATCCCTTGCCCCATTATTTATTTTAAAGCCCTTTCTATCATGTTATACAACTTGCCAGAATACTGGTCCCAGAAGCGTGGGTAATAAGTGTTAATTCAATTTATTAAAACCGAAGCATACATTTTGCTGTGGGCAAAGTATAACATTCCAAATGTACAGAACATAATGGTTCCATTTTGCAACCTATTAACTAAATTAAACATACAGTTGGAGATGGATTTTAGCGCTCAGGCATTAAATAGACAAGTTTACGATAATATGGATTCACTGTAACTACTTTTATAGTACTTGATTTAATAAATCGTCATGAAGAGCCTTTGGCTTCAACTCCAATTTAATATGCAGTAACCCAAACTTCTGATGTCTAAAACATATAGATTTTCTATAATTTGTAGTCAGCAATAATCTGGTATCTTTCACCACCCTACTATTAGCAGTGCTACCAAACACTCCTGACAAACGAACTGGTCAATACCTATGCAATTAAAAAGAACTCAGTCACTTCCAAATAATGGAATTTTTTTTTAATATCTCACTTAATTAACCCTGAATAAACAATTTGAGCTTCATTTCAAAAAATAATATTACTTGATACTTGAACTGGATTACCACCATTTACTCTATTGGCAGTTATTTCATACCCTCATTGATTGCATTGAAGTTTAGAAAATGAAACATACAAATAAATGATAAAACCTAGAACATATCATTGCTATTTCTAAGTTGAAAAACAAGATCTATTGGTAGTTTTTAGGCAACGAGTATGATCTCGTCTACAAGGCCTCATGGAGATTACTCATTATTAGACCTTCGTGCTTCAATTCTTTCAGACTAAATTTTAAATTTAGCTGGATGTACATCTAAAAATAGAAATGTTGCACAAAATGTATCAATTATATATAAGATACTACTACATTTAAATTAAGACTCTTTTATATTAAGAATGTGGTATTACAGTGTAAAAATGGTGAAGCATTTACAGTTCCAGATTATTACTTTTACATTACTGTATTGTTTTTTTGTTCTAAATAGAAAGAAATGATTTGGAATTTTTCCTTTTATTCTTCACTGGGCAACAGTTTCGTTTTCTATAACAGTGAAACAAAGACATCAATTGTCATGGCAAAATGATTATTTCTCCCTCCTATATTCATCGGTTCAAATCATACATAATCTGGCACATCAGCATTATCTTTGGTCTGAAAGTCTTCATCAAGCTACAAAGGATGATGCACTTTGCTTCTTTGAATTTATTACCAAGCACTCAGGCTAAAAGTGGGAGCAATGATGTACAGTTTGCATCCAGATTCTAAGGGATTCATTTTATAGTGCATCTGTGGTAGCTCCAAAAGCAATTGCAAACTAAACAGAAATTTTTTAAAATATATTTTAAAAAATTTTACATTCCAAAAAAATTGCATTAAATCTTTTCAAACTTAAAAATGTACATCTAAGATCCATAGAACATAGAGCATTACAGCCTGTACTGCGCTGTAATGTTCTATGGATCTTAGATGTACATTTTTAAGTTTGAAAAGATTTAATGCAATTTTTTTGGAATGTAAGATTTTTTTAAATATATTTTAATGACATCAGGAGACATGGAGAAAAAGCAGGAATATGGGGGTGAGGTAGAGGATCAGCCACAATCATGTTGCATAGTGGAGCTGGTGCAAACGGCCAAATGGCCTACTCCTGCTCATAGTTTCTAAGTTGTCATGGATCTGCTTAGTATCAAGAGAAATAAGAATTTAACAGGGAATGATAGGATGATCTGCACAACAACCAGTATAAATCTGCTTAACAACAGCAATAGCCACCATTCAAAGGGGATGATGAGATGCAACCTTTCCTACTAATAAGGTCAGCAGACATCCAGACAGAATCAGATGTTCAAAAAGCACCAGGAAATAGCTTATCTACATGGCTGAGACATTAATGGAGGTACAAAGGTGCTAATTTCAAGAGTTACAAAATGTAAGAAATGCAGTCATCTCAAATTCATAGTAGGAAGAATCTAAGAGGAACCAAGGTAAAATTGCCAGCACTGCCGAAGCAGGAAGGCAGTTCAGCTTAAAATCTCACAGCTAAGGAGGCATCTTAACATCTAAGAGCTGGAGAGGCCAGTTTACAACTCAGAATCTAAGACACAGTTTATATCTAAACAATCTCAAAGCAAAGGTATTGCAGAAATTTTCATAAAGGCAGTTTAAGAATCTTCACTACACCAGGAAAATATATTTCCCAGACATGATCATCCACCTTATATTGTAGCATAAGCTGGATTTTATTCATAGATTTATTAAAGTTGGATATTGTTTGGGAACAGAAAATTCTTAAGGTGTTCAGAGATCACAGATATATATTTTGGAATAAGGGATGATTTCTATATGAACTGTGCGTTCAGTTATATATATATTTAATACCTTACAGTATCATCCTATTAGCATGTACTTGCTGTTACTTTAATTTAACAAATAGTCTGCAGCAATTTTCACACAATGGGCCTGGATTTTACCTTTGGGGCACAAAAACTTGATCAAGTCAAGTCATGAGGCACTAGTGCAATTTGTGTCCGCGCAGATGCCCACTTTACCAAGGCCCAAAAATGACCATGATCTGAACAGCACAACAGCGAGTTAAATGCATGCAAATGCATTTAAATTAAATTAATGAGCTGCCCTTCCATCTTTACCAGCATTTCCCCCTTTGCCATCACGTTCGCCCATCCAGATTTGGCGTGAAACAGACATATTTGGCAAAGGTCTGTTCAGAGTGCTCCAGCTTCTGAAGACACAAGTTCAGAGCTTGGTGAGACTGGAGGTGAGACATTGAAGAACCATCCCCCCCGCCCCCAACTTGCCCGGTTGAGGGGAGCAGTGCCCACTGGGCACCTTGGTTGTGAGAAGGGAGGCCAGATGGATTTCTGGGGTGGAGGGGGCGTAAGGACGGGAGGCCGGTCAGCTGTATATCTCCAATGATGGCAGATGGGGAAACCCGATCGCTCACTGGCGTGAGGGTGTGCACGCGTGGGGAGCAGGGCAGATGATTCTCTGGTGGGGAGGGCAGGGCAGGGGATCCGGAGCCACTCTGCGGGCGATCAGTAGGGTGTAAAGGGGGCAGAGGGTTGCAATCTGAGTAGGGAGGTGGGGGGGATAGGTGGATAATGGGGACACTTATGTTGTGGGGGTGGGGCGATGTCTGTGGGGGCCATCGGCCCAGCCGCTTTATCTACTTTTTGCAGCCGGGGTGCGATGTGATGGGGCACATTGTTCAATTTTTTTTCTTCACTGCCCATGCGCAGTTGAAGATACCGATCTGACTAGCAGCGTTTCAGACCCAAGCGTGATTCAGACCCGTGATATTTTCCTCAGGTTGAGTGCGTATGGGGGCACCTGAGAGCAGTTTTACAAGTCGGTTCTGAATTGCATCCAGATTCAGTGCTTAGAATCAAAATGGTAATATCAGGCCCAATGACTGGGCTGGTTATTCTGAGGACTTCATGTGACTCCTCACACCATTCCAAAACAATACACCACCATGAACTGCTGCTTTAAGCCGAGATGCCCATGCAGATAAAATCTGCATAGTTCATGACAAAGTATCTCCGGCAACCACTGGGCCCCTGAAACAGGAGTCAGCACCCATTCCACCACAAGTCATCACTGTATGCTCAATGAATGCTCAGCATCCACCTGCTTCCGTCACTCTTGCCACTTCTTTGATCATGGCCCCACTCCTGTTGGCCTTAGGAATGTGAATGATTTGCAGATTGTGGTATTCCTATGTACCTGTTCACTAAGTGTCAGAGGTCATTGGTTTGGAAGCTATTCAGAAGACATTCAGCCCATGAATGGATCCATATCTCACAGTGCTGCTTCAGACAGTCAAAGAAATTTGCATTTTTCAGGGCAAGCAGAGCCAGAAATAGAGGAATAAGGGAAAGGTTATAGAGTAGCAAGGAAAAAGTAGCAGATGAATGATGGTAGGAAGTGCAAAGGGAGAAATCAAGTATTGAGAATGGTTTGTTAAACTCAGTAGAGTCAGAAATTTATAAAATAGGTCATACTAAAAATCTGCAATAAGGTAAATCGATCACATCTGTATTATGTGCAGTTTTGGTATCCTTATCTGAGGAAAGAAGTTCTTGCTATCGAGAGGTTTCAGCAAAGATTTACCAGACTGATTTCTGGGATAGCAGGGCAGACATATTAGGAGACACTGAGTCAGTTTGGATTATATTCACTGGACTTTCAAAGAATGGTGGGGATTTCAGAAACATAAAATTTTAACAGGACTAGACAGGGTAGATACAAAAAGGATGTTCCCAATGATGGGGGTATCCAGGGCCACTGTCATACTCTAAGGATATATATGAGACTTTTAGGACTGAGATGGGGAGAAATTTCTGCACCCAGAGAGTGGTGAGCCTGTGGAATGCGCTACCACGGAAAACAATTGAGGCCAAAACATTGTGGGCAAAATTTTCTCAAAAACATTCTACGGTGCAAAATGAACAAGGAAACCAGAGAGTTTTTTCAGTTAAGTAAGTCATGGTAATTTACTGCACCCCATGCAATGAAGAGGCCATAATGTGAAACTCTCCAGTTGGGGTGGGGTACGTGGCAGGTGGTGGGGAGGTGAGTCTCAGCACATCTGTGAGGCCACTTGCTGAATTCTGGGAGCACCACTGTGCAGGTGCCCAGATTTCCCAGTATACTGTGTACACACACACACACAATATACCAGGAGATCAGTCACCAATCACCACCCCCCCCAATGCACTTCCTAATCACTGCCTCCTCCATTACCCCCCACCCTGACTGCCGCACTGGCCGCTGCCTGCTTCCAACCTCCACTCCCAATCACTGCCCCAAATATCATCTCCCCAACCCCACCTGATCACAGCCTCAGCCAACTGCAGACTCTGATCACAGCCTAGGCTGAATACCCATCCCCTTCCCCCACTTCTCCCCATCACGGCCCTTGCCGACTGCACCGCTCCAACCACTGCACAACCAGTTGTGACCTGGGCATTTCCTACCCCTCTATGCAACTCTGCCTGCCTCCATTAGGTAGCCTAGTGTCTGGTTGGCAATGCCAGGGTGTCCAATGGACAGTGCCAGGATGCACAGTGGGCACTGCTCCATTCAACCAGCCAGGATGGGGGGGGGTCTTCAATGCCCTCCAGTCTTGCCATCGAGGCCATTGCATCTGGACCATCTAATCTTGCCATTGAGGACCTCGACCGGGGGCCTAAGGTAAGCAAGGCCATACTATTGCACCCTAGCTTGCACCCTTCCTGGACACAAAGCTGATTTTGCCAGTGGAATGGGACTTACAAGATCACGAGAGGTGGGAAGTCTCTCACTATTTTAATTGGTTCACCAAGCCAATCGGCCAGTGTGATGAGCTAGTAAGGTCCCACCCTGTATGTTCTCAAGAGTTAGATACAGCTCTTGGGAAGAAGGTGAAGGGTATTGAAGGATATGGGGGGTGGGTGGCAGGATTAGGCTATTAAGTTGACTGATCAGCCATAACCAAAATGAATGGTGGAGTAGACTTGAAGAGTTGAATGACTGCTCTGGCTCCATTTTCTATGTTTCTATTAGCTCTATCACAACCTGTGATGATGCTCATTCACAAACAAAACTTGTGCTTTTATGTCAGCCATGTAAAACCTTATCAAAATAATTTTAGATCATAAGAAATCTAGTTTAGGTTCATTAAGCTTTTACAACTCATTACTTTTTGAGTATAAAGCTAATAACAAAGAATTAGCACAAACTCATTTAAATATTTATGATACATGGCTTGTAAAATAATTAATTGGAGAAGTCTGGGCACATTAAATGGTCAATAAACATTTAAATCAACAATCCAGCATAGAAGTTAACCTAATATCAGTCAGATAATGTAATTAGTGATTACTACAGCTACTAGATAAAGAAAGAAAAAGAGATATATACATGTGCATTTCACAAAACTGATGGAACTCAAAGAAATTTGTCATGTTGCAAGGGAATGTGCATTCCCGGGTTGCCTCAGTGTTTTCAGAGCAGAGCACAGATACAGATTGCAAGACTACAATTCCCGGCATGCCTACAATCCCAGAATAAGCACAGTGCTCGGCAAGGAAACAGTCCACGAATGCTCGATCTCCAAGTTTCTTTTGATATTTGAAACATTTGGGCAATGCTCCTACGTGGTGGTGTAGTGTGAAGAGTCATGCAACCCGTGTTCAGTGGAAAGGTGAGCCCACATATTAAGGCTAATTGGAAAAAAAAAGATATGGAAACTGAAATGCTGTTGTTGCCTACGTGCAGCTGAAAAACATATGAAGCTAAATTCAGAGAATTCCAGTAGCAGTTGATAACTCCAGCTGCTTGGGAGTTGTGGCTCAAGGAATTCTAAGAATATTAGTTTCTTGGTGTAGCTGAGAGTTGGAGATCACAGGAGCAGTGGTTCAGAGCAGCTAGCTAGCTGGGATCATGTTACTGATTGGATGTTGGGATGTAGTTTTATGAATCTAGTGGGACACAGCCTCAGGAGAAGAGTTTGAGCAGCTGGGAGGTGAGTAGTCATTGGGCCAGCCTGAATTGGAACTTCTGCTGAGCTAAATCAGAGGACAGATCCTCAAAAATGTGGAACTGAAATTCCTCATGAGGGAGACAAAGGTCTGAAGAATTTTTGTTGCAGGGTCACTGACATTTTGGTTGGGTTGCAAAGGAAATTTGGGACCTGTTTCGGTTACATGTGCCATTCAAGGTACAGCATGTGGTGCGTGCTTGACCGCTGTTTGCCTGTTAATTCATGTTTACCTCTTGATAGTTCAGGACATTAGAGTAGAAAATAGATAATGTTGACTGTTTGCTTTGTTGACTCCTGTCTAGTGACATTTCTTTGCTGAAAACTGGAATCTTATGGATTTATGCTCTTAGTGAATACCTGGAATTTCAAATTTCATCCACTTTAAACTCGTGTTCAGTGGAAAGATGAGGCCACATGCTAAGATTAATTGGAAACGAAAGAGATGGAATCTGAAATGCTGTGGCTTGTCTATATGCAGCTGAGCTCAGATAACTCCAGTTATTGGTTCCTAACCAGATCATAACAAAATTGTTGGCCACATCTTGGATCAAAACAATATCATCAGCAAGTATCTGCTACACAGTAACAGAACTGTGCACAACTGTAAAGCAGCTTCCTGATTAGCTGCATGCGCACTGATTGACATTCTCAACAATTTACAAAATTACCAGCAACGCTTACATACTATTAAACGAAACTGCTAACATAATATACTTTTTCAGTACAAGACTGATGGTAAATGCCGACTTGTTCAAATCCCAGAATGAAAATGTGAAACTGTATTGTCTGGGGAGAGGCTTGAGTTCCAGAGAATGATATTCTAGACTTGTTGTAATGATTTTAATAAAATAAGTGCTTATTAGGAAATATAATAGACTACAATAAAGTAGCATGGAAGCATACTTAACTAAGATAATGGCTGTATCCAGTATTACTAACTTAAATAGTTCCAAACAATCTTAGCTTAATATCTTCAGAGCTAACTTTCCCAAACTGTTCCACAACACTTTAATTTTTAAGATTTTAAGAGCTATAAAAACCCACCATTACCACACAATGCAGTTCAGTCTTGGTAAACTGGCAGTAAGCTTTTCAAATTAGGCTTTCTTCACACATCCTGTTTTTTCTGCTGCTGGCTGAGATCTAAAAGCCAGCTGAGCTGCATTAAATTCAGTATCTTCTTAAATGCATTCTTCCCCTTCTATCGTTCTCTCATCCAACTGGATTTCTTCAGAGCTGCATTCCACCACACTTTATTACCTACATCTTTTGATTTTGGCTTTTTCAGTTTAAAAGCAAAGTAAGCTAACTTTATGGATGTTTCCATAACACATCTTTTTCACATGTTGTATTGAAGAACAAAGAAAAGTACAGCACAGGAACAGGCCTTTTGGCCCTTCAAGCTTGTGCTGATCATAACGTTCTAAATAAAGAAAAACCTTCTGCCCTTACTTAGTTTGTATCCCGCTATTTCCTCCATATCATGTACTCATTCAATGCCTCCTGAAAGTTGCCAATGTGCCTGCTTCCATCAAATCCTCTGGCAGTGTGTTCCAGGCACCTACCACTCCCTGCATGAAAAACTTCTCCTGCACATTTCCTGTAAACCTTCCCCCTCTTATCTTGAACCTGTGCCCCCTTGTAATTGACACTTCCACTTCCACCCTGACTATCCATCCTGAAAACGCCACTCAATTTTATAGACCTCAATCAGGTCTCCCCTCAGCTTCCAACTTTCCAGTGAAAATAATCCTAGTTTATTCAACCTCTCCTCATAACCAGTACTCTCGTGACCAGGCAACATCCTGGTGAACCTTTAGCACTCTTTCCAAAGCTTCCACATCCTTCTGATAATGTGGTGACCAGAACTGCACGCAATACTCCAAATGCGGCCTCAAGGTTTTATATAGCTGCAACATGATTTCCCAATTCCTGTAATCAATGCCCCAGCTGATGAAAGCAAACATGCCATATGCCTTCTTAAATCAACTTGGCCATATGTGTTGCCATTCTTAGGCAACTGTGGACCTGCACATTAAGATCCCTCTTCTATTTGTTAATGTTCCTCAGGGTTCTGCCATTTCAGTACAATTTATACCGAAATGCATTCACCTCGCATTTCTCCAGATAAAACTCCATCTGCCATTTCTGTGCTCAAATCTCTGACTTATCTCTATCCTGTTGTATCCTCTGACAATCCTTGACATTATAAGATTGCAACTTTTACAATCTGTGTGTCATCCGCAAACTTATAATCAGCCCTCCCCACATTTTCCTCCAGATCATTTATATATATACTACAAACAGCAGAGGTTCCGGCACTGATCCCTGCAGAATGCCACTAGCTACAGATCTCCATCCTGAAAAACATCCTTCCACCGCTACTCTGTCTTCTGTAACCAACATAAGAAGGCTCACAACACCTGGTTAAAGTCCAGTTTTAACCTGGAGTTGAGAGACTTCTTACTGTGTTTACCCCAGTCCAATGCCAACATCCCTACATCATTCTGTAAGCAAGCCAGTTTTGTATCCATCTAGCCAACCCACTCTGAATGCCATGTGATTTTAGTTTTTGTATCAATCTGCCACATGGGATCTTGTCAAATGCCTTGCTAAAGTCCAGGTAAGCCACATCCACAGCCCTTCCCTCATCAATTTGCTTTGTCACTTCTTCAAAAAAGTTGGTGAGACATGACCTTCCCTACTCAAAACAATGTTGCCTGTCACTAACGACCATTTTCCTCCAGATGTGTATATATTCTGTCCAAGCCTTCCCACCATTGATGTCAGGCTCACTGGCCTATAATTTGCTGGATTATCCTTACTTCCCCTTCATTAAACAAAGGCATTGGCTATTCTCCTGTTCTCTGGAACCTCGCCTGTGACCAAACAGGATGTGAAGATATCTGTTAAGGCCCCAGCTATGTCTCCCTTTGCCTCCCACAGTAACCTGGAATAGATTCCATCCAGCCCAGGGACTTGTTTATCTTAATTTAGTTTAGGATACTCAACACTTCCTCCTTTGATTTATTGGCATTCTCATGAGCATTCACACGTCTATCCCTAATCTCAAAGTGCGTCATGTCCTTTTCCTTGGTGAATAGCATTACAAAGTACTCATTAAGGATTTTATTCACTTCCACGCATAATTTTCTTTCACTGTCCTCGAGTGGGTGTTCTCTTTCTCTTGCTCCTAATATATGCATAAAAAGCCTTGATCCCGTTTGCTAGAGACATTTCATGGCCCCTCTTAACTCTAAGTCCACCTTCCTTCCTACTTTCATTTTCTCAAGGGCTTTGTCAGTTTTTAGATGCCTAAATCTATTGCATGCTTCCTTTTTCCATGTGACTTAAGTTTACAATTGCCCTTATCATTTATGGTTCCCAAATCCTAACATTTCTATTCTTCATTTTTGCAGGAACATGCCTGTCCTGCATTTCAATTATTGGCCTTTAAAAGCCTCCCACATGCCAGATGTGGATTTGCCTTCAAGTAGCCATACCCAATCCACATTCCTCATTTGGAATGTGGATGTAATTGGCCCTCGCCCAATTAAGCACCTTCACCCAAGGGTAATTTTGTCCTTATGCATGACTACCTGAAATATTATGGAATTATGGTCGCTAAACTCAAAACGCTCCTCCACTGAAACATTGATCACCTCACCTGGCTCATTCCCAATACCAAGTCTAGTACAGCCACCCCTCCCTGGTTGGATTGTTAACATACTGTCGCAAAATGCTTTCCTGGACCCATCTAACAAATTAATCTTCATCCAAGCCCCTGACTGCAAGGGTTTCTAGTCAATGTTAGGGAAGTTAAAGTCACCCATCATAACTACCCTGCTTTTTTCATAGCTTTTTCAGTATCTGCCTCTCTGTTTTTGCAGGCTGTTGAGAGGTCTATAGTACACTACTAATATTGTGATTTCATCTTTCCTATTCCTGAGTGCCACTCAATGTCTCACTACATGATCCCTCCAGTACATCCTTCCTCAACAAAGATGTGATCTGCTCCCTAATCAGCAATGTAACTTCCCCCACTTCTTGTTTCCTCTGTCATGTCTAAAACAACGATATCCCAGAATATTAAGCTGCCAGTTCTGTCCCCCTCTTTAACCGTGTCTCCGTAATTGCAATTACATCATAATTCCATGCAGTAATCCAGGCATCTGTCTTATCTATTATACTTTTTGCATTGAAGCAAATGAATTCCAGACCTAAAGTCATGTTGAGCCCTGCAGCTTTTCTCTGTGTGCTGTTACTCTGTGCTATATTTATTTTAATCTCACTTTTTTCTCCACTCTCTCACTTGTTGGCCTTCTGTTTTGCTTCCCACCATCCTATCACACTAATTTAAACCAGCATTAGCAAACCCCCTCTTGGGATGTCCCTCCAGCTCAAGGAGGATGGGTTGTACTTGGACAGGCACCTGGCATGGGGATTACTACCCTAGAGGTTCTGACCTAACTGCCTGAATTGTCTTTGTAGGAACTTGCCCCTCATCCTGTTCTGTTCCCATTGTTACTAACTTGCCTTAGGTAAATATCCGTTTAGAGAGTTGCGAAGCTCATGAACATATCAAATGCACTAGTTCCAATCACTCAGTTATTCTGTCCTTGCCTTAGTTATTACATCCTTCCATAGTTTTAATCAATATATAACCAGAATATTGCCAGCAAAAAAATTCCATTTATAGGATCAATGACATCATTATTTTTCTGATACCAAGGCAGTGCAAATGGGAATTGAACATTCTTGTAAATGCAGTATTTCTGTTCTTTTCTCCAAAAGGCTCTGTATCCTATCATTAGAAAGTACCACACAACATAAAGGAGTTGAATATCTTAGATGTCTTTAAAGGAAAGCTAGGCAAGTACGCAAGGGAGAAACAAATGGATGCTGATACGATTTAGGTGGAATAAGGTGGGTTGAGGCATGATTGTAACAAACTCTGACATAGACTAGTTAGACAAAATGCACTGTTTCTATCGCACAACTTCAATGTTATAATCTTATACTATAAAAATGTTAGTTAGGATGAATTAATCTTTTAATATATTAAATTTTCTTTCTACCACCAATTCGTCATTTGGCATCTGAAAGACATAGAATTTCTGCCCATTGTACTGCATTCCAACTAGATTTTTACCAGCCTACCTCACCAAAAACAGGCAGGTTTTGAGGCTGCACTTCTGGTGTTTACCTTCTGAATCAAATCCAAGTGTTCCTCCAAAGAAAGTTTCAAGAAGCCACAATTTTAAATAATTAAATAGGTTTTATATTAGTGTAGATAGATGTAGGTTTAAGATCCATTGATTACTATAAATTTAATTCTCCAATCAATAACTATTACAAAATTCCCTGCTTCAGTATTAGCTCAGTGATAGCTCTTTCACTTCAGTGACAAAAGTTCGTGGGTTCAAACCCAATTCCAGGGATTGGCAGAATGGTTTCAAAACAGAGGCAGCCATTAGTCCCATCAGATTTGTGCTGGCTCTCAGCTTGCCACGTGGGCCTGTAAATTTTCTCTTTTTAGCTGCGTATCCAATTCCCATTTTGATCCAAGTCCAGGTTGTATCAGCCTTCAACACATTGGGTGGAATTCTAGTTCCTTTGATATTCACAGTGTTTTGCTTGACTTGCCCATCGCACCACCTGGGGAACCCACTGCAGCAGGCTGCCTTCAGCAGAACTGGAAGATCCCACCAGTGGGAAGGGCAAGAAAAACTCACCCATTGCGTTGTACATTTCAAGTTCTGACCATTAACTGTGTTAGTTCTTTTGCCAATCATTTTAAATCTGTATCCTCTGATTCAGCAGTACCAACAATAGAAACAGTTTCTTTGTCCACATTCCCAGTGATTTTCAACACTTCTAGCAAATTTCCTCTTGCTTTGTCTTCTCTAAAGAGAATGACTTCAGCTTTTCCAATCTATCCACAAAACTGAAGTACCCCATCCCTGGAATCATTCTTTTAGGTTTCTTCTGCACTTCCTCTAAAGGTTTCATGCCCTTCCTAAAATTTGACACAATTTGCCAGAGTTTCAGAGTCAAACTGACTCCAGAAGCATTAGAAAACGTATCAGGTACCCAATTCCAGAATTCCCATCTGAATTCCTGGTATCAGCAACTTTTGCCACATGAGATGAAGACACAATTAGAAAGCTGGCACTTCTGATTTGGTTGGTTCCATCACAGGGTAAGCATAATGTAACATACTCTCCGCTATTTTTATGGAGTTGGCCACTTTCTTGAACTTAAGTGGTTCACTGCCCTTCAGAAGAATCAAGAGTCATGGACTGGATTCTGAAAGTTTTGGAAAAATATGTTTAAAATATCTCATCCATGCTCAGTCTATGCTACTATCCCCTCCTACCACCACCGGCCCCTAGATCGTTATACTCCCTCACCCATCATACACTACATACAGAACTAATGAGTCACGTAACAATGGTGAGCCTTGAATTGTCAATGAAAAAAAACACCTGCATTATCAGAAAAAGATATTCACACAAATAACAAAAACTTTAACTCATTTCACACCTCTTAACCATATCCAAATAAACACACATATATTGAAAAAAAATCAAAAAAAACAACGTTATAACCTCAAAGATGCCAATCAAAGCTAAGAGTCCGCTTCAGTTTCTAAAGAGAGCCAAACTAAGCTAATCCATTAGTCAGTCTTGGAGCTCAGCCAAGTATTCATCACGAGACCATATCAGCGAAAACAAATGGTCAGTCACATAACTATCCAGACTAACCCTCTGTGCATTAGATCAATGAGAGACCTTTTACACAAGCAGAAGTGGAATGTTAGTTTTAATTTATTGACATATTTAATGCAGTTGCAAAATTTTCTTTGATTTTTTTTTCAATGTACACATGCTCCTTTAGAGAAGATTATAAGGTGTAAAGTGAGGTAAAGCTTGTGTGATTGATACCATAATGGTCATATCTAGTTAATGCTTAATTGAGTTGTAAGTGCAGGGGAGGGACAGAGTGCCTAACAGCCTTTAGTACAACTGGGAAAAAGTCCCAGAGAACCAGGCAGGCTGCCTAGGAACTTACCCATTTCCACTGCTGCATCCAACATTCTTCAAGAGTTGGTGGGCAGAAGTTGATCATTCTCAACCTTCCCAGAATAAAAATATTGCGTACCAAACCACTGATAAATGGACAGCTCTGCCAAATTGGGGCATTTCCCATTTCAATTTTCCTTCTTAGTAAGTGAAAAATTAGCTCAGTTGAGCTAAACCAAAATTTTATAAATTTCATCATAATTCCTTTGCTTTTGAACTTTATAAGCCCTTTATTAATGACTGGATTACATACATCTTTTTGGCTTCTTTGTCAATCTACCCTGCCACCTTCACCATATACTCCCAGATCTCTATATTTATATTTCCTCCCATCATTCTTCTTGCCAAATGACACCTTATTCTGTCTTAAATGTCATCTGCTACATCTACCCTTTCCAACAGTTGGTTAATGATACTTCCAAGATTAATATCAGCAAATTTTGAAATGGTGGCCATCAGTATCCAAGTCAAAGTCACTATGTTTTATTAATTCATGGGAACTGGATGTGGCTGGCTGAGCCAGCATTTATTCTCATCCCAAACTGCCTTAAAAAGGTGTTTGTGAGCTGTCTTCCTGAACCCCTGTAATCCATGTGGTGTAGGTACATCCACAGTGCTGATAGGGAGGGAGTTCCAGGACTGTGACACAGTAACAATGAAAGAACAGTGATATATTTCCAAGTCAGGGTGTTGAATGGCTTAGAGGGAAATTTGAGTGATAGTTTCCCATGTGTCTGCAGGCCTTATCCTTATAGATGGTGCTGGTCATGGGTTTGGAAAGTGCTGTCTAAAAAGCCTAGGTAAATATCTGCAGTGCAACTTGATGCATTGTTGGTCACCATGCATCAATGGTGGAAGGATTGAATGTTTATGAGGCGCCAATCAAACAGGTTATCCTCTCTTGAATGGTATCAAGCTTCTTAAATGTTGTTATTGCTGCACTCATCCAGGCAGGTGATAGTATTCCATAAATTAGGAAAACCAATCGTCCTATAGGCAATTCCACTGTACGTATTGCTCCATTCCAAAATGGAAGCATTCACTGTACAAACAAATAAACTATGCTGACATTTCAGTGCCTTACTGAGGGAATGCTGCACTCTTTTGAACTGCTGTTTTTAGAATGTGAAGACAAACCAATATTCCATATAGCTGTTCAAGAGGACGTAAAAAAATCCCATGACACTATTCAAAATGAAAAGGTGAAACATCCTGGTGTTCTGTGAATACTTATCTCTCAACCAATACAATCAAAAACAGAATAATGCACTGTGTTTGCCTGCATTACAGTAGTGACGATTTATTTAAAATAATTTTTCTCCTTGAATGTACATTTCCGCTTTGGATCATCTGGAGATCATGAAAGACCAAATAAGTTTTTTGTTACTGAACTCCCACTTATTTTCGTGACTAACTTGCACAACCACACTTGCTGAAGATTAAATAAACAGAGAAAGTGCACTCAGACAGTATTCAAACTTTCTTAACGGCACAATAGTTAGCACTGCTGCCTCAGTGCTAGCAACCCAGGTTCGATTCCTGGCTTGGGTCACTGTTTGCGCAGACTGTGCACATTCCCCCCCACTTCTGCGCAGGTTTCCTCCGCATGCTCCAGTTTCCTCCCACAAGCCCGAAGGACTTGCTGGTTAGGTGCATCAGACATCTAAATTCTCCACCAGTGTACCCGAACAGGCGCTGGAGTATAGTGACTTGGAGATTTATACAGTAATTTCATTGGTGTTAATGTAAGCCTACTTGTGACACAAATAAATAAAAACTACATACTCAAAATAGCACCTAAAGTTAATATTTTATGAACTATCAGTTTGTATAGTATCGTCAATATTACATAGCCCAATTTGAGATTTATTGAACTGGTAAAATGGTCTGCTACATTTTGCAATGCAATTATTATTTTTAAAATTTGGTCAACTACATATGGAGATGATCTTATCATCTTGGCCGCCGGTCAATGGGTGGAGCGAGCTATTCAGAGTGAGAGCCAGAAAATTGGGTTTGGGAGTTGGTGGTGGTGATGCATAACCAGTCTGTGCTTGGGGGAGAGTGATCATCCATGCAGCCCAGCGGGAGTGGGGAAGGTTCTATTACACCAAACAAAGAACTCTGCACATGTGCATTGGCAATTCTGCCAGCTTTTGTGTGGGCTTAGACTCCACTTTCTCCTCATGCTGCGGAAAGCAGGTCTTGCTTCATTTTTTTTCTCAGTGTGATAAGATTGGATTTTTAACTCACCCCAAAAAAAAAAAATCGACATGATTCTCTCTCATTTCCATGCTCATTTAACTTTTTTTTGGTAAGATCGCTCCCCCGTACCCCATATATTTGGTAAAGAACCAACAGATTTTAATCTAAAACGCTACGAGTAATTTTTGTATTTGGGGATTTTATTTTGTGACTGGAGGAGTAGAAAACAGGGTAACATAAAACCAAGAATTAGAATATACAACATAGAACACAGAAAACTACAGGACATTCAGGCCCTTCAGTTACGCTGATCAAATCCCTACCTACTAGGCTTACCTATACTCCTCAATCCCATTAAATCTCACGCACTCATCCAGAAGTCTCTTAAAAGACTCCAACGAGTTCACCTCCACCACCACCAACAGCAGCCGATTCTACTCGCCGACCAACGTCTGAATGAAAATCTTATCCCTGACATCTCTGTATCTACTCCCCAGCACCCTAAACCTGCGCCCTCTCGTAGCAACCACTTCAGCCCTGGAAAATAGCCTCTGAGAATCCACCCAACCTATACATCTCAACATCTTATAAACTTTTATCAGGTCACCTTTCATCCTTTGTCTTTCCAAAGAGAAAAAAACAGAGCTCCCGCAACCTATCTTCATAAAGCAAGCCACTCAATCCAGGCAACATCCTTGCAAATCTCCTCCGCATCCTTTCAATTGCTTCCACGTCCTTCTTGTAATGAGGTGCGCAGTACTCCAAGTGTGGTCTGACTAAGATCTTATAAAGCTGCAGCATTATTTCCTGGCTCCTAAACTCAATCCCTCGAATAATGAAGGCTAGTACACCATACGCCTTCTTGACCACATCCTCCACCTGCGAGGCCAATTTAAGAGTTATATGGACACAGACCCCAAGGTCTTCTGATCCTCTACACTGCTAAGAGTCTTACCTTAATATAATACTTCTTCATCCCACTGGATCTGCCAAATTGGACCATTACACATTTATACACATTAATACACTTCTCCTCCCTAATTCATCAAGCTATTCTGATCAATTTCAAACTCTGTGCTCTTCCAGAGGCAAGATCCACTTCAAGAGGCAAGATCCACTTCAAGAGGCAACCTCACTTAACACAATAAACCACTTTAGCAGCAAATATGTTTACAATATTTATGAACATGAATTTTTTGCTGAAGCAGACCATATTACACTGTCCCTTAAATTGAAAATAATTTTAAGGCCCGCAAAACATCAACTTGAAAAATACTATCTTCGGAAGTAAATCTGTTTTTCTTCAATACGCATAAATATGAATACACTCTTTAATAGTAAAGTTTCTGCTGTGATAATTATCCTTGTCCTGTGTGTCTGATTGTGCATTCACTCCAAAGTCAAAAGTGAGTGAGATAAATCATGAAGATATGCTGCAAATTGTAACAAACTGCCATATTTGATACAATCCAAATACACTGGAGATTCTTGAGACTTTCGTAACCTTCAAATCCAATTACCTTGCACACGGTTCCTTAAAACGTAAGTTGGACATCGAGAAACATAAAATAATAAAGAATGCCAAATATGAATTTTGACAGTTCAGAGTGCTGTGTTTGTTTTACATTGCAGATATTTCATCATCCTTTTCTTTTTTTGATGTGCCATTAAAGTATTTTAGAAGTAACATACTAAGCACAACTAGGCCTTCAAATCCCCATCTCCAGAGGGAAGCACAAATTGTAGCACACATAATGAGTTTATTTATTTGTTCATTAGTATTGCAGTAGGCTTACATTAACACTGCAATGGAAGTCCCACGAAAATCCTCTAGTCATTACACTCCAGCACCTTTTTGGGTATACAGAGAGAATTTAGCATGGCCAATGCACCTATTCAGTATGTCTTTCAGACTGGGAGGAAACCAGAGCACCGAGGAGGAAATCCATGCACACACAGGGAGAACGTGCAGACTCAACACAGTGAGCTAAGCCAGGAAACGAACCCAGGTCCCTCACACTGCAAAGCAGAGTGCAAATCATTATGTCGCCATCACATTGCTCACTTCTGACTATTTTCTTTATGCAAGTACTGTAAATGAAATTTTACATTACATAATAACAGTTTGATATTAGCAAAGTGTTTCAACGTTTGTAAGAGAGACATTTATTCCTGTATACACAATAAGCATGGTTTGAGTAAATGTTTATATTAATAATAGTTATTGAAATATCTTGAATAATATTACAAAACGTAACAACATTGGAGGCCAGGAAGATGCAGAGGATCTCAAACTCAAAACAGAGATATTACTGATATCAAAACCAAAAAATTTAGAAGACAGCTGAAATTTTATGCACTTCTCATTTTGTTTACACGACAGTGTTAGAGCAGCAAATGACTGTTGAGAGAGAAGGGAACAAAGTCAAAAGATCAAAGAAATGGATTAGTTGTCCCAGCATTACTGCTTTTAATTGAGCGGATTGACTCACACTAGGATATTATATACTGTAAAATTCAAGCAACAGTACAATGTTTTAACAAAAATAGTTTAATTAGGTATGCACTGAGACAGAGTAAAAATTATAATTTTTGCATTTAAAATGTTTCATTACGTGCAGCAGAAAACTTGCATATTTTGTTTTTGTTTCAATGCTTAATGCATAGTACAGTATGTTGCTGTAATCAGCTAAAGTTATTGTCAATAGATATGTAATAGCTTAAAGCTTAAATTTTGCTAAATTAGCTTGTAGCCCATATTCTTGTTTAAAGACTTAAATGTTTTACAAAAACATACAGAAATAGTTCAGAATGTGCATAAATGCTTCCCCTTATTAAACATACTAGATGAGGCTTCCAAAATGAGGTGATACTTTCTAATAACTTGTCAGCCTCTCTCAATCCCTCAATTAGCTTGTAGCCCCAACCTTTGAATATAATCTTAAAGAGGTCTATGGGGTAATTTATGGAGGTCTATAAAATAATGGGGAGCATAGACAAGGTAAATAGTCTATATTTTTTCCCCAAAGGTAGGGAATCTAAAACCAGAGGACACAGGTTTAAGGTGAGAGGAGAGAGATACTAAAGTGTCCAAAGGGGCAATTTTTTCACAGAGAAGGTGGTGAGTGTCTGGAACAAGCTACCAGAGGCAGGTACAATTTTGTTTTAAAAAGCATTTAGACGGTTACAAGGGTAAGATGGGTATAGGATGGATGCAGGCCAAATGCAGGCAATTGGGATTAGCTTAGGGATTTAAAAGAAGGGACGGCATGGACAAGTTGGCTGAAAAGCTCGTTTCAACGTAAATCTCTACCACTTTATGACAATGTTACGGATGGAGAAAGGAAAATGTATCTTTGCAGCTCAGACCAGTGTTTAATCAATCTATCACCAAAAGTTTTGTCTCTCAAATATCCTTAATATAAAAGTATTCAACTGTCTCAGTTTCTAAGTCAGTGTTTTCTGAAAACTGCTCAAATGCTATGTTGGACAGCAGAACACAGTTAAAGCAGACGCCCAATTTGCTACAGTGCAAATTCTTGAAATGAGCTTTCTCACGTATACAACTGTAACATTTATAAAGGAATAAACAGTCCATCACATCATTGCAATTAGTTGACCTAGTTAAATACTGTGTAAAATGGCTAAACAATACACTACTAATATTCATGAAAGATTTGGCCATATAAAAAAATCCCTCAATAACAAATCCAAAATTTGACATCATAAAGATTTTGAAAATATCTCAAATTTAAACTTATATTCCCTGCAATCAGCATCATGTATACAAAACCAAAATAGTCAGTGAAAAGCACAGTGAGCTTGCACAACTAACTTGTGTTTGGATCAAAGTAATCTCATCAGGGAAGAGTTATTTCACGTCTGCAGGAAGATCAAAACTTATTAGAAGTGAAATTTTGAGTTAATCACAAATTATGCTGGTAAGGCCAAAAAAAAATTACATTTTGTGCTAATGGATTCTTATATATTGTTAATTTTCTAACATCAGTGATTGTGCACAGTGGCAAATCCAGAAAATTAGCACTTACCCCTCAAGGCTGGTAACAAGGATCGGTCTTTCTTGTCATCACATTTGTTGCATTCACTGAAGTACAGTAATAAGAAGACATCTAGCAGAACCCAGACCAGAGATGTCGCCAAAACTACTTTGCACCAAGTCAATCTCCTCATGATTACTTTTTCTTGTAAACTATAGTGGTAAGCAAGAAATGTGTGTAGCTTTGCTTCCTTGGAGAATGGGACCACAGTACAAAAAAAAGGAGGCAATGCCAGAAATCCAGTTTGTTGAAAGAACTAAACCATGCTGTAAGTGAAAAAAAACACAAACAATTAGTTTCATATAATCACTAACAAAAAAGCTTTAATAACATTTTCAGTAGGCACTTAAATTCTACTCTTTCTACAGTGCAATGGATTAATAACAACCCATGTAATTGGGAACACCATACTATCCCCCAATTGTAGAACTAGGACAGGATTTTATGGCCGTGCTCATCCCAATATCAGAAAATTCCACCAGAGGTCAATGGACATTTACATTGTTCTCCCATCACCTATTACGATTCCCATGGCAGGCGAGACAGGAAAATTCCACCCCTAATTTTCACAATCCAAATTTCACTTCTACTAAGTTTTGTCTGTCTTTGCTTTGTTCTCTGAGGCAATAAGCTCAACACTGGTTAAAAAAAAACAAAACTCACCATGTCTGCTTAGATGGTCTACCCCGGGGGAGAGAGCAGAAATTCTGAACTTATCATATCTATGATCTTATATAGTACAGTATACAATACCAACTTTCAGGCATCATATCAGGATAGGAAGAAAACTAAACCAATAAAAATTAACTGGACAACTAGCATTGAAAAAGAGCCAAATAATTCTGAAAAGAACAAAGCTGTCCCAGAACATGAAACAATAAATCAATGCTCTATTTGACCAGGAGCTAAGTTTCTGACTTAACGTCCCCTTTTTCAGCAAAAACATCTGCTTCTTTGTGATATTGTCCATTTCTACCCATGTCTCAGTTCATTCCTACTAAAACCTTCATCAGTGTTTTAGTTACCTCTGTGCTTGACTATTTCAATGTTCTCTTGTCTGCCTTTCGATATTCCATTCTGCATCAAGTTGAGTGCATCCAAATTTCTGCAGTCTTCATCCAATCTTGTACCAGATCCCATACACCTCACCCATGTTTATTGACTTACATTATCTCCTAGTCCAGCAACACCTAATTTTTACAATTCGCACCCTTGAACTCAAATCCCTCCAAATTATCTTCCATAACTGGGCAGAAACATCAATTAAACTTCAGGGCGCACAGTGGGCACTGCTGCCTCACAGGTCCAGCGACCTGAGTTCAATTCTTAGCTTGGATCACATCTGTGCGAAATTTGCACATTTTTCCTGTGTCTGCATAGGTTTCCTCCATGTGCTCCAGTGAACTCCCACAATCCAAAGATGTATGGGTTAAGTGCATTGTCTAGGCTAAATTGTTCTTTAGTGTCTCAGGATGTGTAGGTTAGAGAGCTTAGTGGGGTTACAGGGATAGTGATTAGATGGAATTTTTGTTGGGGCAGACTCAATGGGCCGAATGGCCTCTTTCTGTACTATAGGGATTCTATGAGTCTAACACTCAGCATGATGTTTTACCCATCCTGCCTTCTTCTGCATCCAATTTTCTCCACTAGTGGCACTGTCTAGTATCTAAGGTCTAGAAAGATTTCCCTAATGCTCTCTACCTCTCTCTCTTCCTTTAACATATTCCTTTCAGGGTATCTCAATAAGAGTTCTGATAAAAAGTCATCAACCTGAAACATTAACTGTTTCACCTGCCAAAGATACTCTCTCACCTGAACAGTTTCCATTTTGATTTCAGATGTCCAATATCCACAGTAATTTTCCTTTAATCATATTTTCTTTTGCCTGTCCTAATATCGCTGTCAGATTTTGTCTGCTAACACTCCTATAAAGTGCCTTGGGAGTGTTTTACTAGCTAACTTGCTACGTATACACAAATTATCATTTTTAACTAAATGGTAACAAAAATCATAGCACCATCTAGTGCTACATGGAGCCATTACAGGTTTTGATTTGACTAACACTGGCACAGAAGTGAGAGAAAATATAAATAGGCAAGAGCGGGCAAGCATTCTTAGATTGAAATATTTATAAGAATTCTTCACAAATATACATTGCTTCCAATGAAACATGTGTAACCATGTTAAATGAATGATAGATGGTTTTATTTATATTTTTTATCTTTTATCGGTTTTCAAGCCCATAAAATGCAGCCAAGATTGTACACAAGACATGCCAGTTGGAGTTAGCCATCGAGATCACGGTTCTTTCTAAATATGGGGCAGAAAATGAAGTTGAAGGTCTCCCCCCCAAATACTCGTCCTTATGGGAGTGCAACTAATTCCCACCACTTGCCTGGACCAGCACTGATAAATGATGAAGAAACTATGAGGTTTTAATGTAGTGTTGTCCCTTTCCTCAGTTCCCTGAATCACTTCTCATGGTTAACTTACATGGTCATGAAAGCCAATGTCTTTTAGTGGCAGGACCAGGTGACAAATATAACTATAGATCTTAATTTCTGATGCTCTTTTACTGTTTCTCATTTCTCTCTCCAAGAGGATTATTCTAACTAGATATTCAGGAGCAGTCAGCACTAGGTCTGCTATTTTACATAGCTGCAACCCTTGTACCAAATAGCATACCTACACAACTATCAACGGAAGTCTATAGTATTAGGAATCCTTCCTAAATGGGTTCATAAACCAGACCCAAAGTGGTGTGGCATCACAGCAGCCCTGGACTGATGTAATTTCCAGCAGAAAATTCAACAATGAAATCCAAAGCATGCTATTTAACGGGGCTAGTGCCATTCAAATGTACTGAGAAAGTCTCATTCTTTTGTAGCTCCAAAGAACAGTTCTGGGATTTAGTAAAACTGAGATGCAGATGCTGATATTTGGTAGTATTGGGATGATCTAGCAACATTGTCAAAGGGGAATATGGAATTTATAAGAACTATGGAGATGGTATTTGGACTGAAGAGTCCTCACTATCACATCATGAAGATCACTACTGATCAGATGTTTAACTGGAGTAGTTATTTCAGTAGTGTCTTTATAAGAAAGAATTCCTTTTTCCTTTAAAATCTCTCCACTATTTCCAAAGCTAAATATCAGGAATGTGATGGGATGCTCTCCCACATTCTCCCTGTTATAAAATTGAGGTCATTCAAAACTTTGCTGTCTATATCTTAACTTGCAGCACATTTTTCTGTCCCCATTGTGTTTGATGAACAACTTTGGCTCCCAGTCAAGCAAGGCCTTGATTCCCTCCATAGCCCTGACTCTCATTATCTGTCATCTCCCCCAATCTCACAATCCTCCAGAATATCTGCATTCCTCTAAATCTGGTCTCTTGTGCATTCCCATTTTAATTGCTCAACCATCACTGATTGTGCCTTCACTTGGTCTAGGCCCCCAGCTCTGGAATTTCTTCCCCACATCCCTCCGCTTCTCTATCTTGCTTATCTCCTTTAAGAAATTTATTTTAAAATTCTTTGACCAAAGCTTTGGTCACTTGACCAAATATCTCCTTGTGTGACCTGGTATCATAACTTTATAGTGCTCCTGTGTGGCACATTGAGACGTTTCATGATGTTAAAGGTGCTATCTAAATGTATGCTATTGCTCCTGAACAGGTGCAGGTGCAACAATAATCTAGAAGCTTAGCATTTGCCAGGCAAGATATTTGCTTGGACACTGCCCCAGCTTGAAATCACTAGCCTCCCATAGTTCCACTATGTACTGGTACAACCTGCAGGATACACTGTTGCAACCTTCCAAACTCTGACAGCACCTCTCAACCCTGCTAATATTTACAACCAAGGAGGACAAATGTAATAAAGAGTGGGAAATGGGGCAGAGGGAATCAAGAGTGGCAGTGTAGGGGAAATTGACTTAATAGTGAAAAAAGTAATGGGAACTGGCTAAAAGGCTTATAGCAAGGACAAGTTGTCTTAGAGAAAAAGTGAGTGAGCATAATATTTTTATTCAATGTAGCAAATGCAATGCAGTGATTAGTCACCAAATTTACACCTTTAAACTAGCAGGAGTACAGGTAATGAAACTGAAGCCAGATTTGTCAGCAAGTTTGATTAGGATTGTCAATTGTGTAATTTTTAATAAACGTTACTTTGTGCCTACATTTGAATAGGCATTCTTTTCCTTCAATCTACCAATTTTTAATTATATTTTACAATTTAATTTTCATGATGAATGTGCTAGTGTCAAAAGTGATAGACAACAAACTCAATTACATACCCAAATACCATAAGAGAAAGAATTAGAGAAAACCATTATAGATCTAATACTGTTGAGAAACAGTATTTGAAATGAGTTAAATTCATAACACTTTGTAAGGCCACTGAAAGATCACACCCTGTAAAGTTACTCAGAACAACATCAATGTTTCCATTAAACACTGAAATCCATTCTATGAAATGTGACTACTTACAGACCACATTTAACTTCACCATATTTGTCCAAAAGGCTTTTTGGTGAAACTGGGAACACCAAACATATGAACGCACTTGATTTCAAGTAGCATTCTACACATGGAGATTAAAAAATTACCAACAGACAAGCTTCGATCTTCTGAGTTGTCATTCTATTGTAAAATGTTACTTCTGAGCTGCTCTTCGGCACTCAAAAGTCACAGATACAAAAGGCAGGAATTTACCAGCCGCCTAGAGATAAGATTGGAGGCATGAATAGTGGTAAAATTGCAGCAAATCAGGGTCAGTCAGTTGTGTGATTCTATCGGGTTACTTTGTCAATATTAAGAACAAATACAGAATAATACACCTCCTTGATTTATATAACGGCCCAATTAGAGGCAATTTTATGTTGTTTTCAGCACCCCCACCCTGCCAGCTAAATAGAGATGGCCTCTCAGTGGAAGCCCAAGTGTACAGTTTAACTGAACAGGGTGGCAGGGAAGGAAGCATCCATGTCCCAATGACCTCTGAGGAAAGATTTCCCATCTGCCCTCAGCCCTGTGAAATAAATGCAAGAATGCCTCATCTCAGACCATCACAACAACGTTATGTATAAATTACAGTACTGTTGCGAAGCCAGGTATGTGGGCATACATTCCAATGACTGGCTAGTGGAATCAAACAGTATGTTCCTTTAGTTCTTTTTGTAACAGTTAAGAGTACAGACTGTACACAACCAGTCTGCCTTTGCAATAGTCAAAAAATGTCTATCACTGGATATGATTCCACAATCGGGCAGCACTTGATAAACACTCCCAAGTTTGCTTGTAGCCACATAAAAAAAACAATTTAAGACACTGTGACATGCTCACACCATGGATCAAGTGGGCTTGGTAGAAGCAACACATTCATATCCATGGACCTGTTCCCTGCAAACAGAAGGAATATGTTTCAGCTTTGTGCCTCTTCTGGATTACCCAGGAGCTTGGGGAACCAATGATTGCTTCCTCCATGGCCAATCCAAGTCAATCGGCCAACCAATCAGCAATCTTCCCTCTGCTGGTATAAATAGTAGTGATCATATGAAATTTGGCATTCATGTGTTTATCCTGGTGAGCACAATATGTAAAGATTCAGCAACATGTCTATTTTTACAGCAATATCCGAGTTCTATACCACCAACCAACTGTCTCATGACTAGGTAATTCATGGGGGAGGGGCAATATAATTTGTTTTATATCAGACTAATTAATTGCTTGAACATAAACTTTAAGGTTTGGGTATATAATGTATGAATTAAAGAATCTAATATCACTGTGTGTGTATCCGGGTACATACTAACTTTAAATGTTAAATATTCTGCATCCTGGCTTGTGTTAGCGATCCAAATCAATTAACAAGAAAGGGAAAGTAGCTGTCTCTAGATCGAGCCTCTTTCATAAATGAGAGGGTTTCTCTATTATATACATGCCCTTTCACCTGTACAACATACACTATTTGAAACGTCCATATATGTAACAAATTAGAACACAATTAAGGAAGCTAGGATTACATACACAATACTATATTCAGTAATATTGCGCTGTGGGGCGACTAAAAATTTTACCATGCTGACTTGTAAAACATCCGATTTTTCAATAAATTAATTATCAAAAGAAACACAGATAGAAATGTGCAATTCTCTGCGGGAAACAGTGCTGTCATTGCGTCTACAACGAAAGGCTGCAGGCTGAGGGACTTCTGCCAAATTCAAGGATAAGAACCTACTCAGACCACCAGGCAAAAGCGTTTGCTGCTGTGTCAAACTCCACAGAATTCACGACATACACCGTCACGGTTCAGTTCCAGCTCTCAAGAGTTCTGACATGTCGCGGGTTTATCAAATATGCGCAAAACGTTCCGTGAACATCGATTTAAATGCACAAGTTGGACATACCAGAGAAAAAGTTTCTAATTAATTTACGGTGCCGTTTAAAAGCAGATAATATAAGTCAGCGCATTGTTTTCGGGGGAAAAAAGTGACAGACAAAAGCGATCTGGATTGCTGGTGCGACCATTTAAGATTATTTCAATTTAAAGTAGAATTGTTTGCAGCCTATCGTGAACTCAGCCAGATTTGTCATTGCAAATTGCGTTTACAATCTCCAGTTATCATTCTTTCCGCCAGCCCTGTTTTCCCCCTTCCCCTGAAATAAGTGCACGGTGCGTGTGTCCTTTCCAAAAGTACATTGACGCCTACCGTCTCCCATGGAAAATATTTAGCAAAATATATATCTCCCCCAATTGGCTTCACTTACCTTCCAGGGACTGGAAGGCAGAGAGAACTGCTCCAGCTGCAATCAACTTGTTGCATTCTTGCAGACACCAAATCAATTGTCACGAATACTTGGAAAAGCGTCTCTTGTGGAATAAAACGCTGCGAAGATTTGCCAAAGTGCAATAGTAATTATGCGAGCTGAGAGATGCTGATGTTGCTGCTGCTGCTGCCGCCGCCGCCGCTGCTTTGAGCCTGCGAATGCGATGCTGTGTCTTCGCTACCCAGAGCCCAAGTCTGCGCTTCCGCCATCACTTCACTGCTTGAGCTCCCACTTTGACCAAGGCCGTGTATTTGGAGACAGCCGCCCGCTGGTTCTTAGAGCCGCCGATCACTGGTTGCCCTGCTCAGCTCGGGGGCCGAAGGCCCGACCCACTGCACTATTCAGGCTCTCACACAACCAGAGCCTTGCTTCCCCCTACCCACCCCCCGGCAGCTGTCAATCACCGCAGAGCCCCGGAGAAATGCCGCCCCCAACCCTATTCCCGCCTTTGATTGGTCGGTGAAGCTGTCAGTCAGTCCCCGCATCTGACCTCCCCTTTCTCTCATTAGCCGAAGGAGCTGTCATTCAGACTCTGCTCTCGCCTCTTCTTATTGGTCAGAGTACCTGTCGTTCAGCTCCCGCGCCTGCCCTCCCCCGCCTCTAATTGGTCAGACTGGCTGTCGATCATATCCCTGCGCCTGGCCGAGCAGGAGAGTTTGCCGCTGGGCATGCGTACTTGTGTTTGCATCTAAGCCCGGAGAGAGGAAGGGGGGCGGGGGGGGGGCGGGGGGCGGGGGGCGGGGGGCGGGGGGCCGCAGCGGTAGTTGGAGGAGAGCACTCGCCTGCAGGCTCAGCGGCGCAAGGAGCTGTCCCGGAGTGCTGTGGTGCTGAATTCAGGTCATATGCAAAATCACTATCATGTATTTGTATAACAACTTCAACGTAGTGACAGTTACTCAGCAAATCCATTATGTGACAAATTTGGACACCTACCCATATAACAAGGCTTGGTGAAAGACGTAGCTGGGGAAAAGATAGCATGCAGGTGCAGCAAACTGAAGGTTCAATGTTTATTTTATTAATCTCACCAAGTAGGCTTACATTAACATTGCAATGAAGATCGTGTGAAATCCCCCAGTCGCCACATTCCTGCATCTGTTCAGGTACACTGAGGGAGAATTTAGCCAATGCACCTAACTAACCTGTCTTTCAGAGTGTGGGAGGAAATTGGAGCACCCAGAGGAAACCCATGCAGACACTAGGAGAACATTCAAACTCTGCACAGTTACCCAACCTGGGAATCAAATCTAGGTCCTTGGTGCTGTGAGGGAGCAGTGTTAACTATCATACTACCCCACGCCTTTATTGCAAGAGTATTGGAATACAAAACTAAGTTTTTTGAAAATTTTATAGGGCTTTGATGAGACAACACCTGTAGAATTTGCACAGTTTTGGTCTCACTGGTGCAGGCAATTTGGGTAGGATTCGCCAATGTGACTCATTGCCAGTGAGAATGGAAAATTTGATTTGCAAACCAAAACTCCATTCACTTTTGGCAAAATCACAGCTGTAAATAAGAATGGAAAAATTTGGCTGATGGGCTAAATGGCCCCTCTCTGCAACAAGTTTTTGCTATTGTTATATCGTTCTGTGATCTCCATGTTTACATAAGGCTTTAATTGCATTGGAAAATGTAGGGTGAAAATTCATTAGGTTTGTTCATAGAATGAGAAGGTTATCCTATGGTAAAAGGCTAAGTAAATTTGTCCTATCATTATTGCAATCTCATTGAAATGTATAGTATACTAAATGTGTTGAAGATGAGTTATTACTCCTGGCTGGGAAATCTAGCAATGTCCCTCAGAATAAGGAGACAGCCATTTAGGACTGAGATGAAGGGAAATCTCTTCACCCAGGAGTTTTGGTTCTTTGGAATTGTCTATCCCAAAGCATTGTGGGTGCTCCATCATTGATTTGGTTTAAGATTGAGATAGAGAATTTTTAAATCTCTATCTCAATCAAGGAATATGGAGAATGGGCAAGAAAGTGGCGTTGAGTTAGACTATAAAACAAGATTGGATTAAAAATGAAGCAGATGCAAGGGCCCATATGATCTCCCTTATGTTGTTATGCATTATGGAGTGTCCTGACAAGATTTAGAGGAATGTAGGTGTCTCAGCGTATTGTGAAGCTGGAGAAATTGGCAGAGGTAGAGTGGCAAAATCATGAAGGAACTTGAAATCAAGAATGAGAATTCTAAATCTAGGTTTTAAGACAGCAGGAGCCATTTTGGATCAACAATCACAAGAGTAATGAATGAACAGGGTATTGTCTGAGCTGGGGAGGTTTTAGATGAACTCAAACTTCCATAAGTTAAAATGTCAGAGGCCAGCTCAGAGAGATTGGAATTATTAAATCTAGAGGTAATAAAAACATGGCTAAGGGTTCCAGGGATAGATGAGCAGAGCAGAGGCAATCAATATTAACCAGAAAGAAATGTGTGGCCTAAGTGAAGGTACATATGTGGTCAGAAGATCAGCTTGGTCAAATATAGTCTCAAACAATTGCCAAAGGTGCATAACATCAATATATATACACATGGAAAATAACACATTTTAGATGCTATGACTGAAGCATGTAGAGGAGGGATAGGAAAGAGTTACAGACAAATCCTTGTTTGTGGAATTGGAGTTGGGCAGGTGGAGAGAATTTGGGATGGTACTGGAAAGAATACAGTGCTGGAACAGGAAAGGATGCCTTTGCAAGCGATTCTCTAGTTACAACTGGATAGAGAAAATAGTGCAAGGCAAATTTTCCAGGTGCTCCAGTTTCCTTCTACTCTCCAAAGATGTGCAGGTTAAGTTGATTGGCCATGCTAAATTGCCTCCTAGCGTCAGGGGGATTAGAAGAGTAAATGTGTGGGGTTACAGGGATAGGGCTTGGGTGGGATTGTTGGTAGTGTGGACTCAATGGGCCGAGTGACCTTTTTCTGTACTATAGCGTTTCTATGATTCTATGAAATTCAGCCCAACACAGAATTTGAAGGGAAAGTTAACTTTATCACATAACATGGCATGTTATTTGTGACTTTGATAAAAATTGCTTTGGTACTATGGCAGGGGTAGAAACTAGATTGGAGAAAACCAAAAAGAAAGTTCATAAATTCATCAGCATGGATTTATGAGCAAGGAATTTGAAGGAAAAGGGACAGTGCTTATCTCAATGAACTCATCCTCTTAGCTAACTTATGTTTAGAATTTCGCACGAATGCTTCAGTAAAATTTTATCCTTGCTTGTTACCTTCACACTTACATCATTATTTTTCCTCTTCTCTCTACCTTGTCAAATACATGATTTCTCATGCCCAGAAACAGCTGACCATATTTCTAACTTTTAAGGTATGACATTTATTCAAAATGGCCACTTTGAAATTTACTTTCCTTTAAAAAAATGGACAACATGCTACAAAAATGGTCACTGAAAATCAGGTGATCTTCCCAGTGTATTCAAAAACAAACTTTATGTCAATCGGGGACAAAAGGACACATCTTAAGCAAAAAGGTATTAATTGCATGTCTCCTGAGACCATCAAAAAACATTCCTGAATTGAATGAGTCTTTTTAGAAACAAATAAGGTGATTGTCTTAACTAACCACCTCCACCTGCTCAGAATGAGTGCTTTATTCTGGGTATAGGTAATGGACTTAAGACCATCACCATTCTTGGAAAAGAAACTGAGGAGTCATATGATATAACAGCCATGTTTATCTGCTTTTAAGGGGGAGGTGAAGGCCTAGTAGTATTATCACTGGATTATTAATCCAGAAACTCAGCTAATGTTGTGGGGATCTGGGCTCGAATTCCATCATGGCAGATGGTGGGACTTGAACTTAATTTTTAAAAATTCTGTAATTAGAAATTTACAAATGAGCATGAAACCATTGTTGATTGTTATAAAGACATTAACATACAACATAGAACATTACAGCACAGTACAGGCCCTTCAGCCCTCAATGTTGTGCCAAGCTATATTCAATCCCAAGATCAAGCTATCCCACTCCCTATAATTCCATGTGCCTACCCAATAACCGCTTGCAAGTTCCTAAAGTGTTTGACTCCACTATCACAGCAGGCAGTGTATTTCACACTTCAACTACTCCCTGAGTGAAGAATCTATCTTGGACATTCCTCCGATATCTTCCATCAGAAACCTTATACTTTTGCCCCTAGTAACAGCTACATCCACTCAAGGAAATAGTCTCTGCATGTCCATTCTATCAATCCCCTCATCATCTTATAAATCTCGATTAAGTCGCCTCTCAGCCTCCTCCGCTCCAAAGAGAAAAGCCCCAGCTCCCTCAACCTTTCCTCATAAGACCTACCCTCCAAACCAGGCAGCATCCTGATAAATCTCTCTGCACTCTCTCCAGTGCTTCCACATCCTTCTTGTAGTGATGTGACCAGAACCGAACACAATATTCCAAATGTGGTCTCACCAACGTCCAGTGTAGTTGCAGCATAATCCCATGGCTCTTAAACTCAAATCCCATGTTAATGAACACTAACACACTATAAGCTTTCTCCACAGATCTATCCACTTGAGTGGCAACCTTCAGAGATCTGTGGATATGAATGCCAAGATCTCTCTGTCCTTCTACATTGCTCAGAACCCTGTCATTGACCCAGTAATCTACATTCAAGTTTGTCCTACCAAAATGAATCACCTCACACTTATCAGGGTTAAACTCCATCTGCCACTTTTTGGCCCAGTTCTGCAACCTATCAATGTCTCTTTGCAGCCTACAAGAGCCCTCCACTTCATTCACTACTCCACTAATCTTGGTGTCATCAGCAAATTTACTAACCCTCTCTTCAGCACCCTCTTCCAAATCATTGATAAGAATCACAAATAGCACAGGACCCAGCACTGACCCGTGGTACACTGCTGGTAGATGGCCTCCAGTCTGAAAATTTTCCTTCCTCCACCACCCTCTGTCTTCTATGAGAAAGCCAGTTATTTATCCAATTGGCCAAATTTCCTTCTATCCCACACATCCTATCTTCTTTATGAGCCTTCTTTGGGGAACCTTATCAAACACTTTATTAAAATCCATGGATATGACATCAACTGCTCTATTTTTATCCACATACTTAGTTACCATTAATGTTCTTTAGGGAAGGAAATCTGCCATTCTTTCCTAATCTGGCCTACATGTGACTCCAGAGCCATAACAACTGCCCTCTGAAATGGCCTAGCAAGCCATTCAATTCAAGGATGATGAGGGATGGGTGATAAATTCTGCCCAGTGACACCAATGACCCATGATTTTTTTTAATCAGCAGAAAGGAAGATGGGGTAGAATGGGCAATAATATCTGTTGCTTAAGAACAGGAGGCTGTAATATCATTAAGTTCTCAAGTCTGTTACTTTTGGATCCACTAATACAGCAAATTGACTTCCTGGTAATGGAACTAAACACAATTAATTTTGTGACCTGCAGGAAGTCCATATCTGTGGGAAAAGGAATGTAGGTGACTTTAGCTGTTGAATTCCCCTACTTTACACTTCAGAAGTGAAGGTGGTCTTTCATTGGGCTTGCAATGCTTGTTTTTGAGAACAAGACAATCATTTGAATTATGAACAATTCCTTTTGTTTATCCTTGTAAAAGTGCACTATTCTCTTCAACTGTACTTTTCTAGTATGTGTTTGTGTATGTGCTTGTGGGATTGGATGCTATAATGTTAGATTTCAGGACAGGTGGTTAGATAAACAATCTAGTTTCTTTATTTCAACCCATGAAAACCTTGGTGCCAGTTATTCAAATCTTCCACCCATTCAGATGTTAAAATACACACACACACACACACACACACATCTTCCTAAGAGCATACAAATATAAGAATTTGAAGCAGGAGGAGTCCGTTTGACCTCTTGAGCCTGCTGCATCATTCATAAAGGTCATGGCTGATCAGACATGGCCTCAGCTTCACTTTCCATTTTATCCCTTATACTCTTTGTCAATCAAGAATCTATTTAACTCAACTTAAAAATATTCAATTATCCTGCTTCTACCTCTCTCTAGGGAAGTGAGTTCCACAGTTATGATTCATTGAGAGAAAATAGTTTCCTTCACCTTCACTTCAAGTGATAGACCAAATATTTTTAAATTGTGCCCCCCTAGTTCTCATCTCTCCCTCAAGAGGAATCATCCTTTCAGCATCTGAAGTAGGGAAAGGGTTAATGGATTTTGTATCTGGAATATGTCACCAACATAACCCTTCCTCATGGGTGATCTCTTTTAGCTTATACTGTTCCTGGCAGTAATATAAGTTATTTGTTCATGTCTTACATGTTTTAACTCTCATTTTTATAAAGACAGATAGTTTAATGTGGCTGTTATTTTGTAGACTTTGCAATTCTTATCTATATATGTTGGTTGGACATCGTAACACAGATGGTAGTTTACGATACTGGCTTTTGACAGCTGCTGATAGCAGATCATGATACCGGCTTTTAACAGGAAGAGTCATGCTGGGACAGCCGCGATCGTACAAGTAACTTCAAAGACAGAGATGCCGGTACTGCTGCAGAAGGGGTTGTGTTGTGACTGCAGCTGCCAGCTGACCTGTGAATCATGATTAAATTTGAGGCTGTATCACCACCAAGGAAAGAAGACCCGGAGCTCTGGCCAGAATTGTGTCATAATTGGTATTAAGACTCATGATGTATAAATGCCCACCTGTGTTTGTGTTCTATGAGAAGTTTGGTAGTTCTTGTTTCTCCCAAAATTCTGGAATAAACCCCAGAGTTTTGAAATGAAAACCATTGTATTTTGACTCACTAACAGTCCCAGAGGTATTATTTTGCCTACAACAGCAACCACCCTGTCAAGTTCACTCAGGATCTTATATGTTTAAATAAGATCCCCTCTCATTCTTCCAAACTCTAATGAATACAGGCCCAATCTGTCCAACTTTTCCTCAGAGGGTAGCCCCTTCATCCCAGATATCAGTCAAAAGAACTTTCACTGGACTATTTCTAATGTAGTTAAATCCTTTCTTTAAAAAGGAGACCAAAATTACATACACTGTTCTGGATGTGCTCTCCTCAAAACAACAGGTAGATATCTGTCCTTTTGTATTCCATGCCCCATGCAATAAACAATAATACTCCATTTGCCTTACTAACCATTTGCTGTACCTGCATACTTGCTTTTTGTGACTTGTGAAACAGGACACCCAGATTCTTCTGTACCTCTCCCCATTTAAATAATATGCTGCTTTTTTAATCTTCTTGCCAAAGTGGACACATTCATCATTTCCCACATTATATTCCATCTATCAAATATATGCCCACACACTTACCCTATCGATATCCCTTTGCAGACCCATTATATCCCCTTCACAACTTACTTTCCTATCTATCTTTGTGTCATCAACAAATTTAGCAACCATACATACAATCCTGTTATCCAAGTCATTGATATAAATTGTAAATAGTTGAAGCCCTAGCCCTGATCCCTGTGGTACTCCACTTGTTACATCTTGCCAATCTGAAAATGATATGTTGGTTATCACTTATTCTTTCTTTTAGTTAATGCATCCTTTATCCATGCTTAATTCCATCCATGAGCTCTTATTTTGTGCAGTGAAAGGATTAAAAAATCATATGAGTTTAAAAATCACATAAGCTGCTAGCTGCTAAATTCTCAAAGGCAGAGAAGCTCTGAGAAATCAAATGCCTTGGCAACAGGCTGCTTATAAGTAACAGTCAAGGACTATGAAATTTTTAATTACAAGGGAAAGCCTGGTCACATGGGATGCATTCAAAAATCTTATTAACCAATATGTAGCTACAACTTGTGTATCTCCACTAAAAAAAGGGAGCAATAAGCAAGGAAGTTTGATACATCACTTGTCAAACATACATGTATCATACTCATGTCTGGAAGCTAGTAGATAAGTGGAGAAAATAAGTGCTTGATGATATAATTAAGAAAATGAGCACAAATTGTAATTGGCTAACTATACTTACACGCTCATATAATGTAATTGTAACTGTTATTTTTAATGGATATAGATAATTTCTGAACTAATATATACCTTTGATTGATATGTGCTAATTTCTTGTAACTAAATGTCTGTGTAATACTTTATTCCAGGCTCCCTAGTGTGCCAACAGCTGGAGAATTAGAGCCCTTGCATAAAATAAAAGCTATTTTTAATCTCCAAAGTCTAGTCTGGTTTCTAGGGAGAAGTTAACTATTTTTTTTTTCTGCAATAGTTTGGTGAGATTGGATGGAGTCCACTCCAGCTGGACACAATAACTACAGTTTGATGAGTATTATTATTCATTATATTCCTGACTGGGGACTGACATGTAATGTAGCTGGGAAAAAGACAAATTTGAACTCAGAGTAGACCAGGTGAAGATTGTCTAAGAGGACCCCGCCATGTGTGCATGGTATTCCCAAGATTTGGAATTCGTACAGGTAGAGAGATCTGGGTGTACAAATGATTTGGAAACCACAAAACAAGTAAGATATGTCAAAAGCCAAGAAGGCAAAAGCCTAAACAGCAGAATTTGAGATAATTGATGAATAGGGAGAAGAAGGAACAATGTCGCTTTTCCTTACCCAGAAACATCACTAACTATAACCACTGGCGTAGTGCAAAAAAAGGGATGGATTCCAACAGAAACTCTGCTGCACAATAAACAATGCTGGAAAGCCTAAATAAGTGACAAAGCCAATGAACTTAGCTCAAACTTATACTTACAGCAAACAGGCTCATTCAGAAGTGTACGGGGACAGCATCTCCACTAGCTGTACTGCAGGCAACTGCAGCTGACCTAGAAGCAATTAAAGGTGTGGAGTAAGTAGGTTGTATTATTGAGTCATAGAACATAGAACATTACAGCGCAGTAAAGGCCCTTCGGCCCTTGATGTTGCGCCGGCCAGTGGACCCTCTAACCTAAACTATTCCAATATCATCCATATGCCTATCCACCGAACATTTGACTGCCCCCAAAGTAGGCGAGTCCACAACTGCTGCAGGCAGGGCATTCCACGCCCTCACCACCCTCTGTGTAAAGAACCTGCCTCTGACATCCGTCCCATAACTACCACCTCTTAATTTAAAGTTATGTCCCCTCGTGTTGGTCATCACCATCCGAGGAAAAAAGCTCTCACTATCCACCCTATCCAATCCCTTGATCATCTTATACGCCTCAATTAGGTCACCGCGTAACCTTCTTCTCTCTAATGAAAATAACCTCAGGTCCCTCAGCCTTTCCTCATAAGGCCTTCCCACCATACCAGGCAACATCCTGGTAACCTCCTCTGCACCCTTTCCAATGCTTCCACATCTTTCTTATAATGCGGCGACCAGAACTGTACGCAATACTCCAAGTGCAGCCGCACCAGAGTTTTGTACAGTTGCAACATAACCTCACGGCTCCTAAATTCAATCCCTCTACCAATAAAAGCTAACACACCGTACGCCTTCTTAACAACTTTACTCTGGAGTTATTTAAGAAATACTTAGATGGGCACATGAACAGAATGGGTATGGAGGGGTATAGAAAACTGATTTAAAATAGGGATCATGAGCCTTGGAAGTCCCTGGGAAGTGTGTAAATAGATGATGATATTGATGTACTTGTTTTTATCCTACAGGTGCTTTGGTCCACCTTGTTGTCTAACAAGGGGCATACACGCAATGGGTCGTGAGAGGGCTGCTCTTGGATCTTTTTTGAGAGTATCCTAGTGCTTCACGTCATTAGTGTACACTTGACCTGGACTATTTGTTGGGCAACACGACAGCTCAGTGACTATCACTGTGCTGTGCAGATACATCGATTTGGGCCTGTGTCTGTGGGAGTTTGCGCATTCTCTCTGTGCTTGCGTGGGTTTTCTCTGGGCGCTCCACTCCAAAGATGTGCTCTTAGGCTAATTGGCAAAACAAATTCTCCCTAAATCGTCTCAAATTTGTTTTTTTTAAATCCATAGATCTATAAACGTCGACAGGGATTGCGGGTAGAGGTGGGAACATCGGGGTGGCAGCGCGGGCTCGTTGGGCCGAAGGGCCTGTTTCCCGTGCTGTTTTGTTCTTTGTAAATGAATTACTAGTTAAGTACATCCCTCTTGCATATACACTGCTTCATCTGCTCTACAGTTTCCACTGCGTGGGAGGGTGTGGAGGTGGGATGCCTCACATCCTTTAAAAAGTACCTGGATGAGTATTTGGCAAGCCCTAACTTTCAAGGCTATGGACCAATTGCTGGCAAGTGGGATTAGGTGATAGGTCAGGGCATTTCATGTGTTAGTGCAGACTCGATGGGCTGAAGGGCCTTTTCTGTACAGTAGTATTGTGTGATAACTATTAATCCATCATGTTATACTGAATCACTTCAACATGAAAAGTATTGTGACGTTGTTACATTTCTCATTCAAACCAAGGCACCCTTAAGTAAGACTGAAGTAAAGCAGCTTAGCAGCCTCGCTCAGTAGAACTTTGTTTGACACTTGACTAAATTAATTTCACTTAAGGTCTTAAAAACAGAACACCGAAACAATGAAGAAGAGGTAATAAGACATAAGAAAATGGAGGAGTTAGTCATTCGGCCCTTCCACCCCACTCCACCATTCAATCCAATCATGGTTGATCTGATTGTGACCTTAACTTCATTTTCCTGCTTGTCCCGCACAGTGAATAGGATGACTGGAAGCTATACTGAAAGCAGAATCCACAGCAACTTTTAATAGGGAACTGAATTTGAAAAAAAAAGTTTTATAGAATGAAAACAGGGTGAAATGAGAGATGGTGCAGGTTTGATATATTTGATGGCCTTCTTCTGTAATAACTATAAAAGTTATTTGATTAATATCTAACTTTGCAGCAATAATTTGTCATTTGTTTCCTTTATTGGTTTTAATCTAAGTTAGTAAGAACAAACTTACATTTATATAATATCTTTTGCAACCTCAGGCCACAAAGCATTTGTTAGAGCTGTCGCAATACCACTAGTTCACTAATCTTCAGATTACTTACACTCAGATGCAATTGAGTGAAACCTGGCATCATCTGCATGAACCAGGTGTCAAAGCTCCACCAGGCCCCCATGTCTGGCTCTGAGATACCAGAGTCTGTTGGCAAGCGTTATTTCATTGCTGCCTCCGACTCACCAACAGTGAGATTGAAAGGAATGCCAATTCTATGTAAGAACATAAGAACCAGGAGCAGGAGCAGGAGTAGGCCATTTTGCCCCTGGAGCCTGCTCTGTCATTGAATAAGATCATGACAGGTCTTTTCATGGACTCAACTCCTTACCTGCCCGCTCACCATAGCCCTCAATTCTTTCTTTGCCTTAAAAACATTCAATGAAGTAGCCTCAATTGCTTCACCGGCAAGGAATTCCCCAGATTCACGTCCCTTTGGCTGAAGAAGTTCCTCTTCAACTCAGTCCTAAATCTATTTATTTTCAGGCTATGCTCCCTAGTTCTAGTTTCACCCAGTAGTGGAAACAATTTCCCCACTTCTACCTTATCTATTGTTTTCATAATTTTATGTTTCAATAAGATCCCCCTTCATTCTTCTAAATCCCAATGTACTCAATGCCATGGCTGATAAAGGCAAGCATGCCATATGTCTTCTTAATCACCTTGGCCACCTGGGTTGCACTTTTAGGGAACTGTGGACCTCCTACTATGAAGTGCAAATGCTATTTTACCTCTACTCTTCTGTCCACTCTCCTAACATCCACTTTTCATTAATTAAAATCTAATAATGAAAGAGGCAAAGTTCTAAGCAAAAAGGCTGAAATTATTCTGTCACAGATGCAAAATTCATACAGAAGTCAGAAAATGCATCAGCCAAGTAAACTTGTAAGGTGCTGGGGGCGGGGGGGGGTTATATTTCAGAAATGCTTCAACATGCTGGCAGGGTCTCATCAGGAAAACTGCACAAATGAATGATTGGCAGTTGGTGAGCTGATAAGTTTCTTGGTATTCTACATATTTTGAGAAAGAGATAAAAGAGTGTTTGTGCATGTGTGTGTGAAAGAAAAAGATAGAAACACATAAAGGTATGACAGATGGTCGGAAGATAAATTTGTAGCCAGCTGGCCTTGGGGTTTATACATGTATAAAACATAACTAAAACAATTCTCGGGAACACAAGCCTACCATTCCTTCCGTAAGAGGGATGTCCATTAGCAGATGATCAATTCTGTAACTCAAGCTGAATTCCTGTCTGAGACAAAATTACTTAATTTCCAAAATGAATGCAAACTCCTCAACAGCCCCATCGCTCAAACCTTGAAGTTAATACTATCTGCACCGCACTATAGATGTAACAAGTTGTTAACAACTCAACATCTGCAGATTTCCACTATAATCTTTAAATGAATCCTCAGTAACAATCACTAAAGCTTTAGTGACTTGACTGTTAGACACCCGTTGAACAATCCTTTTAAAACAACAGGTTAAAGATTAGTTCTTTTTGAAAATAACTTTGACAGCTACTCTCGATGATTCAACAATGACAACTTGCACTTATATTTCGCCTTTCATGTGTTAAAATATTCCAAAAGATAAGGCCTTAATATATGTGACTAATATCTTGGTTGCAGTTCAGTTTGAAGGAGATTCTTAAACAAGGAGAGAGGGAGAAAAATTTAGATAAGGCATTCAAGAGCTCAGTTAAAGTTAAAACATAACAAATGCATCTTTTGAGTTAATGCTTAATAAAAGTTTTCTTGTTGTGTTTAGCTCCCTGGGAAAAATTTGTAGAATTAATTTAGAAATAAAGTTCATTCAATTCGAACTGCTGTGTGTTTTTGTACAGCTTGTTCTGGAAACATAATGATAATGTCTGCAGTTTGGCAGTGATCCTGATTTGAACATGGAGTGGGGGGAGGGAAGAAATTAAACTGTTAAGATTTCTTTCAACCTTTGGTAAGAAATGAACTTTGGAAATTGAAATCAGTTTTACGAAGATAAAAGATTAGAAAAGAAATTGGAACAAAGATGTAGAAAATAGAACAAGAGAAGTTTTTAAATTACATAGAGACGCAACAGCATACCTAGTTTTCTTTGCCCACTTCCCACCCCTTCAGGTTCTATATAAAAGTTAACCCTTACAGCAGACAGTTGATTTGTTTTTATATTGCCCAGAAACATATGCGTCCAAATTATAATGGTGGATATTTGGGAATCATTTAAATGTGGAAGTTTTCAGTATAGTCTGGAGGAGTTTGGAATAAGTATGGAAATCTTATTATGTTGTCATATCACCCCAGGTAACGAACAAAGATTTCAGGTAGTAATGTGTTTGGGATTTTAAATCAACAAAGAATAGGTATTGCCTATAAAATCAGTCATTGGAAATTGGCTTAAATGGAACAAAAAATGGCTAAATTAGAATGGAAGTGAATGGAGAATTTTTTTTTAATTTTCATCAGAGGACTGAGTTTGTAGTGTCTCATCCTTTTAAGAAGTTGTAGCTGTGAGACATTGCTGAGAATTAACTGTTTGAAATTTACAGGTTATGATAATCTGTAGGGGCAATTGTCCCCAAAAAATTCAGTGTTAAATTCCCATAAAAACTGGAGTAAATCATGTTGGTTTTTTCAGCGAGAGTTGCAAAATGAATCTCCCACATTCTATGCACAGCTTTAGCATCATCCACTTCAGAAACCATTCAGCTCTATGTTTGCTGGAGAGGCCAGCAGCATAGCACTGAGTGAGCCACTGCGCATGTGCCAATGTGTCAGTGCCAAGATCGACATATGCAATGGCCTCTGTCTGCTGGTCTCCAATTGCAGGACAGTTGAATCAAAGGACAGTCTTGGACCCCTGCATCACTGGCTGTCCGACCCTACTTATGGACCTATCGCTGGCCCCCAAACATCTCAGGGCCAGCCCTAATGTGCCGCACCTCCCAGCCCTCCTTGGGTCTCCCACAGTGACAGTGCTGACCCCACCCCACTTTGCTGACCCCTCCCCTGCAGTCCTGACCCTCCACACCGGGTGCTCCCTCCATCCTGACGGCAAGCCCCAAACACTGACCTCCCTCCCTTCCCACCAATCCCGACTGCAGAGTGGCAGTGGGATTCCCCCACCCCCCACCGACCTCATCCCAGATCAGGCCCCACACCATTAGGCTCTGCTGCCTGGCATTTGCACTTTGCTCCTTGGGAAGTGTCAGGAGGCACTTTGCTCCTTGATCTTCTGGGGGAAAGGGGTTAATTGTGCCCTCTTTCCTCCAACTGGTTCAGTCCACCAGCTCAGTAAACCCCACTGGAGTGAACCACTCTTGGTGGGGTGGGTGAATGAGAGGCTAGCAGACCCAGAGGCTTCTAACAGAAATTAAATTATCTTAAAATTAGCTGCTGCATGTATTAGGCAGCTCCAGGCTGAATTTCTGGCCTGGAGCTGACAGTGTCAGAACTCCAGCATTGGGAGAATCGCAGAGGCCATGGCGTTCACTGGGAAGCCCGCAATATGGGCTCTGCTCAAGTCTCCCAGCCCATTGTGCTACAAAAGCAAAGTAGCAGAATGGGAAAATCACCCTCCTGCGTGTTTTGTTTGTTTTATGTTGATATTCATAATTTGTACTTGCATTGTTTTTGGCTGCATTTGTTATGGTTTATCTTTTTGGGGAATTAACTTTATCTTGAGTTTTTAGTTATAGGCATTTGGAAGTTTAAAAGCAGAACCATAGGAATTCATTTTGATTATTGTTGTTCCAATGCATGTTTTATGTTTCTCTACTTGTGTGTGGATGATTTTTGCGGGTTGTATGTTTCAAACTTTACTGATTTCTGTCTGATAATGTGATTCTATGATCACAGTTTAACTAACTTAAATCAAATAGAGTAAAAAAGGGCAAGTATAATTTATAAAGCTATCTTTTCAAAAGTTATGAACCTGGATGTAAACTATTCCCACAAGAGACTTTATAATTTTATTATATCTTGTCACTATCTAAGCTGATTCTATATTTGATCTTTAAATTAAGATCATCTCTATTGCATCCATTTCCTCCTTCATTCATAGAACTGCGTATATTAGGCAGTTCTGTGCTGATTTCTGGCTGATTTGGCCAATTGGATAAGTAACTCGCTGTCTCATAAAAGCCAGAGGGAGGTGATGGAGGGAAAATTTTCAGACTGGGGGCCAGTTACTAGCAGTGTACCACAGGGATCAGTGCTGGGTCCTCTGCTATTTGTGATTTTTGTCAATGATTTGTAACAGCAGACTGAAGGGTGGGTTAGTAAATTTACTGATGACACCAAGATTGGTGGAGTAGTGGATGAGGTGGAGGGCTCTTGTAGACTGCAAAGAGACATTGATAGGATGCGGAGCTGGACAGAAAAGTGGCAGGTGGAGTTTAACCCCTGATAAGTGCGTGGTGATTCATTTTGGTAGGACAAACTTGAATGCAGATTATAGGGTCAACAGCAGAGTTGAGGAATGTGGAGGAACAGAGAGATCTTGGGGTTCATATCCACAGATCTGCGAAGAAGGCTTATAGTGCATTTATTAACAGGGGGTTTGAGTTTAACAGTGGTAGGATTATGCTGCAATTATATTGGACCTTGGTGAGATCACATTTGGAATATTCTGTGCAGCTCTGGTCACCTCACTATAAGAGGGATGTGGAAGCATTGGAGATTGCAGAGGAGATTTACCAGGATGCTGCTCGGTTTGGAGGGTAGGTCTTATGAGGAAAGGTTGAGGGAGCTGGGGTTTTTCTCTTTAGAGCAGAGGAGGATGAGAGGTGACTTAATAGATGTTTATAGGATGATGAAGAGGACAGATATAGTGGACATGCTGAGTCCATTTCCTCAGGGGGGATGTAGCTGTTACCAGGGGGCATAACTTTAAGGTTCATGGTGGAAGGTATAGAAGGAATGTCTGAGGTAGATTCTTTACTCAGAGAATGGTTGGGTTGTGAAATGCACCACCTGCCATGATAGTGGAGTTGGACATTTTGGGAATTTTCAAGTGGTTATTGGATAGGCACAGGAAGCACACCAGAATGATAGGGAATGGGATAGCTTGATCTTGGGTTTGGACATAGCTCAGCACAAGATCGAGGATTCAAGGGCCTATATTGTGCTGTACTGTTCTATGTTTCTATTAACTATCCCACACGTTTCCCTGCTTTCTGTCCTTCCAAAATGTCATGTGCCCTTGAATATTTAGATCCCAACCTTTGTCAAATGCAGTCATATCTCTGAAATGACTGTCAAAGTACACACATTTATTTCTACTTGAGCTGCCAATTCATCCGTTTTGTCAAGAATGTTGCGTATTCAGATACCAGGGCTTTTTACATTATTTTGCAAAGTCTGGCCAGACCTGCTGGTGCACTCTTAAGTTTGGATCATAGAACATAGAACATTACAGCACAGAATAGGCCCTTCGGCCTTCGATGTTGCGCCGACCAATTAAGAAAAAGCAATGACCCTCTAACCTAAATCATTCCCTTTTCATTCATATACTTATCTACTAACCTCTTAAACGCCAGCAAACTTGACACATCTACAACTGCAGCAGGCAGGGCATTCTGTACCCTTACCACCCTCTGGGTAAAGAACCTACCTCTGACATCCGTCCTATAACTACCACCCCTTAATTTAAAGCTATGTCCCCTCGTGCTAACTTTCTCCATCCTAGGAAAAAGGCTATCACTGTCCACCCTATCTAAACCTCTAATCATCTTATATGTTTCGATAAGGTCTCCTCTTAGCCGCCATCTTTCTAACGAAAACAACCTCAAATCCCTCAGCCTCTCTTCATAAGACCTGCCCCCCATACCAGGCAACATCCTGGTAAACCTCCTCTGTACCCTCTCCAATGCCTCCACATCTTTCTTATAATGTGGGGACCAGAACTGCACACAATACTCCAAGTGCGCCGCACTAGAGTTTTGTACAGTTGCAACATGACGTTGCGGCTCCGAAATTCAATCCCCCTACCAATAAAAGCTAAGACTCCGTATGCCTTCTTAACAACCTTATCGACTTGATTGCCAACTTTCAGGGATCTATGCACATATACACCAAGATCCCTCTGTTCATCAACACTATTAAGAGTCCTACCATTAGCCCTATACTCTACACATTTGTTATTCCTGCCAAAGTGAATTACCTCACACTTTTCCACATTAAACTCCATTTGCCACCTCTCGGCCCAGCTCTGCAACTTGTCCAAGTCTCTCTGCAAACTATAACACCCCTCTTCACTATCTACCACTCCACCGACTTTAGTGTCATCTGCAAATTTACTAATCCATCCTTCAATACCCTCATCCAGATCATTTATAAAAATTACAAACAGCAGGGGCCCCAAAACAGATCCCTGAGGTATACCACTTGTAACCGAACTCCACGATGAATATCTTCCATCAACCACCACCCTCTGTCTTCTATCTGCTAGCCAATTCCTAATCCAATTAGCTAAATCACCCTCAATCTCATACATCTGCATTTTCTGCAGAAGCCTTCCATGTGCCACCTTATCGAACGCCTTACTAAAGTCCATATATACCACATCAACTGCCTTACCCCCATCCACCTCTTTGGTCACTTTTTCAAAAAACTCAATAAGGTTAGTAAGGCACGACCTACCCTTCACAAAACCATGCTGACTATCCCCAATCAATTCATTTCTCTCTAAATAACTATTAATCCTATCCCTAATAATTCTCTCCAATACTTTGCCCACAACAGAAGTAAGACTCACTGGCCTATAATTCCCTGGAAGGTCTCTCTTCCCCTTCTTGAACAATGGGACCACATTCGCTATCCTCCAGTCCTCCGGAACCACACCCGTAACCAACGAGGACCTGAAGATCAGAGCCAGAGGCTCTGCAATCTCCTCTCTTGCCTCCCAGAGAATCCTAGGGTAAATCCCGTCTGGCCCAGGGGACTTATCTAACTTCAAACCCTCAAGAATATCTAGCGCATCCTCCTTATCTACTTCAATACTTTCCAGTTTGCAACCCTGTATCCCAGTGTTCTCCACAACTACATTTACATCTCCCTGCGTGAATACCAAAGAGAAATATTTGTTTAGTGCCTCTCCAATCTCCTCAGGCTCCACGCACAACTTCCCACTGCTGTCTATGACTGGCCCTAATCTTGCCCTAATTAATCTTCTATTCTTAACATATCTAAAGAAAGCTTTAGGATTCTCCTTGATCCTATCAGCCAAAGTCTTCTTGTGTCTTCTTTTAGCTCTTCTCAACTCACTCTTTAGCTCCCTCCTGGCTAATCTATAGCTTTCCAGTGCACTAACTGAGTCTTCAAGCCTCATCCTGACACAAGCCTCCTTTTTCCTTTCAACCAGCGAATTAACTTTTTTAGTACACCATGGTTCCCTTACTCGACCATTTCCTCCTTGCCTGACAGGGACATACTTATCAAGGACTCGCAGTAGCTGCTCCTTGAATAAGCTCCACATTTCAAATGTTCCCAGTCCCTGTAGTTTCCTAGTCCAACCTATGCACCCTAATTCTCTCCTAATGGCCTCATAATTACCATTCCCCCAGCTATAATTACTGCCCCAGGTTCATGCCTATCCCTATCCATCACTAAGGATCCTCTATCCTTTTCTGCCATGCTCTGATTATCACTTGCTCTCTAGCCTTGTCTTCTGTTTTTGATTGATTTCATCTTCCTACACTTGATTCCTTACCAGCACTCTTTCAAGCCCTCATAACTGCCCAAGTTATATGACTCACCAGAGAACTGATCACAGGACTATTCAAGTACAGACCATTCCTACAGTACAGCTTTCACTTTCCCCAGTGCTTGTATCCCCATAAATTGAAACCTATTCTTCCTACACCAAACTCAGAAATTCATTAATTGCAGATAACAGGGAAAAGGAAGCAGGAGGTCCACACTTCCACCTCATCCTGTCCCTAACTATATTCTCCTGGATGTGTCATATAGCTTAACTGTGGTGTGATTACCACATTAATAAAAATTCAGTGTACCTCGTTTGACATCTACCCCACCGTTCCAGTGCTATGTTTCAATATTTTATTCAATTGGACAAGTCAGCTTCTCCTTTTGTTACATAAGTGAAATTTTTAAGATTGGACCGTCTTTAATTTAGGGTTACATGCCGTGTTCTGAATTCTTCCCAACAACAAGCTTGGGAAGCTTTGTTGTAAAGGTTAAAGTGGGCCCAAGTTATTTTACTGGAAAAAGTGTGAGATGTTCACATCTGTAAACAATGATCAGAAAGCAGTGCTGACATTAGATAGACATGTTGACCCCAGTCTTTGCTCCCAGGCTGGGTGCACAAAGATGGAAGAATGCCTGATTCTCTGAATCCAACCTTTAAAATTGGCAGCCCATTGGTTAGATTTTTGTTCTGGAAGTGGAGCTGATTTGGAAGTCAGATTCGCTTCCTCAGAACAAGTGCAGAGACTCCCAGGTGCAGACATGGGCTGGGTGGGATGCCTGACGTTGTGCTCCAGCAATCTGTTGAATTAAATTTTAAAATTAAGTAAATCAAGAACAGCCTTCAGCCCTTACGCTTCATCTCTCTTGTATCTCCATATACTGCCCATACCCCATTCATGCCAACCTGTGCTACTACATGCCACCCAGCTACAGCCCTTCATCACCCATGCCAACACTTGCCACTCAACGCACCCCTCACCTCCATGGACTTTCATATCACCTAAGCAAACTTATGCACTTCTACCCACCAAATTGCCCCTCATACCTCATGCTAACATATGCCCCTTATAGACACCCCCATAGCTCTTCATAACATTATGTCAATGCATGCCTCTCTACTAACATGCTGACTTCTCATACCCTCGCTTCTCTGGGTTTTCATCGCCTTTATTAACCCATATGCCAACTTAATACCAACCCCTCATCACCATCTTTTGCCCTTTCCTCCATGCAACCTCACCTCATTTCCTTTAACAGTTCTTTGACAGCTTGACAGCTCTTTGACCATTCCTTAACAAATTGATAGTGCTTTCACAACTCAGTTTTATGGCAGCTTCACAACACTTTGACAGTTATTTGAAGCTTGACAGTTCTTTGACTGTTTGACAGTTCCTTCACAGCTTAACCATTGCAATGATTCTATGCACAATCAGCTTTACTTTTACCAATCCTAAAGAATGCCAACCACCTCCAAAATGTGTCTTACCTTCCGCAAACAGTGCCTTCCTTCTCTGAAAGGATGACTTTTCTACCCTAAAAGGGTCTCATGGAACCAAATCCAAAGGAGTACCTTACCTCTCCAATTAGCATTTAATAAGACATGGGGGCATATAATGTGGCAGCAGAATTAAAAGCCAATAAAAGCCATATATCTTGGATGCTGAAATCTGAAATGCAAACAGAAAGTAATGGAATTATTAAGCAGGTCTGGCAGCATCTGTAAAGCAAGGAATAAAGTCAAAGTTTTGAGTCAATTATGAAGAGTCATATTCAACTCAAAATGTTAGTGCTCTGTCATCACAGAATATGCCAATATTAAAATTGGAACTCAGCAGGAGTGGAGCAGAATATGTATGGCCATTCCACTTTTACTTGTTTTCCAGCTCTATTCTCACTGAGTGAAGAGTGTTAACATTCACATCACTATCCATAAATATAACCTGGTTGAAAAAAGAAGCACTCAATGTACAAGTTACCAAATCAAATCGTGCACTCAAACATTTTTCACAGTAACAATCAAATGGTTTGTCACAAAAACACTTTTTCAGGAATGATAACCTGCTATTTCTGCCAGAATTTTTTTTTTTACGTTTTTCCTCTAAATATACTATGTACTATATACAAACTTTATGAAATTAACTACTGTCTGCAGTAAGCTATCAGAATTTAGAAAAGTGTAATGAAGTTATGTTTGACAAGACAAATAGATGAACTTTTTTCAGAAACATAGAAACAACTAGTTTTGCTTACTCAGTTGAACAGATTATTTTCAGCATCAGAAGTAATCATGCTCAGAATTTCCAGCTGTACTGCCTTTCTTTTTAGATTAACTTGAATATTATTCACTAACTTTTGAAATAGCTTTCAGCATGCCTGCATTTTTCCTGCAATGAGAAATACTATCAAGTTCACAAATTATGAGGACATAGATTGGGTAGATAGGAAGAAATGTTTTCCTTTAGTTGAGGTGTAAATAATCAGGGGGCAGAGATTTATGATACAGAGCAAGAAACTTTTTCACCTAGAGGGTGGTGGAAATCTGGAACTCACTGCCTGAATGGATGGGAGTTACTGGAATCCCTATAACATTTAAAAAGTATTTAGATGAGCACTTGAAATGCCACAGTGTATAAGGCTATGGACCAAGTGTTGAAAAATGGAATTAGAATAGATTAGTGTTTGATGGCCAGCACAGATACGATAGGCCATAAGGCTTCTTTCAAAAAAAATAAACATGTTGCTCCCACGTTAGCAAAAGTTCACTTTCAATATCTTATTATTTTCTTAGATTAAATATATGGGACCTAACATTTTAGTGTCGACTGCATTTCCAATGTTGTATCAGAATACAAACATAAATAATCAATATTGGTATAGAAACAAAAGCAGAAAACACTGGAAATACTCATCAGGTCAGACAGCAGCAGTGGAAAGCAATAGAGCTAACAGGCAATTTTGTGAGAAAATTCTAAGAGCCGAGTTAGCGTGAAAATAGGAGAGTTTCAGATTCATTTTTTGGGTGAATCCAAATTGCATATCTTATGCACTAAGAATAGGAAAAAAATGGACTAGACTGTTTCTAGCCACTGGAAGAAGGGGGCAGTGCTTAACTCATCAGGAAGGTTGCTGCAGCAGCAGAGGAAGCCACGGCATATGCTGACAGGTCTGAGAGAAATTTGACAGCTCTCTGCTACTGCACTGGCTTCAACTCAGCACCCACGCCCCTAGCTATCCCGGGGCCTGCTGGCCAATTGCAAGTGCCTCCCTATTTGGAAATATCATCCTTGCCCTCCCACCACCCAAATTGATCACTCCCACACATTCCCCAGCCCCCACCGCCCAGACTGATCCTCCCACTGATTGAGATGCAGAATGTCAACAGGTCAGAATGTCAGCTGGTCCTTCCCCCACCAATCGCAATGCAGATTGGCAGCAGAGACCCCTCCCTCCTTCTCACCAATCACAAAACAGAGTTGTAGCAGGGCCCCCTGCCAATCGCCCATGCTGGCCTGGCCCTGTCTCCTTTAGGGTCTGCTCCTGTAGGCCTCACCCTTCAGATCCTGGCCCTGCCCCATAGGCCCCATCCCTTCAGGCCCCACACCAATAGATTCCACACTCGCAGGTCCCACCCCAATGGCAAGTGCCAGTTCACACTGCCAGGGTGCCAGACTAGCAATGCCTATGGGGCACACCCACCATTCCCTTTGACCTCCCAGACAGGCCTCCTGGTGAGGCCATCACGATTAGTATCTGATGGTAGGGACCACACGTAATTCTCGCTGAACAGAACCTCTTCCAGTGAGGTCACAAAGGCAAGGGAGCCCAGACAATTGCATTCTGAGCTTGTCAATTACATTTAAATGAGGTTCCTCATATATTTAAATAATTTATTCAATCTCTTGCCAGAAATGAAGAGAGGCTAAAATGGTAAAATAGCCCCCAACATTTCAGATCTGTGATCCTTCATCAGCTAATGAAGGATCATTGATCTCAAACATTAACTTATTTTACCTTCCACTGATGCTGTCTGACTTGCTGAGTATTTCCAGCATTTTCTATTTTCATTTCAAATTTCCAGCATCTTCAGTATTTTGCTTTTGTTTCAGTGTGGAAATGACTACTTAAGCAACTGACCTATGAACACTTAATGCAAATTTGGGATGTCTAGTATCTTAACACACGAGTTAGCTCATTTATTTTAAATTGATAAGGCCTCAATTAAAATTGCCAAAGTGGAAGGTGTTTGGCTATATTAAACACTTGCCTCCTACTAATACTAAAAATGTATGTTTGGATACAGTCAGTAACTAAATTGCCACCTAAATGAATCTTGCCAATGAATGAGCCATGTCCTTTCTGGTGAGTAATGCTATATTTTTATTATCAGAAATATCTTTCAGCTTTTCCATATAACCTCTGTGCTTTTCTCTTCTTCATTCTATGGCTCTATAAATAATTCTTCCCTCTTAAGGCATACAAACATCTTCAGTTTCTTTCATTCAGTGGTTCCAACCTTTCCCTTTATGTGGGCCACAAAATTGTCATCAAAAGAATTTGTGGACCATAACATAAGCAAGCCATTTTAAACATCTTTATCATATAACCTTTGAACTTTCAGGAGCAAAACCTATACAGTAACAACTAATTTTAATGGCTTATAATCCATACTCACAAAATCATTGCATTCATCACATTTATCTGCAATAAGCCTACAGTGGAAACAGATGAATCTTACCAAATGAGGAGGTTGATGTTATTTCGCAGCCATCAAGTGCTGGGATGTCAGGTTCCAGGGATGTCAATCTCAATTGGTGATTTGGTTAAACATTAATTTTATTCTGATATTTTGTCTTCAATGTGACAAACTCTGAAAATACAGTTTCCCAAAGGTAGGACGTAGGAAAAGATATCAGAAATCTTATTGCCTGGGTATTCTGAAGCAACTTTAAGCCAAATGTCTGTCAGCTAGTTCCAAGAAAAATCCAAGATTAAAATATTCCCAAAGGATAGACCCACAAAGCTGTCTTGCTCTCTGAGGTCATGCTTGCAAGGGTTTCATTATCAAGGCTCACAAAGGGATTTTGTATCCAGTTGAATTTCGTGTTGGGAACAGGAAAGTACTCGTGAGTCAGTATTTTCAAACTTGGCAGATATTTTCCAATGTTATGTTTCACACTGTTTGGAAGTTGCATTGTAACTGTGGCCAAAAAATCTGACAGATTCGTAAACACGTTGTAATTTGACTTATCACATCATTTGGCGCACACTCTTGATCATTACTTCTATTTTGTCATACAAATGAAAAACCGTCACTGGTTCAGCAATAAAATTTTGCTTAAGGTTATCTACAGATTGAGAATTGCTGCTTGACTGGCAAGGGCTGATAGTTTTATATCGATAGATGCTAAACTCTGTTGGGTCCTTTCATCACTATCTGCAAACATTGAACAATGTTGTCGGTTGACCAGATTTTTTGACCAAAGCTCTTGAGAACTGTGGCTTCTATAGACAGTTTTGGGCCAGATTTAAGTTCACTCCCTTTTGACCTTTTGAACAGATTTTCCCATTCAATCATTAAGAAATTGAGCATAGAGCCCACATTGGGTGATTCATCATGAGCTTCATCAATGCATTTTCTTGAGGTGACTTACTCCAGCTGAATGTTGGAAAACAATCTGTTATCTAATCCAACATTTCTGTTCCCCTCAGAAATCTCTAGTACTATAGGCACCTCACATCTATATTGAATCTCCTCATTTTGATCAAATGAGTCATCAACTGTGCTGAGGAAGTTGAGCTGAGTTGACTCATTGCTTATCTGCAATGTTCATTGGAAGTAATAAACAGGAAGTCTACCTGCCTCTGGGACTTAGTGGCCACTAATGCATTTTCAAACATGCTGATTTCTCTATTATCAAGAGAGCTTTGCAGCAGTTACATCTATTATTCAGCTGTATTGCCAATTGTAGGAACAATTTCTTTGGTCAGGTCAAATCTCTTTGTAGTTACTTTCTCTGTGCTGTGCAAAGTCCCATCAACAAACAAACTCAAATCATAAACTGGTTGCCTGTTGCTACAGTGAAATTCTGCAGACCTCCCATCCATTGATTATTCATCCCTTTTGATTCAGAGAATGTGGTTTCAATGTGTCTGTTTCCCTTAGAGTCCAAGAGATAGCCAGCAGTGGCAATAACAGTAGGCTCAGTGCTGCTGATGAGACCAGAATCAAAATGAATTAAAACAATGGTTCCCAACCTGTGGTCCAAGGAGCACTGATAGTCTGCGAAGGTACTGCCAGTGGTCCATAGGGAAAAAAGTGCAATCATGTGTGTCTCACATAGACGAACACTTTTTGAAAACAAAGTTCCATGAAAGTGAGTTTAAAAAAAAGTTGCAACAATAACCATCTCTTTGTGTGAGCACACAGGAGCAGGGATTCCTCCTGCTCTCCCTGCAGCCAGGTGAGGTTAAGGATCAGCAACATCTTGAGATCCAGATACAATGGTAATGCAGTATTTGTCAAGGCTAAGCATATCTGGTATCTTTCACAATATATATTGCATTTCTCAAGTCTGCAGTCGAAGGCCTTTCTACCTGTCCTGCTCAATATCTTCAGCGACTGAATCTTTGAGACACTCTCCTCGTCACACAGCACCAAGTACCCTGAATACTTTTGCAACTTTTTTTTACCTCACTTTCCTAGAACATTTTGCACATGTTTTCTCTACCAGCATCCATCCGATCTAACAGCACTTTAGCTCGCAGGGTATTGATGGTGAAGGCTTCAGCAATGGCAATGCTTTTGAGTTTCGAGGGAGATAGTTAGAATCTCTTCTGTTGAAGATGATCATTGTTTGGCACTTTTTGGCACAAATGTTATGAGGCACTAATTAATCAAGTGTGAATGCTATCTGGATCTAATTCAGCATGTGTGGCATTATGTGTGGAGAGAGAAAGAGAATGTTGTGGTTATAGTGGAATATCTTGTATGAAACACAGTTAGTTCTGGAGCACAAATTTTCAATACTATGGCTAGAATGTTGTCAGGGCTTTTAGCATTTGTAATATCCAGTGCCATCAGCCATTTCTTGATGTTACATGGAGTAAATTATAGAAACATAGTTTCTATAGAAATATAAGATCCCTACAGAATAGGACCATGGAATCAGCACCAACCACAATCCCAGTGAGGTCCTATCCCCATACATTTATCCTAACTAGTCCCTCTGGCACTAAGGGGCAATTTAGCATAGCCAATCCACCTAACCTGCATAACTTTGGACTGTGGGAGGAAACCAGAGCACCGGAGGAAACCCATACAGACACGTGGAAAATCTGCAAACTTCACATAGACAGTGATCCAAGCAGGGAATCAAACTTTATGGCTGTGAGACAAGAGTGCTAACCACTGTGCTGCTCCATTGACTGAATCTGGTTTCAGTGATGCTGCTGCTGCTGACATGCTCTTCTCTATTTCTCACTGAATCAAGGTTGTTCCCCAACTTGATGTTAATGGTAGATTGAAGGATATGGTGGACTGTGAGGTTACAGATTATGATGATTGCTTGAACTAAATCCAATCTATTATTTTGTAGACTTCAATCATATAACTTTGAAATCTGCACTATAAATAAAATAACGAAATCCAAAACTTGTTCAAAAACCAAGTATCTTTGCCATATCAGCAACCAAATGAGGAGCCACTAAGTATTCTAGATGTGGCCGGATTGAAGTCGTGTACATGGAAAGGATTGTGTTTTTGCTATCTTTAATTCTTCTGTGAATGCTTCAAACTTTTTCTTCTTTCCCAATAAACTTATTAGATAGATAATGGGCCTTTAATTAATCAGTCACAAATCATGGATATAAGATTGAACATGCAAAACTGTATTGTATATATTTGGCAATGATATTAAGTTGCGCTGCCCAAGCTTGCCACACAATATTTGCCCATATTAAAAACATTAACTACATAGCACTTCATTTTCCTATCACATCCAGATCCATCTGCAAGCCTGTTTTTATCCAGGTCCCTTACCCTTGTTTCTTCAAATCTAAAGATAGCTCCAGTACTTTCATCCAAGGTATTAATAGAAATGATGAAGTAAACATTCCTAACACTAATCTCTGTGAATATCCACTATTAATGTATAATTACCCTGCTCTTCTTCGCTTCACCTTCAAAGCAGATGAGCCATTGCAACATATAACAACTGCACACCTCCCTGATGTATCCTCTAAGCCAATTGCTGCTCCCCCTGAATTATTGCTCATCCCAAGTTGCCTCTCCTGCTAGGTGATCTCTCCCTATATACCCACAATCGTGGCTCGCTGCACCGCAGTCAGCCACACTCCTAACCCAATATTTTCTTTCCAGTTACTCGCCAATGCCTTCCTTCCTACCTGAGGTGCAATAGGACACCAGAAATGTCCCAATCCTTATTCATTCTTTGTTGAGGTGCTGTTTTGGCTCCATGACTTGCCACTGCACTGCAGGTGAAGCCTGATACTCATTATATGGTGCATTGGCTCTTAGAATTCAAATTCAGACATTGATCTCTAATTCCAATCTCCTAGATCAGTGATTTAATCATTGGTTTTGATTCATATTCCAGGTACTTAGTTTAGATGGTTTAGATTGGTTGAATTGTTACCTTCACATTGTTATGATTAGGTGAGGAGCAGTTGAATTTCCTCCCTTTCCTTGTCTGATTGCAATATTTTTAAAAAAGCTATACTTGCCATTTCTTTGTTTATCTAGTTATGTGCTATGACCATATAAGGCACAATCAGACTGATCTAAGTAACTGCTCTCCAACTTACACATGCAGTACCTGAACAGTCAAACTCAGAAGGCAGGATTCAAATCATGCGGGTTGTGTAGAGAACAACACAGAGAGAGGAGCACATTCAAGGTTTCATTCCTTCAGTGTATCAATTGCTTGTTCTGTTCAAGCAAAATATGCTTAAACACAAGGACCATCTTGTCACATGACTATCTTTCGCCAACTGCCCAATGCTCCAAATATGGTTGTAAATAATGTATTCCAGTTATCTTGATTCAGTCATGGCTGGGAATTCTTCTCTCTGCCAGGGTCTCTTTGTCCAAGTGATTATGCCCAATTTCCCACCTAGTTGAGTACCCAAGTGATTGAATGCTTTGCTAATGAATAAAAAATGACCTCCATTCATCTCTTTCAAGGCAACTATTCCTGGTGAGGGTTTGTAGACAGATTGTCTCCATGTCAGTGGTTTTGGGATGAAGAAGATAGCGGGTGGAATTTTACCATTTTATTTCTCAGTGTCAAGCAAGTGTGAAACGGGAAAGTTTCAGATCTGTTTTTTGCGTGCATTTTCAAGTCCCACTCATATACATTCTGGCGGCAAAATTTTGAGTAAGTCTTTCTCGTTGCTGAAGCTTGTGGATGGACCTTAACGTGTCCAAAAGCCTGCAGAGGGAGGTACTATCCATATGCAGACTTCTGATACTGCACATGCACATTAGCAGTAGTGGAGGTGTGACAAACAAAGAGATCTGTCTGGCCCCTGCTACTGCAAACAACCTGAAGCAGCCCTCTCCCTGGAATTGCACTGGCCCAATTCCTAAGATGCAGATCCCGCCGACCCCCACGCCCATCACAGACCCCCTCTTCCTCACCAATCGCAGACCTGCTGCCTTCTCCCCACTAATTGCTGCAAAGTGGTAGCAGGCCCCCTCTCCTTCCCTCCCCCCACCAATTGCTGCAAAGTGGCAGTGGGCCCCTTCTAACCATTGGATCCGCTCCCACTGATACCTGCCCCATCCCGACACTGCTTGGTGGGCATTACCCAGATGCCAAGATACCAAGGTAGCACTGACAGTCTGGCACTGCCCAAGGGGCACCCCACTTATCCTCAGCCTCCCTGTAGTACTTCAATGGCCTTCGGTTCCAATGGTGAAGTCAAGACAACTACTCCCCATTCATGGGGAGCATGTGTATTCCTCACTGGTGAGAACCTCTACTGGCGAGGCTATAAACGCAGGCATGCCTGGACGATTGAGGGCCAAGTTTGCTGAACATATTCAAAGCATCATTTTAATAAATTTAAATTAATTAATTAGCCACTCACCCATTTCTGGCAAGAAGCTAACCACGCCAGAAATCCTGTGCTTGTGAAAAGGTGCCAATTGTGAAAACCAACACCAATCATGCTATTTACTTTACACCTCACTTTAGGCTCATTTCCGGGTGTGACACAGTCGTAAAATATCACCTAGAATGATGCAAACTTGAAGCCATCTTTGACAATGATTCCAAGTCACTTTAGCCTTCTTTAAAAAAAAAATCAATTAGGGGTTTCCAGCCAGTAAATTCAAAACTGAAATTTCAATGTAAAGCATGGTTTTGCGACAATATGTTTATGATACTTACAAGAAGAAACAGTCATTGGAATGTCTCTGGTGTGATGGGTAATTGTGTTGTGATAGAGTTCATATTCTTATCGTTTAGAACAGTATACTTGTAGGATTTATGTGCAGTGAAGAAACAATGAATTAAAATGAAAAGCATACCAAAAGAAATGAATGCCATTTGCTACCCTTTTCTCATAAAAATACCCTTTAGTTACTCTGGATCTAACCTTTTTTTCAGCCTTGGCACTCTGCCAAAATTCTACTTTGATGTAAACACTTTCTGGCTGGTGGCTGACAAATTGTTATTTTGCAATCAAATCTGAATTGACTGCAAACAATGTCTTCTGTAGGATGCATATATATGAAATCTACATTTGTTGTATGAGCTAAAGTGCTTTTAGATAGAATGGACACTGGGAATGAAAATGTTGTGGACTGATTAACTTAAACATTTCTCTTCAAAATGAAAATGAAAGAGCAGAACTCTGGAATTTTTTTCCTCAATTTTCATACTGGAAATGCTTTAGGTGCAGAAACTGCTGAGCGAAAAGTGAAGGCATTTTGGACATTTACATATTTTCCCCCCGTCTCAAAAGTGGATTGCTTTTCCTGCCTACAAAAATATGACTTAATTTTATTGAATGAAAGACCAAGATGTGGCAGATGGCAGATCTAAGATAATACTGAAAATAGTTTTAAAAATATTGAAAAATAATTAAGAACTACTATTAGATCTCTCAATGACATTGATCACAGTGGGCCAGATGATTTGCTGTTTATTAATAATAGGAGTGCTTAGGTTACAGAAGTGATAATATCAGGGTCACTGATTTGCATTGGCTGTGCAACTCAAAAATCATTTTTAATTATTGGTTTTATTGGATTTTTCCGGGTGCTTTGTGGAGTGAATGCCATAATGCTGTCCCCTATGTCATAAAAACAATACTTAAAGGCTTTTTAAATTCCTTACTATTTTTGGAGCTGAGGATGCACCATGTTTATCTTATATCTAGCAATAATGAGGAGAAGAAAGCAGACTTTAGCTGTACTTTTGAGCAAGCAACAGTTTGTTAACAGTGGCAGCAAACCCACAGCATTTATCCTGAAGTTTGTAAGAACTGAATAGAGTTTGACAGAATTGTCATTAGATTTCTGGAGAACATTTGATCTGTGGAGAGAAAACTTGGAGCAGACTCACACAAGTAGAACCTGCATGGAGTGGGATCAGGTGCTCACTACACTACAAAACTTTGCTGATACAGTACCTCTAGATGATAGCATGTTAGCTTCTGGATGTTACTGAGCAGTTTGAAAGCAAACAAAGGCTAGCACCTCACATAACCCCTGGAATGTGATATTCTTTGCATCGCATGAACATTCCAGCCAAGACAACACATTGGATGAGCAGACAAGATGTCTGCCTCAGCCAGCTATAGATAAAGGCAGCTGTTTATGATTCTGAATCTCCGATGTGATGCTAAGGGCCCTGCCATTACCTGTTCCAAAACACAATGGATTTCAACGAGGGCCTCGTGGTCTGAATAGCTCAACCTGAAATCACCCTCTCACATGACCAAGACTTGTACAGCTTTTGGATTTTATCTTCTATTACTGTTGGATCTCAGAAGAGAAGCAGGATTCCAGGAAAGCAGCTTGTGTTTGTCAACCATTTTTCCATTGAGCAGATAGCAGTAGAAAGAGCTCTGTCCAGATATATTGTCTGGCCCTAACCTATAGTATGTACCAATGAATATCAGAACTTCTGACTAGATTTCAAGACTAATTCATCTCTATGTGCCTTTTCCCATTGTGGAAGTCCCCACTTCTGGAAATACAGATCATCTTGCAACAGCCAGTTGACTCTGCATTCTGGGCTCATGAAAAGTTTCAACTCTTATTTTTATCGTGGTCTTGCCCTGTACCCCTTTCTTTCCCTTATCCCTCTTTTATTGTATGTGCACAAAGGAGACAGATGTTGCCAAACCCCTTTCCTGCATTTTGTGCGTGTGTAAAATATACCAAGCCTCTTATTTTATGGATGGGCAGATGAAAAATTAGGACTATTTAAATTAATCCCCCTAATCCAAAACAATTAGAAGCTGGAACATTTAGTCCATTGAGGTGTCTACCTCCAATATGCTGGAAATAGGATCCATCAAGACTGGAGAAGTAGCCTAAACCCTTAATGGTAGAGAAATGTTTCTTTAAATTTGTGACTCAGTGTAAATGGAGCAAGTGTGATTGTTTACACTAGATGGATTGTGTTAAAATTGGTCCACTTGAGTCCAAGCAGAAGCATTTACAGAAACTTTGAAGAATGCATCAAACAACAATTTCTTAAATATATGATATGATGTTATCATGAACTATACATGTTTCAAGAGCTTTAATTTGGCTCTTATTTTGAATGTCATACCCACAATATTAAATCCATATCTTCATGACTGGAAGGGCTCCCACTAAGACGATGATTAAGCCTTAATAAAAAGGAAGGCACACCAATCCACTGCGTGTACTCCAGTTGTTCTTTTTATGATGGCAGATTGTTTCTTGGCTGTCAGATCAAGAGGCACTGATTGCTACCACATATCTCATAGTAGACCATGGTTTGAAGTATTAGTCCTCCAAAATGACAGTACAATACTTCCACAGACTCAGCCTTAGCAGAACCAAGCCAATAGGCCTTCATCTACAAGTTGGCATCTAACTCTTTAAACATTGCAGCAGAGAACTCCTCCATATTGCTGAAGGTGTGTTCAGCTGGAAGTTAATCAGCCAAAATATTTATAGCAAATAAGTGCAGGAGTAGCTGTTCGGCCCTTCGATGTTGCACCACTATTCAATATGATCATGGTTGATCATGTACTTTCAGTGTCCCAGTCCTGCTTTCTTTCCATATCCCTTGATCCCTTTAACCACAAGGGCCATGTCCAGTCCCTCTTGATCACAGTTAATGAACAGGACCCAACAGCTTTCTGTGATGGACAATTCCATAGGTTCACAACTTCTGCGTGAAAAAGTTCTTCCTCATCTCAGCGACTGTGCAAGTCAAAAATCATGTTTAATTATTGGTATTATTGGATTTTTCCGGGTGCTTTGTGCAGTGAATACCATAATGTTGTCCCAATATCATAAAAACAATACTTAAAGGCTTTTTAAATTCCTTACTATTTTTGGATCTTAACACTTATTCTTAGGCTATGACCCCTAGATCTGGACTTTATCAATATTGGGAACATTCTTCCTGCATTTAGTATGTTCATTTTATCAGGATTTTATATGTTTCTATGAGATCCTCTCTCATTCTTCTAAATTCCAGTGAGTACAAGCGCACAGTCGATCTAGTCTCTCTTCATATATTAGTCCTGCCATTGTCGGAATCTGGTGATCCTTTACTGGACTCCCTCAATAGAAAAATGTCCTTCCTTAGACAAGGAGACCACAACTATACACAATGCTCAAGGTGTGGGATCACCAAGGCACTGTATAACTACAGCAAGATATCACCACTCTTCAACCTTGCATCACATGCATTGGCAGGCCCTGCTCATGCCTTTCTAGCATTGGGCATCACATGTGCCATACCAGCAGTGTCTGCAAACATAGGTGGTGTCCTTTTCTTGCTTTGGGGCTTCGGTAACATCAACATCAGTGGCAATACCAAGCTCAATTTCTTACACTTTGAATAGATAGCCTGTTAGGCTCAAAAAGGGAAAAATGTGACAAGCAGAATTGGAACCATTCTGGAACATCTAAAATTTCTGCTCATTTCAGTCATGGGGCAAGGAAAATTCACACCAACAAACCTTGTAATATTGTTTTGAGACATATCAATTTCACACTTCTGACTGTTAGAATCCTTCTGCTCTTCTGTACAATAATGGAACCTTAAAATGGCTGCTGACACAAACAAATCAAAAATGTCACAATGCTATGACATGGAAACCTGTCAGTTAATTGAAATTGAATTAATTACATTCAATTGCATTGATCATTATGGCACACATTATTAGCAGCACCCTTGCGTAACATATTAAAAATGTACTATACACATCCTACAAGCATCACATTTACAATTTAGCCATCACACTTCAGAAATTGGATGTCAACATATTCTCTTATTAGCTGTAAACAATGCCTCAGAAGACTTGCTAGAATTATTAATAATGCCTTCAGGTAGTAATACATTGCCTCCACATCCCCTGCTGAAACCCTCAGCAATGCCAATGTTACCTGTAAATTTGATTATTTTTACACTGTCCTGGCCAGCCTCTAGTCTTCCATCTCCATAAACTTGAGTTTATCTGAATCTCTGCTGCCAGAATCTTCACTTGCACCAAGTGACCTTCACCAACACCTCTGTGCTGACTAATCTACATTGTTTCCTAGTCCATCAATGCCTTCATTTTAAATTCTTATGCTGGTTTTCAATTCCTTCCTTTGTCTCTAGCACTCCAACATGCGTTTTGCTCTATTGCCCATTCATGGTTTTAATTTTCCCACTATTGGTGTTTGTGTCTTCAATTGCTAGGCCTTAAGCTCTGAAATTCTCTCCTTAAATATTTCCACTTCTTTAACACTCCATTTTCCTTCCTGATGGCCTTTAAAACATATCCCACTCTCTTTACATCTTTCCATGTGACTCAATTTCAAATTTTGTTTCGTAATGCTCCTGTGAAGTACCATGGGACAACTTATTGCAGTAAATGTGCTATAGAAATGTAATTTATTCTGGTTTTGTTGTATCATTTTAACATATAATGCCTTGAAACGTATTGGGTTTTACTTGTTATTTTCACCTGAAGCTTGATTTGATTAACATATCTTTTAATCTTAATAACATACATCTAGAGAGCAGACATTACACAGGGCATGAGTGATATTGTTTTTTTACTATGCATTAAATTAATGTAGAATTATTCATTTGGAGATAATACATTGCCTCCACATCCCCTGCTGAAACCCTCAGCAATGCCAATGTTACCTGTAAATTTGATTATTTTTACACTGTCCTGGCCAGCCTCTAGTCTTCCATCTCCATAAACTTGAGTTTATCTGAATCTCTGCTGCCAGAATCTTCACTTGCACCAAGTGACCTTCACCAACACCTCTGTGCTGACTAATCTACATCGTTGATTAGTACACCACTTGTCACCACTCGGTGACAAGTGGTGTACCTCAGGGGTCTGTTTTGGGGCCCCTGCTGTTTGTAATTTTTATAAATGATCTGGATGAGGGTATTGAAGGATGGATTAGTAAATTTGCAGATGACACTAAAGTCGGTGGAGTGGTAGATAGTGAAGAGGGGTGTTATAGTTTGCAGAGAGACTTGGACAAGTTGCAGAGCTGGGCCGAGAGGTGGCAAATGGAGTTTAATGTGGAAAAGTGTGAGGTAATGCACTATGGCAGAAATAATAAATGTGTAGAGTATAGGGCAAATGGTAGGATTCTTAGTAGTCTAGATGAACAGAGGGATCTTGGTGTGTATGTGCATAGATCCCTGAAAGTAGGCAGTCAGGTCGAGAAGGTTGTTAGGAAGGCATATGGAGTCTTGGCTTTTATTGGTAGAGGGATTGAATTTCGGAGCCGCAACGTCATGTTGCAACTGTACAAAACTCTAGTGCGGCCGCACTTGGAGTATTGTGTGCAGTTCTGGTCCCCGCATTATAAGAAAAATGTGGAGGCTTTGGAGAGGGTACAGAGGAGGTTTACCAGGATGTTGCCTGGTATGGAGGGCAGGTCTTATGAAGAGAGGCTGAGGGATTTGAGGTTGTTTTCGTTAGAAAGGAGGCGGCTAAGAGGGGACCTAATCGAAACATATAAGATGATTAGAGGTTTAGATAGGGTGGACAGTGATAGCCTTTTTCCTAGGATGGAAAAAGCTAGCACGAGGGGACACAGCTTTAAATTAAGGGGTGATAGTTATAGGACGGATATCAGAGGTAGGTTCTTTACCCAAAGGGTGGTTCGGGAGTGGAATGCCCTGCCTGCAGCAGTTGTAGATGCGCCAAGTTTGGTGGCGTTTAAGAGGTTAGTTGATAAGTATATGGAAGAGAAGGGAATGGTTTAGTTTGGAGGGGCATTGCTTTTTATATTGGTCGGCGCAACATCGAAGGCCGAAGGGCCTGTTCTGTGCTGTAATGTTCTACGTTCTATGAGATTACCCCCTTTGTTTAACATTAATCACAATTGCTATTATGCTTGTTTCGCCCAAAACTGTTTTTTCCCCATTACAGTACAGTTGTTTTGTCAGCAGATGGTGATGTTTTACTATTAATATTAACTTGGAAAACCTGTTTGACAGAATAGCATCATGTACTGAGCTGAGAACAAAGAGTATTTGATTTAATTTGACCTGAGTGGTGTTGGTTTTCAATCCACCATCTATGTACCATTCACCACTAAAGGTGAAGCATCAGTTCCAATGCTTGGTAATTTTTGAAAGACCATATTTAATGTAATTTGATAAGTAATTAAATTCCAGCACTTTCTGGTGGTGATGTGACAGTTCACTCAGGGAGTTCAGGTTGCCAAGGTAACATGTACTTTTACACGCAAAGTTATTGCCTGGAGTTATGGATAATGATGGTGATGGCTCAAATTTCCTTTTATAATATACTGACCAGGAATCTCTTCTGCTTTTACTGCTTATATTGGCATATGTTGGAAGGATTTACAGGTTAAAGGAAGAAACTGTAAAGCTGATGCAGGAACAGTGGGACATTTTCAGTGTCAGGGGGACTAGCTCGGGTAAATATATGCAGTTACAGGAATAGGGCCTGGGTGGGATTGTGGTTGGTACAGACTCAATGGCCAAATAGCCTCCTTCTGCACTGTAAGATTCTATGACTCTATGACGTCCTCCCCCACCACCACTCCATCCTCACCTTTCCCCATAGGCCTGCAGATCTTACCTTCTCAGAAAATGATCTGAGTCTTCTTTGAAAGCCAGGATTGAATCTCCCTCAACCCACACTCTCTGCCATGCATTCCAGATCCTAACTATTTGCTGCATTAATAATTTTTTTCCTCTTATCTCCATTTCTTCTTTTTCCAATCACCTTAGGTATCCTCTGGTTCTTGATCCTTACACCAATGGGAACAGTTTCTCCCAAGAAATCATTGAAATCATGGAATCCCTGCAGTGCAGAAAGAGGCCATTTGGCCCATCAAACCTGCACCGACAACAATCCCACACAGGCCCCCTATCCCCGTAACTTCAATATTTACCTGCTAATCTCTCTGACACTAAGGGGCAATTTAGCATGGCCAATCAACCAATCCTACCCATCTTTGGATTTGAGAGGAAACCTGAGCACCAGTTACAGGGAGAGCATGCAAATTCCACACAGACAGTAACCCAAAGCCAGAATCAAACCCAGGCCCCTGGCACTGTGAGGCAACAGTGCTAACCTCTGTGCCTCATGTCACTTTAGCTTCTCATGATTTTGAATCATGGCAGATCCTTAGTAAAATAGAGACAAGAATATTTCTGTCTGTAGACGTGGATGGATATGGCCTCCAGCTGAAAGCCCGTTTCTTTCTCCTCCTCTTCCTCTTCTCGCAGTTTGTCCTCCTCTGTGTCAGATCTACTCATCCTCCATGTCATGCTGCAAACAATGTAGAATAGAAACTGTAGCACCCATGACTGGAAGTAAGTGATGTAATCAGAATGAAGGTCTTCGCTATGTTTTACACCACTTCCAATCAACTTCTACAATATTAATTTGCAATAAGAAACCTTCACATATTTCTACTAACTCAGCAATATTGAATTGGACAACTGTACATTTACACTCTGTAAAATTTGTTCTTGATGTTACCTTAAAGTAATTTGTGGAAGAATTGTAGGCCTCAATGTTTCAGATAGCATATTTTGCCTGTTACCTGGAGGAATGAATTAAATCTGTGAAAGACTTAGCTATATAGAGAGTGGAGGTTGAGGATATGGGTAATTAATCAACTCGTTAGCAGCAAGAATATTAACATGTACTGATCCAGAGCAGCCCTGCAGCACAGTGGTTAGCACTACAGCCTCACAGCGTCAAGGACCCAGGTTCGATTCCTGGCTTGGGTCATTGTTTGTGGGGAGTCTGCACATTCTTCCCAAGTCAGCGTGAGTTTCCTCCAGATGCTCTGGTTCCCTCCCACAGTCCAAAAGATGTGCATTGGCATGCTAAATTCTCCTTCATTGTGCCCAAACAAGTGCCTGAGGGTGATGACTAGGGGCTTTTCACAGTAACTTCATTACAGTGTTAATGTAAATTTACTTGTGACACTAATAAATAAACTTTAAAAACTATTAAAAACACAGTAGCCTGACCAATCAGGAGTAATAATCCACACATACTTCCATCCTCCACAACAGATGATAATCATTCATCACTTCCAATCATTCCTCCAGATGATAGATGACAGAAAGTTGATCCTGGGTGCTCTTTTCTAAGGAATTCTTTCACAGTAACACAGCTCTGTTAAGAGCAAATTTTACATAATGCAACGTAAAACATCCTGTTCACTATTTCTAATCTTTCCTTGAAAATATTCAACAATATCCAGTGAAAAAAAAAAATCATTGAATCATACAGTGCAAAAGGAGAACATTTGGCCCACCGAGTCTGCACCAATCACAATCCCACCCAGGCTCCACCCCAACGCATTTACCCTAGCTAATTCCCCCTGATACTAAGGGGCAATTTAGCATAGCCAATCCACCTAACTTGCACGTCTTTGGATTATGGGAAGAAACCGGAACACTCGGAAGAAATCCACACAAACACAGGAAGAACATGGAAACTCTACACAGATAATGACCAAAGCCAAGAATTGAACCCAGCATTGTGAGGCTGTAGTGCTAACTATTAATGCCACTGTGCCACCCCTAATATGAATCAGCCATTAATATGAAAGTCATTGATGATCCCTCTGAGTATCAATGCTGGACAGCGGGGTACGTGCTCAGCTGTCAGATGTGAAGACAGGACATTAGCCAGACAGTTGAGGTCAAAAACACCCATGAAATGTACTGGACATATTTTGAATGCTTGTTGAAATTATTTGTAAGACTGCTCATTATAATCTCTTACTTTTAATTTTTCAGCTGTTTTCCCCAGGTGTTAATGCATGTTATAGACATCTGCCTGGGCCGAGTTGTTCTCCACATTTTCAGTGAAGTTGCTGCTGTACAATTCCAGAATTGAAACTTCGTCATGTAAGCAGGTTCAATAATGCCCCCTGCTGTACATTCAGCATCAAACATATATCACAAGAAACAGCTCAGAAATACTCAAGAAAAGTAAATACAAACAGTGCAGTGTACCAGCCAGTTAAAATTACAACTTCCCACACAAATTAAACAGCATTAATTCATAGTAGTATGTTGTTTGTCTCTTTGAAATGGTATTCATGCTGCAAAATGTAATTAAACTGAACTAGTCTTTCAATATACATTTTAACCATCCAACCTTATTCAGTTTTATAGAGTGTGTTTGTGCTATACCAGCCATGTTTAGTTTATCAGTAAGAATACCAACTCAGCTCCAGCACCTCTCTTTGCAATATATTGAAAAGAAATTAGTTTTTGGTCAAAATTATCTGTCTCTTGTAACTCCTTGCAATGTCAGAGCAAAAAATAATTCATACTCAGTGAAACCCTGTTAGTAGTAATCTCAAACATGGACTGTGATGTATGAAAGCTTCTAGAACTAACTTTTTTTTTTAAATGGACACTCACAAATGTCCATTTAGAAGGCTACAATGCCTTCTATGGGTAAAGTAACCTTTCAGACTTCAACACAAACTACATGAAGCTTCTGTAAAGTCCATAATTGAATCATCTTGGGTGGGGGCCTGTCTCTGGAATGAATACCATCTATGGAATCTACATTTGCTATTATTTGAGGATTTATACAAGTTCTGAGTCCATGCCACAGAGTTAGAACCCTAACAACAAAAGCTGGGAAGAAACCTATTCATCCTGAGTAAGTGTAATGAGATTATCTTCAATATATCACAATAGTTATCAATATAAAATTATTCTAATAGGAAAATATTCTAATAGGCAATTGGGCTTGTGGCCAAAACTTGCTTGGGGCAATCACCTTTATTATTTGAAGACCTAGGAAAACTTTGGCAGTCTACAAATGACATCAACATTGGCAGAAAATAATCTGTGTTATCTTTACCTGTAAGATGCTGGAGGCTGTGAAAATATTAAAAGTCTCTCAGCTTGCCTCCTTTTCTTCCAAAAGTCCAGCAGTATGAAATTCAACCTCCTGGTAAAATAATCAGAAGGAGCCAACTTTGTGATCTGCTGAGAAGTTAACAATTCAAGAAAATCCTGTAATAATCCCAATATTGGACTCCAGTTGGTTAACACTGCTGCCTCACAGCACCAGGGACCCAAGCTCAATTCCAGCCTTGGGTCAATATATGTGTGGAGTTTGCACATCCCCATGTCTGTGTGGATTTCCTCCAGGTGCTCCGGTTTCCTCCCACAGTCCAAAGGATTAGGTTGATTGGCCATGCTAAATTAACCCTAGTGTCAGAGGGATTAGCAGGGTAAATATGAGGGGTTGCAGAAATAAGGCCTGGGTGCAGACTCAATAGGCTGAATGGTCTCCTTCTGCACTATGGATTCTATGATTCTATTTGAATGAATCTGAACTGCAATTCAAGAGTAGAAAGGATTCCTTTCTTTATAGGTCCCACAGTGACTGTTCTTTTACAACAAGCCAAATATGTGAACTATGAGCCATCTTTCTGGTTTCAAACTGGTAAGTGTGTACTATTTTCTGCACTTTTCTTGCATGTATGGACATGAATAACAGAGTATTCAGACCTTTGGAGTACACGTCAATAAATAAACCTCCTTATTTAAACCCATGAAATTTACTGCTGCTTTTAAGTTCACCACATAAACCAGGGCTGAGAAATATATACGGCTACATTTTCATAAAACCACAGACAATAAGAGAATGGAATTGGGAATTTCAATTTACCTTTCCTCTTCAACAATGGTAAAAACTACTAACTTTATTTTCATCAAATTAATCACATTTTGACATAAAACAAAAGGTTCTGGTATAATTCTGCTCTGTGCTCTTTAGTGAAGCCATGTTCTAGATTTTTCTTTGATTATCTTTTTTCTGCAACAAGTACTGCAAGCCTGTGCCTTTTTTGCAATTTGTTTGACCTCTGGTATCTGCAGCCCATTTTCCTGGGACAGTGTATTTTTAGTGGGCCAGATTTCTGAGGAGTGGCAGCCACAGTCAGATTATCATTCCTTTCCTTTTTACTTGCTCTTAGTTGGGAGCTGCACATTTCTCACCTAATCTTCCCACTAAGCCTTATGAGAAAAATGTAATGCAATGGGTTCCTGAGACTTTCAGTCTAGGGGTTGGGAGATTTTGCTTCTTTTGACAGCAGTAGCTTCCACAAACTAGGAAGGTGTAAAAGTCCACAGGTACTTTGAGAAGCTAGGGAGAAGGTTATTGTGTAAGGTAAGTTGGCAGGATGGGTCAGACAGCTGAGGAGATTCGGGTAGTCAGTCTGAAGGGATTGTGTGGTGGTTCAGGCAGTCAATTGAGGATGAGATGGTAGTCGCAGACATCAGAGGATAGTTGGAGGACATGGAAAGAAATATGGGAGGATAACAAGGAGAGGAGTGAGATGGTTGGGAAAGTGTTTGGGAGAATGGGGAGGATGGCCCAGGGGTAGTCAAAGAGTTAGGGGGGTAATCAGAAGGGTTGTCAGGTCGTCAGGAGGGTAGTCAAGGGCTAGAAGTTTAACAAGGAGTAGAGTGGGTAATTAGGGGGTGGGGGTTAGTTGGGGGTTGGGAGGGTAGGCAGTGTAATAATCAAGGATTTGGAAAGCTGGTAGGGGTGTCTGAGGCTGTAGACCCATTGCTGACAATCACTATTTTTTGTAATTTTATTTCTGCTTCCTTTTTTATTTTTACGTGAACTTTTATTGAATCTTGATTTATAGACATTGGTTTAAATCCAGGTATGATTATACTTTGATTAATTAATCAATACTAATCACATGTGATATATGTTTTCCCAATATACTGTTCTCCATACTGTCAACTGACGGCTAGATTTGTTCTACATTTTTGTTGACACCTTTTGCAGCTGATATCAATAAGATGCTTTCCCCTTTTATTTATCAAGTGTCATTTTTTTCTACTTTTATTTGATGATCCTTGAACTATGAGTCAGGACAACAAATAACCTTACATGCTGAGTTGTCTATTATCAGGAATCAGGAAGTGGAATTTGATTGTTTGATATACAACTGATTGATGGGATAAACCATGAAATGATGTGTAAGTAACTTGAATTTTGCAAGTCTGCAAAGCCTTGCAGTGTCTTTGACAAGAATTGATATGGATTCAAGTTATTCCAGACTCATTGCTTTGAGAACAACTGAATAAAGTCTCAAAGGCCTGGAACAGAGTCAGAAATTTAGTTCAAAGGATCCTACTTCCAGGAATTGGAACAGCAGCCAGAGTGGATTAGTAAACCCCAGAAGACTATGGAGAATGGGACATCAGAGTGATTGGCTGAAGAGTTCACTCCTGTATAAAGCTATTTCAGAACTTTGGTAATACATGTACTAGGAGGAAATTTAGCATCATGTCATAGAACAAACTATATTGGTGTTTTCCATTTTAGGGAGTTGTCATGAAACAAACTAATTTGGGGCTATTGTTTGTACTTTTATATATATCATGTATTCTCTTCTTTCATCAAAATTAGTTTTCTTTCTTATTTTTACTTTCTTCTGTTATTAATTATCATGATCCAATAGTCAATAAAATAGTTCTTTTAACTCAGTTTTTGGATGGCTACACATTCCAGAACATGGCTCCAAACCACAAGGGACTCTCCTGCCCTTTCAGTAGTAGTAAAGGATCAGGAGGATAGTCAGGGTTTGGGGAGGATATGATCCAGAGATGTCGCACAACCACGGCAACTTCAAACAGACTATTATTCGCAGCAAACTTCCCAGCCTTCAGGAGAACAGTGACCATAACACCACACAACCCTGCCACAGCAAGCTCTGTAAGACGTGCCGGATCATCGATAAAGATGCCATCATCTCACGTGAGAACACCATCCATCAGATACACGGCACATACTCTTGCAACTTGGCCAATGTTGTCCACCTGATATGCTGCAGGAAGAGATGTCCCGAGGCTTGGTACATTGGGGAGACTATGCAGACGTTATGACAACTGATGAAAGAACACCGCTCGACAATCACTAGGCAAGACTGTTCTTTTCCTGTTGGGGAACATTTCAGCGGTCATGGGCATTTGGTATATGACTTTCAAGTAAGCGTTCTCCAAGGCTGCCTTCACGGCAGAAGCTGATAGCCAAGTTCTGCACACACGAGAACAGCCTCAACCAGGATTTTGGGTTCAGTCACACTTCGTGTAACCCCCACAACTTGCCTGGACTTGCAAAATCTCACTGTCCTGCCTGGAGACAATAGACATCTCTTTAACCTTTGCTTAAAGTTCTTTCCACTCACATTGTCTCTACCTTTAAGAATTGATCAGCTGTAAAGACTCACATTCCAAACATTATGCATGTAAATTGAGTTTGTGTCTTTGTGTTGTTTTTATGATCAGAACTCCCAACCACCTGATGGAGGGACAGGCTGGCCCGAAAGCTTGCAGCTTTTGCGACAAATAAACCTGTTTGGACTTTAAACTGGTGTTGTGGGATTTCTTTCTGTTTGGGGGGATAGTCAGGGAAGTGGTTACGCATTTAGTCAGGAGCGGGGAGATAGACAAGAAGGTAGTCAATAGGTGATTGAAGGAGTTTGGAAGGTGTTGAGGGGTGAGGGATAATCATCAGGAAGTGAAAGATTTGGGAAGATAGTTGGGGCAATAGTTTGAGGGGAGATAGAAGGTAGATATTGGGTCAGCGAGGTTTTCCATGGTTTAATAGGGGATTTCGGAGTTCAGTACTTTAGTTACCCAGGAGTTAGAAATGGTTTCAATTCTTCTAACTTTCCTGAGTAACTAATCTGCTAACAGAATTGATACCATCCAAACTCTGTGATTTAAATCAGAGCATCAGACTACCACTGTTCAGGGTAATTGCCCATTAGAAGTTTGAACTTCCCAGGCAATCGCCATGCAGTCCCTATTTGGAGATATACTGGGGGGTGGGCCTTCAACTCATTTTCTGGGGAACCTTACAGGTATGATACTCCATCCCCACCATGGGGAATGGAAATTCTGGCCTGATATTTCTTAGCTTTTAGAATACCATTGATTGGCCCATGTGCAAAAAGGCCTTCATGGTTGAGAGTGCTACCCCCATTTCGAAATGGCTGATTGGCATGGGGAAGAAGTGAAAAGGATAAGTGAATATTGGAAATCTGGCACACAGAAAAGACTGCAACAATATTTCAAGGAGAGACAGCTTCTGATACAGCAGTGGTAGCAAAGGCTCAAAAATGCATTGATAACCTTCTTGGAGATTTCTCTGCCATAAATAAAAGCAAGGAGGGATGGATGAGAGAATGCACAACAAGAAAACAATTCAGCTATCATGGAAAGAGGTAGCAATGACAGCAGTGCCACCTCTTCATTCTTACTTAAAACATTTTTCTCCTTCTGAATCTTCATCTATAATGTGAAGGGTGAATTGTTTGCGAGCAGCAACATTGTGCAGTGTGTCACCATCCTGCAACATCATTCAACATCCAATCATTTAGGTAATCGACAGGCAGTCACATTAATCAATAAAATATTGCAGCACAGTGACACAGGGGTTAGCACTGCTGCCTCACAGCACTAGGGATCCTGGTTCATTTCTGGCCTTGGGTCACTGTCAGTGTGGTATTTGCACTTTCTCCCATGTCAGTATGGGTTTCATCTGGGTGCTCCGCTTTCCTCCCACAGTCCAAAAATGTGTGAGTTAAGTTGATTAGCCATACTAAATTGACCCTAATGTCAGGAGGTTACCAGTGTAAATATATGGAGTTAAGGAAATAGGGCCTGTGTGGGATTATGGTCAGTGCAGACTCAATGGGCCAAATGGCCTCCTTCTGCACTGTAGGGATTCTATGATTTACTCCCTCTGGCCCTGATTGATCTGTTTGAAAAGCTTGCTCGAAATGTTGCATTCTGAATGGTCACCATATTTGGAGTCTGACTGGCGTTAATAAGTAAATTCTCCATAACTGGGAAAATGTACAGCAAAAAGGGTGCTAATTAGACAGTTGTAACAGAGGTTCGCTTGATGTTCTTGATGCTGTGCTGGTTAATACATACAGGTGGGCACATGAATCAGTTAAAGATTGCACTCACTCTGCCCCTGTTGAGGTGTTGGTGACCATGTGTGTCATATGGAGAAACATGTCACTGAAGAAACAACCTTACTCTGGCCTTTGCTTTGAGGTTTTTTTGGAAATGGGTGCAAAGAAGAGAAATGAAGGTGAAAATTGACATGTCCATAGAATCCCCACAGTGCAGAAGGAGGCCACTTGGCCCATTGAGTCTGTACTGACCACAGTCCCACCCAGGCCTCATTCCCCTAACTCCACATATTAATCCTGCTAATCCCCTGACACTAGGGTCAATTCAGCACAGCCAATCAACTTAACCTGCACATCTTTGGAGTGCAGGAGGAAACAGGAGCACCCAGAGGAAACCCATACAGACATGGGGTGAATGTGCAAATGCCACACAGACAGTGGCCCGAGCTCAGAATTGAACCCAGGTTCCTGGTGCTGTGATACAGCAGTGCTAACCATTGTGCCACCATGCCGGGATGAATGGATGGATTCATTCCAAATTTGGCTGGCCTCTCTTTTCTTCATTTGCAACAAAAAACTTGCCAACAACAAAATATCAAGGCATTTCACTAAAAAGCACATGCCTTAGCCAAAAGTTCACCAGTGGAAAATGCCCAAAAGTGGAGGAGCTGAAGAAAAGGGCAGAGAAATTGCTAAATAGATGAAATCATTGGGTAGCTCAAATACTGCTAGTTAGGTGGCAGCTCAAGAGACCATAAAAAGGGGAAATTACAGTTATTTTAAAAACAGAACAGAAATGATTACAAAAAGCAATAAAGACATGTCTTTATCTGTGAATACCACGAGGCTCAGGCAGTGAAAATGACCACAGTTAAAGTCAATCAGTGGGTTATGGATTTGAATTCAACTCCACTGCAAGCAAGTACTTACCAGCAAGAATTTCAAAAAGCAAGCTGAGAAGCCAATTGGAGGGGAAAGGTTAAAAATCCTCCTTGAAAATAAAAATGACAGCAGAATGATTTTCCAAGGAAATCCAGCAGTGGAAATTGCATTAAAGTAAGAATATTATTTTTGTTTAAGGAATCAGTTGACATTCATTAAATGGCTTGGTTCATTGTTTTAAACTGTTAACATTATACTTGTCAGGTAACATCATTCAACTGGCAACTTCTTCTCAAAAGCTTTAAAATGTTATTGATAATCAAATGTCCTCTATAGTCAGTGCTAATGCCATTGATGATTTATGGGGTACAAGTTGTTTTTAATAAATTCCCAATTCTGGATTTTAAAGTTTTATTTAAAGTTTAAAGATTATTTATTTATTGTCACAAATAGGCTTACATTAACACTGCAATGAAGTTACTGTGGAAGTCTCTTAGTCACCACCCTCCAGTGCCTGTTCAGTTACACTGAGGAAGAATTTAGTATGGCCAATGCAACTAACCAGCACATGCTTCAGAACTTTGCAAGGAAACTGGACCACCAGGAAGAAACCTATGCAGACACAGGGAGAATGTGCAGACTCCACACAGACAGTGGCCAAAGCCAGGTCCCTGGTGCTGTGAGATGGCAGTGCCAACACTGTGTGACTATGTTGTAAGTGTGATTGGGCGGACACGGCCACTACGGACTCAAGGTCAGGTTCAACAGTGGTACAGCTTTATTTTTTACGTCGACGGAGGTGCAGTCAGGACATACAGACCAAACTGTCCCGAAAGCATTCTAAAGGTCTGCCACATTGGCTACAGTTATACCTGAACTTCGATACATTGTACAATTCAAATGCAAATTTTTTGTTTACAGTATTTGACTCTGATTATCCTGTTTTGATGTCTTCAAGTATTATAGCGATGTTTTTAAGTGTGTATTAATCGTTTCTACCTGTTGGGTTTATTAATGGTCTAGAATCTCCCGGATTTGAACAATGGGTGTTTGACTATTCTCAGTTATGCTAATCCCTAGGTGTCTCCATAGAGGGTTGCTTGATTAGAACAGAGGTGGTGATTTGGTTGGATGGGGGTGTACTTTTAATTTAGTTCCTGTAGGTGCCATCCTGTCCGGTTCCCTTTGTGTGTTAGCCCTTATGTGCATTCTAAAAACATGTCCTTGCCTGCTTGTCTGTGTCTGTTCCCTTGTGACCTTTAATGGGGAGGTTCTGAGTGCAACTTTAGTCTGCTTCCATATTGTGTACCCAACTTCATTAAATTTGTTGTCCAATAACAGTGTCATCCTTGTACCATTGTGCCATCTCTGGTTCAATACATGGATAACATGCAAACAAAATGGCTTCCTGAAACCTTGATTTTTATACCCTCAGTTCATATTTTTTAAATTTCGAATTTGAACTATTGAACCATAACTGGTTAACTTAACTGTCCATTGATTTATAATTGTTTCCCAACAAATGTGAATTCCTCTGATATAATAATGCAATAAGCTTACTGAAAGTGTTTCATACTCGAATCATGCCCTATTCATTACCCAGCTTAATGTAACTTGCCAAGGCTACAAAAACTTCAGTTTGTGTGTACTTTACCTTTCTAGCCTAAGAACAGAGAACAAAGAAAATTACAGCACAGGAATAGGCCCTTCCATCCTCCAAGCCTACACCAACTATGCTGCCCAACTTAACTAAAACCCCCTACCCCTCTGAGGACTGTATCCCTCTAGTTCCATCCTAAACATTTATTTGTCGAGAAGCCCCTTAAAATCACTATTGTATCTGCTTCCATCACTTCCCCCCCAGCAAGTTCCAGGCACCCATCACCTACAGTGTAAAAGATTTGCCTTGCACATCTCCTTTAAACCTTGCCCCTCATGCCTTAAATTTATTTCTCCTAATAATTGACTCTTTTACCCTGGGAAAAAGCTTCTGACTATCCACTCTGTCCGTGCCTCTCATAACCTTGTAGACTTCTATCAGGTCACCCTTCAACCTCCGTTGTTCCAGTGAGAACAAGCCAAGTTTCCCCAACCCCTCCTCATAGCTAATGCTCCCCATACCAGGCAACATCCTGGTAAATCTTTTCTGTACCCTCTCCAAAGTCTCTATGTTCTTCTGGTAGTGTGGCAATCAGAATTGAATATTATATTCCAAGTGTGGCCTAAATATGGTTCTATAAAGCTGCAATATGACTTGCCAATTTTTAAACTCAGTGTCCTCATAGAGGATTCTCCAATCCTCTATGATCTCCTCTGTGGACCGTTTGAGATGTACATCTTAAAATGTCCAGATGTTTCCTAATGTACAATAGGTGTATTTAACATCAGGTGTTAATTATATGTATTTATAACAAATAAGCCATTACAGAGAAATTCTATTACCAACCTTACCAATACATCAATTCATTACTTAATCAATTCTGCAACTACTGATAATTGAGGAATACTAGTTGCCATGGCTGGTTTTCAATAATGCAGAAAGTGGTTTAGATTTTAAAATGTCTTCTAAACTAATACAAAATGATTATTTGACCATGTCAATTTACTTTTCTAAATATTGATTCAGTCAATTGACACTAAATTATTAATCTTAAACTTCCAACACTGGTCTGACAGTGCTATGAAGAACTCCTACAACACTATCCTTGACTGAAATGATGAACCTCCAACAGCCACAGCCAAATTTATGACTTTATTATGACTCCAACCAGTGGAAAGGTTTCACCCGATTCCCACTGCCTACAAATTTACTGTGGTTCCTGATACCACACCTCATTAAATACTGCCTTGATATTACTCTTACAGCACTGTTACATCACCTCAAGAATTCAGCACTTTGCCCATGTTTGGAGGAGCCCAGTTATCCTAATGGAACCCAAATTGTGTAGCAATGAGCATATTATTGTTGAGTAAGTGCCAGTTGATAGTATCGTCAATTACACTTTCCATCACTTTACTGATAATTGAGCATGGACTGCTAAGGTGATAATTGCCTGGATTGGATTTATCCTGCTTTCTGTGTACAGGACATACTGAGTAATTTTCGACATTTTCAGGTAGATGCTATTGTTGTGGCTGTGCTGGAATAATTTGTTTAGAGGCACATCTTGTTCTGCAACGCAAGTCTTCAGCATTCATTTGGAATGTGGTCACAGCACATCGCTACTGCTGTACCTTCAACTTTTCTTGATATGATATGGAGTTAACCAACTGAGCTGAAAATTGGTATCTGCGATGTTGCAGATCTCAAGAGGAGGCCAAGGTGGGTCATCCACTTGGCACCTCTGACTGAACTTGTGGGCAAATGTTAAGTCTTGCCTTTTGAACTGTGCTGACCTCCACTGTCGATGAAGACAGGAATATTTTTGTAGGCTCTTTCTCCAATTAGTTGTCTAATTGTCTACCATCATTCACAGATGGATGCAGCAGAATTGCAAAGATTTTGATCTTACCTATTGATCATGAGATTGCTTAGCTCTGTCTATAGCATGCTGCTGCCACTATTTAATATGTTTGAAGTCCTGTGTAGTAGCTTCATCAGGTTGATACGTCAGTTTCACATACACCTGGTGTTGCTTCAAGCATGTTCTTCTACATTCTTCAATGAAACAACATTAGTTTCTTGACTTTATCGCATGGTAGAATGAGGGATATGTCAGGCCAGGGTCAGATTGTGATGGAGTACAATTATGCTGCTGTGCCTCAGGGATGCCCAGTGCTGAGCTACTACATTTGATCTGAATCTATTTCATTTAGCATGGTGGTAATGCCACACAACATGCTGGAAGGTTTCTTTTTTGTAAAGGCAAGTCCTCAGGATTATTGTGCAGTGGTAATGTCTACAAATTTATGTCCAAAAAGATGTATCTGACAGGTAGGTTGGCAAGAATGAGGTTGTTGGTCTTTTACCACAAGCCTGTCTGGCTAATATTTCTTTCGAGTATTTCCTTGGCCATTCAGTGAGGAGTGGAGTTCCCAAGCCACTTGTTGAAACCTCTCCACCCATGTTATACACATTACATGCTGTGCCTTGTTACTCTCAATGCTTCTTCCACAATGTGTGTTTAACATGGAGGAGTGCTGAGCAATCTGTTGAATGAGGATGGTAGATGGTAATCAGTAGGAAATTTCCTTGTCAATGTTGGATTTAGTGAAATAAGACTCCAAGGAGTCCAAAGCCAATGCTGAAGACTCCCAGGAAAACTCCTGTCTGATTGTATACCAAGAGCTTTTAAGTCTGGTCGTTCTGCCTTCCAGATGGGACAGGGCATTCACAGGGACTGCGATGGAAGATCATTGGCTGTAAGATACGCTTCTGTATGACTGTCAGGCTGTCACTTGACTAGTCGATGAAAAAGCTCCTCAGGTGTTAGGACATTTCCAGCATTCCTTCCTTCTAATTGTCACTGAAGCCATATTGTATTACCAGAAAACATGAGGGACAAGAGATTTGTGTAAGACTTCTGCTAACAATAATCTATAACTGGCTGGGGGACCTCTATCTTTGCATCCCAGGATGATCTACATTTTTATTTTTTTTCCCGATTCCTACTGGAAAATGACTGAGCTTCAATTATCTCAAAAAAGATTTAGAATTTGCAATGTTTGGTATATGAAGTCTTTCCTGACATTGCCACCCTGAAAAGTTTAGTCTCCTACAGATAGCATTTTTTCCAATTTGCATTGAGTTGGCTGTCTGTGATCCATAGGTGTGCACACTGTGGTGTTTCCAGTTCAGTGCAGCAGTTCAGGTGCTACCTTGACACTCAATTTATCCTGCTAAATGTTAACTCCAAATTCAGAGTCAGGGGTTCAGAGCTGTGATTGTCTTGATGTGGAAATGCCAGCATTGGACTGGGGTAAGCACAGTAAGAAGTCTCATAACACCAGGTTAAAGTCCAACAGGTTTATTTGGTAGACTGAGCTTTCAGAGTGCTGCTCTTCATTAGCTGAGTAGGAACTGGGTTAACAAATAGGGCATATATAAACACAATCTCCATTACAAGATAGTGGATAGAATATAAGTCTTGACAGGTAATCAAATTTTTACAGGTGCAGACAATGCGAGTGGAGAAAGGTTAAAGACGTGTGAATTGTCTCAAGCCAGGACAGTTAGTGAGATTTTGCAAGCCCAGCAAATCGTGAGAGTTACAGTTAGTGTGACATGAATCCAAATCCTTGTTGAGGTCATCCTCATATGTACAGAACTTGGCCATCAGTTTCTGCTTGGCAATTCTGCATTGTCATGTGTCTTGTAGGCTGCATTAGAGAATAATTATCCAAAGATCAGGGGCTGAATGCCCTTGAGTGCTGAAGTGTTCCCCGACAGGAAGGATTATCAACTTGTGTCCATTCATTCATTATTGTAGCACCTGCATGATCTTGCCAATGTACCATGCGTTAATGCCAGATTCATCAGCCATACTCACATCACCCAAACACAACGCAGTGCCATCCACACTCGCAAGACCAACCGCAACATTGTCATCAAACCAGCAGACAAAGGAGGGGCCACTGTCATACTGAACAGAATGGATTATTGCAAAGAAGTGTACTGACAACTGAACTATGAGGCACACTACAAACAATTGCCCGCATGTCCGACCAAAGGACACACCCATAAACTGAACAGACTAATCAAGACCTATGATCCGGACCTTCAGAGCACCCTCCATGCTCTCATTCCATGTACTCCCAGCACTGAAGGTCTCTACTGCCTCCCGAAGGTACACAAGGCCGACACACCCAGCCATCCTATTGTATCAGGCAATGGGACCCTGCGTGAGAATCTCTCTAGCTACATCTAGGGCATCCTGAAACCCATCGTACAAAGAACCCCCAGCTTCTGTCACAACACTACAGACTTCTTACAGGAACTCAGCGCCCATGGAGCAATTGAACCAGGAATATTCCTCATCACAATGGTTGTCTCAGCACTCTACACCAACATCTCCCACAACGATGGCATTGCTGCAACTGCCTCAGTACGCAATACCAACAACTACCAATCTCCAGGCGCAATTCTACAACTTATCCATTTCATCCTGGACTACAACGTCTTTATCTCCAACAACCAGTTCTTCATTCAGACATATGGAACAGCCATGGAGACCAAATTTGCATCTCAATATCCCAACATCTTCATGCACAGATTCAAATAAGACCATTTCACTGCACAGGACCTTCAACTGATGCTATACACTAGGTACATCAATAACATTTTCTTCCTTTGGACTCATGGTGAACAATCACTGAAACAACTATATGATGACATCAATAAGTTCCATCCCACCATCAGATTCACCATGGACTATTCTCCAGAATTGGTTGCACTTTTGGTCACATTTCCATCAAAGATGGTCACCTCAGCGTTTCACCGTACTGCAAACCCATAGATAGCTTCATGATGCTCCATCTCTACAGCTTCCACTTTAAACACGTTAAAGAAGCCATCCCATACGGACAAGCCCTCCGTATATACAGGATCTACTCAGATGAGGAGGATCGCAATAGATACCTCCAGACACTGAAATACACAGTAATAAAAACAGGATATGGGGCTCGACTTATCAATCGACAGTTCTCACATTCCACAGCAAAAAACTACACCAAACTTTCAGAAGACAAACATGGACATGACAGACGGAGTATCCTTCATCGTCCAATACTTCCCTGGAGTAGAGAAGATGACATCTTTTCTGGTGTCTTCAACATGTCATTGATAAAGATTAACATCTCGCCACGGTCATCCCCACACACCCCTACTTGCCTTCAAACAACCGCACAACCTCAAACAGATCATTGTACGCAACAAACTACCCAGCCTTCAGGAGAACAGTGACCATGACACCACACAACCCTGCCACAGCAACCTCTGAAAGACGTGCCAGGTCATTGACACAGATGCCATCATTTCACGTGAGAACACCATCTGTTAGGTACCCAGTCCATACTCCTGCAAAGAGGCCAACATTGTCTACCTGATATAAAGAACAAAGAACAAAACAGCACGGGAAACAGGCCCTTCGGCCCAACGAGCCTATGCTGTCACCTCGATGTTCCCACTTCTACCCATGATCCCTGTCTATGTTTATAGATCTATGCATTAGAACCAAATTTGAGACAATTTAGGGAGAATTTGTTCTGCCAATCAGCCTAAGAGCACATATGTTGCAGGAAAGGATGTCCTGAGGCCAATACATTGGGGAGATCATGCAGACGCTATGATAACAGATGAATGAAAACCCACAGCAATCACCAGGCAGGAGTGATCCCTTCTTGTCGGGGAACACTTCAGCAGTCAAGGGCATTGTGCCTCTGCCTCAGGTAAGCATTCACCAAGGCAGCGTTTAAGACACAGACACAGACCACAGAGAATTACCAATCAGAAACTGATAGCCAAGTTCTGCATACATGATGTCAGCCTCAACCAGGATTTTAGGTTCATGTCACGTTTTCTGTAACCTAGACTTGTCTAGGCTTGCAAAATGTCACTAACTGTCTTGGCCTTAGATAATTCTTTAACCTGTGATTAAGCCTCTCTTCACTCGTATGTATCTGTAAAGACTTGATTACCTGGTAAAACTAACTTTCCATCCAATATCTTGTAACTGATTTTGTGTCTAAATGTGTCCTGTTTATGAACCCAACTCGCACTCACTTGATGAAGCAGCATACTCTGAAAGCTGGTGCTACCAAATGAACTTGTTGGACTTTAACCTGGTATTGTGAGACTTCTTACTGTGATTGCCTTGAGCAAAGGACTTTTTAATTCAGAAGCATAAGAGACAAGAAGCCTGGGAAGAATGCCCATGTTCCGGTCTAATTATTTCTACATGGTGTTATTTTAAAATATAAGCTGTATATTGATTTCAACAATGTTTTTTATGACATTGGTTATTTTGGAGCTTTTTTTAGATGCCACCTGACCTGACAAGTTTAGCATTTCCAGCCTTTCCTGTTTTTATTTCCAAGTTTCCAGCATCTATAGGTTAAATGGTTTTTGTTTATGACAATTCTGCAAATGTTATTTCAAACTAATCTAAACATCAGTAGGACTGAATACTAGCTCATAGCAGCTTCAATAAAGGCTGGAAATCAACTATTTGAAGCTCTGATAACTATTCATAATGTGACCAGCAGGTTGAGTGGTAGTTCAGTAAATCATAAGACTCATAGAACGACTCTTGATATAGCCTTTGTTGAACACTTGGTGTCACCACAAAACTTGTCAATTTCTGTAATTACCAAACATCAATTCTTCTCATTTTTCAGTTGGATAGAAGTTAAAATGTGATTTTTCAACTTGGTACAGATTACACAAATCCCATAAAATAGCGTGCAGGCTTAAAAATTGGCTTTGTGCCCAACGCCAAACACTTTACAATCATTCTGCTCCCTTTCCAATAAGGCAATCGGAATCACGCCCAAAAAGGGTGCAAGGCCAATTAACATATTTAAAGCAGCATTTAAAATTGCTTAGTCCATTCGAAGCTGGATTCTCCCAGCTTCCAGGACCTTCCAAGATTCAGGTGTGGTGTGAGACCCACAAGAATCACTAGGGTGGCAAAGACCGGGTGCTATGGTTACACCAGGGGGCTCGGAGGCCATTGAGGTTGGCCAGTTGGGACATGGCTGGGCAAGAGTTGGGGAATCAGGGGATGAGTTACTTGCCACAGGGTTCCTAGTCTCTGATTTGATGTAGTTGCCATGGTATTTATAAGGCTGATCCAGCTGAATCAATGGTCAATAGTAACCCAAGGATATTAATGGAGGGAGATTCAGTGATGGTAATCACCTTGACTGTCATGTCATTTCTGGAAAAACTCATGGCAGAGACATTAAGAAATGGGGAACTGTTAGAATGGCTCCAAGCTTGAGTTTCCTCCCCTTCTATCCACACCAGGTCCACTCTCAGAGGTAAGACTGGGACAAAGTTATCCCCTATAAAGCGTCAGAATGTCTAACAAAATAGAATTCATGCTGGCCCAATAATTTCAATCTTCCTGATGCTGATTATCAGTCCTTACAGTCTCAGGAGAACTGATTTACAAGCTGATGTAAGTGAACTTCAGTATTAAACACTAGGGTGATGTCATCAGCACCAATAGTCAGAATAGGGAGGCCAATTAATACCCGGAAGGTGTGAGTTTGGGTGGGGTTAAGGAACAAAACAATCCCAGAATACAAATCCATAAATTACTAAAAGCTGCACCATACCTTAGACAGGCTATTGAAAAAACAATCAAGTGATAGATTTTTTTCCTGAGGGACATAATTGAAAAGTAAGAAATATAGTAAACTCATATTGAACACTGGTTAATCATATCTTGGACAAAGCATGTCGTTCTGGATTATAAAAATGATGTAGATGCACTAGAGAAGGTGCAGAGATTTACAAAATGATACCAGAAATATGTGGATATATACGTCAAGAAAGGATTGACAGATTTTTCATTTAAGATCAAGCATCAGATCGCGTTCAAGATGGGGATTAATGCCTTAACTTGTCAGCTTGGATCTTGTTTGTCCCCCTTGTGGAGACCATGAATGAGATTCAATTGGATTTTGAATTTAGTTTTTGGAGCAAGCAAAGAACGGATTTGGGTTCACCCCATCCACTCTGAGCACTGGCTTTGTTAAGTTAAGGATGGAGTTAAAATTTTAAAAAAGGATTGTCAGACTGGATCACTTTCCTCTTTAAAATAGGAGATGGGGGTGACCAAATAGAGGTCTTTAAGATTCTGTAAGCTTTTGATAAGAGCAAGTACAAAGAGAATGCTTCCATTTGTACTGATGAATATAACTAGAGACCATCAACATAAAATAGTCATCAAAAAAATCCGTTTGAAAATTCAGAAGAAATTTCTCTATCCAAAGAGTGGTGAGAATATGAAACTTAGTACCACAGAAGTGGATGAAGTATTGAATGTTTTAGGGAGATGTTCCACAAACAAATGGGGGAGAAGGAAATGGAGTGTTACACATTTCAGGTCAATGTCCTCTCATTAGTACATGGAGAAGTTAAGAGAAAAACAGAGCTTGAACGCCATATCGTGTACATGGTGTATTATTAATGTAAGCTGTGTCAACGGGTAACCAAAGAGTAGAGCTTTAAACAAATATCCGTTTCTATGGATTCAGTTTTAATTAGGGATAATAATTGTATTTACATTTCCTTTTTTTAATAACCGCCTCCTCGGTTATAAAGATAAACTGAAAGGATTTTTTTTAAAGGTACAATATTATTTCGTAACAACTCCAGTATTTCTTCACTTGTTTATTGCAATTGGAATTACACAGCTGGATGATTTCACATATTAAAAAAAAATGCTCCCGCCATCCTCCCTCTAATGAAAGACAATTAGTAAAAAGCCTTAAAATAAGCATGAGTGATTTCGCGCTGTTGTCCCTGTGACTTGTTCCGATCAGCCGCCAGCCCCACCGCCTTCTCCAGCTCCAGCAGACCTCTGTGCCCGGGATAGGGGTGTGCTTGCTTTTTGGGCGGATTGACACGCTCCTCTCCCAAGAATGGTTTCATCCACCCAGACAGGTATAATTATCAGAGCGGAGCAAACACAGCCTTTCCACTTGGGATGAGCGCACAGGAGAAGGACAGCTCAACTGGACGAATGAAAGGGGAGGAGAAGTGTTCGCTGAGCTGACGGGGGGGAAGAGGGAGATTGCAACTTGCAGACATCGGGGCTGGAACATTGCTGAATGCTCTGGCTGAAGCCACCTGTTCCACCACAACTTGGGGCTCGGTACCAAGCAGTAGCTGCAATGAATTCGACGCTAGTGAATCAAACTGTGTACTTTAACCGCACCGACACTTTGGAGTCCATACTCCGATGCTGTAACGATAACAGCTCCTCGGTGGTGACGGACGATGGTTTCGTGCTGACCGCTCCGGACGAGAGAAACCTTTATATCATGAGAGTGGTGCAGATCGCTGTGATGTGTGTCCTTTCTCTCACTGTCGTCTTTGGGATCTTTTTCCTCGGCTGCAATTTGCTCATCAAATCCGAGGGCATGGTGAACTTTTTGGTAAAGGACAGGAGACCTTCCAAGGAGGTGGAAGCGGTCGTTGTTGGTCCCTATTAGCAGCGAGTACCAAAAGTCGTAGCAGCGATTGCTGAGAACGGGGTTTGTCATCAACTCCACAGAGAACAAAAGAGTGTGTTAAAAAAAACTGAGAGATAAGAATACAGGTCCGAATACTTACCCCGCATCAATCCCAGAGAAATGAAGGGACCTTTGTGCAAATCAGTATTTTTAGATATGGAATGAGGATATTGGGATTGTTTTCTGATCTGTTGTCTGGTTCACACTGGACTTGGGGCGGCGATGACTTAAATATTGGCTAATTTTAAACCCTGTCTAAAGCGATTTGCCAATTCCTTTCCGTGGCCAAAGCAGCTCATTTAAAGAATGTATAAGAATCATTGCACAAGTCAAAATAGGAGCCGATCAAAACTTGCGACATGGAACGACTCCCCCCCTCCCCGCCTTCAGTTACTCGGTTGTAAATATAACTGTTTGATCGCTCCCTCCGATTTATTTTCTGAAATATTTATCCTCATTTGAAATCCGTTGTATACTTTTGGAAGTCAGTCGCTTACAATGTTTCTACAAAACACTACAGTAGTTTCCTTTCCTCCCCTTTGCGGAAGCGTGCGGATGTCGAACTGTATTTTTAATGTTATTTGTATAAAATGCATTTTATTACAAAACTTCTATTTAAGAACGGTAGATTGTCATTACAGTCACTGAGCCTTTAACATTGATTACCGCACGGGTACCGAACGTGTTATGACAAATTAATTCTGTTTTGTATTCCAAAATATTATTAAAATATACACATTTGTTCTTTAATATTCATGAGAGATATACATTCACTTCGTCTTTTCATTGACCCTGACAGTGTAGGGGTGCTAATCTCCCGCTGGTCGGGTAACCAAGTGAAAGTCTTTTTTCAACTCGAATAAACTGTCCTTGAAGCCGCGGGAGAAATGGAGAAATCTAAAATCTTCACTCAGTTACTCAGAATTTCTTGACCAAAATAAAAGCAAATTACCGCGAGTGCTGGAATCTGAAACCAAAAGAGAAAATGCTGGAAAATCTCAGCAGGTCTGGCAACATCTGTGCGGAGGGAAAAGAGCTGATGTTTCGAGTCCAGATAACTCTGTCAGATCTGTTTCTTGACTGTCATTTGGGAAATTTGGGGCTGTTTTAACAATAAAAGTGAGTGCTGGGTTCGCAGTAACCCCTCCACTTAAATCTATTAATAAATAAATGGGAAAGGGAGGGGGAAGAGCAAGGTAACTACATTCTCTACAGTTGGACTCTCTCCCCTCTAACCTTATCCACGATAAATGTACAATGTGGACCTCAGCAAAAGTATTTTAGTTCGTTTCTTCGGGTAACTGTTGCTGTTGTTTTTCAGCCTGGGGGACGAAAAATCCTTGTTCGCTTCTACGTGAGAAAGAACATGAACAATTCGCAATATCTTTGTTACTCTTTTGGAATATGTGTGTGCATATATAAATATGACAGTGTTGCAAATGTGTGTGTATGCATCTACAAAATTATTAGGGTTTATGTGTATTTGTACACCGGTGACTAATGATGAACTAATACAATATCAGAGAGAAACTTTTGTGTACACAGCGGCAGACACAAGCTCTTTATATAGAAATTCAACCAAAGTTGCGGTCAGGAGATTGTGATACCAACCAGCAATATGGTATTTGGAACCGGCTGCATTGAAACCTATGGGGAACAGTTGACTGGATTAAGGTCTGTGCCGGAATTTAACCGGGATTCTGCTATATTGTAATTGGTGTTGGCCGGAACTTGTGCTTGTACTTTAAATGCTGCACCCCCAATGGGATGATTGGGGTATTTAAACTTTTTTTTTAAAAAAAGTAGCGCTAGGTTATTTTGAATCAGTTGTGTTATTTGTTTAATGCAGGCAAATTTGGGAGTCTTCCTGTTGCTTTTCCTGAGACCGGATGGTCTCAAGGACATCGGAACTCATATGATAGCAAGAGGCTAGTATCATCCCGTCCAACTGAATCTGCACTGAAACCCCATTCCACTGCCACTGATCATTAATACGTCACATATGAGTCAAATCAATAACAATTCCGTATACAATAACAGTAAAATTATAGCCCTAAATAGACAAGAGTAACAGCCTGCCTATTCCAGTGGCAACACTCCAAGAACAATAGGGCTAATGTCTAGCCGGTGTTTATTTCTCCATCACTGCCTTGAAACAAGATGAATGGGTTACTTCATTCATTTGATCTTAGTATCAATTCACAGTGCACAACTTGACTGTGGGGGTTGTCTGTAAAACAAATAACGTGCCCTCCCCCACCAAAAAAACTAATTGCTGGATTGATCCGATTTGATCAGTGCATTCTCAAACAATGGATTTGAAGTCAGTTATTGGTGTTCAATAACAAAAGCGACCGTAAACTTGGTTGGAAGTGACAAAGCCCGGTAGTTCACCCTATAAACGCAAATTACTGCGGATGCTGGGATCTGAAACCAAAAGAGAAAATGCTGGAAAATCTCGGCAGGTCCAACAACATCTGTGAGGAGAGAATAGAGCCAATATTTCGAGTCTGGATGACACTTTGTCAAAGCCCCATAAATTATTCACTCTATATGTTACTCACCCTATAAAATTTGGAATTAACTTCCATTCCAGCAAGTTAAGTGTCCACAGGGGGTAACTGGAATTATTCACTGTTTAGGCTCGGGTGTGTGTGCCTGATATTTACCGATGGCTAACCCTACTGCCTGCACTGCATTCGCTGCCTAACAAAATAATAATTTTTTTTGGTTTTAGCATTTGATTCTAAAAATTGTTGTGTTGATTACTTAGCCGACAATGCCACAACTGTATTGGTTTCATACATGGCAATGACTGATTTGTCATTATACCATTAGTTCTAAGAAGGGTTCATACTTCACTAAGGACTCTCCATTCCTGACCAGGCACAGTATTTTGTTAGATTTTTCTATCGGCCATATTGGAGATCTGCGAGTCAGGCTGTCAGGCTGTAAACTTATCATTGGTGAAATCATAAAGGATCAAAACCGGTTTCGATTACTTTATGACAATCATCTGAATTACAAATTTGCGATGACTGTTATTTTAAACTGCTGGTATATATAACCTAACGTGTGTAATCTTTATCGCAGAATTCATCGTTTCAGTGTGACCAAGAATGACCAACGTTACCTTTCATCAGGTACCTGTTATTAATATCATCTGAAGTTTACCAATTCTGCTTATCCCGGTAAGCTCTTTGAATACTAATGTTCTATTATTCAGAACAATAAAGTACGATTGTTTTGTTGAGAATAACAATCATTGACGTTTCCTTTTCTGGAACACATTCCGACCCCACCCGCTATTTCTGACATTGCTTTCGGAACGCTGGTGATAACCTATACACTCTGAAGGATCTATAAACAGTGGGAGATTGATAAGTATTGTTAATGGATATTGAAACCTTGATTGCATCTTATATTGCCAGAGGTATTTCTGGATCTGCCCTCTTTGACTTTCACTGTATGTGGCCACAGCAATTTGTGTAGCCGCTTTATCTTCACCTCACAGTATGACAACGTGTTATTGGATTCTCTTCAAAATTAATATGCCAAATTTTTTATTCCCTTATTTCTTTTTAATCATGGGATTGTTACAAATTGTTCAAGTTCTACATTTGTATATATCATACAATCCCTACAATGGGAGGCCATTCGGCCCACCAAGTCTGCACCGACCACAATCCCACCCAGGCCCTATTCTAGTAACCCTCATATTTACCCTGCCAATCGCTCTGACAACACAGTTAATTTAACGTGGTCAATCAACTTAACCTGAACATCTTTGGATTTATACACACTTTTGTATATAATCTCTACATACTGCGAAAGAATATTGCAATTGATATGATATCCTGGTAATTGGAAAAAAACTAATGAGATTATATAAAAATTGCAATGTTAGAATTCATATTTTAGTGTAAATAATACTTGATGTCTCAACATAAATCCTTCTGCCCAACATCAAAATGCTCTGACAAAAGGTCATCCAGACTCAAAACATTGGCTTTATCCTCTCTCCACAGATATTGCCACAGAGATTTTCTAATGTTTTCTGTTGTGTGTTTCATATTCCAGCATCTGCAGTATTTTGCTGTTATCAAAATGGAATAGATAAACTTTTAAATTAAACTCTTCCTGATATTGTAGAAACAAATTCACCATTGAAGCAATATCCATTTAAATCTTCACCAGTCGCTGGTTGACTAATGCCACTAGTGAACTGATCCTTTCCCTACTCCTTCATCAACACATTAACATTACCAAATGATACCTCCACCAGTTCCTATCACCCATAATAACATAGAAATTTCAACCTTTCTGTTCTATGTTTCTACGTTCTATGGTCTATGTTCTCTCACCATCCTCATATCCACAAAGGTTTTGGGTTGAACGAATGCTTCAATCATGACAATGGCAAGTGAATGAAGGGAAGATTTTCCTTACAATATAACTGAACCACAATCCATTTTCCAAGAGATAGAAAATGCAGCTTCAGTATCAGTATTGTCTGGGCATCAAAAAGATGCCAACCATTCTTATGATGCACCCTTTATATTCTGATCAAACTCAGAAAAAAATCATTTATTGTCTTCACTGAATATCACTTGTATAACACAGAATGTTTGGTAATGGATGCACGATTTTCTCCCTTAAGAAATTTACTTGAAAAGGAAAATAATGTCACAGATTTTTAATTCAAGTGAAGATAATGTTTTGAGATACAAAGAGCAAAGTAATTTGTTTTATTAGAATAATTGATTAGGAATGGCAGATTGTTTTTGGATCTCCACTGGCAGAGATATTTTGTTCCTGCATATCATATCATAGAACCCTTATAATGCAGGAGAAGGCCATTCAGCCCATCAAATCTGCATCGACAACAATACCACCCAGGCCTTATCCCCATAACTCCACATACTTACTTTGCTAATCCCCCGACACAAGGGTCAATTCACTGTGAGCAATCAATCTAACTTGCACATCTTTGGACTGTGGGAGGAAAGCAGAGCACCTGAAGGAAACCCACAAAGACATCCTACAGGTGCTTTGGTTCACCTTGTTGTCTAACAAGGGGCATACACGCGATGGGTCGTGAGAGAGCTGCTCTTGGATATTTCAAGAGTATCCTAGTGTTTCACATTGTTAGTGTATGCTTGAACTGAACGACAGCTCAGTGACTATCGCTGTGCTGTGCAGATACATGGATTTGGGCCTGTTTATGTGGGAATTTGCACATTTTCCCTGTGCTTGCGTGGGTTTTCTCCAGGTGCTCCGGTTTCCTCTCACATCCCAAAAATGTGCTCTTAGGCTAACTGGCAAAACAAATTCTCCCTAAATTGTCTCAAATTTGGTTTTAATCCATAGATCTATAAACATAGACAGGGATCATGGGTAGAAGTGGGAACATCGGGGTGGTGGCGCAGGCTCGTTGGGCCGAATGGCCTGTTTCCCGTGCTGTTTTGTTTTTTGTTCTTTGTTGACAGAAGAGAATAGGTAAACTCCACACACAGACAGTAATCTGAGGCTAGAATTGAACCTGGGTCCCCGGTTCAGTGAGAAAGCAGTGCTAACCACAGTCGAATATATATTGTGACTTCAATGGAGATCTACACTTGCATAACACATTTATCTGAACGTTTGCTTAAGGCTGTTAATTATTAACATGAATTACATTTTGTTTTAAAAAATTATCTAGGTGTAGGATTAACTCCAAAGGGATTAAAAGCCTGAGATCAATGCAGCTCTATTCACTTTGGCACGTTATATAATAATGAGGTTGCTGAATTCCAATGCATAGTGAACATTTTTTCTTCATTGTGGGTGATGGTTTGCCTCCAACATGGCATCAGCTAAAGGAATATATATTCCTGGTGCTGGATAGTCAGGATAGGAAACATAATTCTTTCTTGATTCATTTTTGGGACATGGGCATCATTGGTTGGCAAGCATTTATTGCTCATCCCTAGTTGCCCAAAGGCAGTTGAAAGTCAACCATATTGCTGTGGCTCTGGAGTTATATGTGGGCCAGACCAGGTAAAGATGGCAGATTTCCTTCCCTAAAGGACATGGTTTTTGCAACAATCAACACTGGCTTCATCAGCAGATTCCGAATTCATTTTTTTTTCATTTTATTCAAATTCTACCATCAGCTGTGGTGAGATTCGGGCCCTGGCCTTTAGAACATTATCTGAGTTTCTGGATTAATAGTCTAGCAAAAACATCACAAAGCCATCACCTTCCTGGACTAGCAAAATTATGATGTCAATCAGTCTTATCAAACAAATATGATCCCAATACTGTCACCTGGAGCCAGACCTGAAATCTCAAAGCAGGGTAAGGATGGCATCACCAGTAACTGAAGATAATCATGGAAATGAACATTTATGGGTCTGATTCCTTCCAGGCTGGAGCAGGTGATAAGTCTAACTTTAACAAAATATTTATTTATTTTTATCACAAGTAGGTTTACATAAACACTGCAATGAAGTACTGTGAAAATTTCCAATGCTACACGCCAGCACCTGTTCAGATAAGCTGAGAGAGAATTTAGCATGGCCAGTGCATCTAACCAACACATCTTTTGGGTTGTGGGAAGAAACTGGAGCACCTGGAAGAAATCCATGCAGACTTGGGAGAACATGCAGACTTGCTAGATAGTAACCCAAGCTGAGAATCAAACTTGGGTCCCTGGTGTTGTGAAGCAGCAATGCTGATCACTGTGCCAGCATGCTGGTCCACTTGCACCATTTCCTGGTTTTCCAACACAGATACATAAAGAAAGTCACTGAGGCTCTGTACATTTCATTCTTTTTAAAGAGAAGCAGGCAAAGAGGACACAGAATTTTGTGACAAATATAGGCTTCCTGATTGAGGCGAGTGCCATTGACCCCCTACACATTACTTTGCAGGTGTCTTTTTCTTCTGAGCTATACAATAACCAGAAGGTATTCCAAAGGCATAATATTTCGGCATATCATGGAGGTTAATGCTCAATTTCCTAGCAACAATCAAGATGTCTTCATGCTGTGACAGTCTACTGTGCTATTTACATTTGAACCACAACAAGAAAAAATACAATAGCTACTGGTAGCAAGGCATATTGACCTGCCATGTGGTTCATGAAACAGTATGTAACCAATGTATATGTGAATGACATGCATGGAATGAAAGACATGTTATCACAGGAATTCTGATCAAACAGATTTTGAATGGCTTACATGTTGTTTCAGCTGCCTGTACTGTTCTAGAGGAATACTTTGATAATGGGCAAGAATGTGTTCAGATTTGTTCTGATCTCCTACTTGCTGTACAATCTCACCTTCATGACGGTAAGTACTTGCCATGTGGCAACTAGCTAAGGAGGAAGAGAGGGAGGAGGAGGAAGAGGAGGAAGAGGAGGAGGGAAATAAGGCAACCAACGAAATCCCAGGTTTGCTGGGCTGTCCATGATCATCTCATTTACCTGACAACAACCTTAGCCATGGCTATTTCAATGATGGCAACCACTGTCTCTTGCATGGCTAAGGGCTAAGGAAATGCACTCTTGCTGTTCCCTTCAGTTTTGTGCTGCTACCTCTCTAGATATTCCATCTTATCCTGTAAGAGTGGTGTGTCAGTGAGTATGGTGCAATGTGTTGGGTGATTTGAATAGCTGAAAATGTTTGCAAGCTATTAAGCACAGATGCGAGGCTTTCAGCAGTGTTAAGTGTATATAAATGTTAAATATGAGTTGTGATGGACAGCCGTTTCTAATGGGCGAGTGCAGGGGGTGTAGTAAATTGAGCAATAAGTGAAGTTAATGTTAGATCAGGAGATGTGGTATTTAGATATGATTTAGTTGGCCTTCTCCAATCATTAAACGTCATGTAGTACTGCAACCCATGGCTTCAGAGCTAAACTCCCAACATTGACTGCCACACATATCTGCCTTCTGAGGGCTTGGAGACCTCACTATCTCACTGCAGATAGAAGATAACAGTCCTCTTGTCCATCCTCTTGCCAAGATCTTCAGTGAACTTTTGAAGTCCACTGTCTGTCATGTTATGCCATTCTTATGTCTTTTCATCTGTCAAACTCACTGCTCCAGCCAAAATGAGCCTCCCTTTTAAAAGATACAGATTGCATTTGAATAGGACAGGCTAAGTTCTCACAATTTTGCATTCAATGCTGAAGTATGCAGCCGGCTAATATCATAATTAGTCCTATCTGCACACTGTTTTCATGGTGCCTACATCGGAAGCAATGTTTGATTAACTCATGGCCATTTTCAGGTCTTGAATTTCACGGCCTTTATTTCATGAGCATGTATTACGTTACATTTATATAATATGATATCATAGAATTACTATAATACAGAAGGAAGTCACATGATCCATCGAGTCTACACCGAATCTCTGACAGAATATCTTACCCAGGCTCTCTCCACTACCTTATTTGCACAATCACACATGATTATTTAACATGGACATTCCATCCAACCAATATACCTTTGGACACTAAGGGGAAATTTTGCATGGCCAATCCACCGAACCTGCACATCTTTGGACTGTGGGCAGAAACCCACACAGACACAGAGACAATATGCAAACTCCACACAGATAGTGCCCAGGGAATTGAACAAGATCCCTGGCACTGTGAGGCAGCAGTGCTAACCACTCTGCCATTATGCTATTAGTATCAAAAATAGTATGGAAGGAGTTCAGGTCATTTTTAAGCACATAGGCTCGCCCATGTTATTGTGTGTTGCTGGAATCAGGGAATTGGTTTGTAGAAAGGAATTGTTCTGGCCTCTACCCTCAGACTTTTCCTTTCCACTACCCCCTGCCCCCAGTAACCTGAAACCTCTTTCATTTGCTGAAAACCTGTTACATTTCTAATATTATTAAATTCTGATGAAAGGAATGAACTTGAGCCCACACTCTCTTCATCCATGGGATCAACAGTAGGAGCTCAAAATTCAGTGACGTCTTGAAATCACAAATCCCTCTGCTGAGATCATGATCTCTAATTTTCGCCACTTCTTGCCGGCGACATAATGAAGTTTATACCCACAATGGGTGACAACCTGATTACAATTTGTTTACGTACATTTCAATATAATTAAAGACCTCCTCACCACATGATCCAGCCTCAGTTTATAACAGGTTCACTCAGATGTGAACTTGTCATGGGGATTATCCCAGGGATGCAAAGGTAAATGTAGCCCCTGCGGGAGAGGGACATGGCCAGGCAGTGCCCACTGTAATTGCCCCCTGAACTGCTCCTGGGATAGGATGGCATTGTCAGGTTGGCACCAAGCCAATCTGGCAATGCCAAATTGGCAGTACTAATCTGTACTGAGGGGCAGTGCTGGGCTGGACCCTAGTGAGAGCTTCAAGATGGGGTGATTCATTTATTTGTGATGGTGGGGTGGAATGGATGTGGGAGCAATGAAAATGCAACAACAACTGTTTGGGGAGGGAGCGGGGAAGGGTCCTCTGTTGGCATTCAACTGTCTGGTGGGAAGTTGAGAGAGAGAGAGAGCAGGTGAAGTTGGTGTTCGTGGCAGGGGAGAGGGAAGGAGGAGAGATGCCAGCATCGATCATTAATGAGGAGGGATGGAGACATTGATCCCTGCGGAGTCCCTGAGACCTCCGTAGTGGGGTCCGGGGGAAGTTATCTTTTTCCTCTGATCAGTGCAGCTGAACATGACAGTGTGAAACACACCCTTTTTTACAAAATTGCCATAAGATCTGGAGAGAATATCAGCCCACACATTAACTTACAGTCAGGCTCCGACACTTTGCCATTTTTTGGTAAGCTTTCACCCACTACCTGTTTCTCTCTCTACATGTTCTGTCAGTTCTGCTATTTCCAACATTGTCTTTTTTTACTTCAGATTCCCAGCATCAACAGAATTTGCTTTTGAACCAGCCAGTGTTGATTAGCCGAGGTGTACAAATTCTTCTGGAATTTCAGTAGATTCTTTGTAAGGGAGAATGAAAGCATTGCTTGGGGAATTGATAGTGTGGTAGGATAACTTGGATATAATCTTTACGATGAGCAGACAGATGGACTTGCTGTTTTTGTTCTACCTTTTTTTTAAGATTCTTGGAGATATTTTCATCAAAAGTTACACAAAGCCACGGAGGTAGAGCACAATCTGAGAATTGCTGATAGCTTTAGTCACTCCAATAAACAGGTTCCACAGAAAATGTTGCTCAGGTCATCAATCTTTCTGTCTCGCTTTACTGCTGTACTTGACTCTCCTTCCACTTTTTATATTCAGATCTGAAAGTATACAGAATCCCTTCCTGGCGGATCTTGTCTTTTGTGCAAAGAGGACTAATTACTGAATTTTAAAAGTTCAGACCTCTGCCGTAATTCCACAGATAACCTCCCTGATGTCATCAAAGATAGATTTTAAACCTTGTGCTTCTGCCAAAGCAATCAGTATGCAACCCTGTCTTCTGGGGTAGTAAGAACTCAGTAAGAATTTAGCAACACCAATTATTAATCCAACCGATTTATTTGATAGTAAAATAGCGAGCTTTCAACACTCCCGTGTCTTCATCAGGCAAGTGCAGTGTTCTGGTCTGCAGAACACTGCACTTGCCTGATGAAGACACGGGAGTGTTGAAAGCTCGCTATTTTACTATCAAATAAATCAGTTGGATTAATAATTGGTGTTGCTAAATTCTTACTGAGTTCTTACCACTCCAATCCAACGCCAGCATCTTTACATTCTGGGGTAGTAGCCATGGGTGGGCTTTCAATGGCATTTTGCATTATAAAATCCACTTAATCTGATTTCAGGATACCAAATCTGATTGAAGCATTCTTCCATAAGATGTCATTCCTTTCTTTAATTTCAGTTGCAGTATTAGCCTTTTGTTTTTGTGGCAGATCATGACTGCTAACTATTCCTGTCGGAAATGGAATGGAAACCGAAAACCTAATATTTTTGATAAAAAAAGTGCACACCTGAAGCATTTACTTGCCTGCTTTTTCCACCAATGTTGCCTGAAGTGCTGGTTGTTTCTAATATTTTCCGTTGCTGCAACATTTTGAGCAGCTGCACAATCTTGCTATTTTGTTCCACATGGAATGGATTTACTGAACGGCCGTCCTTCCCTTCTTACGTGACTCTTGTTACGTTTTGGACGAAATTGTAATTTTGAAAATCTAATTACAAATGTTGCAGCATTATGATTAAGGGCCTCAGAAACAGCATGAATGAAATCTGACATCTGTCTGAGTGGTTAGAAAAAACCCTGACCTAGCTGTGATAAAAAATACAGCAATTTAGTTTTCTTTAATTTTTGCTTCAAAAACTTACCATTGAATTCAATTTAATGTCCTCCGTTTCAGAGTTATAAATTTAGAAATTTCTGTTACGACATTGTGATACAATGGTTATCATTGCTGCCTCAGCTCCAGGGATCTGGGCTTGATTCTGGCCTTGTTGACTCTCTGTATGGCGTTTACACATTCTCACCATGCCTGTGTGGGTTTCTACCTGGTGCTCCAGTTTCTTTCCACAGTCCAAAGATTGCAGGTTAAGTGGATTGGCCATGGTAACTGCACAGAGTTATGGGGATAGGGCGGAGGGGGGTACCTGGGTGGGATGCTATTTTGGAGACTCAGTGTAGAATGGAAGGCCTCTTTCTGTACTGTAGGGATTCTATGATTGATCACTTGGGAGAGTGGGCAAGGCATGACTGGGACTGGGGAAGGTGAACTGAAGTTGATTAGGGTGAGGATAAAGATAGATAGGGGTGGACAGGGGACCAAATGCAATGGTGGAGGATGAAAGGTTGGGTAATGTTGGACAGGGGGCAACTCTCCCTTCACTGGGCCAGGACCCAAGCCCATCTCTATGTAGGAAAGGGAATGTTTTTGCTTTGTGATGGGGAACATTGCAGCCAGTGGTTCGTTGGCTCAAGTTGAAGTGTAGTACTGAGTTCATGAGTTGCTTCTCAGAGGTCAGCGTAATATTTGTTCCTTCAGGAAATGGAAGTTAGTTACTGTTTGCAGGGAGCAGGATTAGCCCTTAATTTAATTCTATGTGGGATATCAACTTTAATTCAGAAAACTGATGCCACTGAGGAAAAGGAGAAGCTAAGATTGTGCTCAGCAACAAAAAAGAAAACATGAGAAGGGATGCTGGAAAAACCCAATTCCTACTCATTGGGACAGAGGAAGATTAAATTTATCTCCAGTGAGGGGTCAGGTCATGGTACTTTTGAATTGGTGAGCTGAGGATGGAAGGCCAAGTTTATAGTCAGAAGAGTTGGGGGGAGGGGAGGGTGGCAGGATCTCGTTACTGTCAGTAATAGGATGGGATGCCTTAATGGTGTCTGAATTGCTGCTTACTGTGGTTGGATTGAATTTGTTCTTTTGATGCTACCCAATAAGAAGAGGTTGCTGCCTATATTTCGATGTAGTCAGTGGAGGACAGGAATTAGTGTGGCACCAAGATTCTTGTCAGTCTGAAGGGATATGAGAGTTGGTGCTAAGCAGACAACAGGGAGACCGTGGAGTGCAGTGACCTTTGTTCAATAAGTGTCATCATTTCTCAGTGAAGGAGAAGTGTAATGCTAAGGTCTAAGTAATGTGAAACTGAATTTGAATCTCTGATAATTTGTCAGTTAGAAAATGACTGAAAACTTCCAGGGGAGAGAACCACAAATCTGACATGGCCCTGTTTATATATGACACCAGTCCACATGATTAGCAACACTCTTAGGACATCTAGGGGTGATCAATTGGTACAACGTTGTCAATGTTGCTCATGTTTCAAGAACACATTTGTTTTTAAAGTGACATATTTAATGCTAAATTATTATTTATTTAGTATCAGGTAAACCAGATAAGCAACTCATAATATTCATACAAGCCTTTCACTTTGATGTGCAAGTTTCAGATTCACTTTAACACACCTTCAAGAGGGAAACAACTGCTGCCTGAAATTGTACTACTAGCAGGGTTACAGTTGGCATCATAGCATTGGAAAAGTCTGTCTTTTTGGTGAATGCTGGAATTATCACAGTGTTACAACATTAGGATTATGTACATGTGAGAGAACAGCATAGTGGATGATTACCACTGCAGGAGTTGCAGCTTGATAGTACAGCTCAGTATTCACATGATTTGACAACTGAAAGGCACATAAGCTACCCAGTAAATACTGATTTAACCACAAGTATTATAAGTCTTTCACTGCTTAAAATGACAATAGGATGACAAGAATGTGTTTTATGCAGCCTGGTTTTCAACCGAGGAATGCCATGATTTATAAGAGCAAGGCACGCTGGTGAGGTTGGAGCTTCATTTTGATTGCTGGCATAAAATAAATTCTGAGTTGATCAGGTATGAAATAGATAACGTACAAGAATAAAATGATGCCTGAATAAATTTTCTGAGTCACAGAGTAAAAATTATTTTAAGCATTTTTTTTCAATTTTTTCCATTACCCCTTTGGACTGAGGGTAAGATGTTTGGAACATCTGTGTGTAGCCTCAAATATGAAAATCAGCATTGGTGAAATGACTAGATTGATGAGGTGTGGAACAAGTTCACAAGAGAAAACAAAATGCTCTGTGTCATGTTCATAGATAGCAACCTTTAGAAAAGCAAAGGGATATTCATAAAAATGATTTTGTTGTGGAATAATAATACAAAAGCACCAAATTTTAAGATTACTTATTATTAAAATACAGTTTTGAAGCTTGTATGTACTGCAACAACACTATGCAACTTATCTTGTTATATCCATGGGAAGAACTGTTCTGTTCAACATAATGTCAAGGTTTTCAAGAGATGTAGCTGCATCCATTCAGGTGAACAATGAGTATTTCATCAGATTCTTGCCTCCAGCCTTGTAAATGTCAGATAGGTTTTAAAGAATCATAGGGTAAATCAATTGTTGCAACATACCCAGTGTCTACTTGCTGCTATAACTGTGGTATTGTTATGGCTGGTACAATTCTTTTTGTCAATGGAAAAATAAGAATGTTGAAGGCAGTGCCATATAAAGGATATTGGAGTGTGAGTGGATATTCAGTTGTTGAAAATAGTCAGTCATTTATTTTTATGTATCATGAATGTTGCCTGTGATTTATCAGTTCAAATTTCAACATCATCCAGCTCCTACTGCATGTTGACATTGTCAGGAGAATCATCAATGGAGCTGAACACTGAAATTGTAAGTGAACGGTTCCTCTTGTGACCTTATCATAGAATCATAGAATCCTACAGTGCAGAAACAGGCCCTTCAGCCCATCAAGTCTGCACCGACCACAATCCCACTGAGGAACACCTGGAGGAAACCCACACAGACATGAGGAGAATGTGCAAACTCCACACAGACAGTGACCCAAACCAGGAATCGAACCCAGGTCCCTGGAGCTGCGAAGCAGCAGTGCTAACCATTGTGCTACCATGCTGCCCATAATATTATTAACACTGCACTGAAATTACTGTGAAAATCCCCTAGTTGCCACCAAGGGTACACCGAGGGTGAACTTAGCATGGCCGACGCACCTAACCCGCACATCTTTCGGATTGTGGGAGCAAACCAGAGCACCCGGTGGAAACCCTCTGAGACATGGGGAGAACATGCAGACTCTGCAGAAATAGTGACCCAAATTGGGAATCGAACTCAGATCCCTGGCTCTCTGATGCAGCAGTGCTAGATGGAAGTTATAATAGAAGGAAAATCATTGATGAAGCAGCTCAAGATAATTGGATAATATAAATCGCTATATAAATGCAATTTATTGCTTAGATCTTTATTCAAGAATACATTTCAGTTCTACATTTTTGTATAAACTATGGACTTTTGGAGGAACTAGAATAAAGCACTTATGTTGCTTGTGAGTCTATTTGAATTTTGGAGAAGGATGTGTATAGTTATATGATTTCCATGGTAACCAAATATATGTGTAAATTTATATTGGGACACTAATAGAACATAGAACATAGAACATTACAGCGCAGAACAGGCCCTTCGGCCTTCGATGTTGCGCTGACCAATTAGGAAAAAGCAATGACCCTCTAACCTAAACCATTCCCTTTTCTTCCATAAACTTATCTACTAACCTCTTAAACGCCACCAAACTTGGCGCATCTACAACTGACGCAGGCAGGGCATTCCATACCCTTACCACCCTCTGGGTAAAGAGCCTACCTCTGACATCCATCCTATAACTACCACCCCTTAATTTAAAGCTATGTCCCCTTGTGCTAGCTTTCTCCATCCTAGGAAAAAGGCTATCACTGTCCACCCTATCTAAACCTCTAATCATCTTATATGCTTCGATAAGGTCTCCTCTTAGCCTCCTCCTTTCTAACGAAAAGAACCTCAAATCCCTCAGCCTTTCTTCATAAGACCTGCCCTCCATACAAGGCAACATCCTGGTAAACCTCCTCTGTACCCTCTCCAATGCCTCCACATCTTTCTTATAATGTGGGGACCAGAACTGCACACAATACTCCAAGTGCGGCCGCACTAGATTTTTGTACAGTTGCAACATGACGTTGCGGCTCCGAAATTCAATCCCTCTACCAATAAAAGCCAAGACTCCATATGCCTTCCTAACAACCTTCTCGACCTGACTGCCTACTTTCAGGGATCTATGCACATACACACCAAGATCCCTCTGTTCATCTAGACTACTAAGAATCCTACCATTTACCCTATACTCTACACATTTATTATTTCTGCCATAGTGCATTACCTCACACTTTTCCACATTAAACTCCATTTGCCACCTCTCGGCCCAGCTCTGCAACTTGTCCAAGTCTCTCTGCAGACTATAACACCCCTCTTCACTATCTACCACTCCACCGACTTTGGTGTCATCCGCAAATTTACTAATCTACTAATGGTAGATTTGTGAAATCAATTACATTTTGCATGCAATATAATTATTAGCATTCAAACTTTTAATTAAAAATATACAAATTACAAGCATTCAAAAGTAAAGCATTGCATTGTTAGCTACAGCATAAAACAGGATCACTGTTGGCTAAAAGAGTGTTTGGACTTGTATCAGTAACCAATTGCCAATCCTTCAACTGCTGCCAGCATGTAGATTTTATAGCTTGGGAATAGATTAATTTCAGTGATTAATTAACTAATCCTACTTGTTTCTTCTACCTGTAACAATTGCATTCAATTTCTTTCATACACACAGTGCCATTAATATAAAAGTGGCCTGTTGAGGTGGAAATTTCCAAAGAATGTAGCCTACCTTAACAAGTGCAGACAATGGAAGCACCATGAGCAGAGAAGAGTGTGAGTTTAATGATTGAGCAATCAGCCTGAGCCATTAGTTAATCTGTATTACTATAGTCTGAAATTGCAGCTGATTTGTTCCATAAGGTTTTCACTTGAATATAATTCACCTGCTCTGGAACATGGTAAATCATATGTAACTACTGAATATTGGAGATCAGCTGATTACAAATGTGCTTTTGTGCTCATAGAGATAGTGAAAGGAATAAAAGCAGAATTTACTTTAACTGCTTCCAGATTTCCAGACCCAGCTAAACTGGAAGTATCTTTATTAAGGGAATACCCTCTGAAGGATTATGGGCTCTTTAGTGCCATTTTTTTTTACATAAAAATAAATAGAGCAGCACGATGGCCCAGTAGTTCGCACTACTGCCTCATAACGCCAGGGGCTCGGGTTCAATTCCTGCCTCAGTTACTCTCAATGTGGAGTTTGCATTTTCTCTCTGTGTCTGCATGGGTTTCCTCCATGTGCCCTGGTTTCCTTTCACAGCCCAAAGATGTGTCGATTAGGTTGATTGGTCATGATAAATTAATCTTAGTGTCAGGGGGTTGCAGGGTAAATGTGTGAGGTTATGGGAATAGGGCCTGGGTAGGATTGTTGTCAGTACAGATTCAATGGGCTGAATAGCTCTTTCTGTACTGTAGGGGTACTATGATTCTTCTATGAAGTAAATTACTCAAAAAGCAGAAATTGGTTGAAGTTTTAACAAAGAAGAATAGAATACAGCATTAACTAGAAGGCTAATTGAGACTATATCCTTTAATGAAGATAACGGATGAAGCAGATGCCTAGTTAGATCTTGAGAGACTCCGGGATGAATAGAAAGCTGCTTTTGCATCGGAGAGAGAGCAAGAATGGGAAGTTGTTAAGAAGTTTGATTTGGCAGAAGCCAGGGTAAAATGAATTTAGTCCATGATGGAAAAAGAGAGAAGACTACATCAACAAACAAGGAGCTCACTCTGCAAGAAGAAAGTAGATGTCAAAAGCATTCCCTTGTTTAACAATATGATCAACCTTTTGTCTTGTACATCATACAGACCTTCTTTTATTTGTATTATCATTGACTGTTATTGAATAATTGGGAAAAGTATTTGTTAATTGTACCAATACATTTACTTGTGGTAGTGACTGATCTTTCCTCTGAGTTTGAACACAACAATAGGATGAAATCCTATAAAGTGGATGAATTCTTGTATATTCACATTGAGCAAACAGGAATTGCAATGGTGTAGATTTCTCAGTGGCTTTGTTTGGAGACTTTTAAACCACTTGATATAGTCCTGTGCAGATCAGGCAACCAGCTGATTAAAAAAGATCCATGCATTTTTGCCTGACCTCAATTCCATTTGCTTTAGTGTCAATGTTAATGATTATAACATGTAGTTAACAATACCTTTATACTATATTATTATCTATTCAAGATGAACATGATTATAACAAATAACTTTAACTGTGATTAACCTATTTTACATTTCTCAGTTAGACTGGATGACTTTCCCTGAACTGTGTGAAATTTGACTGGTAGCTTTCATTTAATTTTGCTAAATGAAAAATATTCAATTAGAAGTGACTGCTGTCTAAGGTTCATGTTAGTTGTTAGCTGGCATTATGCATGCGGCAGTCTAACCTGAATTGTCAAATCTTTACCGGTAACATAGAACAGAATTTTCCCAAATCTGTGGTGGTAGTTTTGGTGGTGGGGTGGGGAAATTTAGGAAAAAAGTACAGGCTGACTTCCCAACATGTTTCTGCTTCCTGGTTCATTTCTTGAGGTGAGAGCACATCGGCAATTGCAATGCACCCAGCAGCAGTGGGCAAAGATGTTACGACAGTTATTGATGAAATTAGCAGATGGACGGTGCTGGGTAGGAAGGATTGATTGCCAACCTCATTATCATATTGCACCTTCATCTTGTGCTGCTCCTGCTTTGCTTGAATTAACAGCAGACAGGGTTCAGTGAGGCTGCCAGCTGTCCTTTGCTTTGGGCACTTTAATTGGCTCACCCAGCTCAGTCTGCTGCATTCCTAATTTGGAAGGCAAACGCAGAGGTGGCCTAGTAATTTCTTCCCCATGTAAAATTAAGCCAGCAGGCACATTACGCAATTATTCCATTGTGTTCCCATGCTTGTTGCAAAGTTCAGCCATGATGTCTCTATTATGTAGTTCCAAGTTTAGGACAGGTTCAGTAAACAATGGTAGAAAACTATCCTGACCTGGGCCTCAGGTGAATGACCCTGTCTTTGGTTAGTTGCCTGCCTGAAACTGGCAGAAACAGCCCCTGGGTGGGTGAGAGTGCTAGCTCTGGAATACTCTCCCTAAATCTCAGGGGATTCAAAAAGAACTTCGTACATCCAGAAGATGGAAGGTATCCTGAACTCGCTGCCTATAAGGATAGTAGGGGCAGAAACCCTCATAACATTTAAAAAGAGTTTAGGTATACACTTTAAGTGTTGTAACCTACAAAGCCTTGAGCCAAGATTTGTAAAGTAGAATTAAATGGATGGCTACTTGCTAGTGCCAACACAACAAACTGAATAGAACATAGAACATTACAGCACAGAACAGGCCTTTCGGCCTTCGATGTTGCGCCGACCAATATAAAAAGCAATGCCCCTCCAAAACTAAACCATTCCCTTCTCTTCCATATACTTATCAACTAACCTCTTAAACGCCACCAAACTTGGCGCATCTACAACCGCTGCAGGCAGGACATTCCACTCTCGAACCACCCTTTGGGTAAAGAATAGTGCTGTAAATGTTAAAGGTACTATACTAAAAGTGTTGTTGAGGATGTTGCCATGATAGGAAGTAGGAGACTCTTTACCAGCCTGAAAAAATGGGTTTTTGGCACATGGGCAAGTTGCACGCTGTGATTAGAGGAAGGCAGATTAGAGGTGATTAAGGGAGGGAGGCAACCTTGGTGCAGGAGGAGCTGGAATTTTCTTGTAGAACATGGAGAAGGACACCTGCTTGTCCTGGCTTCATAAGAATCATAGGAATTTACAGCACTATTCAGTCTATTGTGTTAGCATGACTAACATTCAATCACATCTCACTTTCTGGAATTTGGCCTATCACCTTGTAAGTTACAGCATTTCAAGTGTACATCTAAATTCTTTTTAAATGTTATAAGGATTTTTGCCTCTACTATCCTTACAGGCAGTGAGTTCAAAATCCCTCCATCTTTTGGATGTACAAAGTTCTCTTTGAATCCCCTTGAAACTTCCTATTTCCTATTTAAGTCTGTGTCCTTTGGTAATGGACCCATCAACCAAAGAAAATGGAACCTTGCTATCCACTCTGTCTAGATCCACCATAGTTTTATGCATTTCATTTAGGTTTCCCTTCTGTCTCTTATGTTCCAAAGAAATCAATTTGAATTTATCCAGCATTTTCTCACACTGTGTATGGTGGCACAGTGGTTAGTACTGCTGCTTCACAGCACCAGGTTTGATTCCCAGCTTGGGTCACTGTCCGTATGGAGTTTGCACATTCTCCAAGTGGGTTTCCTCTGTGTGCTTCGGTCTCCTTCCACATTCCAAAGATATTTGGGTTAGGTTGATTGGCCTTGCTAAATTGACCCTACTTTTGGGGGAATTGGCAGGGTAAATATGTGGGGTTATGGGGATAGGGTGGAATTGTTGTCAATACAGGCTTGATGGGCTGAATGGCCTCCTTCTGTGCTGTAGGGATTCTATGAACATATTCTATGAATATGTTCATTCTCTAGCCCAGGCAACATCTGAGTAAATCTGTATTCATTTTAGTACAGTTACATCTTTCCTATTGTGCTGTGACCAGAATCATAGGGTGTACTCCAGCTGTGTTTGGGGGTTTAATACAGCTCCAGTAAAACCTCTCTGTTTTGATATTCTACACTTAAACTCATAAAGACAAGTAATCTGTAAGCCTTTTTGACCAACTTCAGGTATTTGTGGACACGCACTCCAAGATTGCTCTGTTTCTCCACACTTCTCAGTATCCTCCCATTTATTGTGTATTCCCTCACCTTGTTAGCCTTCCCCAAATGTATAGATTCACGCATATCTGGATTGAACTCTAAAAGCAAAGAACCTCGAACCAAGCCCTATGGAACCCCACTGGAATCATGTTTCCGTTCAAAGAAACATTGTACATTTTGGTTCTACGCTGAGCCACTTTTACTTTCAACTTGCCATTTTGCCTTGGATTGTATGGTCTTTTACTTTTGTGGCCAGTTTGTTACTAGAATATTATAGTTAGGGTTGCAATAATATATAAAGATTACAATCAGATGCCTTATCCTCATTGACCCTCCTTGTTATCGTTCATGTCTTGGAATTGGACCCACTGTTGCTTTAGAAACGAAGCTTCTACCCATACAGTCTGGCTTTAATTCACAAAGCCTAGCTTTTTGTGGTGCTAACCTTGTATGAACTTGAGCCCTCCGCTTAAGGTGCAGCCACTTGACAGTGAGTTTAACACTGAGCTACACATCACAATTGTGGAAATAAGATGTCAGCACATCATTTGCATATTGCCTGCATCACTTCACTCAGACACAGGAAAATCCAACATTACAATTTATGGGCCTGAGTTTGGGGGACGCCCAATTTAATCCCCATGTTACTCACTGCTGCTTTCTTGCCTGCTAGTGATAATGTGTTTTTTTAGGATGTTTGGGCCAAGAGGTTATTTGTACAATTTAGAGGTAGCTCTTTTTACTTTGGTTGTTGGCTCTATCCTATTAGGATTGGTGCCTTATGTTGCTTTATACTAACCTCAGAAAAGGACCAGATGACTAGCAACAGCACTGCTAACTGCTACCCAGCAGCCCACTGCCAAAAGACCTGTAGCTCTACAGGAGAGAGTTGACCAGCGGGGAGAAGACCAGCAGAGAGGAGACCAGCAGAGAGAAACAGCTCACTAGAGGTACTACCCAGGAAATGGGTTCTGCAGGCAGAGGTTGAGTTTTCTTGACATGGCTGAATATCTGTGTTTCAACAGGCTTAGGATGTCAGTGATAGTGAAATAAATTATTAGAAGAGATTCTTAGGGACAGAATTTACTCACATTTGGAAACATTGGCAGGCCATGTTGCAGCTTCACAGAAGCTTAGACCTCATTTAGAACACCGTGTACAATTCTGGTCGTACACAACCAGAAGGATGTGGATGCTTTGGAGATGGTACAGGATGTTGCCTGGTCTAGACGGTATTAGCTATGAGAAGAGGTTGGATAAGCTCAGTTTGTTTTCACTGGAACAATGGAGGTTGAGGGCAACCTGGTAGAAGTTTACAAGATTAAATAACACGGACAGAGTGGATAGTCAGATGCTCTTTCCTAGGATAGAAAAGTCAAGTACTGGGGAACATAGGTTTAAGGTGCGTGGGGAAAAGTTTACAGATCTGCAAGGTAAGTTTTTTTTACACAGAGGGTGGTGAATGTCTGGAACATGTTGCCCGGGGAAGTGGTGGAAGCAGGTACAACGGCGGCATTTAAGGGGCAACTCGACGAATATATGAATAGGATACAAATGGAAAGATTTGGACTCCATAAGTGCATGTAGTTTTAGTTTAGATATCAGGCACAAGCTTGGAAGTCTGAAGGGCCTGTTCCTGTGCTGTACTGTTCTTTGTTCTTTGTCATGTTAAATGGCAGCAGACATTTACAGTCACTTTGAAGAAGACCTGCTGCCATTTGAACCATGCATTATCTGTGACTATCAAAGTCAGCATTGCTCTTGATTTGTTTTGCCTTGAGAGCCCTCAAGGATCTTCCACAGAAGATCTTCCTGTGGTCGCCTGTAGGACCTTCTCATCGGCCATCTGAAAATGCATTAAAAAGTTCTACAGGGGTTATTTGCAAGGGCCTGCAATTATATCAACATACGATCTCCGATAATGCCTGATGATTGGCATTATGGTTCTGGCTATCTGCCCACAGGTCTAGAGTGCCATCTATTGCATAAAATCTGAGTATACCCAGAACAACCAAGGCATTCATCAATTGCAAGGTTTCCATTCCACCAATGAGTGGTGCATAACAAAAAGATGTTTCTATCGGAGTCATGACAGTTTTGTTCCGTGGCACTGCAAACTCCTCACATCTTTGCCTCTGAAAGCAACTTAATGGGCGGCTGCTAGGTGATAGGGAACACCCACTGCAAACTTGATTCATAGTGCGTTTCAGAAACCTGATGAATGAATGCTGTCAGACTACCAAATGCCTGATTAAACTGACCATCAGCATGTTGAAGAAGTACTTTAGATGTCTACATGTGTGCACCAACCATGCTGTCCAAGTGATTGTGGTTTGCTATGTTCAGCATGCATTGTGTAATAGCAAGGCTTACATTTGCAGCAGGAACAAGGTGGGTAATTCAAATATTACACCAACAATTCAGAGGGGTTGGAGAAAGATAGGTTTTAAAGTTTGTTTATTAGTGTCACAGGTAGGCTTACATTAACATTGCAATGAATTTACTGTTAAAATTTCCTATTTGCCACACTCCAGCACCTGTTCAGATAAACTAAGGGAGAATTTAGCATGGCCAATGCATCTAACTAGCATGTCTTTTTGAACTGTTGACGAAAACCAGAAAGCCTGGAGGAAACCCATGCAGACACAGGGAGAACATGCAGACTTTGCACAGACAGTGGCCCAAGCCGGACATCAAACTCAGGTATCTGCCACTGTGAGGCATCAGTGCTATCATGCTAGAGAGGGTAATGTGGGAGAAATGCATTCTGAGCTATTTGCATTCCTGGGTTGCCAGGAATGTTCTATTTATGATCAGGCTGCACTAGCAAGCCTGGCACTGGAAAATACAACAAACACACCCTTTATCTGATTTACTTGATATTTTAATTTTTTTAAGGCTCTTTTTAGCAAAGTTGAAGTGACTTCTAAAAAAAACAATGTTTAAAGTCTTGCTTGCACACAACTGACGTTTTCAGGTGACTTAAAATTAGCTGAGACTATCAGGTACTGCAATAATTTAAAGATTAAGCCTGTGAGAGAGAAGCATGCCTTTTCCACTTGGTGCCCTAGTTTCATATGATTTCTGTTGCATGACAGCACAATACAGGGATCAACAGTCTATAAAGAACGCAGGAATAGAGGGACCCGAGTGTATAGATCATTGAAGATGGCAGGACAGATGAGAGAGAAGTTAATAAATCATACAGTATCCTGTACTTTAGTAATAAGGGCTTAGAGTACAAGAACAAGGACATTAAACTAAACCTGTACAAGACACTGGTTAGACCTTATCTGGAATATTGTGTAACGTTCTGGGTGCCACGATGTAAGAAGGATGTGAACACATTGGAAACAGTGCAGAAGAGGTTTATAAGCATGGTTTCAGGGATGAGAAACTTCAGTTATCACTTAAATTGGAGAGGTTGGGACTATTCTCCTTGGAGAGAAGAACGTTGAGAGATGTTCAAAATCATGAAGGGGGGGCTAGACATAGTAAATAGGGAGAAATTATTCCCCCCTCATAAAAGGATCAAGAATGAGAGGGCATCGATCTTATGGTGATTTGCAAATGAAGCAAAAGTGATGTGAGAAAAAACCTTTTCATGCAACGAGTGGTTTGGGTCTGGAATGCACTACTGGAAATGAGATGGAGGAAAATTCAAGAGGGCATTAAATGATTATTTGAACAGAACAAATAAACAAGAGTACAGGGAAAAGGCATGGGAACGGTACTGAGCCATAATGCTTGTTTGGGGACTCAGTGCAGACACAATGGATCAAATGGTCTCCTGCACTTTAACAGTTCTATGATTCTGTGAAGAAAGAAACAGGCACTGTGCCTATATATTGATCAGGAAGAACTATTGCACAATTTTGCACTGAAGGAAGGATTGATTCTTTATCTTGAAAAAGGGATTGTTCCAGAAATGGAGGATCCTAACAAGGATGTCACTGGTGATATGCCTCATGGAGCGTCTGAGGAGTTCTACCAAATAAAAACATAAAGTGATGCATCTGAGGAGCAAGAAACGGAAATAAACTGAAGGGAGGTAGAAATGTGATGGGTTTTATGTTGTTGAAAAAGGAGATGTTGTTGGAAGAGGAGAGAGGAAGGTTGAATGAAATGGTAGGTCTGGGAAGATTGGAGGGCAGAAAAGATCAGATGACAAAGACGTCATGCAACAAAAAGTAAAGGAAGTTGTAATAGCTTTATTAAAGAAATTAGGCATTGATCCATTATGGCAGTGCTAATGTTGTGTCGTGCTATTGCTGTGCTAAATGGGATACACTTCAAACAGATCTAGCAATGCAAGATTGGGCATCTGTAAAGTGCTCTAGGCCATCAGCAGCAGCTGAATTGTGCTCAGTCTGTAACCTCATGGCTTGGCATACCCCCCATTCTACCATTCCCACCAAGCCAGGGGATCAGCCCTGTTTCAATGAAGTTTGCAGGAGGGGATGCCGGGAGCAGACCACAAATTCTGTCTTCTATTTTGATTTGTTTCAGTTTTGTTCTTTATCTTAATCTCATGTTTTTGCTTTCATTCACATCTATCCATTATTCTGCCATTAACACTAACTCTGGACCAATACTATGTTTGTTCAACAAAAAGACCCGCTGAATTTTTCCATCACTTTGTTCTTATTTCAAATTTCACTATTTGCATTATTTTGCTTCATCTTATATTTCTTCAAAATGTTCTCCCCAGCTAACTCTCACCACCTCCCTGTCTTTGTTGAGCTCTCTTCCATGCTTGCCTTTCGGCAGGTGAGACTTTGAATACTTGGGCCATGAATCGTCTTGATAGTGCTAAAGAAACTATACATGCTGCTGGCTTATATCTCTCCTTTTTACCCACCATGAGCCCATTTTATCATGGATTTAATGTTGTACTGGTGCCTTCTCCCTTTTGTCAAACTGCTAGTCCTGAGCTGTGGGCGCTCAATGAAAATTGAGTAAATGACTTGGGTCAGTGAAAGATCTGCGTTGACACTCAATTAAGTCTTCTATCTCTTGAAAGTTTTTGTCAAACCGGACAAATGTTTCTTGGTCAAAATCAAAGACCTCATCACAGGTGCTAGTTATGGTGGATTTTAGGGTGGACAATGCACTATGGACACATTGTAGCTCCTGGCAGCTGGATTCTCCAAATCTGCTAGCAAGAAAGGCATACAACAGCAGCAAAGCCAACTTACCCAACCTTGAGGCACTAATCACTCAACCCAGTTCCAAAGTGTGGGACATGGTGTCCATATGCTTGACATCAGACTCCCAAAGTAACTGCCCTACTTGTAATTTGATCACAGCAGAAAATTCCCAGACAGCATAAATGCTTCGCGGAGAAAGTGTCCCTGAAGAGGTCAAACATCTCCCCCCAACTCATAGCGGACCCTAACTTATGACCGACCAGAATGGAGAAAGCTCAATTAAGAAGACACCAAACACATAAGTGACTTAATGAAGAAGTACAGGAGACACACATGCACTTCCAAACAACCCATTTACTCAGCCCTTCAAGAACCACCTGCCCTGCATGTATCAGAGGCAGCCATTTCAGAACCCATTGAGTCAGAGTAGAAGCAAGTCATCCTTGATCCCAAAGAAGTGCCCAAAAAATAAGAACCACCTGAGGAAGTTTTGACTACAGCCTTCAGGAGCAGCTAGAGAGCTGCTGATGACTGAGGCATTTAGACATTGAGATTGACAAAGTTCCTCTTCCTTCCCAGGGAATCAGGCAAAAGAACAGCATAAGTTGAAAGTGAAACAAGTCACATTTTATTTTAGTAGCAGCTCATTGTTCAGCAATGACGACCTTAAAAGTCTTTAATTAAAGCTTGATGCAAAAACTTTAATAGTATTTTTCTACTGTGTAAACTGTTATAATGTTAAAATGGCTCATGTTACTAAAATTATTTCCAATGCTTTAGAATAACCATCGACTAAAATGTAAATATGACAGACTTATTGAACACAGACAATAAATTATAAATATATGTCTCAGCTATTAATGTAACGTTGGAATACTTCAAGATACTTCATAAATGTTACGTCCCTCTCGATCAATGAACCATCGTGTTCAAAACAAATATGCCAAATAATTATCACTTTCTACTTCTTTATTGGGTGAGATTTGTTGGCTGGCTTGGAGACAATTTTATCACTCCTCTCAGAACTCTTAATAAAAGACCTTTACAAGCACTCCAAAGGTAACTGAATTTTACTTGTCATAATCTAACACCAAACAGCACATCCATTCACAAACAAGATCTTTGCTTCATATTGTTTCAAATTTTAAATGAAAACTTAAAGTTTAAAAACTTCCAAGAATACTACAAATCTTGACAGATTGCATTGAATCATTCAATATTTTTGTAACGTTACCCTGGAGACCATGGGACAATGCTGTAACAGTCACAGTCTCTGGTTTGATTTATTATAATTACATGTATTTTAAGTATTGTTTCTTGCACGCTATACAGATAAAACATATCATAATAGGGGAGGAAAAAAGAATGCATAATGTTATAGCCATAGCTAATATGTAGAGAAAGATCAACTTAATGCAAAAGTTCAAAGTCTAATGGCAACAGAAAAGAAGCTACTCTTGAGTCAGTTGGTACATGTCCTCAGGTTTTTGTATACTTTTCCCAAAGGTAAAAGATAGAAGAGAGAATGTGTGGGGCGCGTGGGATCCTCAGTTATGCTGGCTGCTTTTCTAATGCAGTGGGAAGTGTAGTGCCAACGATGGGAGGCTGGTTTGAGTGATGGACCGGGCTTCATTCATGACCCTTTGCAGTTTCTTCTGGTCTTGGACAGAGCAGGAGCCATATCAAACTGTAATACGACTAGAAAGGATGCTTTCTATAATTAAAAATTGGTGAGAGTCATGCCAAATTTCCTTAGTGTTCTGAGAAAGTAGGGGCATTGGTGAGCTTTCTTAATGACAGTGTCGACATAAGGGACCAGAACAGGTTGTTGGTAATCTGGATACCTAAAAACCTGAAGCACTCAACCATTTCTACTTCATCCCCATTGATGTGAACAGGGCCATTCCTCCACCATGCTTCCCAAAGTCGATGACAATCTCCTTCATTTTGCTAACATTGAGGGAGAGATTATTGTTACCACATCAGTTCACCAGATTCTTTATTTCTTTCCTGTACTCTGTCTCATTATTATTTGAGATCCGACCCACAATGGTGGTGTCATCAGCAAACTTGAAAATCGAGATGGCGGAGAATATGGTCACACAATTATAGGTGTATAAGGCATATAGTATGGAGTAGAGGACATAGCTTGTGGGGCACTGGTGTTTAGGACAATTGTGAAGAAGGAGTTGTTGCCAATCCTTATTAATTGCGGTTTGCAAGTTAGGAAGTTTAGGATCCAATCACAAAGGGAGGAGCTGAGCCCATGCCATAGAATTTATAGATGAGTTTCGTAGGAATAATGGTGTTGAAAGCAGAGCTGTAGTTGATAAATAGGAGTCGACATAGGTCTCTTTGTTATCTAAAGAGTAAGTGAATTGTAGTGGATTCAGACAATCTGGGAGGCCAGAATTAATTTGTGCCATGACTAACCTTTTGAGGCATTCATAATGATGGATAGCAGAACTCCCAGGTGATTGTCATTGAGGCACACTGCCTGGCTTTTCTTTGGTGACAGGATGATGGTTGTCCTCTTGAAGCAGGGACCTCTGTTGTTGTAAAGAGAGGTTGAAGTTGTTTGCATCCATGCAGGATCTGAACGTTCATCCAGGTACCTCATCTGGGCTGTGGCTTGATCTTCAAGAAGGCTGCTCTGGTATCTGCAGTGGTGACCCCAGATAAAGGTTCATCCAACGTTTCTGGTGTGGAGGGTGTGCTCCTGTTGACCTCTTGTCCAAAACAGGTATAGAATGCATTGAGCTCATCAGGGAGCGGACGTTTTACCTGCCTTCATCCTGTTATGTCTTGCAGATTGTGCCATAGTCAGCAGAGGTCTGTGTGGCTAGCCTGGGATTCAAACTTGGTCCAGTACTGGATCTCCTTAGATCGTATTTGACTTTCTTGTATAGGTCAGGTCACCTGACTTGAATGCCTCAGAACTAGACTTCAGCAAGTAGTGGATTTCCTTGTTCATCCATGGTTTCTGGTTGGGAAAGACATGGATTTGTTTCTTTGGCACACAGTCTTCTACACACTTCCTGATGAAGTCAGTTATGGTGGTGACGTACTTATTCAGGCTGGTCGCAGAGTTTTTAAATACTGACCAATCTTCTAATTTTAAGCAGCCTCATCTGATTCTTCAGACCAACAGATCATGACTTTCTTTGATGGATTCTCCTGTTTCAGTTTTGTGTGGCAGCCAGGAGCAGGAGCGCAGTTTTGTGGTTTGATATACCGAAGTGTGGACGGGCGATAGAGTGATAGGCATGTTTGATATTTGTGTAGCAGGGGTCTAGGGTGTTTGGGTCTCTGGTAGAACGGGAGATGGTATCTTGGTAGGACGCTCTTGAGCTTGGTTTGATTGAAGTCTCCAACCACAATAAACAAGGCTTCAGGATATTTTGTCTCAAGACTATTTGAAATAATATATACTTTGTCCAGTGCAGTCTTCATGTCCATGTGGGATGGGATGTAAACAGCTGTCAGGATATTAGAGGTGAACTCTTGCGAAAGGTGAGTAGCAGCAGCATTTTAGCATCAAATATTCTAAGTCCAGGGAGCAGAAACTCCCCACTGTTGCTACATCTAGGCACCACGAAGTGTTGATCAGAAGGCAGACCTCCCCTAACCTTACCTGAGATTGCTGTACAGTCCATTTGGTAGATTGAGAAGCCCTCTGGTTGTAGGCACAGTCTGGCGAAGTAGAGGTGAGCCATGTCACTATGAAACAGAGTACACAGCAGTCCCTCAGTTCTCTTTGAAAAGTGAACCTAGCTTTAAATTCACCTGACTTGTTTTCCAGAGATTGGACGTTTGCCAGGAGTAAACTGAGGAGGGGGTCTTGGGACCAAATTGTTTCAATCTCACCTGTAGGCCTGCATGTTTTCCACACTTCCTGGGGTGACTGTTTCTTTTTGGGCCTGGCAAATAGTGAGAGTAGTGTGTGGTGTTAAGGGATAGGTGTGAATGAGGTTCTTCGCTCTGGTTGGTGTGTGGATGGGAAATTTGTTGCATTGTTTGCAGTTACTGCATTGGTAGATGGGTCTGTGCAGTCCAGCATTCCAGGTCACTGTCTGGCTATGGTTTGACTTTGGAGATTGGAAAACGTCCAGACCACACTATGGCATGGGTGGGTCGAAGACTAGTAAGTGGATGACATCTCTGGAGTCATGTTCGTGGATGAGCCATTAGCTGGGTCCACATGTTGGAGTCCTCTGGGTCACTGCCAAGTTGGTGTCTTTCTTCAGAGGATCTCGAAATCTGCAAATAAATCTCTGCAATCTCCTTCAGCGGCAAGATGTTAACTTTTCTGGGTGCCCTACAACTATTGTCAAAAAGTTACAACATTTGGCCTCCGCCTCTTTGAGAAGTGTGTTGCATTCTCATTCACTGAAGTTGTAACCCTTGTTCCATCCATCTGCCGTTTGCACTGATAATTTCTTTTCTGTAAGCAAGTCAACAAGTATTTTTCAAAGATCTGTTTTAATTCGCTCACCTTCTTAAAGAATCTCCAATGTAATTTATTTTAAAGTTTCAAAGATTTGTAAGTTTTGAATATAAGTTTTTTAAAGGTGCTTAAAATCATTAGAAAACACTCACCTGTCTTTCAGCTAAAGGCTAACCTTAATGAACGTGTCTCCAGATTAAGATGCCAACAGAGGTCATGACATCACCCAGAAAGTGATTTTTCTGCAGGGCCTCACTATTCCGCATGTCGGCAGGCGTGTTGCAGCGATAAAGTCAAAATCTCTCTGCAGACATCAAACTGCATGAGGACACATTTTTCAGCATGGTAAACAGCAATGTCACCATTTGGTCACTGACTGCAAATTCCAGGTCCATATTTCCCTCACTGTTGAAATGGAGCCAATTCGACTGACTGCCAAATGACATGTGGGAGTTTTTTTTTAATTTAGTTGTGTCAGCATGAAACTGGGAATTCCCAGTTTCTCCATTCATAGAATCATAGAATCTTACAGTACAGAAGGAGGCTATTCGGTCCATTGAGTCTGCACCTACCTTAGTCACACTCAGGTCCTATCCCCATAACCTCGTGCATTTACCCTAGCCAGTCCCCTTGACTGTAAGGGTAAGTTAGCATGGCTGATCTACCTAACCCGCACATCTTTGGACCGTTGGAGGAAAGCAGAGCATCCAGAGGAAATCCACGCAGACACAGGGAGAATGTGCAGACTCCACACAGACAGTGACCCAAGCCGGAAATCGAACCCAGGTTCCTGGCACTATAAGGCAGCAGTGCTCAGCACTGTGCCATCATGCCATCGAATGTTATAAAACACTCACCTGCCTTTCAACTGATGGCTGACCTTCCCAGCTGTCAGAAGTAACAAAATGCTGCTTTCTCTTCTTTGTCAATTTTGAAATGTTTGAAGGGTTCTATCCAGTTCTCTCCTTATCCTTAGTCATCAGGGTTCCCATTACCATGAAAGGTGGGAAAGAAGTGATCTATGGGTGAGTGTAACAGAATGTGTTCTTATGATGGTTGGATTGCATTTATTGAGAGGGATTATGAGGGAGAGCATAAATGGCAGAAAGATGATCATGAATGCAAGTGATGGATGGATAGATGGTGATGCGAAGAAATCCATTTACAAAACTAAGTAAATGTAAAGTGTGATGCGATGGAGTAGGCTCGAAAAATAGTGTGAGTGGATGGGCACAGAAATGATGCAGACGTAATCATGCCACTATAGTTACCATTTCTGACTTGTTTACCTCATTGAAGTGCTTTCTGTACTAAAATATGGCATGAGATGTGATGATATATATCTGCATAATATAAAGGTATTCAGCACAGCAAGGCTTAATAGGGGACTAAAAAGGCACTGCCCAAGGTGTGAAGTATTAATCACATGGTCAGAAAACAATCTAGAAGAACACTACAAACAGCTAGGTGGGAACAATACCATACATGACAATACTTGGAACTGTAAATAGTTAATGCCTATCAATAAGGATGCTTATGTTTCAATGCATAAGCCTCATGATCTCATCAATGACATAAAAGAGAGCCCACATTATACACAAGACTCCTGAAATAACTCCTCAGAGGCCGATGTCCTCTCACCATATTCCCTTTATTTACAAACTCAATTCCACTTCTGAAGTCCTTCGGGTGCAAAATAGAATCGGGAGTGTCAGTAGTCCTAACACCCTTCATTATATATACAGATGAGAATCCCTGATTGGGCAGGCAATCATTATCTTAATCAGGGAGCTCATACTCCAAGAGGCCAATCTTATGGGCCTCATTGAGGTCATTATAGTTCTTGTTTTGACCTCTTCTGCAATCTTCAATAATTCCTTCTTGGTGTCTACTGCAGGCTTTTTCCTCTCGTAGTAGGAAGTAGTCATCTTTCTCCCTAACTCAACACAGCTCCCGGGAACATATTTAGGGAGATGTCAGTGAAAATAGGTGTGACTTCTTGCCTATCTGGAATCCAATCTGTCACTTGTCTTCCTAAATACAAACTCCTTCAACTTGTAAGTTTGGAATGTCTCTTAGAGTTGAGATTATGTCATACAGAATCATATCACACCCAATGCTGCTGAAAAGAAGGAAAACCCTTAAATAAAAAAAGATGAGGTAGCTGAGATCAAAGGCCACCGACAGATGTGCAGCACTTACTGCTCGATTTCCCATGTGCTATTGGATCCTCCCTATCCCTCCCATCTTTACTATGACACTATTAAGCTCTGGGCTATTCAGTTTTTCTTTCTGCTTTTGTTGAGTCTTAAAAGGTTTGGTAGGATAACAGAGTATAATTGGATGTAGGGGAAGAAGTAGGCCATTCAACCCATTAAATCTGCTCTGTCATTCAATGAGATCATGATTAATTTGATCTAAAATGATAAACCTCAACTCCACTTTCCCACCTCATCTCCATAACCTTGATTCCCTTAGAGGTTAAAAATATGTCTGTCCCAGTCTTGAATATACTGAAAGACCCAATCTCTATAACCTTCTGTGATTAAAGAATGCCACAGATCATGGAGTGAAGCATATTCGGGGAAAAATTGTTACTTTTGTTCACATAACAAAAAAAATATAATGCTTGAAACTTTGGTCAAATTTGAATATTTTGCAAACAATATGACTACTGGAAAATATACAACATTAGTAACAGCTCTTGAGGTTTAAGTATTTAAAAGTCATTACCATCTGAAAGTATGATAGGCAACTTGTTAAATGTGTGCCTAATTAAACTCTCTATATAGTATACACATATGTTGATTTATTCTACAATAAATGTCACCAGAAATTCCTTTTTTACACACACAGCCGTCATGGGCCCAAGACCTAAATACTGCTTCAAAAATAATTTAACTGCACTCGACACAAATTAAATACTGCATCCAAATAATCTAATAGTTTTTCACTTGATTAAACTGGTAGGGTTTTAGCTAAAGAATTTAATTAAAATGTTTCAGTGAAGTATGCTTTCTTGTTAACTGTATAAATCCTAGGTCTGATTTATAGCTTTGAAAACATGTGTTCCGCTATTCATTATCAGCTAACAGTTGCCTTTTCTTCTCAACAGTGACAAGAACACTTTGCATTAACATTGGAAAAGTCCAAAAATCAAGAACTGCCAGTCACACATTATATTAAATTGCATTAATAGTTAAAGTACAACTCACCCATCAGAAGGATAATTAGCAGCATTTTTTTCTCTAATCAGTAAACCCTGGGAATGGGCTCTGTATGTGCAAATACTGATAGCTTAAGAACACAGGAGATGATTAGAGAAACGGACAAAAACATAAATGAGGATTTCAGTGTAAGAAGCATGAAAATAGGAGCAGAGGCAGGCAATGTTGAGTAGGTGATTATTGTGATGGAGAGGATATGTCACCATTTCTGCAGTTGATATGAATGTTCAGGAATCAGTGCATTCCTGAATTGTGTTGCTGCTGTATCCTAAAATACAGCAGCAGCTAGTTCAATCAGCTTAACTTAGTGGAGACTTTAGAAGCCCCACCATGCCTGAGTTACCTCAGACTTGACCAACCTCCCACTTTCCATGATCTTGAACTCATCAAAAACCCTCCAATTTCTAACTTGCATCAATCTCCATTCATCCATCACCTTTGTGCTCACACCGACTCCCAATCTGACAATGCCTCAATTTTAAAATTCTGATCCTTTCTTTCAAATATTTAAATGGTTTCATCACTCACTATCTTCGTAACCACCTCAAGCTCTACAAACCTTTTAGGTTTCTGTGTTGCTCGACTTCTTGCACATTCTTTATTTTAATTGCTATATCATTGGCAACAGTGTACGCCAGCTTTGAAATGCCTTCCTTCACTCTTTGCATCTCTACTTCTCTTTCTTCCATTAAGACATTCCTTAAATTCTACCTTTTTGACCAAAATTTTGCTCATCTGTCTTAATGTGTCACAATATTGAAATTGGTTAATGCTCCTGTGAACTGATTTGGGATACTTTACTTTGAATGCAATAGAAAAGCAGGCTGTGGTTGCTGTTGAAGATAGGAGGCCATCCACAGGAACATTGGATTAATCATATAAAGAGGTAACAAGAGTTACAATAATTAGTTTGAAATCAGTCAGCATTAAACTTAAACATGGATCTCTTACAAATTTCAATCGCCACCTAGCTTTTTTATTTAAATGTACATAAACCTAAAATCTGGGGAGTGGGGGGATGCGATTCTGCCAGGAAAACTAAGTGCCCAACAGATAGGAAAACAGCAGAATTTTCTGCTTATTTTTGAGCATACTTACTTGAACAAATCTCCGGCACTCTTTTCTCCATGAGCCCAGGCCCCAATCAGCGTGTTGAGTGGGATCTGCAGGATGCCAGTTGTGAGTCCCGCCACTCCCCCACCCCCCTACCTCTCCGCTGAAGTCTGTCTTTTGCCCAGGTCACTGTGTCCAGGCCTTTACCAGCCAAATATATGGAATATTCTCCTCCTTGGAGGAGATTCCTGGCAAGTAACATTCACTTAGCTAATAGGAATGAAGCCATTCCAAAATACAATGATTGACTTGTTACGGGAACATTTTTAGAAACCGCCGTTGGTGCAATTTGTGGGAAACTCCTTTTCTTTTGCTTATTTGTCTGAAACTAATTTCTTACCCACATTGCCAAGAACTGTGTGTTCTAAACTGAGCCTCTTGTGATCTAAACTTAACTTCATGGCATAATTTTAATATTGATTGATCAAAGATCCTGCCAAGGTCCAGTAGAAACAATTCCAAAAATACTAGTTTCAGTAGAATTATTTCACTTAAATGAATAAATATTCAAGGTTTCTGTTTAGATCTTGGGAGTTCCTCATTTTGTATTTTATGTATAATATACTGTAAAAATCAATATTTTAAGAAGTTATGGCTATTCTATAAATAATCTCAATGTGGCTCATTGATTTATGCATGCTGAAATAAATAAGTAAAAAATTATCAACTTGAATAGGTAAATCATTTGATTTCCCCTTGTAATTTTGTAAATTAAATAAACATTGCAATGTATAATTTAGTATAAATTAAATGCTTCTCTTCCCAATGTAGCTGTTCAGCTGTCCTCACTAACCATTCAGATCCAGCTTTCATAAATCTTAATTTCTAAACTTAGTTGCTCGATTGATGTCACATCTTTCACATTGATGGCTATTGTGCAAAATGTGTTCAACCTTACCTTTTGTTCATATTGTATTTTCCAATCATATAGGCTCGAGTCCTTTTACGTACCTTTCACTTTACATTCTGTGTGCTCCCTAGCAATGCCAATGCTTACTTTATATCCTCTTCTCCTGCTGAGACGATCACAGAAATAGACTTGAGTACCACATGGTAGGCTCACCTGCATTCAAAGGATGGACTATACTGAATTTTGTGATAGATATCCCTTCTGCTAAATTGATTAAGCCAATTGACACCGACCTCCACCAATACCCTTCCCCATTGTCCTTTAGTTAGATGAGACTACTCTCACTCAACTGGTTTCATTCTTATTTATCTAATCACTTCCAAAGTATCATTCACAATGGCCTGTCTTTCCATCTCTGTACTATTTCCTTGGATTCCTCCTATTTTTCATTTATATACTGCTCCTTCGTGACTTCATCTGAAAACGTAGCTTTAGTTTACACATGTACACAGACAACATCTTGCTCTCATTACCACCTGTCTCATTCTTTTTACTGAGTTAAGTTTTAGAGCATAAACAAAATATACTAACATCAAGAATGCAACAGTGATGTACGGCAAAAATTATCTTGCATTTATTATCTTTTCTTTTTCAATATTTCTGGCAATGTCCACCTAGATGATTTGTCTGTTTAATAAGCTTAAAATGATACAATAAAGGTTCCAATTATGATTTACCAGAATGGCCTGATTGACTCAGAACAGTGGAAAAATTCAGATAAGCTACCCCTCTTGATAGAATGGTAAGTTGTCAGTGAGAGAGAAATTTTGTTCTACCATTTTAGAACCTGCCTTTTGGCCAGCCGCTTTAAAACATACAACAGAAATTAATGGAGCCATCGTTCAGATACATTCCTAGATAAATTATTTCTTGAGCCTATATAGCTGTGAGGTACAAACATCTGTATCAGCAAAACTGGAGCCCAGAATTATAGATAGCCTGATGTTAGTGAAAACACAAGTAAATTCCAAAGATGTGTGGGTTAAGTTGATTGGCCATGGCAAATTGCTCCTTGTGTCGGGGGGATTAGTAGGGTAAACATATAGAGTTATGGGAATACGGACTGGATGGGATTGTGGTTGGTGCAGGTTAGATGGGCTTAATGGCCTCATTCTGTACTGTAGGAATTCTATGATTCTTATGATTAAAACTCTGATTTTCCTCTTATAAGAGAAGCAATAATCACTGTAACAGATGTTTGGGAGTTAGTATATTTTGATAATGATATTCTGACTGTCACATCTACTATAATTGTAAAGATGCCATCATGAATTTTAAATAAATTTATATCTGTTAAAGTTAATTTCTTAGTCACAAGTAAGGCTTACATTAACACTGCAATGGAGTTACTGTGAAATTCATCATTGTCATCACACTTTGGCACCTGTTTGAGTCAATGCACTTAACCAGCACATCTTTCAGAATGTGGGAGGGGAAACCAGAGCACCCGGAGGAAACCTATGCAGACACAGGGAGAATGTACAAAGTCCACACAGACAGTGACACAAGTGGGAAACCAAACCCGGGTCCCTGGCGCAATGAGGCAGCGTGGCTAACCATTGTACCATCATGCTACCCCTGAGTGTCAAGAACAAATATTTTTCATTGTTAAATAAATTTAAAACCTTAAATGTCTGAAGAATTTAAAGCACCAAGAATTCTTTGTTTTGTTAGAAAATGTGTAGTAGTATTTAATGAATTAAAACTTTTGAAAGACTATGAAATATTCTATTATGTTCTAATTCCATGTTACACAATAAAGTTCAATTTGTTCAACCTTCATTCAATTGATAAAGATTAATTTTTTTTTGTTTTCTAACTACATTTCTCAAGATTCCTTCAATGCAAAACAATGCTGTTGGAATGTGAAATACATAACAGCCTGCAAAAGCAGATGGTGTTTACTTCAGTGTTTAATAATTGCTGTACATATTTAGACAATGTTATTAGTTATTAATAGTTCTGTTAAAATACCATTATTTTAATAAAATATAGCCTTAAATTAAGGTTATGTACATTGAAATTTTAGCTTTCACTAATGTCTTTCGTCAAGGTAAGAGAGAACTTATATTGTCACTGCTGGTTTGGAGCTGCATATCTCTCATGACACGTTGCTGCAGCTCCACTGTGTCCTCAGAGCTTGAATTGTTGAGCTTATGTTAAGAAAATATTACTTGGAGACAAATGAATAGGTGATACGACATTAGTTAGCTCATTGCTGATATTTTCTGTAATCCACTTGTAAATCATTACTACTATACACTTTATCATGAAGAAGGGGGCAGCATGGTGGCACATTGATTAGCACTGCTGCTTCACAGCACCAGGGATCCGCGTTCAATTCCAGCCTCGGGTCATTGTCTGTGTGGAGTTTGCACATACTCCCTGTGCCTGTGTGGGTTTCCTCCGGGTGCTCCAGTTTCTTCCCATAATCCAGAGATGTGCAGGTTCGGTTGGTTGGCTATGCTAAATTGCCCCTTGTTTGCAGGGGGGATTAGCAGGGGTAAATATATGGGGTTATGGGAATCGGGCCTGGGTGGGATTGTGATCGGTGCAGATTCAATGGGCTGAATGACCTCCTTCTGCACTGTGTGGATTCTATGATTCTAAGAACATCTTGCTTCATTTTTTAAATGAATAACTTATGGGATGTAGGTGCCACTGGCAAGGCTAGAATTTATTCTCTTGAGAAGATGGTAGTAAGCTGTCTTCCTGGACTACTGCCGTCCATGTGGTGTAGCTACACCCACAAGGCTGTTAGGTAAGAAGGGTGTTGCAGGATTTGGATCCAGTGATAGCGAAGGAACAGCATTTATAGTTTCAAGTCAGGATGGTATGTGGCTTGGAGAGGAATTGGTATTCAAGAGAGCATTAGGCGATTACGTGAATCGAAAAATGTGCAGGAGTAAGGGCAAAGGGCAGGGAAGTGGTACTATGTCATGTTTGGAGAACCAGTGCAGACATGATGGGCCAAATGGCCTCCTCCTGCACTGTATTGATCCTGTGATTATGGTGATGTCCCCATGTCTCTGCTATCTTTCTTAGTGGTAGAGACAACAGGTTTGGAAAGTGCTGTTGAAGGAGGCTTGTTGAATTGTTTCAGTGCATCTTGTAGATGGTATACACTGCTGTCACTCTGCGCCAGCATGAGATGGAGTGAATGTTTCAGATGGCTGATGTGGTGCCATTCAAGCCCGTTGCTTTATCCTGGATTGTGTCAAGCTTCTTGAGTTGTTGGAGTTGCATCCATTCATACAAATGGTGAGTGTTCCATTAAAAGCTTGAGCCTAGTTGGGTTACTGTTTCAGATGTCATGCTTTATAATCTCTGGCACAACCTCAACCCACCAGTTTTTGGAAGGTATAATTCAGCCCTGTGTATCATTTACTAATTCATGTCCAAAGTCATAATATCATTGTTCTGCTTAATAACATGAAGGACACCTACTTGATAAAACTGAACAGACAACATGGCACATTGCAGTACTACCTTTAAAGCAGTCAAATGGATGAACATTGACTACTGAGATACCTTTGACTACGATCAATATCACTTGTAATGCTTAAGTTGCGTTCATTAAGGTGTTGCAAATCTGCCACAGCTTTATGAAGAACCTCAGGCTTCATAAGTGCTATTTTCATTCATTCCCTGATAGCTATGTTTGGAATAGTGGACACAACATGCAGGATACTAATTATACCATGGGTGCCAATTTACATCAGGATCGTCCTTACCCGCTGAGTATTATCAGCATTTTCCATTTGTATTTCAGATTTCCAGCTTCCGCAAGGAAAGTTTTTCCTTTGCTGATCATAATAAAATATGCCTTGCTATACTTGAAATAGATCCTAAAGTTCATTAAATTCTGTTTCTGATATTTGCAATAGGATCACAAGTGATGATACATTTCAGTATTGTACATCCCAGAATTCACTGAGTCAGGAAGGAATATCTTATTAGAATGGGGAAGGTGGAAGCATCTCTGGTATCAATATGCAAATGCCAATGTAAACGCAGCTATTTGCATGTCCTTGGGGAAGGGGTTATCCTAGGTATCCCCCAAACATCTTAATGGTCTTTTTAGCACCCTGAGCAAAAGGAATATTTTGCATTATATTAATGAAAGCTCTTTAGAGGATGACATTGTCAGGAAGATCACTCACTCATGGGCTCCCATCACTATGCTATGTTCCCTCCCAGCTGAAGAAAGGGAACATATACTTTGGATAGATGGAGTCTTTGGTTCCTTTACAAGGCATTAGACATCGTCTGGAGACAGTGGAGATGAGCACAAGTGAACCTGTGCTATTTTCCTGGGGGCTCCACTGAGTCAGTCTCAAGGAATTTGGGGCTATTATGGTGATTTTAAGATTTTTTGTTGTTTTCTACTTTTTTTACAGTACTCAACCCTTGCAGGTGTGAGGATAATCAACAGCACAGATGAATGCAACCTGAAAACACCAAAATCACAACGAAGTATTTTATGTGAAGCAATTTTGCAACATATTTTTTACTTTTATGGTTGCACAAATGGATTTTAAAATGTTTAAGTTCCTCTGCTAATTTTGTAACATTATGCATAGACTAATAAAAAACACTAATGGAAAACCAATAGCTATCTGAATTTACACAGAATGTCAATTTCCCAAAGTAAATAAATTGCGTCATCTTTAAATAACCACCTCTTATTTTAACAACTCCGTTTTAATGACTGCATGTCCGACCTTTCTGTTGATAATTTGCACATGCTGGCCCTATTTTAATGAAAATGCAAGTGCATTAAAAAATTAAACCTTTTATTATGTTTGCTTTATATATTTTTATAAAGCTCAAATGGACATTGAGATTACCTGCAAAGATATATTGTTCAATTATTAATAGCAAGCTGTTTGCTATTTGTGAACAAATAATGAATTCTAAATTATATAAAGCATGCTTTCTATGTTCTGTAACTAGAAAAAACAAGCAAGAAACACTCATGGAAAATTAAGGTTGCATACAGAATAATTGAAGGAAAAGAAATGAACACATGTCCCTTTTTAAGATTAAACAATTAAACACTCTTGGATGTTATGTAAAATCAAATGACAAAACATTGTAATTTCCTAGGGAGAAAAAACATTTTTAAACGGAAGTTGGAACAGAATACTTCGTGATTATTTTCTGGATGGATGGTAGCAGATTTATTGTGGTTATGTCAGTTGAAAATCATTTATTACGTAAATGAGAATCTTCTGCGTCAGTTATTTTACTGCCTCCCTAGATCACTTTAATGTAGCATGGTTTCTTCCTCAGAACCTTACCTCACTATATTAACTGTTGCTGCCAATGATTTTCGAGGAGAACAGTATGTTATATTTTCTTACAGATGTGCCAAGGAGTTGTCACAAGCTGATAAAAGGAACATCTTATCAGCATGAATGCTTATAATGGAGAAAAACATCAAGGCTCATTCACAGACAGTACACTGACAAAGGGAAAGCAGAGTTACTGCAACAATCAGCAGGATAGTACTCATGTTGACAGTGAAAGTCAAGTACACTGGAAATCTACTTTGTATACTTATTCCGTTCACAAATGAAGCAAGATTAAAACAGTGACCTAGCAGTTCTGACATGCATCACCGTTTTATCTGGATGCTAAGCAGCTGCCTAAATCTCCAAAATAGTGGGCAACAAGTGGACACAGGCTACAAGCTGCAAGCATGCCACTTGTTTAGGGATTTGGACTGGGTACTAAACCCCAGAATAAGAAAATTCTTGTTGAGGAAAAGGACACTTGCCAATTTAGAATGCAAACTGACAAGTTTTATTGAACAACTAACATTAATAGTTGTTAATGCATTAATGCATTCCATTAGTCGAAGCATTGCATAATAATATGTTATATAGTCAAACATGTGTCTTTCTGTGGTCTACAGGAGCTCAAAGATCTCTTCTTGATTCCTTGAACCTGGACTCAATTTACGGCCTCTTCAAGATTTCGGCTTAGTTAACTCTAACATACATAAAAATTCCTTTGCAGATTTAAGACTTCAACTCTTCAACTCTTCTTTCCTAATCTGCCTTAACATCTGTAACTTTCAGTCCACCTTAACTGCTGAAGTTGTACATTTCACATTTGATTGATGAAAGTTGCACTGTCTCTCTCTCTCTCAAACTGCATACTTAATAGCTGCTGTTAAGTGTTCTAGCTCTCTCCCTCTTTCTCCATTTCAAGCTGAAAACTACTTCCTTACAAAGGTATTGATTTTAGGATTATCAGTTGGGTTCACAACATGGCTTATTTATGCATGCTAGAAGCCACATATATTCATGCACAAGGCCCTTTCCTTGATCACAGAAGGAATATGCTGGTACATTGCACCGTTTTCAATTAAACAAAAGTTTAGGAACAGCTATTCCTTGGTTCGTTCCCCACGATAATGTCTTGACCAGAGTTGACCTAGCTTACTTTGAATTTGAACAATAGCTTGACAATTAACTGTTCCCTACTGCATTCTCTATGATAACACTTCTAGCAATCTCAAACCACATGTCAACCAATCAATACTTTCTTCTCTTGCAGGATAAATTGTTCCTTTTACTGTTAATAAGCTTGCGATCTGCCCTGCTGAGTGCAAGATGAAAAACTTAGACAGCAATATTCATTTCTCTTAAAAGCCATAATAGCCCCAGTATTAGTCCTATAGCCCTATTACTGCATTTTAATACTGATATCTACACTGGATTCTTACAGCAATCCTCAATCTGTGACAATTATTTTTGTCACTTCTGGGTTCTTATGGCAATCTCCAACCCATGACAAGTGCATGTCGACTGGCAATGTCCTAGGCAAATGCTAACCTCCTACCAAGTGCCCACTCCTAATTATGTCTCCTGCCAAAATACCCCTAGCAAGTGTCCCGTGACAGCTGCTACCTTTTGGCAAATACTAAAAACTCTAGTCTTGCTCCCTTATTTTTGTACCATTTTTGGAAGCAGTTTTTGCAATATTCAACCTAAATATGTACACTAGTGTCAATGCAACTAATAACTTCTAACCAAGTATTTGCAATTCATCACCCAATGAAAAGATTGTTCTGGCTTTCTGCAATAAACTAATTTTACCTTTTAAACCACAGGCCCTGATACATATAACCCTCGGGCCATCCTTCTAGCCAATCAGCATTGCAGTCTTGGCTTTGGTTTATGCTAAGGATAAATTAACTGGAGCCCAAATGTGCCCCAGCTTTAACTCCACTTTCTTTCTTAAATCTACAGAACAGCATTTTGGCACTTAAAAGATATGTCAACATTTCAACTTCTTAACAATATTCTGATAATACAAACATATTACGTCACAAATCTATGTTTAAGTTTATTAAGTTCAAGTCTATTTATTAGAGCCACAAGTGGGCTTACATTAAGACTGCAATGAAGTTACTGTGAAAATCACCTAGTTGCCATACTCTAGCGCTTGTTCGGGTACACAGAGAGAATTTAGCATGGGCAATGCACCTAATTGGCACACCTTTTGGTCTGTGGGATGAATCTGGAACACCCGGAGGAAACCCATGTAGACATAGGGACAATTCGTCACATCACCCAAGGTCAGAATTGAACCCAGGTCCCTGGCGCTGTGAGGCAACAATACTAACCACTGTACCATCACTGTATATGTGAGTGCTCCTTTCAAGATACCCAGGAATTTTTTTTTATTAAACTGTATTTCTGAATGTGGAACTGGGTTCAGAATGGGAAAATGATTGCCCTGATTTACTTTTCTGCAATTGCTCGATATTCAATTGCACTTCACCTGCATGTTGTTCTTGGAAGCTTGCTGTTTCAATGAGGCCTGAGGCCCAATATCAAGTGGAGAAGAGGGAGTAATTCATTAATACAGGGCCACTTCCACAATGTGCACTGAGTTCTTTAATGATGTGAAGAAAGTGACTTAGGTCATACACTTAATGGCCCATGGAGCTGCCTTATCCCCAGGGAATCAATGCAAATCTGTGGAACAAATTCCTTCCCTGGTGTGTCCAATATTTCTGCCCATTTCCTGTGGGTTTCTCTTTCTCCTGGTCAATCTCAGGACCTGGTGAGAAGACAGCTAGATCACTATGGATATGTGTTTTTTCTTATTTTAACTACTAATGCCCAGGCCAGGTGGGGTACAATTAATTAGTCAGAGACAAAATAACTACTTTGCTTCCAATCTGTAATTAAAGATATTTTAAAGCACTGAAATATGGCAAAAATATGGAGCCGAAATTGACATCACAAACACCTTAATAAACTAAAAATATTAACCAGGGGAAAAAAAACTTTACTGAAGAGAGAACTTAGAATCTGCCTTTCAAAGGACAAAATATGCAAATCTTTCAATCTCGTTTTTATATTTTTGACTAACCATTCCCCTCCCCAGTACAGTCAGGTTTCCCTTGACTCTAAGAACATCATTAATCCTGCAAGCTATTCCTCCTTGTTTGGCACTTTGGAAGTGCATCAGGCACTTAGATGGTCATGTATCAGAAATGTAGTGCATTGTGATTTGATAATCTGATTGGAATGTAACTTCTAAATACTTCCATTACTGGGGTAAATTTTGACTGTGTGCCATCCTGTAAAGTCGGTACTAACTAGAACTACTCCATGACTAAAAGGAAATGAAAGAAAGAATTGTATTTACAGAATACTTTTCACAGCTTCAGGGTGTCTCAGAGTGATTAAATACTTTTGAAGTGTCATCACTTGAAGTGTTGTAATAGATTATCAAAAGTATAAAACTGAGATGCTGTAACTTAATCTTTGTTTTGTTATTTATTAGTCACAAGTAAGGCTTAATTAACACTGCAATGAAGTTACTATGAAATTCCCCTCGTCACCATACTCTGGGCCTGTTCAGGTCAATGCATTTAACCAATATGTATTTCAGATTGTGGGAGGAAACCGGAGCACCTGGAGGAAACCTAGGCAGACACAGGGAGAAAGTAAGGGGTTTGGATGGTGTGGAGTTTGTTAGGTGTGTTCAGGAAGGTTTCCTGACACAGTACGTGGAAAAGCCTATGAGAGGAGAGGCTGTACTTGACCTGGTGCTTGCTAATGAGCCAGGGCATGTGTCAGATCTCACGGTAGGTGAGCATCTTGGGAATGGAGATCATAATTCTATCTCTTTCACGATAGCGATGGAAAGAGATAGGATCAGATAGGACAGTGTATGTCTGGAGTAAGGGGAAATATGAAAACATTAGACAGGTAATTGGACGCATAAACTGGAAGGAGGTGTTCCTGGGGAAGAGTACAGAAGGAAAGTGGTGGTTTTTCAAGGAATGTTTGTCTAGGGCACTGCAAGACAACATTCCGAGGAGTCAAGGAGGTTCTGGTAGGACGCGGGAACCGTGGTGCACGAAGGTAGTGGTGAACCTATTTAGGAAGAAAAAAACGGTATATAAAAGGTTCAGATAGCTAGGGGATGTTAGGGATCTAGAGGAGTATAAGGTGTGTAGAAGGGAACTTAAAAAGGAAATTAGGAGAGCCAGAAGGGGTTATGAGAAGGTCTTGGCAGGTAAGATTAAGGAGAATCCCAAGGCCTTCTACAAATATGTGAAAAGTAAAAGGATGAGAAGAGAAGGGATAGGACTTATAAAAGGTGAAGGGGGAAAAGTCTGTGTGAATCCGGAAGAAATGGCAGAGGTGCTTAACAAGTACTTTGCCTCGGTATTCACAGTGGAAAGTGAACTGGGAGATTGCACTGCAGGTTTGCGGCATACGGAAAAGATTTAGTATGTGGATGTTAGGAAAGAGGATGTGTTAGACCTGTTAAATTCTATCAAGATAGACAAGTCGCCGGGACCGGATGGGATGTACCCCAGATTATTGTGGGAGGTGAGGGAAGTGGTTGCAGAGCCCCTGGCGATGATCTTTGCATCGTCCATGGAAACGGGAGAGGTTCCGGAGGATTGGAGGATTGCGGATGTGGTTCCTATCTTTAAGAAAGGGAACAGGGATAGTCCAGGAAATTACCGACTGGTGAGTCTGACTTCAGTGGTTGGTAAGCTGATGGAGAGGCTTCGGAGGGATAAGATATATGAACATTTGGAGAAGTTTGGACTGATTAGAAATAGTCAGCATGGTTTTGTCAAGGGCAGGTCATGCCTTACGAGCCTAGATGAGTTCTTCGAAAATGTGACTGAACACATTGACGAAGGAAGGGCGGTGGACGTAGTGTACATGGACTTTAGTAAGGCATTTGATAAGGTCCCACATGCAAGGGTTCTGGAGAAGGTGAGAGGGCATGGGATACAAGGGGCTTTGGCCTCGTGGATCCAGAACTGGCTTGCCGGCAGAAGGCAGAGAGTGGTGGTGGATGGGTCTTGTTCTGCATGGAGGTCGGTAACCAGTGGAGTGCCCCAGGGATCTGTTCTGGGACCCCTGCTGTTTGACATTTTCATAAATGACCTGGATGAGGAAGTGGAGGGATGGGTTAGCAAGTTCGCCGATGATACAAAGATCGGTGGTGTTGTGGATGGTCTGGAGGGATGCCAAAAGTTGCAGCGGGACATTGACAGGATGCAAGACTGGGCGGAGAAGTGGCAGATGGACTCCAACGCAGATAAATGTGTAGTGGTCCATTTTGGCAGGAATAATGGGATGAAGGAGTACAATATAAGGGGTAGGAGTCTTAGCTGTGTTGAGAGCAGAAGGATCTCGGGGTCTGGGTCCATAGGACTCTTAAATCGGCCTCGCAGGTGGAGGAAGTGGTCAAGAAGGCGTACAGTGTACTGGCCTTCATTAATCGAGGAATAGAGTTTAGGAGTCAGGAGTAATGATGCAGCTCTATAAGACTCTTGTCAGACCCCAGTTGGAGTATTGTGCGCAGTTCTGGTCGCCTCATTATAGGAAGGATGTAGAGGCTATTGAGAGAGTTCAGAGGAGATTTACAAGGATGCTGCCTGGATTGGGAGGCAGGCCTTATGAAGATAGGTTGAGGGAGCTGGGACTCTTCTCATTGGAGAGACGTAAGTTGAGAGGCGACCTGATAGAGGTTTATAAAATGTTGAGAGGGATAGATAGGGTGGACTCTCAGAGACTATTTCCCCAAGCTGAAATGGTCACTATGAGAGGACACAGATTTAAGGTGCAGGGAAGCAAATACAAAGGAGAGGTCAGGGGTAGGTTTTTCACTCAGAGGATGGTGAGTGAATGGAACCAACTGCCGTTGGAGGTTGTTGAGGCAAACCCGCTGGGGTCTTTTAAGAGACTTCTGGATGAGTATATGGAAAAGAATAAGATAGGGGGTTATAGATAGGTCTGTGGATTGGTAGATGTGATTGGTGCAACTCATGGGCCAAAGGGCCTGTTTGTGCTGTATTATTCTATGTTCTAAAGTGCACACTCCACACAGACAGTGACCAAGCCAGGATCAAATCCAGGTCTCTGGCACTGTGAGGCAACAATGCTAATCACTGTGCCACATAATCTGTTGTGGTGTGTGTGTGTGTGTGTGTGTGTGTGTGTGTGTGTGTGTGTGTGTGTGTGTGTGTGTGTGTGTGTGTGTGTGTGTTAAACCTACTGAACAAACATTCTGCAATTTAGATGTGAGATTAATTATTTGTATTGCTTGTTTATTCAAACAAAGAGCTAGATTTTTCCGCAGGCTCTGGGACCCTGACATCAAACAAAATTGTTGATTCCCGGTGGTGGAATGCATTAGGGAAGCTGTCACAATGCAGCTCCACCACTATTTTCCTGGCTCTGCTGTTTCTAAGCCCACAGTCACAAGGCTGGGAAAATTCAGCCCAGAATTTCAGAATATCAACTAACTCCATTCTCATTTACATAATATTTAAATCTATGTCTCAATGTTGATATCAAGTATTACTTTGGTATTTAGCGCTTTCTCTCCCTTTGCAGGACTGACTGGGCCTTGCACTATCTGCAGTTAAGAACATGCCTGGAAAAACTGAGCTCTGCTTCCATCAAAACTGCTTGTCAGCTTGCACAGTCACCCATCTAACATAACACTACCAAGCTTTCTGTTCTTTATGGGAAGGCACCAAAGCTCCACTTGGAATCTGAGACAGAGTGGATGAAAACCATATTCATAGAGAGCCTTTGATACTGATATAACTAATGATGTAACAACAATGTAATATCACATAACTAAGAGACTGCAATCTGGTGATAAGCTCATGTCGAGAGCTGATATATATACAGATCTGTAAATAAACAAGAATGGATTTTATGAATAGCAGTCTATGGTAAGAAGAAACTCCTGAAAGAACTCTATCTAATCCCCAAACTCAAAATGAAACAATATTGATACATATTTTTTAATTCATTGACAGAACATGAATATCACTGATAGTGCCAGCATTTATTGCCCATCCCAAACTACCCTCCATTTCAGAGGGTGTTTGAGAGTCTGAAGTCACACATAGTGCAGGCCAGGTAAGGGCAGTATATTTCCCACTTACCTAGTAAGGATATTAATGAATCAGACAGATTTTTTAAATGTCAACAACATTTTCGTGGTCATCAATAAACTTGTAATTCCAGATTTTTTTTTTACTTCAAAATTCATCATCTGCTAATGTGGGATTCAAACCCAAGTTCCCAGATCATGCCGTAGCTTTCTGGGTTATTAGTTCAGTGACAATACCTCTATGCCACAGCCTCCCACATATGACATAACATTTTGTTGTTTGGACATACAACAACAGTTAACATATAACAATCAAAAGGGAAGCAGTTCTCGGGGAAATGCTTTTCATCCAAGTTACTTTCGTAATACCATTATTGAAAGGTTAGAGTGAAACCCTTGGAGAGTAGGTGCAAACTAGATGGGCTGAATGGCCTCCTTTGCACTGTGGGGATTTTATGAGAGATTCTGTGGGATAGTTGATGGAATTTAAATCAATCAATAAATCTGAATATCAAGTTAGTTTCAGTAATGGTGACTCTGTCCACTATCGATTTGTGGCAACCTTGCTTTTCATTAGACAATAGTTTGTGTTGTGGTGGTTGACTCTGTGCAAGCATTGCCTGGTGTGGAGCAGGAACCCCATTCTGGCATGATAATATTTGCTGCAGAGGAAGACAGTGGATTGGGAAAGTGCTTGATTCACTGGTCTGTTTTTTCTGGGTCCTCTTCCACCCAGCTGAGCTTTTTGTTTCTGCTCACCTCTTCCAATGCCCTGCCAAGCAATCAACTTCAAGAGGTCTTGGCTGTCAGTAACTATCTTCTGGTTGTCAGTGTCAATATCTTCATATTTTATTTACAAGTATTTTTGTAGCAGAGGTAAGGAAGCCCAGGAGTTGTGATCCAGTGGCCAATCCAGTCCGTGGAAGATGTTTGGATTATGGTCATCAACCATCCAATGAACATGGTCAAACCAATGCAGATCTTGTTGGCTCAGAAATTAGTTGCTGATGGAATTAGCAAGCTCCAGGATTTCTGAGTTGGTGACCTTGCCCTGCCAAAACAATACCAAGAATATATCTGAGATAGGGAAGGGGGAAACTTTCAGATTTAGCCTTCTTATCTGCCAAGCATGTGTTCTCCAGGTATCATCACTGTAAAAGCATGCACTGAGGACAGTGGATTGGTAGACTCACAGTTTGGTGATCACAGTCAGTTTGCAATTGCTCTCTTATTCAGCAATTGGACTTAACAACTGCAGCTTTTGTAATGCATGTGTTGATTTCAACATCAAATGACAGACAACTGTCATTAATTGGACAAAGAAGGTAGGCTAAGTGGGGAAGGGGCAGTGTGGAGACAGTACCCAGGGAAGTGGCTGGTGGGTGGGAGGAGTGTCTTAAAGGGCAGGGTCAGTAATGTTGACTGTGGGGTCCTGGAGGATGAACCGAGGGTACTGATGATAGGAAGAAATACGGTACATTTATTCATTAGTGTCACAAGTAGGCTTCATTAACACTGCAATGAAATTACTGTGAAAATCCCATATGCGGCACACTCCAGTGCCTTTTCAGGTACACTGAGGGAGAATTTAGAATGGCTAATGCATCTAACCAGCGTAGCATGTCTTCCAGACTATGGGAGAAAACTGGAGTATCTGGAGGAAATCCACACAGATTTGGGGAGAACGTGCAAACTCCGCACAGACAGCTGGGAATTGAAACCAAGTCCCTGGCATTGTGAGGCAGCAGAGGTAACCATTGTTCCACTGTGCCACCACAGTCAGAAGGGAGAATGGGATGGGGTAGGCTGGCAGATCAGAGTGAGTGCATGTTAGGTGAAAGTCTCATGGCAGATATCAAGAGGATGAGTAGACAAGTGACTCAGATAATATGGAGGGGTAATGTTAAGGTGGACATAAGAATGGTAATGCGTGTTAGCTCTGGGGGGAAGGAGGTACATGGAAGTGAATCATAATAGAATCCAGAATATCAGAGAAGGTTCGAGGATGATAGAGGAGAGAGGAATGGTGATATGGAGTTGGTGACAGAGGGAGGATAGAAAATGGTGAAGTGAGTCTGAAAAGTAACATACACCATTTTTCTAAACTGAAGTTGACCACATGGTTAGCCAGTCAGTAAGATGCCTCAATGTGGTAAGAGGGTTGGTGGAGTTCAAGGTCAGCACAAGTTGCCAACTAACGGGGCACCCTAATAGTTATGAGATAAGTGGACATCAAAGATTCTCAGTTATGTTCTGTTCACTATGATGAAGCCCCATGGATGCAGGTTATTGTCAACGAAAGGCTTTTCACACATAGCTGTCATCATCCTAGTCAAAGAGCAATGTCTCCATGTTCATCTATGAATGAGAGGATCACCCATTTTTCTCCTCCAGGTGTCTTTCATGTGGAAGGAGTGCGGTGGATTGGGGATGACGCATCTAGGTGAAAGCTAAGCAAAAGGCTTGCCACTGGCTTGATATCTTTGAAATGGGAGTAAACCTCTAAAGAACATGCTCACTAAATATATCATTTCAGTTTGTTCACGGATCCACTAAGGCATTGATGATGCAGGCTCCAGGCAATACTGTTTTTGTACTGGTTCTCATCCAGATGAGAAGTAGCCAGTTGGCATAGGGCCAGAAGGAGCAAGGGCCTGAGCAGCAAGAGGCAGTAGCGCCTCTAGAAAGTCAAGATGCTAGTAACGTCGACCATTGCAAAGGTAGTATTGGCCCAACATGTCTGTATTGCAAGTAGTGTTTTTACTTAGAAATGAGTCAGAGGGAATGCCAGAGGTACCCTTATAACTCTTAGATGTGATTGGTCATATCTGCAGCTTTCCCAGTATGAAATATGGGTGCTAGGACATTAAAAAGATACTGCAAAACATCTAGCCTTGTATTTGAATGCAGTTTAAATATGGTACCAGGATCTTTGACCCCTCAGATAACAGCAGAGCAGACAAATTCTTGCTCACCCTGGCGCAAGATTTGCCAACATCGTCACGGATGCATAATTAATGAGCTAGAGTAGCAGATAATTGTGTGTATTAGGCCATTGCACTGATTTTCCTGTCTGATTTTCCTGGACTTGCTACAGGCTCTGACATTCATCATGATGAAGTGCTTTGGAAGTCTAGTCATAGCACGAATCAATTCTAGCTTTCTGCACTGCCTGGATCCACTACAGTTTGCCTTCTGCCGCAACAGGTACTTAGCAGATACCATTTCCCTGGCTCTGCATTCAACCCTGTACACCTGAATAACAAAGACATCTGGTCAGACTCCTATTTATTGACTGCAACTCAGCCTTCCTATGAAACTCATCTCCAAACTCTGTGACCTGGGCCTCAGCTCCTCTCTCTGTGACTGGACCCTGAACTTCCTAACTCACACAGTACAATCAGTAAGGATAGGTAACAACACCTTCTCCATGATCATCCTCAACATTGGTGCCCTACAGTGCTGTGTTCTCAGCCCCTTATATACTCCTTATACACCTAGGACTGTGCAACCAAATTCCACTCCAACTCGTTTTTCAAGTTTGCTGTTGACACTTCCACTGTGGGTCTAGACAGAGTATGGAATGAGATAGAGAATCTGGTGAACTGGTGTAGCAGTAATAATCTCTCCCTCATTGTCAACAAAATGAAGGAGATTGTCATTGAGGTCAGGACGCATAGACAAGAACATATCTCTGTCTACATCAATGGGGACAAAGTGGAAATGGTCAACAGCTTCAAGATTTTAGGTGTCCAACAACCTGTCCTGCTCCTTCCATGTCAACACTATCTTTAAGGAAGGCCACTTACATAGAACATAGAACAATACAGCACAAACAGGCCCTTTGGCCCACGAGTTGTGCCAATCACATCTACCAATCCACAGACCTATCTATAACCCTCTATCCTATTCTTTTCCATAAACTCATCCAGAAGTCTCTTAAAAGACCCCAGTGAGTTTGCCTCAACAACCTCCAACGGCAGTCGGTTCCATTCATTCACCACCCTCTGAGTGAAAAACCTACCCCTGACATCTCCTTTGTATTTGCTTCCCTGCACCTTAAATCTGTGTCCTCTCGTAGTGACCATTTCAGCTCGGGGAAATAGTCTCTGAGAGTCCACCCTATCTATTCCTCTCAACATTTTATAAACCTCTATCAGGTCGCCTCTCAACCTACGTCTCTCCAGTGAGAAGAGTCCCAGCTCCCTCAACCTATCTTCATAAGGCCTGCCTCCCAATCCAGGCAGCATCCTTGTAAATCTCCTCTGAACTCTCTCAATAGCCTCTACATCCTTCCTACAGTGAGGCGACCAGAACTGCGCACAATACTCCAACTGGGGTCTGACAAGAGTCTTATAGAGCTGCAACATTAATTACGCTTACACTTCTACTTTCTCAGAAGATGAAGGAAATTTGGCATGTCAAATATGACTCTCACTAACTTTTACAGATGCACATAGAAAGCACTCTTTCTGGCTGTGTCATAGCTTGGTATGGCTCCTGCTTTGCCCACGACCACAAGAAACTACAAAAGGTCATGAATATAGCTCAAACCAGCCTCCCATCCCTTGGCTCTGTCTAAACTTCCCACTGACTCGGCAAAGCAATCAGCATAATTAAGGACCCCATGCACCCCAAACATTCTCTCTTCCGCCTTCTATCTGGAAAAAAATACAAAGGTCTGAGGTCATGTGCCAACCAACTCAAGAATAGCTTTTTCCCTGCTGCCATCAGACTTTTCAATGGACCTACCTTGCATTACTAAGTTGATCTTTCTTTAAAACCTAGCTATGATTGTAACACTACCTTCTGCACTCTCTCATTTCCTTCTCTATGAATGGTATGCTTTGTATAGTGCACAAGAAACAATACTTTTCACTGAATACTAATACACGTGACATTAATAAATCAAATCAAATTTTTAGCATCCGACTACATCATTAAGAAAACAGATCAAACTAGGCAGAAAGTGTTTATTTATTAATTCGTGTCATAAGCAGGAAGCTTACATTAGCACTGCAATGAAGTTATTGTGAAAATCCCCTGGTCAGCACACTCCAGCACCTGTTCAGATGCGCTGAGGAAGAATTTAGCATGGGCAATCCACCTAACTAGTACATCTTTCAGACTGTGGGAGGAAACTGGAGCACTTCAGAGAAAACACACGCAGACACAGGAAGAATATGCAGACTCTGCACAGTTACCTTAGCCAGGAATTGAACCCTGGTGCTGTGAGGCAGCAGTGCTAACCACTGGGTCACCGTGCTGCTCAGGATACAATGGTCAATTATTAGTCTTGGAACTTTTTTCTCGTTTTTAGTTGTGGTATACTCTCTCACCACTTAGGCTTTTGTCAAGACTACGGACCCAAAATTGTCAACCATTTTAACCTATTTTGATTGTACTAAATCCATTTAAACCAATTATTTCAGACAGTGTCTCCAGAATCTAAAATCTACCTGTAGGCCTTTTTTAACCCCACCTTTTCAAGCTGGTGAACCTTAAGGAAGAAGTTCAACAACTGTTTTGATCAGACCCACTATTAACACAGCAATCCCAGTTAAAGGAAGTAAATGTCATTGTTGTTATAGCCAGGACGACTGCTCCTGCTCAACCAGTTTAAAATTGGATAGGCATGGGATAGTGGCAGGTGAGTCACATGGTCAGTTTAATTGCACGCCTACCTAGTTTCCATTAAATAACAAGCTTAAATTGCCCTTTATGTCAACATTCAAGATTGGATTAGATAAGTGGATGACGGAACAACGGTTAAAAGTGCTTAAAAAAAAACAAGAGCTAAAGTGATATGGAAAAGCAAAGGCTGAAGCTAGTTGTTCATACAGGGGATGGGGGTAAATCACCACTATAAACTGGTTGGACTCAAACTTGTTTCTGTCTTGGAACATGTTTGCTTGCATGTTTATCAGTTGAGTGAAACACTGCAACATGCATTAGACCCTCTTGCCTCTGAGCCCTATACTCCAGGGAGCTGGCACTCAATAAGCAATACTATCACATGTAAAATTACACATTTCCCCAATACTGTGTTAGAATGACATGCATCAGCAGGGTTCCTTACTTCAAAGGAAAGGTGAAAACCATTGCTTATGCAGTGTTATTTTTTCAGCTTTTACTTTGCTACTTATGAGTCTGCAAAATAACATTATTTCTTCCGATTCAAATTTATTGTTCTTCCTTCAATTGTATTTTCAGTTTTGCTCTCATATTTTGCATCATTGTTTATTTTAGCAGCATTGCACAACCAGAAAAGGATGGCAATAATTGTATTGAGAAACACATTGCCTAGTTATATTGCCAGACTATATATATATACTATGTTCTATATAGATATATATATCGATTATATACATACATATTCTATTCCTATATCATTTTTAACACCTGCATTCATTTCATTTAAGTTTTGTATCTCATGAGTGAAATAAAGACATCAAATTGTTTCCTGCAAAACAACCACATTCTGCATTGAAAGACATCATCTTTAAAGGGGATTCATGTTCCATTGCTGAAGGGCACTATTTGTTGACATAAAGCTTATAAGTGCACATATTACATCACTAGCCATTTGTGACTCCACAGCCTCTAATTTGTACATACATCCATTGATATGAAGATATTTTGAAATAAAAATATAATTGGAATACACAGCCGACACCAAATGAGTTGTTTTGAATTGTAACCAGTCATCAAAATATCGGCTTGGGATGTCACATGGTTTGCTACATGGAATGGTAATGCAAGGCCACAAATCTCCATCAATTTACAATTGGGCAAAATGCTCAATCATTCCTGAATGCTAATTGACTGTGGTACAATTTGGGTGCGTTCTGGTGAAACATGCCTCAGGTTGGTGCAACTGTATGGGTGCGATTGCAAATAAAATAAAAAATGACAGAGAAAATTCTGAAGTGAAATCATGTAAAATGTGAATTGCAAAAAAAAAGTTATTGGTTAAAACATTTGATCAGTAACTAACATTAGTGTGAAAAAGAAACATTTGGGTGAAAGGACATCAAAATGCCAGCTCAGTTCACTGACCTGAAATATTATGCATTTTAAGTTCACAAATTTCAGAATTTAGTGGTTATATTTAATCTTTTTATTCAGATTTCAAGAAATGTCAGAACCTAATCGATAATAAGCTGAATCTCTGGGTCTGTGCAAAGAAGTTACATTCTAGACAAGCAGTGACAGTCTGGAATGAAGTGCCATGCTCTGGACTAAGCTCCTCTACCAAAAGCCTGACAACACTGTTCATTATTTGTGGAGTTGGATTTCTCCCAAGGTATTAACTCTAAACAAATCAGCATCTGGAAGCTATTGGTTTTCCTATCTCAGTACTGGATGGACCTACATTCATTAAAACATAAGATATGTAATATTTACAGCAAATGGAAGTTTCAAGTTATGAGATGAGAGATACTGAATTATTCAGTTGCCATTACATTGGTTTATATACCACAAAATGCATGGAATATAGGTTTAAGTTGTGGGGGGGGTGCTAAATTGGACAGACTCGAAAGCTGACAGGGCACTCCTGATGCAGGATTACTCAGTTCAATGTGACGCAGGAGCAATGCAAACTCATGCTACATGCTCATTACCATGATCATCGCATGCAGCCAGTATAAACCATGCTGTTGAATAATTGCACACCTCAGCAGGTGGCCCCAAATAGTGAGAGGCTAGCATAAGTTAAAACTAATCCGTACTATTAATACTCCAATTACACCTCTTAAAGTGCATGTACATTGTGGCTGAAGCAGGTGATGGAAGACATTGTATAAGTCCCCTAACTTAGGAAAAAAAATGAATAATGGTACAACATGGGAAACAGTGGACTCCGAGGTTTTCAGACAGTGTACTACCAGCCTTTGTAGAGGTGGTGTGAAGGATGAAATAAATGCTATAAAAATGGGATGGGGCCATGTCACTCTCTGATACACACTCAGATGCCAGTGGGGTCAGATAGTCATGGTGGTCAATGTTAGTCATTAAGCCTCGAGGACCTGAACATAATGCCACAAAGCATTCAATAACCAGGTTGGGATGGCAGGATGGGTGGGAATGTGGTGGTCAACCCACCCACAATATTTAATGTGTCACCCTTCCCACTGAAGTCACGTTCAGTGGGAGCTGTAAAATCCAATTTCGTATCAAAACACGACTTGGTATAGGAAAAACTAGGGATCCCGATAACATTCCTTTTGTAGTATTGAAGACTTTTGCTTGAGTTATCTGCATCCTTTGCCAAGTTGTTCCTATGCAGTGACAAGACTGGCAATAAGGAGGAAAATTGTCCAAGTATATCATGTCCATAAAAATCAGGAGAAATCCAAGCTTGCACATTACAACCTCATAGGTCAACTTTCAAACTTCAGCAAAGTGACAGAAGGTATTATCTACAGAACTATCAAGCAGCACTCACTCTGCAACAATCTGCTCACCAATGCTCAATCTGAGTTCCATCAGGATCACTCAGCTCCAAACATGGACAAAAAGGCTGAATTGCAGAGGTGATTTGAGAGTGATTGCTCTTGACATCAAGATGGTATTTGATCAAATGTAGTCTTAAGAGACCTCAGCAAAATTGAAGCCAATGGGAATCAGTACAGGTTCAAGTCATACTTAACACAAGGAAGATGTTTGGAGGCCAATAGTTCAGCTCCAGGACATTACTGCAGGAGTTCTTTAGGTGTGAGTTCTTTCAGTTCCTAGGCCCATCCATCTTCAACTGCGTCATCAATGACCTTCCTTCCAACATAAGACCAAAGTGGGGATGTTCATTGATAATTACAGTCTCATGTTCAGTATCATTCCCAGCTTCTTAGACACTGAAGCAATCCACACAGCAGGGCTTGGATATCATAGAAACATAGGATCAACCACAATGCAGAAAGAGGCTATCCGGCCCATAAAGTCTATACCAACTCTCCGAAAGAGATTCTACACAGATATTCCCCTCCCCGCTATTTAGCAAAGCCAATCCAGCTAACCTGCACATTTCTGGACTGTGGGAGGAAAGCAGAGCACACAGAGGAAGCTTACACAGACATGGGGAGAAAGAACAAACGCCATACAGACAGTCATCGAAAGCCAGAATTGAACACAGGCAATGCTAACCATTGTGCCTTAATGTGCTGCCCCGACACCCCCCTCCCCCACCCCATGTCTTAGCTGAAAAGCGACGAGTAACATTTATATCTCACTAATGCCACCAGTTACTTTTTCAAACGAGAGAATTTAACCATTGTCCCTTGACGTTCAGAGGGCTACAGAATTCTCTACCATAGCATCTTGAGGATTATCACTCAAATATTCAGCCACATAAATATTGTAGTGACAAGAGCAGATCAAAGGCTGAGGACTCTGTAGAGAATAACTCACCAACTGATCCCCAAAGCCTTTGCACTATCTATACAACTCAAGTCAGGAGTGTGATGGCATACTCTCCACTTGCCTGGATGAATACAGCTCCAACCTATTCAGGAAGTGTAACATCATCCAGGACAAAGCAAACCATTTGATTATAAATAATATGATCATATCATTGGGACAAGTTTCAAATGATGCCTGCATTGAGTGGGAAGTTAGTGGGATATGCAGAGCTACGCCTGCTCAAATACTCACCCTGATATGTGCCAAAATTGTTGCCAGCCTATTTCATTGATTGATGGCAGGACCTCCTCTTGTTCTAATAATCAACCTCCTGTTATTAAGCAGCTTTTCCTGTAACAAAAGTAGATGTGGATTAATGTGTGCTCTGGCTAAGGGTTTGGAATACGTATGAGATGGCATAGCAGAAAATGCATGACAACAGAAAGAAACTGTAAGTTATAGCCTGTGTCGCCTTAGTATGCAAATCCCAAAGAGATGCTCAGCTGTATAGCATGCTACGTTGTTGACTACTGAGATCTGAAGCTATGTACCAGAATACCACATAAATTGTTAACTTTTCTATGCTCTCTGATATGTGGCACCCTGTCAGGCAGTCCAATAGTCAGCAATTGAAGTTGTGCAAATTTATCTTTCTATTCAAAGCTAAGCCCATAAGCTTCCGTCCTCTTTTGCAGAGCTGGGGTGTGAACTGAATTTCTGGCTGTACCTTCCATTGGCAGCAAATTCATGCTCAGTTTAGATTCCTCTAGCTCACTTTCTATGCCTTATGGGTGCCAATTTCAGTGCTTATTCCTGAAAGATTAGGAGACAGGTGTGATACATCTCGAGAGAATCTCTCCTTAGTTTGTAGGACTGAAAAGTCCACATCATCTAATGGTAGAAAAAGGAGAGATTATAAAGGTTAATATGAAGTCATTATATACTTACAATACAATATAACAGCAAAGGTACACACAAGTAGATGAGTACTAATGCAAAGTGCCACCTGATTGTTATGCTGAGGTGTGTGGCTGAGATATTTAAGTAAAAAGATGAAACAAAGGGAAGGTATCTCAAAACCACATTGTGCCTGGTCTCCAGCCTGGCCTGAGGAGATAAGCCCTGAAACCATTTCTTCCTACTTGGATGGGTTGGGAAACAAAGTGGGAAGGAGCAGTCATGATATGAGAATGGAACATGTTGGTATCTCTCATGATTAAGAGAACTTTAAGGTTCAGCAAAAGGCTAAGAAAAATAAAATCAAAAGAACTAGAAGAAGGTACAAAAGGAAGCCAGCAGAAAACATAAACACTGACACCAACAGCTTCTATCAGTATATAAAGAGGAAGAGAATAGTAAATGTTGGCCCTTTAGAGGATAATAATGGTGAGGTACTAATGGGGAACATAGAGACTGAACCAATATTTTGCTTCTTCACGGTAGAGAATAATGACAATTTTCCAAAAACTGTCATTAATGCAGAGAACTTGGTGCAGAGAAGGTATTGAAAAAACTAATGGGATTAAAGACAGATAAGTCTCTGGGACCTGATGGCCTGCACTATTGGGTACTAAAGGAGGTGGCAGCAGACATAGTGGATGCATTGGTTGTGATATTTCAAAATTCCTTGGATTCCGGTAAGATCCCGGTGGATGTTAATGTGATGCCCCCACTCAAAAAGGCAGAGAGGCAAAAAGTAAGAAACTATAGACCACAGATCACTGTGGTGGGGAAGTTGCTGAAACAATCATTAAAGAAGAATTATTGAATACTTGGGAGGACAAAGCTCAATCCACTATTGTTAGCATTGTTTTGTGAAGAATAAATCATACTTGACAAACTTGTTTGAGTTCTTTGAGGTGGATAATGGGGAACCTGTGGATCTGGAATATCTAGACTTTCCGAAGATGTTTGACAAGGTGTCGGTCTTCACCGTGGAAGACACAAATAACATGTCAAAAGTTGATGACCAAGGAAGGCTTTAGCAGGTGAGAATCTAGAAACTATCACTATCACGAAAGAGGTAGTGTTGGGCAAATTAATGGGGCTAAAGGTAGACAAGTCTCCTGGTCTTGATGGAATGCATCATAGAGTACTAAAAGAGATGGCGGGGGAAATAGCAAATGCACAACTGGTAATTTACAAAATTCGCTGGACTCTGGGGTGGCTCCCGCAGATTGGAAAACAGCAAATGTGATGCCACTTTTAAAAAATGAGGTAGACTAAAGGCAAGTATTATAACTTCTGTAGCAGGAAAAATGCTTGAATCTATCATCAAGGAAGAAATAGCGAGCCATCTGGATATGAATTGTTCTATTGGTAAAATGCAGCATGGGTTCATGAAAAGCAGGTCATGTTTGGAATGTGGTGGAATTCTTTGAGAACATTACATGTGCAGTGATCAGTGGGGAACCTATGAATGTGGCGTATCTGGATTTCCAGAAAGCATTTGACAAAGTGCTGCACCAAAGACAGTTACAAAAGATAAAGATGCAGAGTGTTACGGGTAATGCATTGGCATGGATAGAGGATTGGTTAACTAACAAAAAGCAAAGATCATAGAACCCTACAGTGCAGAAAGAGGCCCTTCGGCCCATCGAGTCTGCACCACACACAATCCCACCCAGGCCTTACCCTCATATCCTGACATATTATACCCACTAATCCTTCTAACCTACGGGGCAATTTTAGCATGGCCAATCAACCTAATCTGCATATCTTTGGGCTGTGGGAGGAAACCGGAGCACTTGGAGACGGTAAAAGGGTGTTTCTGGTTGGCGATCAGTGACTAATAGTGTGTCTCGGAGATTAGTGTTGGGACCACAATGGTTTATGATTTACATGGATGATTTGGAGTTGGGGATCAAGTGTAGTGTGTCAAAATTCACAGATGACATTAAGATAGGCAGAAGAGCAAAATGTGCAGAGGATGCTGGAAGTTTGCAAAGGGATATAGATAATCTAAGTAGAGTGGGCAAAGGTCTAACAGATGGAATACAATGTTGGTAAATGTGAAGTCATTCATTTTGGTGGGAATAACAGCAAAATGGACTATTCTTTAAATGGTGAAAAATTGCATCATGTTGCTATGCAGAGGAACTTGGTGTCCTTGTGCAGGGATTTCAAGGAATTAGTTTGCAAGTGCAGCAGGTAATTAAGATGGCAAATGTAATTTTGTCCTTCATTGCTAGAGGAATGGAGTTTAAAAACAGCAAGGTGACGTTGCAGCTGTATAAGGTGCTGGTGAGGCCACACCTAGAGTACTGTGTACAGTTTTGGTCTCCTTACTTGAGAAAGGATATACTGGCATTGGAGGGGGTGCAGAGGAGATTCACTTGGTTGATTCCGGAGTTGAGAGGGTTGGCTTATGAAGAGAGACTGAGTAGACTGGGATGCGCTCACTGGAATTCAGAAGAATGAGAGGAGATCTTATAGAAACATATAAGATTATGAAGCGAATAGATAAGATAGAAGCAGGGAAGTTGTTTCCACTGATGGGTGAAACTAGAACTAGGGGACATAGCCTCAAAATAAGAGGAAGAGTTTTAGGACTGAGTTGAAGAGAAACTTCTTCACACAAAGGGTTATGGAACTGTGGAATTCCCTGCCCAGTGAAGCAGTTGAGGCTACCTCATTGAATGTTTTTAAGGCAAGGATAGATAAATTTTTGAACAGTAAAGGAATTATGGTGAGCGGGTGGGTAAATGGAGCTGAGTCCACAAAAATATCAGCCATGATCTTATTGAATGGTAGGGCAGGCTCAAGGGGCCAGATGGCCTACTCCTGCTCCTAATTCTTATGTTCTCGTGAAGGGTGGCTCCTGCTGCACAGGTTTGGTCAAATTCTTTGAGGAGGTAACTAGGTGTGTAGATGAAGGTAGAGCAGTTGATGTCATATACATGAATTTTAGTAAGGCGTTTGATAAGGTTCCCTATGCTAGGCTCATGAAGAAAATGAAGAGGTGTAGGATAGAAGGAAATTCGACCGATTGGCTAAGTACCTAGCTGTCTCATAGAAGACAGAGGGTGTGGTGGAAGGAAAATTTTCAGACTGAAGGCCGGTTGCCAGCAGTATGTCACGGGGATCAGTGCTGGGTCCTCTGCTATTTGTGATTTTTATCAATGACTTAGAAGAGGGGGCTGAGAGGTAGGTTGGTAGGTTTGCTGAGTATTGGTGGAGTAATGGATGAGGTGGAGGGCTCTTGTAGGCTGCAGAGAGACAATGATAGGATGCATTGCTAGACGGAAAAGTGGCAGATGGAGTTTAACCCTGATTGTGTGAGGTGATTCATCTTGGGAGGACAAACTTGAATGTAGATTACAGTGTCAATGGCAGGGTGCTGAGGAATATGGAGGAACAGAGAGATCTTACGGTTCATATCTACAGATCTCTGAAGGTTGCCACTCAAATGGATAGAGCTGTAAAGAAGGTTTATAGTGTATTAGCATTTATTGACAGGGGGTTTGAGTTTAAGAGTCTTGGGGCTCTGCTGCAACTATACAGGACTTTGGTGGACTACATTTGGAATATTGTGTGCAGTTCTAGTCATCTCACTATGAGTTGTTCATCCATCGTCATTGATGAAGACCTCGACACCATTAGTCATTTTGAAGCTGGATGCAGTGTTCTGAAGATGACTGATCTGGCCAATTTGGGCACGGAATGTCCTGGCACATATTGGACAGACTTGTGTAGACAATGTAATTGTTGCGCTGCTGGCTCTGGACTTGTGCAGCTCGCGCTTAAGTTGTGCTTCAGCAATACAACTTGCTTCATAAGCTTGAGATCCTTTGTGGATGAAGCAGCCCCAGGTAGGGCAGTTTTGTGCCAGCATTTCCCAGGTGGTCGTGTCTATGTCAAGTGACTTCAGGGAGACCTTGAATGTGTCTTTGAAACGTTTCTTCTGCCCTCCATGTGAGCATCTTCCAGCAGAGAGTTCCCCAAAAAGGAGCTGCTTCGGTATGCATATACTCGTCTGACATAAGGATGATATGACCTGCCCCCTGGGTCTGTGCTCTCAACAGTGTGTGGACTGATGGTAGACTTGCTGAAGAGAGAACATCTGTGTCTGGTACTTTGTCTTGCCATCTGATGAGTAATATTCTGCGGAGACAAGTCATGTGGAAATGATTGAACTGTCTTGCATGGCTTTGATACACAGTCCACATTTCACAGGCATACAGGAGGGTAGTGAGCACCTCACTCCAAGAAGGATGTGGAAGCATTGGAGAGGGTGCAGAGGAGATTTACAGGATGCTGCCTGGTTTGGAGGGTGTATCTAATGAGGAAAGGTTGAGGGAGCTGGGGCATTTCTTTTTAGAGCAGAGGAGGATGAAAGGCGACTTATTAGAGGTTTATAAGATGGTGAGGGGGGTAGATAGAGTGGACATTCAGGGACTATTTCCTTGGGTGGATGTAGCTGTTACTAGGGGGCATAACTATAAGGTTCATGGTGGGAGATATAGGAGGGATGTCTGAGATAGATTCTTTACTCAGAGTGGTTAGGGTGTGGAATGCACTGCTTTTTGTGATAGTGGAGTCGGACACTTTAAGAACTTTCAAGCGGTGATTGGATAGGCACATGGAACACACCTGAATGATAGGGAGTGGGATTGCTTGATCCTGGGTTCGGATATAAATTGGCACAACATCAAGGGCCACAGGGCCCAAACTGTGCTGTATTGTTCTATGTTCTAATGTTCTTATGTACTGCATGTACTCTGCAGTGAATGGGAGCCCATATTGTGATAATTAGGAGTCTGTCCCTGCCCCATGTCCCTGATCTGCAACACATGCCTGGAAGGGAATGCTGTAGTAGCAGTCATGGCAATGGCTCAAGAGATTTTAACAGCCATACCTGCACAACAATCTGTATGCTCTCCCTGCCTGCCATGTTTATGACACCAAAGGCAGAGAACCTAATCAGATGAAGCATGGCACAACAGAATGTGTTGCATTGCCAGCATCCACAAGTGGGGGTACTGGTGGGAGTGGTGCTGCGATTGTTGCAAACAATGACATGTATCCATCAACTGCTCTCTCTCTTTAACCCTCACCATGCAGAATGGACCTCGGTCTGATTGATCTAGAGCTGGCCATCATGGTGGCAGCTCAGGATTACTGAGCGGCTCCTCCTCAGCAGCCGCTCAGTTGTATCACTATCACCTTCTCAGGGGAAACTAGTGATGAACAATAAATGCTGGCCAGCCAGTGACGACAGTGTTCCATGAATGAATAAAACAAAGGCTTCGGAGAGTCGTGTCAAACGGCTATTGCTATTGCTCCATTTGTAGTCTATTTTTTTTCCAGCAATTTTTCTGAGACTGTGCTAGAAACTATTGTAGGCTGATTACACCTTCCCTTTAAGAGGAGCAGATTGTCTTTAAAAGATGCAGCCTAGTTGGCTATCCATGCTAACCACGTATGCTCCTAGGCTCCCCATTGAGCGCACAGTCAGTTAGCAGTGTATTTTGTGCTGAACTGTATACAGCAATCATGTTGATGAGCAGCCAGCATGAAGTTTGTGTGCAACCTACCTCAATTCAATCCAGAGAGGGTTAACCATGCATTGTCCTGTTCTTTCTGCATTTCTCCCCCCACCCCCCACAGCGTGCCCTGTGATTTGTAAAGTATAAGATCTTAATTGGATAGAAAAAATATCTGTCAAGATTCAGTGAAGTTCAATGCTCATCAAAAGATTTGATTGAAATCTTCGTACAACATCAAAGAACCTGCATTTTCTGGCGATCTGCCAGATTTGAAAGCCTTTTCCATCTGTCACTGGCAGCCAAACTGGATGTCTCTGTGCTACATATTCCTGCAGAGTTGTGAAAATGTCAGTGAATATCTTGCAATGATTTCAAAGTGACTTTTTCCATGTTTTCCATTTTTCAATCTATTCAGACAATGAAAATAACATTTTGTTTTACAGACTTTTGACTTTTAGCAAAACATTTACAGGAGGATTCAATCTATTTGTCATAACTGTTAATTCTTAACTAAATTATTAAATGGTTAATAAATTAATAAAAATATTTTTGAGATTAGATTCATGTGCAACATTCATATCGTTAACAATATTTGGTGGCATAGGTACCTGTAGATTGAATTGTTGGTGAACAGACTATTTGAAAATTAAGTTCATAATAGGCTTGATGACAATTTATAGAAAACACTCTGAGGCATCTGTTAATGTTTCTTAGCTACCGTAACACTGAAAAACATAGCAGATATGTTACAGCTGGCTATTATTGTGGCCTATTGAGTAACTTCATATTTTATTTACATTTAAACTGTGCACAGTAAAGGCTTTGAAATGCTTTGGGTTGATTGGTGCTGAAATTCAAGTCTTTTTTGTTATAATTTGTGCTTATAAATGGGGCAAGAATTTTTTGTACAGCGAAATAGGGAAGAAGCACCCCCCTCATCCCCTCACAAAATTAATACCCCCAAAACCTCCTGTACTCCCAGTGGATTCATTTATATATCAGATATGATGCACAATTTTAATGCACAAGATTTATTTGACATCTATTCCAGCTAGCTTGACTATCCACTCACTGGACAAAGCACTGTTCTATATTTAGTTGCTGAAATCATCAGCCAGAACTGGCTCTTGACATGCTGTGACCTAATGTGCAAGAAACTTCCTTTCTTCCATTCTGTCTTAAATTTACACCATCCACTCATCCAATAAATGTATAAGTGGATTGGCCCACGCTGTTGCAAACAGCTGTCCAGACCATTTCCTGGCACAATGCGTTTCCCACTGATGAAAATGCAAAGCAACTCTCCATATGGAACCTCAGAGCCATGACTTACTTTCCAGATTCCGAATGTAACAATATTAAAACTAAACATGGATACATCAGCAAAATACCACAGATTACAGAACTCTGAAATAAAACCAGAAAAGACTGGGAACACCCAACAGACTAGGCAGCATATCTGGACAAAGAAACAAACACCTCAGGTCAGTGACCATTTTCTGTTTATATATATGAAAATATATGAATTGGCCAGAACATTTCCGCTTAGTATTTGCTGCTAAACCCATACATTAGTAATATTGAAGTCAATAAAGGTAAAAATTGGAAGAAGTATCATTACTCAAAGTCAAAATCTACACCAGTATCTTTAAATTTTGCTATTAACTTGAAAAGTGGTGTGAGCGTTAACAGCAATATAAAATTGAGTTGGTGTGCTTTTACAGTGAACACGTACAATTCCCGGATTGCTGCTGCCATAATTGGTAAACCTCTTTATTGGCTGCAAGGCATATTTGATATTTAAACCTATCTGTCAATGTGCATAATATATTATTTGAAAACTTTGAACTCGTTAGTTGTTCTGTGGAGTTTTAATATGAAGACATTTATCAACCCTAATGTAATTTATTTCCTATGTGTCAGTTTGGTGTTATTTTCTTTTGCTTCTTACTACTTCTACTCATCTGTGATATCTGCAGAATAAATACATTCCCTGGAGGGCTGCGGAAAATATCATAAATCACTGTCATTCCCAATGAGTGTTCCTGGAGATGCTGGTGTAGTTGTTGTACTGTGTAATCAGTTGACAGATTTGTACATTTTTTAAAAATGCTCTGCTATCATTTTCTTTATTCCCTCATTGTTTTCCTGTAGATTTTTTTGTATTGTCAACTAAATCTCACTGTGCATACACAGTCATGCATAAAATAGGGAAATAAATTATTTAACTCATGGAGTTATGTTTCTTTAGCTGTTTACAGATGTTATAGATACAATTTAGTTTCCTTTAATTTAGCTATTCCGGTATTTACTGGTGATTTAAAGACAACATCTGTGTTCTTTTAATTGTAGCATATATTTTTCTTCTTATATTCTCTCTTTTTAAGGAGGACCATTTACAAGTGCTGTTGTTCTATCATTTTTAGCTAGATCTAAAAGGCTCTCATTTAGATGAGTGGTGCACATTATTCATGCAAGAGTGATTTACTTCAGTTGCAGTCATTATGCCCTACACGAATCTACTGACAGAATCTTCTCATAAATTCAGATGCATTTTTCAGATAATCTGACTACCAGAGATCATCCAGTGTCTCAATGCACTATGTGGAGCTCCAGATTTGATTACTTGGCTGGGGAAAGCAAAAAAAGATCAGCTGCGATTCCTGTTCCTTCTTCCTAACCAGTGACTGTTGCTGGAAACACAATGTTTAAATGTCCTTGTGGGAATAGGTTGGGCTTACCCATGATATTTGTCATGTTCCAATAGTTTGCTGATACTCACTAGCTGCCATCAATGACCCTTGGGACCACCAGCATCTGTGAAAGCCATGCTCCAGTTTTCATCATCAATTTCAGGGTGGCATGGCAGTAGGAATGGGAGGTGGTAAATGAGAGAAAAGTATTTAAAAAATTAGGGCTTCCCAATGACTACTTAGAGAGCAGCTGGGCTATTCAGATTAGACGAGTTTGTTTTGGCTTTGGAGACATCAGATATGCAGTGAGAATGAGAATACAGCAGAGCAAATATGGATTTGAATAATGGCGAGGTACTGCTGGGCATATATTGCCCAAGTGGAACTAGGAAAATAATCAACTCCTTCAAAAGAAGGGAGAAAATTGGTCAGGAAAAATCTGGTGAGGAGGGAAACCAAACTTTAAAATGCTTACTATAGCCTTGCGGTGTAGCAATTTCTTTGGCCTCGTATAAGAATACATGTAAATCTCTTCAGCATAATACATCATTACAAGTATTTTGTACCACACACAGCTAATGAAGGTAAAGGCACTTTCATTGAATGTTGTTTGTTCTTTAAAATGCATCATGGTGTCTTGAGGGAGCAATTAGCTACAGTGACGTACCAGTCTTTTGCATAGCAACAGCTCATGGCCCAAATATAGGTTGGCAGTCGGGGGTATATTTTCCTCTGGGCATAAGCAGGTGAGTTCAGCTGACAGTAAGCAGAAACAGTCAAATTCTGGCATTTGTCCATGTTTTGCTTACATTATAAATCAACTGAAAGGCAGCTGATTATAAACAGGGGAGGGATATTCCATCTTAAGGTTTGATACTACCTCACTAAAACCAAATGCAGAGGAGCACCGGCAGAGCCGTACAGGATTGGAAGAATATAGATACAAAATGAATTTTCAAGTGGGTTCTAAACCTTTCTTAGACTTGACATTAGTCAATGGGCAACATTTAGAAGTTTCATCAGAGCAATTTCATCAGTAAAATGTTATTTGTATGTTAACCCCACCATTATCTCTTTGTTGTCACATTGATTGCCTGACTCTCAGCCCAGGGTGAACCACAATTCCCTCCAATTAAACACTGGGGTGACTGAAGCAATTCAACCATCACCCAGTATCTCCATGTCCTCAACACAAACTCTTCTGCTGACTTTCTGTATTGATATTACATAAAGTCTTTAGCCTTTGGGTGCAACTCAAATAATATATTATTAATAGAATGAAAATCAGTTGGTCTGCATCTTGAACAGTAGGCTTTCCATAGATTTTTTTACTCTCAAGAGTGCTAAAATTAGTTGGGAGTATTTGAAAGTTCGGCTGTAGAGGGTTTGTCTCCTGTGACACATAGATATGGCCTTTCCTTCTGGCAGGACCATGTGTTTGCCATCATAAACCATGTAATACAATCTATGTCCACCTTATGCTTTCAGTAGTTCAATTCCTTGCTGCAATTTCCTGAACATGCAAGCATCCGGTTTGGTTTAGAAATGTTCCTTATATCTTGCCAATAACATTTCTATTTTATCTTGAAGCTGATCTTCAAATTATGGAAGATCATTTTCTGTCCATGTCCTTGGATCAATTATTTCTAATTAACCTGCTCCCTTGTGCGTTGTAAAATTATGTAGAGTTGCATTGGATATGCAGCACAGAAACAAGCCGTTGAACCTAAATAATATGTGCTGGTGGTTATACTCCACACAAAACTCTTCCCATCCCTTTTTCATTTGTTCAGCATTTTTTTCCATTCCTTTTTCTCCTATTTTCTCTTCTAGTTACCTTTTGAAAGTATTTTGCCATCTATTTGCCTCAACCACTTTCTGTGAGAGAGAGTTCTACAATCTGACTGCTTTATGAATAACAATTTCTCTTTATCTTCCTATGAAACTACTTACTATCTCTTTCCAGGGTTTTATGGGCCCTTGTCAGCCGGTGGCAATTCCTACCTTTGCCAGTTGTTGAAGCTGTAACTGAAATTTATCTAAATCATGCAGTTAATGGTCTGTTGCCATGGTTTCCGCCCCCTTAAGATAGGATGTTCTGCTCTCAGCAGCTGTGGCCAACTGGACAGCTGACAATTCTTCAATCACAGCAACACCATAGAGAGCAGCGGCAACTGCTAGAACTGCAGCCAAGCTCAGACCAGCCACTGTGGCGAGAACACCGGAGTGCAGGTTGGATCTGGCACAAAGGAACCAGTCAGATAGGTCCCAGTTGGGTGGAGAGGGGGTCAGTCTTGAGAGTAGGGTGGATCTTTCACTGGGGCAGTCCTGGCCATCAAAGGGCATTCTGTAGACAACAGCAGAACCAATGAGAAGGGTCAACTCCTCCAGCATCCAGGGAGGCTGCCAATGTATATCTCCTTGGCAAATTGCCCAGGTGCAGAGGGGATGGAAAAGGCCACATCAGAGCCCAATTGGCCTATTGGTGGGCAGGATCCGTTCCAGCTGCTTCACTGCTGTAAAAAGCCTATGGCAGCAGAAAGGCAACAGGCAGGATTCTTCTCCTCATGCATCTTAACTTTACACAACCTACTCCCTTCCTTCAACCCTCTCCATTGCCTCCCAAAAGAGTCGGTATTTTCATTCCAGGGTTTCAAGGTTCCCTGGAACTTGGACTGGGTAACCTTGGAATGAGGGCGGAGGCTATCAAGTTTGGAGGAGAGCTGAGTGGAAGCCCTAAGTTGGTATCCCAGTACTTTGTTGAAGTTATTAACAAAATAAACACAAGAAAAAATCCATCAAGCCTTACCCCTTGCACCCTCCCTGTGTTCCATCCATGCCAACCTATGCCACCTCATGCCTTCCACCCACTGCCTATTAACTCCATATCCTCCATTCCATCTTATGCCCTTCTACCTATCCTTCAATAACCCTTCAAACCCCTGTGCCAACCCATACCCTCCAGTCATGCCCATGGCTCTTTATAGCCCCCATACTAACCAATGTCTCCCATCCTTCTGTTATGCAATCCCTGAAAATTCACCTAGTCTCTATGCTGGGCAAATCACAGGAACCATGCTAACATCATCATTTAAAAAAAACTGTCTCATTGATTTGAAACAAAACAATACATTGAAATTCCTTCAAGTAATCTTTTATGAAAGAAACATTTCACTTCAGTACTTATTCTTTTCTGAGAACAAACATTTCTATTCTGTAACCACTTAGAGCTGTCAGTCAGACTGCTCACTTAACAGACTGCTTACACCAACAGACAGAATGAAATAGCAAGCACGGATTATTTTAAACTATTCTTTTTTACAATTTAAAACCCCACTGAGATAAATCCCTTGACAACTTTGATGGCTTTAATGAGTTTTGACATTCAACAAGCTTTGACAGTTCTTTGACATTTTGGCAGGTCTTTGACAGCCTTGTCATCCTTTGAATCTGTGAAAGTTCCAGTAAGTGTATGCATTTTTTACATACATTCATGATGAAATTTAATAATCTGAAAGACGCATAATGTCTCGTAAAAGGGTAGTTTACCTCCCCCAACGAGTACTTATTTTCTCTCATAGCTGTTCCAGGTCCATATCTATAGGGATACACAACCTTTCCAAAGGGTACCCTGATTATCAAAATGAATGCACAAAATTCAGATCTGCCCCTGCCAAATTAATTTGCATGCGTCTGATTTCAGCCGCCTACCATGCCAAGTTCACAGCTGAATGGAGGTAGTTTCTGATTTATTAGGGCAGCGGGCTCTGTGAACCATGGATGTACAATTTAGAACCTGCCCATCCACTATGTGTTCTACATAGTTGGTTAACTACATTTTCATCTTTAAAATAGTTAAACTGATTTGATTTGATTTATTATTGTTACATGTATTAGCATACAGTGAAAAGTATAATTTTTTGAGTGTTATAAGGTATGCCTTATAGCATAACAAGCAAACTGCTTGTTAATTTCATGAGAAGTATAAAACAAACATTGATTCAGGTGGAAACTACTTACTTATTTTTCAGTTGTTGTTGTTACAAATACTTGAGTTTCAAGAAATTAAATAAAGTAAAATTGGGAGCATCCCCCAATAGTAACAATTATGCCCATAGATAGTAACAGAAATAGTCCATTTGCTTGCATGCATTTTTCTTGACTGATCAATAAAATAAGCATTTAAAAGTAGCCAATATTTAAAAAGCCAGTTTCAAACACAGCATATGTTCTTTTTGGAGTAGTGTCTGTAGTGAATTCAAATATAGAGCTGCTTCTTCAGTTTCCTTTTATTGAGAAGTAAATGCCTTCAGATCCTCATACATGCTAATTGCTTCTTTGCATGTCACACTGAATACTGGCATTGTTAGATTCTTCATCATCGGTTTCTTGTTGTCTGTCACCTTGTCCCTTCTTTACTGAGGCGATGATATCTTCATCTGCCAGTGCCACAGTACATTGCTCATTTACATCTACATTAACAGCAAGATTTATGAACTGTTCTTTTTGCAAACCAGGAGCTTCATGTAGAAGCTGTTTATCAGCATCTCCTTCAGTATTCTCCACAGTGAATCCACAAAGGTCATTATTATGCCATGGGAGGGAGGTGAGAGGGTGCATGGGGGGGGCACAGAAAGAAACACTGAACAGTCGTTTAAAATTGTGTATTTGTTTTAACATTGTTGAGACTTTTAATTTTGAACTTTGCATTGCAATCCTCACAGCACTAGGAGCTCGGGTTTGATTCCTGGCTTGGGTCACTGCTTGCGTGGAGTCTGCATGTTCTCCCTGTATCTGCTTGCATTTTCTCCAGGTGCTCCAGTTTCCCCTCTCAATCCAAAAAGATGTGCTTGTTAGGTGCATTAGCTACGCTAAATTCTCCCTCAGTGACCTGAACAGGTGTCGGAGTGTGGCGACGAGGGATTTTCACAATAACCTCATTGCACTATTAATGTGAACCTACTTGTGACATTAATAAATAGACTTTAGACTTTTAGTGTCAATGACTCCCAATTCATCTGAGCAAAATATTTTGGCAAGTGGTTCCAACGATTCTGTAGAATCTCATGATCGACTCACTGCATTAAGGATTGGTATTTGGAAGAACAGAATTCACTTCATGTCTTGTATGCCATTGACATGAGGGTGAACATACTACAAGTAAAGTTATTAACCAATGATGATATTTTCTGATCAAGTACCTTCAACTTTCAATTGATTTTAGGATCCATCTTGTAAAAATGTCATCTGGATTTTGACTACTAGCTGCCTAATAACCAAATCAAGCACAGGGCTTTGCACTGCTGCATTTATTATAATGCCACTGTAATGCAGCGACACCAATGTAATTCAGATCCCAGCACATAATATAACCACCTCTTAACAAGTAGTGGTTTTAATTACCTCATCCCAAAAGCCCATTGCATCACAAATGTTTCTGGAAATAATAAAACAACATGTATTGTTTTCAAATAATGAATAATTTACCAAGAAAATGAAAATGTTACTGGACATATATAACTGTGATTGCATTTATGAGGTTCATCCTTGCTTTCTGAGAAATGGTACCTCCAGAATAATGAGAATTCAATATAATCATAAAATTGCTTTTTAACACAAGGCATTCAAGTGAATGTTGAACTACCATAGTGTTTTTTTAAAATTAAAACTCATATACTGACAATTTAAAAATCTTTACTCTGAGGGTAATTGTTTTTGCTGAGGTCATATGTAATCTTTCATGCATTCAGGAGGCCAGCTTCACATATTGTGTGTTCTGGTTGCAATATCTTTTTTTTACTTATGCAACCGTCTCTTTTAGCTCCTGAAATGTCTCCCTGACATATTCATTGTAATGCAGTGTGGGACAGTAACTCCAGTTCACATCTTATAATAACACAGCCAGCATTAGAAGTAATAGTTAACACTGAGCTAGAGTGAGTATATGGATGGACATTACAATCATGCATTGGATGCTCAGGAGACTTTAAGTGGAGAACTTCAGCAAGACAATTGGAAAAGATTGATACCATCTGAAAACTAAAGGCAAGGACAGGGCATTGTCAATGACACATTGGCTGTTAAATAAGAGGATTTTGCTATGAGAGTGGTATGATTATATTGAATTCTCATTATTCTGAAGGTACCATTTCTCAGAATGCAAGGTTGTACCTCATAAATGCAACCATAGTTATATATTTCCAGTAACATTTTCTTTTTTTGGTAACTTATTCATTATTTGAAAACAATACACGTTGTTTTATTATTTCCAGAAACATTTGTGATGCATGGGAATGTGTGTCCAATCTTATGCCATCTTAATGAGTGCACATTTCAGGGAATCTTGGTGATAAAATTGGGAGACAGGAGCTGCTGGCTACAAAAGGTAAGTGGTTTTCATAGCTTATGGAGCAGACATTGTCCCCTCCAGCCCCAATCTCTAACCTTCCTCCCTCAATGCAGACTGCACTGAAGATGGACATCAGAAAATAAATCAATACAGGAATAATACTGGTTAAAAGGATTGCACTAAGACAGCCACGGTATCTGGAACATGCTCAATAAATTACAATAGAACAATTGCTTACCCTTGCACTAAGCAATGGCAGCACCGGAAGACAATATAACAGGTGAAAATGATGACCAACTGAAGCAGTAGGCAATACAGACAGGGCAAAAAGTATTGAATTATCATGAGGTCTCCACCATGGCTACCATGAACAAAAGCAGTGTACAGTCTCTTGCATGCATTTTAATAATATTTCATCAGCTACAGTTTCAGGAGAATGGTAATATTTCAGTCTAATCCATTGGTATTATCAATGAATCACAAATTGCCAAATTATCAAGTCTGAAATACCTTGCTTTATTGCAAAACTATGAAATCCAATTTCCATAGAATGATATAGCCTAATCTAAATCTTTAAAGTGTCCCATTTTTCCATAGAATGATGGAAAGCGGAATAAAAAAAATTAGATCATTTTTGTGCAGTTTAAGATCTTGCATTTCAGTTCTGTACTTCAAAAAAAAGGTAAATTGGACCGCTCAGATTCTGGAGAGGGAATGCAATTTGTAGTTATCCCTCACCCATTCAAAGGGCTGACCGCTCATTTTTTATGACTGGAATGTGAAGCCCAGCATTGAAAGTGTTTATTGCATGGTGCATGCCACAGCAGAAGGCCCAAGTCCAGTCCATGTGAGCATAATACCACGTAAAGTTAACCTGCTGTGAAAGAAGGATGGGAGGAAAAAGATTCTCTTCTCTCTGGGGATCAGCAGGCCCTCTGGACAAGCTCAAAAAAGGCACTGCAAGCAGATATCCATAACATGAAGGACATTGATCCAATGTGACAAGCTTAATGACCTTGCGCAGGTGAATCATATACAATGAATCATCACTATAGTATTGAACGAGTTCATAGAATTATAAAATACCTACAGTGCAGAAGGAAAGCATTCAGCCGATTGAGCCTGCACCTACAACAATCCTACCCAAGCCTATCCCCGTAACCCCACATATTTACCCTTTCTAATCCCTCTAACCTACACGTCTTAGGGCACTAAGGGGCAATTTAGCACGGCCAATGTACCTAACCTAACATCTTTAGACTATGGGAGGAAATTAGAACACCTAGAGGAAACCCATGCAGACACAGGGAGAACATGCAGACTCCACACAGTGACCCAAGGCAGGAATTGAATCCAGGTCTCTGGTGCTGTGAGATATCAGTGCTAACCACTGTGCCACTATGCTGCCATATTGTAGCCATGTGTGGTGGAGAAATGGGGAGTGTGGAGGCTGGTCATCAGCCACGTACAGCAATTGTCCTTGTTGCACTCTAGTTCACCATGATGACTCAAAATTCTGGAACTGAGGACTAACATAACGTTCAATCATCAACTTTGCTGCCAAGACTGTGGGTTTTCTGCTGCATGATGCTCTGAACATGGTCACATATCAACTTCATATTGAGTGAGTGATATCTCTTGTGGTTTTGCTACACTCCCATTGAGGTGTATCTCCAGCAAGGCCAGACATGTGCAACTGATGGTTCCCTATGCAATCAGGAAGTTGGCTACCCTGGCAAAAACATTTGCCTCTTCCTCACACCTCTCCCTGTTTAAAGAGAATATGATAAAATCCCCTTTCCTCTCATATATAGGGCTTTTCTGAACTCCCTGATACAACTAAGCACTGCACATTCTGATATGTTTGCAAGTAACATTCTCCAGCTGAGGAGTATCCAGTGACATTAGAATTCAGGGCTAGTGGCCCTTTGACAGCCTCTGGCAGCACTGCCCCCACCTGCTCTGTTGCTGCAAGTTTGGTTCCAAGACGTGGCACAGTTCTGTGGTCACCTTTTTGGCAAAACACGACCACCAAACACATTGCTCCTGGCTTAAACACAGATAGAAGTGTTCTTTGAAAACCTTAACTGGATAAGGCCTTCTGTTGAAAGTCTATGCCTCCCTCTGCAAGCAGATTGCCTTCTTTGCTCTGTAGGAAGTGGGTGCTTCAGAACATTCAACACCACTTCCTGCTGATTTGACCAACATTTCACAACTCCACCAACAATCCACAAATTCTGCAATGGCAAGTAAGTAGTCAAAGATAACTAATTATAGATTGAATGGTGACGCCTTTAAATAGCTGTGTCAGAGAAAGGTTATTGTCCAGTGAGAAGTATGTTCAGTTGCGTGTGCTTAAGGCTAAATTAATTAGATTTAATTACTAAAATGACAGGTAGGCCATTGTATCATTTTTGCACACTGACTGATGTTTCAATCTGTCTACTCTGCATACTTCTTGCTCATGCATGGAACATTGTTGTTCTTGTCCTCAAAAACATGATACTTTGCATGGGCTGTCCTGAAGGTAGGGCAGCACGGTGGCACAATGGTTAGCACCATTGTCTCATAGTGCCAAGGACCTGGGAAAGGAAAGGAGGGATAGAGGGGCAAGAAGCGGGCCTCAGTGGGATGCTTTTTCAAAAGGTCCATGCAGGCTCGATGGGCAGAATGGCCTCTTTCTGCACAGAAGGGGTTCTATTCTATGATGACCTATTAGGGATTCTGATGAGAAGGCGGTGGGAAGCCTTCTCATCTCTACCTTTCCTCGTAGCACTGAAACCACAACTGCAACGGAGTTGAATTTTGAGGCCCGATTATTTTCTTAGTGTAGCAAGAAGCTACCTTTCTTTTTAAAACATGTACCTCTAGGAACCACAGGTTTTGACTCAAGCCCAGATTATTTGGTTAAAAGGCTCATTTATCTGATGGTTGTAAAACCCATTAGAAATGGGTATGGGGTATCTCCAATCAATCAGTTTCTAGTAGTTGCGTCCCATAGTATAAAAGTTTTTGCATCAAACAGCAATGTCACTCAGAGAGATTGCACAACTGAGAAATGAAACAATTATTCATCTATGAGAAGGATTCTTCATGGATGAGGCTGAACAAAAGATGTTTTGACTCGTATTTCTTTTGGGATAACACTCCGTCTGGAAGAGCTGTCGTGCACTCCATCGCCAGCCTCACAATGCCACTCAAAATGTGGGTAGCATAGTCTACTACTGCCACGTATCCCTGATTTGCTTCCTTCCATTCCTGCCCAGAACACAGCTGATCATTCCTTCCATATGCTAACAATGGCCACAGTGGATTACTCTCTTGTCTGCCCATGTCAGCTCCATTTCTCAGAAGGAAGCTGCTGGTAAGTCTCAGGAAAAGGCAGGGAATGGCCAAAGTCCTCTGATCATGAAAGAGGTTCTCGTAGAGGTCCCTTCTTCCTCTATTTCATTTCCACCACTCGCTGGCTGAATGTCTTGACCTCAGATAAGATTTTTTTGGTAGAAAATTTCTTCCAGTCTTCTGGGCTCATCTGCCTTTTGACACTTAGATTTATTGTGATTCAACGGTTATGGCAATTCTCACAGGATCATTGATGGGATCCCTCTTGGTGACAGGATTCCCTCCAGGTGACTGCTGCAAACTGGAAATAACTATCCACCAAGGAATGGCTGAGAGCATATATGTGTCCCATTCTTCCTCTACTCCACCACTTAAGACAGGAACTAAAGATGTGGTGTTTCATATCAGGGTGCATTGGTGGTAATTTTATGCTCAGAAACACATTAAATAAAGATTGACAGAAGTAATTTTCTAAACTCTGCAAGATTCCTAGAACCATTTGTCTTCATTTGTACCTCTTGAGCAACCTGCAGTTGTTCCCACAAATGTAAAATTGCATTTCTGTGTATCGGATCTATGTACTGTCTGACAGCTAAAACATTGCTGTAAATTCCATAGTTTTCCCTGAAGCATTAATGCCCAGTAGAAAAGTAAACCTTATTCATATGTGCATTAATCTGTCAGCTATCTCTGAATAAACAGACCTACTGCTTTGGCTACATTTATTTAAGTTTTTTTCCCTATCGAATATCCTAGCAACTAGTAATGCAGGTGGACAGTCTACTGCAGAGTTTTATTTTGTAATTTTAGGGATCTCAAGAGGCAATTGAAACACACAAGAGACAATTTCATGTCAACATCAACCTCTGTGCGCATTTTAGACAATTGAAGGGACCAAGTTCTGTAGTGTTGGATTTATACTCATCTTGTGAATGTTGTTTATTTCTGAAGGTTGGGACAAGCAATGGAAACTCCAACTGAAAGAGTGAGGAACTCAATAACCTAACACAATGCCATGTAAAGGCCCTTATGATGCCTCCCATATAAAGCTGCTCTGGGTTGATGGGTATCGAAGAGTATTTAACAAAGCTGTCCTACGGAAGGATATTTAGAATTTTTTACATTTGTAATTGGGTTCCAGTGTTGCTGCCCAGTAGAAACCAATTCTTCTCTCTCGCAGTAGAGGGGTTGGAAGTAATGCTGCAGGAAATCCCAAGTGCAGGTGCCTATCCATTCATTCTGTGGAGTAACACAGAGGCTCTAATGCACTGTGTCACTGAACTGTACCATTTTCATAATATATATTACAGGCTGGATTCATTCCTCCTTTCTCAGGCATGTGCTGTATTGTTGACTGGGATGAGGGAGTGCAGGGTAAAATATGTCAGGTGGTTTGCCTATCACTGCCTTGCCCACCCCCAATGCAATTTGCATAATAGGGGGTGGGGATAAAGCCACTCACCATTATATCCATTCTCTTAAATTGGCAATAATTGACTACTTAAGACTCTGAACCACCCCCACAGCAATAAACACTGACCAGTGGGAGGTAGGCTTTGCAACAATGTTTTTGAAAAAAACATTTGAAGAGTGCCTTGTGCTCAATAGGAGCACTCCAATATCTCTCCCCACCTACCCCTGCCCCTCCTTACCCCCCCTCCCCCACTGCCAAAAGACAAAACTCCTCACTTTGTTCCTCCCTATTTGGCTTCCAAAACCCATTCCTCCAGCTACTCTTCTCCCCCTCCCCAGGGCTCCCCATACCTCCCCACCTTAAAAGTCCAAGATTTACGTAGGTCCAGATGCCATTGGTCTTCCTCTTGGGGCTTGCTTGCAGTGCCGATTACTGAGTTCTGGTGCTGCTGGAGCTGTCAGCCCACCCAAAGACCCTCAGCTTGTTTAGGTTGTCCCTGGCTTGTTATCGCTGCAGGGGCAGTCTAGTTTAGAGTCTTGCTGTTCAGGACTGACTTTTCCTTTGGGCTGCAAGCAGGATGCCCACTGCCCCTCACCCCTCTGCCCCCCTATGTGTTAGCATCTGAAAGACAATATAAAGCACTAAAATTAGAAGCATTAAATTTGACTCATTTAAATTGCAGCATAAATTAAACATGCTTACAGTGTACAATATTTTCACACTTGCGACCATTATTTGAAATTTTTAACAAATTCTCCAGTGCTGGTGTGCAACATTACACAAACAATTGATAAAAGTGATCAGAGTGCATCCTTCCAGATATTTGCAATGTGGAAAACGATTCCACTGTTCTAAGTTAGCTTCTCTGACAAACAGATTGTACACTGACCTTGCTGAACCTCCTCTCTGTTGCCACATTCATTAGCACTGTCATCAGACTGTCACTTCTTATCAAGCTGAGACACACATGACACAGTGTGTTGTAATGTGCAATGGGCCAGGCTTTAATCTTTCCATCCTGGAACAAATTAAGCAGGCAGGATAAAAGTGATTTGCTGTTTAAGTGAGTCAGTGAAATTCATTTGAATAGATGATATTTTCTCTTGTAGCTTAATGTTATAAACAATCTTGTGCATATGTTGATTATTTCTCGGAGTATTGCATCTATAGCCCACTTTGCTTTTTTTAAATATATTTCAAGCAACAATTATGTAAATAAAGAAAAAACCAGGATAATGTAATATATTTGTTAAGTGTACCCATCAGTGTTCTCATAATAGAAAACAATGGAAGCAAGGAAACAACATCTGGAGCAAAATAAAAAAGATGGACATCTGAAATGAGAGCAGAAAATGCTGCAAACATTCAGCAAGTCACATAGCATTTGTGGAGAGAGACTGTAAATGTTTTCCACCACTGAAACCTGTTCAAGTCTTGCAAACCTCAGAGTACTGCTTTCCTCCAATTCTGCTTCTTGACTGTTTCTGATTTCTTCTGTCCCACCACTGACATGTGTGACATCAATTGTCTAGGCTCTAAGTTTTAGGATTTACTCATTAAACCTTTCCACCTTTCTATCTCTCTGTTCTCCTTTAAGACGCTCTTTAATATTTATTTGACCAAGTGTTTGGTCATGGATAATAAAACTTCTTTTGTAAAAACATAGAAAATAGAAGCATGAATACGCCATTTGGCCCTTTAAGCCTATTCCGACATTCATTTTGATCATGAATGATCATCAAATTCAATATCCTGATCCTGCCTTCCCCCACCACATCCTTTGATCACTTTAGTCCCAAGAGCCTTATGTGGCTCAGTGGCTAATAGGGAGATACCTTGGAACATTTTGGCAACTACACCAAAGGTTTTATATAAATGCACATCTTTGGTGTTGCTGACAGTTTTGATCTCTAACCTGAGTATTGACTTCCATAACTTCAGGCATTAACTACACCCTCTAGGAAGGGCTGTAAATATCCATGAGGAGGGGAGGTGGATCAGTAGTTGGATCAGAGAGTCTTTTATGCAAAACTAAAGGCAGAAATATAAAAGCTTACATCCTATTTTCCATGCTCCTTTGCAAAATCTGCTATACGTACCCTGCTGATAAGCACTACATTGAAATCCAAGTTTGGGTAGGTGGTGTTGTAGTGGTATTGTCACTGGGCTAGTAATCTAGAGACCCAGGTTCATGGTTTGGGGAAGAGGGTTTGAATCCTATTATGGCAGATCGTGCAAGTTAGAATTAAAAGTCTGGTGAAAGTCATGAAACCATTGTCAATTGTTGTAAAAGCCCATCTGGTCCTTTACAGATGATTCATAGAATGCATTCTTTCTGATTGTATCACAACTTGATACAGCTCCTGCTCTGCCCTGAACTACAAGAAACTACAAAAGCCAACCCATTACGCAAAGCAGTCTCCCATCCATTGACTCTGTCTGCACTTCCTGCTGCCTCGGCAAAGCAGCCAGCATAATCAAGGACCCCACATACTGTGGACATACTCCCTTCTTCCATCGAAAAACAGATACAAAAGTCTGAGGTCACATACCAACCAACTCTAGTTTCTTCCCTGCTGCCATCGGACTTTTGAATGGATCTACCTCACATTAAGTTGATCTTTCTCTACACCCTAGCTATGATTGTAACACTACATCTACCCTCTTTTGTTTCCTTCTCTATGAACGATATGCTTTGTATAAGCGCATAAGAAACAGTACTTTTCACCATATACTAACACGTGGCAATAATAAATCAAATCAAAATCAAATCAAACAAGGAAGGAAATCTGCCATCTTTACCTGGTCTGGCCTGCATGTGACCCCAGATCCACAGCAATGTGACTGACTTTTAAATGTCCTCAAAGATGGGAAATAAATGCTGGCCCAGACAGCAATGCCCACACCCTGTGAATGAATTAAAAAAAAAGGGTATCAAGTACCCCTTCATTGACTGCTAATACCAAAGGGTAATTATCGCTTTGCTACTGTTAAATGTGCCAGAAAAGGTTTGGTGTATTCAAAAATAAATGAATTTTCAATGGCGTGATAAACTGCACGCAGAGTTAGCATCAGCAGTTTGAGATATATGAGCATTCGGTAACAAAGATAGGTGATGAAGCCCAGTGTACACAGGAACATAAGAGTGATGCCACCTGAGACACCTGAAGTAAATTTGCCAATGACTGTGTTCACATCTGTTCGTGCTCATTGTGGACAACGGGTGACACACTGATCCAAAAAGATCAAATGTCTCCACTTTTCCATCAGTAATGGTGATTCCAAAGGGATGGCAAGGCAGTTGAGAAAGTGTTTAATACAGGTTGACAGAAAGTAATTGCTAGTGAATGCTCTTTTTCCGATCACACCTGAGATGATGTGTGAAAGCCTGACTGATCAAAGTGTTGGATGCTAGCTCAGTCCTACCTCACTCAGTGTGTAACACTTTCAGCAGCACTGCAAAAAAATAAAATGATTCATTAGCAACAATTTCTTATTGGTCACATTTGTCAAGCGCTACTAACCACATTTGCGGAATGTGGCACAGTTACCAGGCAGTAACGATGAGAAAATTCTCCTTCGGGCACAGATTATCAACGAGGTGGATCGTGAGAGTTGTATGATCTATAGTCAGAACACATACGGCTGTTATGAAGCTGGCACTTTAGAAAGGGAAACTGTTGTCAGGAACTTTGCTGGATCCCGATCGTGTCCTGGAATCTGGGGCAAAGATAGTCAAGGACTCATTTATCATGAGGGTGCTGTATTAATTGAATGGAGATTGGATTTGATGTCAATTAGTAGACACAGGGAAAGATTAGGGGTGGGAATAAGTGAGTGCAGACCTGATTTAAATAGACCATAGAGGCCATTATTATGGTTGTTATTTTATTCATTCAATTGCATTGGTGGATGTGGAACAAGAAAGGAAAATGACTGGAATCCAGGGCAAGGCTGGCCTGGAGGGCTTCCTCGAGGCATTGAGAGGCAGGAGTGAGGTCCTCTTTCTAGACGATATCCTCTCAAGACAGGCTGACATGAATCGAGGCTTCTGAGATTATCAGTAGGCAAAGTGCAGTGGGAAGGAATTGGATACAACGCCAGAAAAGGTTCAATTACCTTGTTCACTCTGGCAAGGTGATTGCAACACCACTCATGACAGGTCTCTGGATATTCAACTTCCAGAGGCTAAGGAGCCTGAAAGTGAAAGCTGTTCCCGAATATTGGAGTAATGTGTGCCCAGGCACCTACTGACTAGGCTGAGAGCCTGACCACTGTTAAGGATCTGCCAGTATTGGTACATGCAGCATCCTATACCATTGAACCGACTGCATTGGCCACTGAAGCCACCGGTGCCTTATCTCTCATTCCTGCAGAGAAAAGGAGTCATAATATCCAAGAAAGGTTGCAGGAAGGAGGACAGCACATCCCGACTGCCTTAGAATCAGAGAATCCCCACAGTGCAGAAAGAAGCTCAGTCACCCAAGGTCAGACTTGAACCCAGATCCCTGGCACTGTGAGGCACCAGTGCTAAACACTGTGCCTCCCTTGCTGCCTTGGGGAAGAAAGCCATGGAAGTAACCAGGATGACTGACTCTGAGCAAGTCAGGGAAGGCAAGATGGGCACTGCTGGTAGACTCTGTAGAATTCTATAGGACAAAAGGAGGCCATTTGGCCCATTGAGTCTGCAATTCTATCCAGGCCCCATTCCTGTAACCCCACACAGTTACCTTGCTAATCCCCTGACACTAGGGTCAATTTAGCATGGCCAATGCACCTGACTCACACATCTTTGGAATGTAGGAGGAAACTGGAGCAGCCAGAGGAAACCCACACAGATACGGGGAGAATCACGCAGTCAGTGACCTGAGGCTGAAAGTGAACCTAGGTCCCTGACATTGTGAGGCAGCAGTGCTAACCACTGTGCCACCATGCTGCTCATGAAGGTGAAAACATTCTGTATTCGCTAAACGAAGAGAATGGGGAGCAGTCTCCCTTTCTGACAGTAAGTTAAAGACTCAGCTGCATTGGGAGGTCTCAGCACTGCAGTGGCTTCTGCTTTCCAAGGCTGGTTCTCCTAATCTCTTCCAGTGTCTTCCCCAGATTCTGATGTGGAAGGGGAAGGACAGTTTCCTCTGTTTGCACTCATACTTTGTTGTCTTTTCTATGCACTTGGGCAACCACTGACCCCACGTGCAACCTTTGTGCCCTACACCAAATTCCCTAACTATCCTTCAATGAACTCTCCATGAGCTTCTTAACTATTTTGATTAATCTCATTGCTGAATTGGTGAGGTTCTGGTGCCCATCTTGCCCCGATCTGATATAGCTCACCAGTTGCTGGAATGCTGACCAGAAACTGACACACCAGCAGATGTCACTATTCCTAGCACCTCCCCACCTCCTTTCCTGCCTCCTGGGAAAAAGCTAAAAATCCTGTCCTAAAAGTCAGCTATGATCTGAAAGTTGGGTCCAGGTCCATGCATTGGTGAACTATGAAGATGATGCCGAGGTGTGACATTGAACCTGACAAGCACTTTAAGCAATGCTACCTATACTACTGCCTTAGAACCAGAGAATCCCTACAGTGCAGAAGGAAGCTCAGTCACCCAAGGTGACTGAGCAAGCAAGACATGAGGTTAGGGCTGCTCCATCACTTACCTGAAAATTAATATCTCTACCTGTGGGCTTCCTTTTCCTTATTTTGTAACCTGGCATTTCCTAATCCCTTTGGTCTCAGCGAAATGCGTTAATGGATAATATGAATTTTGAATCTTTTCCACAATTTTTTTATTAGCCCATCCCATTTTACTTGTAATTTTGTACCTTCACCATTAGTGTAATCCCTGCACATATTTAAACCTATATCTGTAGCTATGCACTGCAGTGATAATGCTGTGGGCATGGAAAATGGCAAAAAATAGCACACTTCCATAGGCGTCACTGCAACGTGTATTTCAAGCCATTTGGGAGTAAATTATAACCATAATGGAAAGTGCATCCTGTGGGATCTTAACACCTGCACAACCATCCAAATGTTTTAGGAATTTTCTGATGTTTAAGCGATAGGGAAGGTGGATGGAGCAAGAAGGGGAAGAATGGAAGGTAACGAGTCAAAAATAAAGGGAGTAGAGGGAGAGAGAGAAATAGCAAATAATCAGATGGAGAGCAGAAGAGAGAGAAAAAGAAAGGGAGCAAGCTCGAGAGAGGAGAGAACAGAACAAATTCCTTGTGAATTTAAAACCTCTGGTTTCATGGACTGCATTAGTATTTATTACTATATATTTTTAAAAGGAATGTGATTGAATTATCTCCAATATTAATCGGTAGATCTGGTCTTTTCAGATTGTTTGATTGGTCACGGGATACAGATAGAATTGTTGACTCTCTCTTTCTGTCTCTCTCACTCCAGTATAAAGTCAGAAAAAAATATGCTCATTCACCAGTTTAGGGAAAACTCAATTTGTTTATACACATGTTAAATCTATACAGAGGCTTATAGCCTCGTGATGGTTATCAGCTCCTGAGATGAAACCTACGCTTACCTGGGTGATCCCCCAACCTGCTCCCCAATTGGTTCCCTGGGTCATGTGACCCTTACTCTGCAGGTTGATTCTTAAAGGGACACAGTCAGTTAAGGCATTGGCTCACTCTCTCCCCCCCCCCACCCCCCACGTCTCTCTCTCTCTTCTCCCCCCCCCCTATCTCTTTCTCACACACATACACTATCTCACCCTGGTGTATGGGCAGATGAAGTGTTGACCCTCTCCCTCTCTTTCTCTCCGTCTCATCCTGGTGCATGCCCAGCTGAGAAACATTTCATTCCTAGGGAAACCAACTGCAGCTGTGGTCTAGTTTGTTTCTGTGGAGCTTGGAGGAGCAATTTTGTTCCTCCTGGTTCAACAAAAGCTGAAGTAAAACTTCTCTTTGCTTGGGCCACTGTTTTGAGCTTCTATAATGCATTCTCTGCCCAATGCAATCCTAAAACGTATGCCACAGCACCTCAACTTGCACGTTTAGAGGTTGTACTATCTTATTCAGGTTGACACTTGGACTGTCAAGTGACAAAAAATGGGAATAATAGGGACATTCACATTGTTGATGAGAATTGACACTAAGTTTGGCACCATTTTCAGAATATTATCAGTCTGTATGGCTAAAGAAGAGGCCTAAAAACATCACACGTGGGGATGTGTAATTTTCCTGTCCCACCCACCACAGCGGGTGATGGGTGAACCAGACAAAGATTCATTGATCTCAAGAACGATTTTCCGGTTTTGAGGTGAGAACGGCCAGAAAATCCTGCATGGTGTCCACATACCATTAGTATCAATAAAAAGTAATTTTCTTCCACTTTATAAATCAATTTTTAATTCGACCTTCGATGTAATGTCTCACAGGTGAGACTAGCATTTGTTGTCTATCATTAATTGCCCTTGAGAAAGTGGTAGTGAGCCACTTGCTTGAACAATTGCACACCACGTGGCGTAATTATGCACAAGGTGCTTTAAATCTTCAGCAGTTTGATAAAACTGAATGGTTTGTTCTGTCATTTCAGAGAAAAGTTACACTTCAACCTCATTGCTGTGAAGCTGGGGTCACATATCAGCCAGACTAGGTAGAGATGGCAGACTTTTTCCCCTAAAAAAAAGACTTGCATTTGTATAGCACTTTTCATTCCCACCACTGGATGTCTTAAAGCATTTTAATGCCAATGAAGTATTTTTGAAGTGTGGTCACTGTTGCAAGGTAGGAAATGCAGCCACTAAACTGTACAGAACAAGCTCTCACAAACAGCAATCTGATCATTTCCACTGCTTTTGTGATGTCAGTGGAGGAATGAAAATCAGGCAGGGCTCCGGGGTAACTCCCACAGAGGACACTAATAAACCATATGGGTTTTTATGACAATCCGATAGTTCCATGATTATTATTAATGAGGCAAACATTTTATTCTAAATTTCAGAATTGATTGAATTCAGATTATCCTCGCTACCATGGTGGGATTCAAGCTCATGTCATCACAGCATTTGTCCAAGCCCTAGGACCATTAGTCCAGTAACTTTACCACCATGCTGCCATCTCTGATACCAAACTCATTCCCAACAGCAAACTTTTCTCTGAAGCGTAATCTTTTTTATGAGGAACAATGTGCAACACAGGCCAGAGAATGGCAGAGATTTTAGTACTTATAGTGAAATTATAAAGGTGTCTTTACATTTGCGACAGTTCGTGAACAAAGGGGGAAATGTTTCGTATGGTCGCATGCTGAATGTTGCAAGTGAATTTGCCTAATTAATATGTTTGAAAAAAAAATAAAGTCACACATTATTGGGAAAATGAAAGCTTGTTTTTAATAAAAATGCCCAGATGTTCTGAAGGATCTAATCATAAAATTGCAATAATTTGCATACACATATGTCCCTGCTGGCAATTATTTTCCTTTGAATTGTCTGAGAAAATTGCCTGAAATCTGGAATTTATTCTTGACAGATTAAACATGTCTGTCAACCTTTCAATGTTGTCTCCTTCCAGTGCATACTGTGCTGTCAAGAGGAATCAGATGATCCTGAGGAAGTGAATGACCCTTGGTTATGAAAGATACAAGAGATGTGCAGCCATATAGTGAGATGCACACAATTCTTAGAAGACAAATTTGTTCAATATTGTTCCCTTATAATTCAATAATTGAAAAAAAACAAAAGCTATGTCTCATATCAAATCTTCAGACAGGTCAAGAGCTAAAAACCTACATTAAAAGCATTATTCAAAATAATTCAATTTCTACCAAATCAATTCGGAATCAGGTAATGAAAGTTATCATTTCCTAGGATTATTGTTTTTTTCCCCCCAATTATAATTCCATTTCAAGTCAAATGCAAAAAATGTAAAATGACCAAAAGGTCTTACACCCACTGAGATATGATTCATTCCTGGATCCCCAAGGGACAAATCTTTCCTCAGTTTCCGTTCGTTACTGGTTTTTAACCCTCCAATCATAAATCATGAAGAATGTGAATATTTTGTGTCTTGGCCTTAACTTTTAACTGTCAACATAAATCAAAATGAATAGAAATGGAGAAGATATCTGCAGAAATTCTCAATTCAGGCCACAGACACACTTGTCTAGCTTCCAAATAGGATCTTCCCATCCACCAACCTGCCATAGCGGGTTTCCTGGTGACAGGAAGGGTGAAGCATGCAAAAGCCCATAGATCCAGTGGGACTAGAAAATCCCTCCAACAACCAATAGCTCACCACATCTGCTGCATGAAAACCTGCCATGAGAGATGGGATGGGGGGAGCTGGAAAATCCTGGCCATTGTTTTCCATCTGCATTTATGGAATCCTTGAATAGTTTCAGTAATACTTCTCTCTGAGTTTTATCTCCTTGCAGAAATGTAGCTTGCATTTAAATTGATTAGTTCACCTCTTAGCCAGTGAAGAGGACACTCCTTGGTAAAGTGCAGCATTTTTTGTGTCTTTTCACAAGCGCAGAAGGGTTTGTATCAAGGCCCCATTTGTGGAGTTGGCTGAAAGGGGGTCCTGGCCTGTCTTGAACCTGTTCAGTGAGGACCATTCCTGCCATGGCAGTTCAAAGCCATTTGACAAATGGGGTTTGTCACAAGGAACTTTCTAGCGACTTCCTGTGTTTCCCATTCCTTTAACCAATGGACGTCTGCTAGTGGATCTTGCTCAGAAAGGGTACTGTATATGGATGACAAGATTCAAGGTGGGCAGTAGATGGGTCGAAAAGATCACCATGAATTGGTAAATGAGTCTCAGCACAGATGGTTTCAGGCAATTTGTGGGTTTTCATTAATCATTAAGTGTGTAGGGGAATGAAGTTTGCGAGGACAGGAAGCCAGAGGAGGAGCATTAAGTGGAGAGTTCCTGTTACGATACATGTTGTTCACTCAGCTGAGTCTCAATATGATGTGTGTGTGTGTGATGCCCTTGGCACGCAGGTGCACAGTACTCTGCTGCTGAGTATGATAGGGCATTGCTGAGATCTGGAATGTTCTGGAAGCAGCAGCCGCCGCCACAATGATAAAGTAAGTTTAGTTAGTAAGTTGTCTCCAATTTACATCTTTGCTATTGTTTTCTTCAAATATTCCTGGAATAATAGATCCTATCTAGAGTCACTCCCAAGAATACTGAGTCGGGATCTTGCTTTAATCTCTAGTCATCTATGTAGGTATGTATTTATATGTGCACTGGTATTCTCTGGATAGAATATACTGGATATGGTTTTAGAAGGATTTTAGGTGAAACATCTTGTTGCAGTAATTTATCAACATTGTAAAAGGTTTGTTAAAGATACGGTCCTGAGTACAGAATAATGGGGCTTGGGAGATATAAGAGATGTCATCATCACAGATGAAGTTGTGGGACACGGTTCTTGGCAGATAATTTGTATGCTCATTGAACAGGGTTGGGTCTAGCACTGAGCTCTATGATAATTCATTGGCCTGTCTTCTCTTTGCAATTCTTCCTTGCCCAAGGTGGACACCGAATTGTTTATAGCAAAGGGCCATTTCAACAGTGATACCAACCCAGATTGGCAGCACTCTGTACGGCTATAGGAGCAGGACTAGAGCAGTCCATCATAGAGAGTTATGAGGCCCAGCAGCACTATACTATTTTCAGGTTCTTTTGGAAGCTGTCTTCAATGTGGCAGATGAGTGCTGCAATGTGGTAACATGTGCTGCATCATCCCTAACTGAAACCAGCTTTGTCAATATTAAGGATGGTTTCATTTTGTAGTGAAATGCATTGCAGGATAACATGCTCAAATACACATGAGGCACTTTTAGAGACTTCATTAGCAAACCAAAGGTGATTTATTTAGTGATCTTCAAAAGCAGCAGCATGTTTGCAGCTAGCTAATTTTAAAACAACTCCACCTAGGAGTACTACTTCTCCTGAAGAGCTTGATTCCTCACTTTAAGTCCCAATTGGTCAAACAGGCCAGGTGACTCTGACTCTGCTGTGTTGGCCTCAAAAAGGACAATCACCACAACAGTAAATAGTGGGCAATAATCCGTTTTGGATTGAAAATGAATTTCATCCTATGTCGCACCTCTGGGATTGAGTTTGGGCTGATGATTATATACAGAATTGCGTGAGCCCAGCATGAGCACAGCAACTAAGATGTTTCAGGAATTCTGACATGATGTTTTACCAGTTTCATGCCCTTTAATGCTTCTTTTAATTCTGTGATCTTGATGGGATCAGGCTTCTTTCTGGTTGTATCACAGCTTGGTATGGCTCCTGCTCTGCCCAAAACTGCAAGAATCTACAAAGGGTCATGAATGAAGCCCAGTCAATTACTCAAACTGGCCTGCCATCCATTGACACTGTCCACACTTCCCGCTGCCTCGGAAAAGCAGCCAGCAGAATCAAGGACCACACACACTCTGGACATACTCTCTTACACCTTTTTCTTTTGGAAAACAGATACAAATATCTGAAATCATGTACCAAGTGACTCAAAAACAGTTCCTTCCCTGTCACTATTGGATTTTTGAATGGACCTATCTCACACTAAGTTGATCTTTCTCTACACCCTATCTATGACTATAACACTACATTCTGCATTCTCTCTTTCTCTTTTTATGGTATGCTTTGACTGTATAGCATGCAAGAAACAATCCTTTTCACTGCGTACTAATACATGTGACAAAAATAAATCAAACCAAATCAAAGAAAAAGATCATTTTTTTTTTAAAGAAAAGTTTGCAAAAATGTTGCTGTTAAGTCAAGCAAAACAATAAGATTTCCACATTACTCACAATCACCACTCACCTCAGTCCCACCACCTCTTCCCTTCCCAAAATTTACTTTAAGGGCTGATGAGGCAAGTGATTCAACATTCAGCTTTCTGCCACAGCCAATTTGCCTGTGGAGATGGGGATGTTACCTTCACCTGTCACAAATAATGTTATTGATGCCCTAAAATCCAGTTCCTTGCCAGTCTTGTGTCTTTCAATTGTGGTGTTAGAACATCATTAGTTACATATGTGAACATAGGCACATTAGGAAAAGGAATAGGCCAGTTAGCACCTTACAACTAGTCCACCATTCAATTGATTGATCTGCATCTCAAATCCATTTATTCATATTTTCTCCATATCCCTTTATTAGTTACAGAACAAAAACCCACACATCTCGCTCATGAATGCACCAATTTTCTCAGCATCTGCACCTTTTTGAGACAAGAGTTTTCAACATGTGCTATGCTCTGTGTAAAAAAGTGCTTTGTGGTTTTGCTCCTAAATGGCTACATATGATTTTAAGATATCTCATTGGCCTTGATACTCCCACCACTGCTTCTCCTTACTCCACAGCAATATTGTGGACTGAACAAAGAACAAAAAAATTACAGCACAGGAACAGGCTCTTTGGCCCTCCAAGTTTGCACTGACCATGCTGTTTGACTGAACTAAAATCCCTACTCTTCAGGAGACCATATTCTCCTCTATTCCCAATCTATTCGCGTAAAGTCGTTATAGTATCTGCTTCCACTATCTCCCCCAGCAGCGAGTTCCAGGCACCCATCACCCTCCATGTATAAAACGTGCCTCGTATATCTCCTTTAAACCTTGCCCCTTGCACCTTAAATCTATGCCCTCTAGTAATTGACTCTTGCATCCTGGGAAAAAGCTTCTGATTATCCAGTCTTTCCATGCCTCTCATAATCTTGTAGACTTCAATCAGGTCACCCCTCAACCTCCATCATTCCAGTGAAAACAAACTAAGTTTCTCCAACCTCTCCTCATAGGTAATGCCCTCCATGCCAGGCAACATCCTGGTAAATTTTTTCTCCAAAGCCTCTAATTCTTTCTGGTAGTGTGGCGACCAGAATTGAACACTTCAATACTTCAAGTGCGACCTAACTAAGGTTTTATAAAGCTGCAACATAATTTATCAATTTTTAAACTCAATGTCCTGGTCAATGAAGGCAAGCATGCCGTATGCTCTCTTGACTATCTTCTCTACCTACATTGCCACTTTCAGTGACCTGTGTACCTATGCACCCAGATCTCTCTGTCTATCAATACTCTTAAGGACTCTGCCATTTACTGTACATTTCCTATCTCTACTAAACCTTCCAAAATGCATTATCTCACATTTGTCCTGATTAAACTCCATCTTCCATCTTTCCGCCCATGTCTCCAACAGACCTATATTCTGCTGTATCCTCTGATGGTCCTTATCGCTATCTGCAAATCCACCAATCTTTGTGTCATCCACAAACTAACTTATCAAACTAGTTACATATTCCTCCAAATTGATTACATATATTACAAACAGCAAAGATCCCAGCATTGATCCCTGAGAAAAGCCACTTGTCACAGTCCTCCATTCAGAAACACACTGCAATCCTCTGTCTTCTATGACGAGCCAGTTCTAAATCCACCTTTCTAGCTCACCTTTGACTCCATGCAACTTCACCTTCTGCAGCATCTGCCATAAGAGACCTTGTCAAAGACTAAAATGTAGTCCATGTAGACAACATCCACTGCCCTACTGCAGTGGATTGCTGCTGGTCTATACTCAACCTCCTCTCTTGAGTCCCCCCAACTCAGCTCTCTAAATTCCTGGACCTGCCTGAAGGCTGCACTAGCATCCATGCCAGCCATTCTGACTATTAGGTGTCCACATCTTTCCAATTTCAAGTTAATGAAGCTTGATGGTCAATCAGCCTTAGCAATGCTGTCTGTTTATCCTCCTAATCAATTTCTTCAATATTATGCTGCGCTTAGAAATATTTTGAAGTAAAATGGAAAAGTCTACATGTGACAAGCTTATCAAAAGATTCAATTCATATTTGATAGCAACAGGCGATCTATCATGCAGGCAAAATACATAACCATTATTGAAAAGATATTCATGCTTCCGAAATCATGGCATGTGGTAAATGCATTTTAGCACAGTGGCACAGTGGGTAGCAATGTGCCTCACAGCACCAGTGACCTAGGTTCAATTCCGGTCTTGGGTGATTATCTGTATGGAGTATGCACATTCACTCCATGTCTGTGTGTGTTTTCTCCAGGTGCTCCTGTTTCCTCCCACAGTCCAAAGATGTGCAGGTTAGATTGATTGGCCATGTTTAAATTGTCCTTCAGTATCAGGGGGATTAGTAGGGTAAATACGTCAGAACCCAGAGGTGTGTCCTGCGTGGGATTGTCATCGGTACATGCTCGATGGGCCAAATGGCCTCTTCCTGCACTGTAGTGATTCAAAAGTTTGCTATTTGACTGCCAAATATGAATTTGAAGCTTATTTAGATGTTATAATAGCGATTGTTAATTATTACTTGCTTACTGATGGTTTCGGAATAGTTTCTAAATATCACTGAATGAAATTTTGATCAAAGACACTACAGCAGGAATGGAGATTACATTTAACCTGGGATTCTGTTTTTCTCTGGTAATAGATTCTCTTATCAAGGGAATAAATTCAGAGTTAAAATATTTATAGCATTTGGAAAGAATTTGATGGATTACTAATATAGTGTAAACATAATAACACAAGGGGATTTAAAAATTAAGTTATTTAATAAATTAGTTCAGGCTGCTTTGTGAAATACTTATAATTCACTTTGTAATTGAACACCAATTGTTTCCTCCTCAACAGAACTCAATATAATTAATGAATAGTCTTTCAATAACAATAACATCTACTATACATGTGGAATGAATAACGGTCATGAAGACTTATTTTACCTGCTTGAATTACATAGAAACATAGAAAAATCCAATCTATCATGTCTAAGCGGTCTGAAAACAAAGCAGCGCTTCATGTGCACCTCCTTTAATCTACTACATTCACTACTTCCAATGTGGTCTACTCTTCATTGGAGAGACTAAACGCCGAGTTGGTGACTGTTTTGCAGAATACCTTCTGTAGGAAGGAATGAATGAGCTGAATCTTCTGAGACCATGTAGAACTTCAAAACGGCTTTATCCAACATGCATGAGGGAGAGCAGAATTCTCAGTTGTAACTACAGCTTGTTTCTGAGGTACTGTACTGAGCATTCATTCTTACATGACCTTAAGCTTTTTCACGTTACAAAGTGCTATATTTTGATTAGGTCATCAGACTGTTACTTTAAATTGGTTACAGTTCTGTTTTTGATCACATTATACGAATCCTGTGTGCTTAAGCTTTAATGTTTGATTGGTTTTCCGGAGGCACAATGGCTCCTCTAGACTTTTTGGAGCCTTGACAAGTGATATCAATTCTCTAACCTCGGAATGATCCCACCTGGGATGTGACTGTTTTAGTGCCATTTGAGATGTAGTTATTTGTATTTCATCTTGTTTGCTTGCAATGAGTGTGGATACTACAGTGCTGTCTGTTTAACCCTTTCTTCCATGCATTTCTCTCCTGCTGCAGCCCACACTCCCTAAGTTTGCCCTATTACACCTTTGGTGGGTCGGCAAGCAGGTCCTAGATCTTCCTGTCACTTATTTCAACACACGATTCTGCTTGCATATTAACATGCTCATCTTTAGCCTGTTGCAATGCTCCTGTGAAGCCCAATGCAAACTGGAGGAACAAAATCACATGTTCCTTTTAGGCACATTACAGCCATCTGGATTTAACAGTGAATTTAATAACTTCAGATTTCACCCTCCCCCCATTTTTATTTATATCCATTTATTTTCATTTCCTAATTTATTTTTCCATTCCCTATTTGATCCCACTCCCATCTTTTTTCCAATACCACCATTTTCCCTCCCCATGTTACTAGGGCCATCATTTTTCTGTCCAAGTTGTCCTTTGTTACACTGTTTACTTTTGCTCTGATCACAGTATCTTACTGTGCCCTTTTCAGCTACGACCACCACCTGTACATTCCCTTTGTCTTTTTGTCCATACTAACTTTATCATTCTCTCCCTAGCCTTCATCTATCACTGGCCTTCTATCCAGGCCCTACAGTTTCACACCCCTTTCTCCATAACAATATAAATCTTATCTTATTTCCAGTTTTCTTCAGCTCTGTCAAAGAGTCATTCAGATTCAAAACATTAGCTCCATCCTGTCTCTACAGTTGCTGATGTAGAGATGCCGGTGTTGGACTGGGGTAAACACAGTAAGAAGTCTGACAACACCATGTTTAAATCCAACCGATTTATTTGATAGTAAACTCGCAAGCTTTCGACTCTATGGTCTCCATCAGGTGAATGAGTTGTTGCTGCCAGACCTGCTGAGATTCTCCAGCATTTTCTATCTTTGTGGCTATCCTGCCCAATCCAACTTCCCAGCTTTTGGTACAGAGCCTTTAACTTACATTATAATGTACTAGAAATAATATATTTTTCTAATTGTAATGAGGATTTCTGTCTCCATTACTCCACTTTCAATGAAAAGAATGCCCCTTTCTCCCTTTATTCCTTCTACCAAATAATTTAAATGTATGTTCCTGACTATTGATCGCTTTGGTAAGGTGAAATAAGTGCTTCCTATTCATCCTAAGCCCCACATAGTTAAACAGATCAATTAAATTTCCCCAAGGCCTCTTCTAATCTAAGGAAAATACCGCCAGTCTATCCATGCCAATAAAAATTATGTTCAAATGTGTGGCGGTAGTGAGCATTAATTGGCACTCACTTGAGCTTCCTATAAAGAGACAAAGGTTAAAATTAAGATCAAGGGCAGAATTTTACAAGAATGATTCTGAGTGTCCAGCTAGTGTGAAACTAGGAGAGTTGCAGATCCATTTTTTTGGGAGGTATTTCATACCCAAGCATGTGTACATACCACATGGAAAAATGCCAGACCATTTCTAGCAGCTGCAGGCAATGGACTGAGCTTAATTCACCAGCAGGTGAAAGTCCGACAGATTAATTTGTTTTCACAGGCCACAAGCTTTCGGAGCACTGCTCCTTCATCAGGTGAGTGGGAGTTCTATTCACAAACAGGGTGTACAAAGACACAAATTAAATTTACAAAATAATGGTTGGAGTGCGAGTCTTTACAGGTTTTAAAGGTGCAGACAATATGATTGGAAAGAGAGATAAGCACATGTTAAAGAGATGTGTATTGTCTCCAGCCAGGATAGTTAGTGAGATTTTGCAAGCCCAGGCAAGTCGTGGGGGTTACAGACAGTGTGACATGAATCCAAGATCCCAGTTGAGGCTGTCCTCATGTGTGCGGCCTTCATGAGACACGACAACGTAGAGTTGCTGAGCAGAGACAAGGAAGGGTGTGTTTCTGAATGGAGAGCTGTGACAAGTAGCATTCCTCAGTGATCATTGCTGGGATCTTTGCTGTTTGTAATATACATAAATGATTTAGAAGAAAATGTAACTGATTTGATTATTAAGTTTGCAGATGACACAAAGGTTGGTAGATTTACAGATAGTAATGACAACCATCAGAGAATACAGCAGGATATAGATTGTTTGGAGACTTGGGCAGAGAGACGGCAGATGGAACTTAATCTGGACAAATGTGAGGTAATGCATTTTGGAAGGTCTAATAAAGATACAATGTATACAGTAAATGGCAGAACACTTAAGAGTGTTGACAGGCAAAGAGATCTGAGTGTACAGGTACACAGGTCACTGAAAGTGACAATGCAGGTAGAGAAGATACTCAAGAAGGCACGTGGCATGCTTGCCTTCATCGGCCAGTGTACTGAATTTAAAAATTGGAAGTCATGTTGCGCCCTTATAGAGCCTTGGTTAGGCCATATTTGGAATAGTGTTCAATTCTGGTCACCACACTACCTGAAAGATGTGGAGGGTTTGGAGAGGGTACAGAAAAGATTTACTAGGATATTGTCTGGCATGGAGGACATTAGCTATGAGGAGAGGTTGGAGAAACTTGGTTTGTTCTCACCAGAACAACAGAGGCTAAGTCTACAAGATTATAAGGAGCCTGGACAGAGCTTTTTCTCAGGCTGGAAGAGTCAATTACTAGGAGTATATATGTAAGGTGCGAGGGGCAAGATATAAAGGAGATGTACAAGGCAAATGTTTTACATAGGGGATGGTGGGTGCCTGGAACTCACTGCCAGGAGACGTAGTGGAAGTAGATACGATAGTGAGTTTTAAGGACGTCTGGCCAAATACATGAATAGGATAAGAATAGTGAGATATGGTGTCCAGAATCAGACCAAAAACTACTTGACACCTCTGTGAAATATAACAGAAAGCAAATGTAAATAGAGAAATCAGGAGATAACTCTCCACTGTTTAGAATGATAGCTAACATAAAGGAAGATGGCCATGGGTTGGTGGAGCTCAATCATCTCAGTTTCGGATATCACTGCAGGGGTTCTTAGGATAGCATCCTAGGCCCAACCAGCTTAAGCTACTTCAACAATGATTTTCCTTCTATCATTAGGTCAGAAACAGGATGTTCACTGATGATTGCATAATGTTCAGCAACTTTCATGATTTCTCAGACATCAGCATTCAGACTTTGGCTGTGCAGCAGCAAGAAACATTCACACCACACAAGTGCCAGACAATGACCATCTTCAATAAGAGAGAATCCACCCATCTACTCTGGACATTAACTGGCTTTACCATCACTGAGTTTCCCACTAAGTGGGGATTACTATTGACCAGAAACTGAAGTGGACTAGCCATATAAATATTGTGGAAGTCCAGAGACTAGGAACTCTGCAGTGAGTAACTCACCTCTTAATTCTTCAAAGCTTGTCTACCATATACAAGGTACAGGAATATGATCAAATGCTCTCTACATGTCTGGATGGGCATGGCTCCAATCACACTCAAGAAGCTTGACATTATCGAGGATAAAATAATTGCTTGATTGGCACTCTATCCACCATTGCCAAAGTGAGAAAGGAAGTTGATAGATAGGAAAGAAAGGGATCAAAATTTCTGTGACCTGGTTTTTAGGTGCAGAGGAGTGATTTGTGCATTTGCTTGTGCCAGTTCTGAATGAGGTGGGCAGTCAGTAAAAGTGGTGTACCTACCTTATTCCCATAATTATCTTCTGGCCCACGCCACATTCCACTCTATGTTGCTGCTGATATCCTCTGCACACTGCAGGAGCTCATCCAGTGTTGTGAGAAGACCATGTGATTTGAACAGTCTTCCCTTTTTAAAGGTGCAGCCTGTTTAAAGGGAAAGCCACACCAATGGACTATAGGCTGTTGGATAATCACTATGAATGATTCAGACTCAAGAGAAAGAGTTCCCGCTTCAGTGTTGCTGCCTTGGAGGCAATGGCCAGACATCTAGAGCCAAGAGAGATGCCATGTTTCCACTGGGAATAGGAGGTCTTTGTGGTAGGACTCTTGGAAAGGGCAAGAAATACCAGAGTGTTAACCTCGGGACATAGCAGCAGTGCAGAAAGAACTTTAATGATCTCACTTAGGTAGTCAAATACATCTGAGTGAATACATCTGACTAGAACAGAAACTCACCACATCACCTACCTCTCAAAGTGTTGAGTGCACCACACCCCAATCACTCACCTATCAGCACACAAGAATCACCCCTAATATTATCGTACAACACTTCAGCCATACAAACCTTCCAATCATGTCAGTTACATGCACACATCTCTACATACCTTTGCAAACTTACAACTAATCAGCTATTGAAGGCACATCACCCAAGCACACAAAATACACAGTCACTGACATTCCACCCTCTCTTGTTCAGGAGAAGGTGACACACTACAGGTAGGAGAGCCAGTGGACCAGTGGAGGATGGGCCCTCCTGCATCCCCTCAGCACGCTAGTGGGCCCAATATATTAAGTATTCAGGACGGTTGCCACAGAGCAGGTTCTGCTGGGGCCATCAAACAAGCTGGTTCCTTGTATGCATTTTTTTCCACTCATCTCACCCTCAATCTGAAAGATGCCATGAAATGGAAGCTGCAAATAGCTTTACTTTGGAATTCTTGTTTTCCTCTCCAGTCCCCTTTCCTTATCCTGCCATTGTACTGAAACTCTTGTGTTTTCAGACAGTCAAGAGGTGACATCTGGTCAGTCTCTAAAAATGCACCAATAGGAGGAAGATCAACCACACAAGAGTGAAGAAGTGGCAGCAAGCTTGCCTCACCCTGCTGCTTCCAGCTCAGATACTGGCACTGCATTGATATTAGAGACAAAAACAGAGGCAGGATCAGCACTTGGTGAGTCAGTGGGCAGGAGTAGGCCACAGCAGGCAGAAAGGAATTGGTCAGCTTATGTGCAAACTTACCAGAGACGAGTTCTGCCATGGGGGACACAGATAAGGACCTCATTGAGGTCACAGTAGGAAAATGCTGTTGATAATGCACAGTGAGATGCTTGGTACATTGGCAAACCTGTCTGACAGCCTCCAGTCACCAGCTAGGAGCTTGGAGAAGCCCAGCATGGGATGTAGCAGAGCTTGAAACCCATATTTTCCCAAGTGGAAGTGGTGGGCACCTCTATGGCAGCTCTGCAAGGTGAGCACATTATGGAGTATTTGGTGGCCATTATCTCAGCACAGGTGGAGGCCTCCTGCAATATAAGAACATAAAATGATATTAGTAGGGGTAGGCCATTCAGCCCCTCAAACTACTATGCCAATTGATAAGATCCTGGCTAATCTGACTCTGGTATTCGCTCCACTTTCCTTGCTACCATCCCCCCTCCATAATCTTTGATTCCCTTGTCAATTGGAAGTGTAACTCAGCACTGAATATGTTAAATGCCTCAGCGTCCACTACGTGTGGGGAAGAGAATTTCAAATACTAATGACTTTCTAAGAGAGGCAATTCCTCCTAATTCTGTTTTAAATAGGAAATCCCTTATTTTGAAAATGTGCCTTCATTCTAAATTCCATGATGAGACAAAACATAGAGTCATGGAGGTTTACAGCATTGAAACTGGCCTTTTTGTCCAACTTGTCTACGCCACCCACTTTCAACTATTAAGCTAGTCCCAAATGCTTGCATTTGGCCCATATCCATCTTCTCAGCTCCATCAAGTCCCCTCAGAACCCCTAGTATTTCAATATGATCTCCTGTTATTCTTCTGAACTCCCATAATTTTGGCACAACTGTTCAATATTTCCTCATAGGACAAACCTCTCAATTCAGGAATCTGACTAGTGAATCTTCTCTGAACTGCTTCCAAAGTAAGTATATGCTTCCTTAAATAAAATGATCAAAGCTGTACATGGTACTTCAGGTGCGATCTTGCAAATGTCCTGTACAGTTGTAACAAGACTTTCTTATTTTTGTACTCTATCCCCCTTTCAATAAAAACCAACACTCCTTGAAGCAGCAGCATGGTGGCACAGTGGTAAGCACTGCTACCTTACAGAGCCAGGGACGCAGATTCGATTCCTAGCTTGGGTCACTGTCTGTGCAGAGCAAATACTTTCTCCCTGTGTCTGCATGGGTTTTTCCCAAGTACTCTGGTTTCCTCCTACAGTCTGAAAGATGTGCTGGTTAGGTGCATTGGCCATATTAAATTCTCCCTGTTTCTCCCTCATTAAATTCTCCCTCATTAAAATGTCCCTGAACAGGGACCAGAGTCTGGCAACTAGGGAATTTTCACAGTAATTTCATTACAGTGTTAATGTAAGCCTACTTGTGACACAAGTAAACAAACTTTAAACTTAATGTTTCATGATTCATGTACAAGCACCCAAAGATTCTTTTGTACAGTGTAGTATAGTGTCTTTCCATTTAAATAATATGCTGCTGTTTTATACTACCTGCCAAAGTGGCCGTGCTCATATTTTCCCACAATATTCCATCTGCCAAAAGTCTACTCATTCAGTTACCCATCTTTAACTCTTTTCAGACTCTTTTAGCAGTGTTCATTAGTACAGGACCTCCAATTACTGTCATCAGAAGCCTTTTGAAATGCACTCTATGAACACATACTCCAACTATCTTTGGCAATTTGATTTGTACTATCAAAACCAAGATTGAACTCACTGATGATTATTATGGTACCCTTTTTTCAAGCCTTCATCCTTTTTTGATATCTACACTGTCTGAATCTGGGTACTGTTAAGGGGCCTATAAACTATTCCCACCAGTGACTTTGTTAACTTACTATTTTTTAATTCTCCCAAAATAATTAAGTTTCTGAATCAAGATCATTTCTCACTATTGCACTGATTTCATCTTTAATTAACAGCCTTTCCTCTGGTCCTTCCAAAATTTCAAACATCCTTGAGTATTCAGGTCTCAGCCTTGGTCACCTTGCAGCCATGTCTCTATAATGGCTTTAATATCATACTCATTCATTTCTATTCATGTTATCAATTCATTTATCTTGTTACAAATGCTGTGAGCATTCAATGAGATTTTAATTCTGTCTTTTAGCCCTTTTTGCCTATTCTGACTTTATTTGCTGGCGCACTGTTATGTTTATACACTCTGTCCCTCCGTGGCATATTCTGGCTATCCTTAGCTGCATTGCTATCCTACACAATTGCCTTTTCCTTTCTCTTTAATTTTCCAATCTCTAGTGCCTTGAACCCACCCCCTTTATTTAGTGTAAAGTCCTCTGTCTAGCCTAGTTGTATGATTCATCAGTACACAGGACCCAGCATTCAGATGAACGCTGCTTATCCCTCTTTTCTCAGTTCCCTCTTTTCTCAGTTCTGTTACCAGTGCCCCATCAATTGAAATCTATACCATCCACACCAGTCTTTGAGCTAGGCATCCAATTATCTAATCTTATTTACTATGACACTTTGCCAGATGATTTGTACATTTGTGGTTCTGCTTTTTATGTTAGCTGCTCATACTTCCTTAGCAGAATGTCTTTCTTAGTCTTACCTATGTCATTGGTACCCAGGATCTGTGCAAGGCTCACCTTTGCTTTCAGTAAGAGAATTTATGGAACAATGAGATAAGAAAACTAGCAGCAAAGCCTTTGATTAAAAATGGATATGTATATAAAAAATGAAGAATGCAAATTTGCTTAATTTGTTGACTGAAGGAAATGACCCAAAATGGTTCAGTTTAGAATAAGCTCACTACACAATAAGGTATATCGCTTGGATGAAGAGGAAGAAAGGATTATACAGTGTCCTAAGGTTTGACCAAAAGCAAGGGATATGCAATTCACAACCGCTGTGTATTGAGAGACTTGGAATATGAATATTAAGCCTTGGGAACAACAAACAAAGTAATGATTGAAAGTGTTGTCAACCGAAAGAGTGGCCTCAGTCCCAGAAGTTCAAGTAGTGTGTTTCAAACATGGCAGTGTTTTTCTATTAGTCTCCAGAAGAGAACTATTCAAGCTATAAAATTTTAAAATATGTATTGAAGTTGTTTCAGTGACATAACATATGTCTAGATTAAGGTGATATTATTTGAACTTTCAGTATATCGCTGACTTGTAACATACTGCAGCCTGTGTGCTATCTTATACCAAGCAAAATAAATCATTGTTGTGGAATGTAAACAGTTTAACAGTGCACTTTAAATTCTTTTAGAACAGTCCACTTAAGGGAGTGAATATGAACTCTATAGTTGGTGTAATTAAAAGCTCCAGCTTGTGTTGAGGACAGAAATGTTGTAACTGGTTCTTCTGTGGAGAAACCCACCACAATTTAAAATATGGCTTTTATCAGAATCAATATATGTCAAACATTTTCTTATCTTCCTGCATTTCTTTAAGATATCCACTTCTTTCATAAGTCATGAACATTCTGTGTGGAGTTTGCACATTCTTCCCATATCTGCATGGGTTTCCTCTGGGTGCTCCAGTTTCCTCCCACAGACATGCAGATTAAGTTGATTGGCCATGCTAAATTGACCCTAGTATTGGTGGATTAGCAGGCCAAATATGTGGGGTTACGAGATTAGGACCTGGGTGGGATTGTGTTTGATGCAGACTCAATGTTCCAAATGGCCTCCTTCTGCACTGTAGGGTTTCTGTGGATCCTATGATTCAAAAAAATGTACTTTGCAACAATTGTATGATTAATGTGATTTCTAACTATTAATTGCACATATTTCTCTGGTCAAAATTCAATTTATCCTTCATCATAAATTTCACAGAATCCCTACAGTGGAGGAGGAGGCATTTGATCCATTGAGTCTGCACCGATTGTCCAACAGAGCACATAACCTGGGCTCGCCTCCCACCCTAACTCTGTAACCCTGCGCACTTACCTCACTAATTCACCCAACCTACACACTTTGGGACGCGGAGGGGAAATTTAGCATGACCAATCTATCTAACCTGCAGCTTTTCAGATTGTGGGAGGAAACCAGAGCATCCAGGGGAAATCCACACAAACACAGGGAGAATGTGCAAACTCCACACAGTTACTTAGGGCAGTAATCAAACCTATGGCCCTAACGCTGTGAGGCAGCAATGTTAAATGCTGTGCCACCGTGCTGCCCTTATATGTATTCATTGTGAGATTGTCAGAGATTCATGAGATTTTATGTTGATCACTTTTTTCAGGATACTATCTCACACGCTGCCATCATAATGTTCCAGTAATATTTCTACTCAGGTGTCAGAAGTGTCATCATAATATCAACCTTATAATGTTGAAACAAGCTATTATTAGAAATGTTAAATAAAAATAAAAATATTGCCAGTTAGCTCCAATGCTGTTTTTCTTTCCTCATTACCTCTGTTTTCTTTACTCTCTGTCTTCCCTGTTATTTTCATTTCCAAAGACTTATTACTTCATTTTTTTATCATTATTATTTCGCGTTGAAGAAAGGTTTCTTCAGTTTTGCGTGGTTGCCTCCCTTCTGCAGTTTTGGGTCAAACCCAATAACTTAATCTAGTCTTTGCTTTGCTAATAAAAATGGCTCCAAATTAGGTCAACCAGGAGGCCAAACAGCAGCCTCTTCATAGCGACCAATTTAAACACTGATGCCATTTTGGGAATGCTAATGGAAAAACTAAATTGACACGTTCGCACAATTGGATAAATCATCAATGCTGGGTAAGGCCGAATGACAGAAAAAAGGAGCCATCTCAGCAGCGTGAAAAGAGATTAGAAGAATATATTGTGCAAATATAGCTGACTGTGAAATGCAACGTTCATCTGTTTTTTGTTCATATACAAAGATGTGTTAAAGCAGAGAATATATTTCACTGTTGAGCCTGAATTTGAATCTAGTCCGACACGATAAAGTCAGATTTGAGAGTATGGACAGAGCGTAATAAGGAACAGCTTATCACCTTACTTGAAGGGTCAGTCACAGGGGGACAAAGGTTCAAGGTGAGAGGCAAGAAGTTTAAGAGGGATGTAAGGAAAATCGCTTTTTACCCAGAGGTTGGTGACTTTCTGGGATGCGCTGCCTGGGAAGGTAGTGGAGGCAGGATGCCTCACACTCTTTAAAAAGTACCTGGATGAGCACGTGGCACGTCAAAACATTCAGGGCTATGGGTCAAGTGCTGGTAAATGGGATTAGGTGGAAGGTCAGGGTCTTTCTTGCTTGTTGGTACAGACTCAGTAGACCGAAAGGCCTCTGCTGCACTCTTTGATTCTATGGTTCTAAATCAGAGGTCAAAAGTTGCACAGATTGGAGGAGAGAAGGTTGCAGTTCAATATGATTCAAGTGAGTGCAAGTCACTTAGGGCACAACTCGGCACTGGGGCCTGGAAAGGGAAACAGTAATTAATCACAGCAAGATTGTTTGAAATGCCCAAAGAGGTCCTACAGCATTCCCATGAATTTCAAATCCACTTCTACTCTCTTTGTCTCCAATTGCCTGAGGCTCCTCATGATAGAATGGGAATGGCATGGGTTTATTCTGCTATCAGTCAGTCTGTAGAGTGACTGAAATCCTGCCTATGCTACTGTTAAAACAGACAGTCACTTGAATATTGGGACAAGGCCACCAGTGATGGATGAAAGTCGCCCTCTGCTGCGTTTTTGCCTACTCCAGTCATTGAGTGGGATTTCTATCACTGATATCAGCTGGCAGTGGTTTCAACATTTTCCAATGTTGGACACTGATTCTACAGCAATTGATTTGAAGTTTATACTACAGATTAAGAATCTCTTACTTTGCCTTTCTGAACATCAGTGCCTCACAAGCCATGCTTTCCCCTACAGCCAGGTTACTGGCTGGGTTAGGCATTTATTGTCCTCCATTTCAGAGGACATTCGAGGCACATTGCTGTGTGTTTGGAGTCACATGTAGGCCAGGCTAGGTAAGGACGATAGATTTCATTCTCTAAAATCAAAGAACAAAGAACAAAAACAGCATGGGAAACAGGCCCTTCGGCCCAACGAGCCTGCTTCTACCCGTGATCCCTATCTATGTTCATGGATCTATGGATTGAAACTAAATTTTAGACAATTTAGGGAGAATTTGTTTTGCCAATTAGCCTAAGAGCACACCTTTGGGATGTGGGAGGAAACCAGAGCACCCGGAGAAAACCCGTGCAAGGAGAATGTGCAAACTCCCACAGATACAGGTCCAAATCCACGTATCTGCACAGCACAGCGATAGTCACTGAGCTGTCGTGTTGCCCATCAAATGGTCCAGGTTAAGCATACACTAACGACGTGAAGCAGTAGGATACTCTCGAAAAATCCAAGAGCAGTCCTCTCACGACCCATTGCGTGTATGTCCCTTGTTAGACAACAAGGTGGACCAAAGCACCTGTAGGATAAAAACAAATACATCAATATCATCGTCTATTTAAACACTTCCCAGGGACTCCCAAGGCTCATGATGCCTATTTTAAATCAGTTTTCTATACCCCTCCATTCCCATTCTGTTCATGTGCCCATCTAATATTCCTTAAAATAACTCCAAAGTGCCTGCCTCCTCCACTTTACTTGGCAGCGCATTCCATACCCCCCACCAACCTCTGTGTGATAAAACTCCCTCTAGCATCCAAATTATACCTTACCGCCCTCACCCTACGCCCGTGACCCCTTGTGCTATTTGAGTCCATCCTAGGAAAAAGCTTAACCCTGTTTACTCTATCTATACCCTCATAATCTTGTACACCTCTATTAGATCTCCTCTAAGTCTACGTCTTTCTAAGGAAAACAGTCCCAATTTGCCTAACTTCTCCTCGTAACTCAGACCTTCCATACCAGGCAGCATCCTGGTAAACCTCCTCTGCACTCTCTCCAGAGTCTCCACGTCCTTCCGGTAATAAGGCGACCAGAACTGGACGCAGTATTCCAAATGAGGTCTAACCAACATTTTATACAACTGCAACATTAAAGGCCAGCTCTTGTACTCTATACCCCTTCCTATAAAGGCTAGCATACCGTATGCTTTCTTCACAACCTTCTCCACCTGCTCTGCCACCTTCAGAGACTTGTGCACCTGCATCCCCAGGTCCCTCTGCGTTTCTATACTCTTAATAGGTCTACCCTTCATCATATACCTCCCCGCTACATTCTTTCTCCCGAAATGCATCACCTCACATTTATCAGGATTGAATTCCATCTGCCATCTATCTGCCCAAGCTACCAGCCTATCTATGTCCTGCTGCATTGCCTGACAATGTTCCTCACTATCCGCAAGTCCAGCCATCTTTGTACTGCAAACTTGCTGATCACTCCACTTACTCCCTCTTCCAAGTCATTTATATATATTACAAATAGAAGAGGTCCCAGTACCGAGCCCTGCAGCACACCACTAGTGACCGACCTCCAGCTAGAAAAACACCCTTCCACTATTACTCTCTGTCTCCTACTACTAAGCCAGTTACTTATCCATCTGGCTACCTGTCCTTGTGTCCCATGAGCCTTGACCTTTTCAACTAACCTCCCATGAGGGACTTTGTCAAATGCCTTACTGAAATCCCTTCGTCGACCGGCCTGCCCGTTAACCTTGTGTTTCTGCTGAAGGAAAGTAGAAACTACCCAAACCAACAAGAAGCATCAACTGAGACTGGGAGCTTGAGTTTCTGACACTGAATATCTGGGATATCTCTCTGTTTCTGACACTGAATATCTGGGATATCTCTCTGTTTCTGACACTGAATATCCAGGATATCTCTCTGTTAGCTTCCAATGAAATTCTGGGATATCTCTCTGTTTCTGACACTGAATATCCAGGATATCTCTCTGTTTCTGACACTGAATATCTGGGATATCTCTCTGTTTCTGACACTGAATATCCAGGATATCTCTCTGTTAGCTTCCAATGAAATTCTGGGATATCTCTCTGTTTCTGACACTGAATATCCAGGATATCTCTCTGTTTCTGACACTGAATATCCAGGATATCTCTCTGTTAGCTTCCAATGAAATTCTGGGATATCTCTCTGTTTCTGACACTGAATATCCAGGATATCTCTCTGTTTCTGACACTGAATATCCAGGATATCTCTCTGTTAGCTTCCAATGAAATTCTGGGATATCTCTCTGTTTCTGACACTGAATATCCAGGATATCTCTCTGTTTCTGACAATGAATATCTGGGATATCTCTCTGTTTCTGACACTGAATATCCAGGATATCTCTCTGTTAGCTTCCAATGAAATTCTGGGATATCTCTCTGTTTCTGACACTGAATATCCAGGATATCTCTCTGTTTCTGACACTGAATATCTGGGATATCTCTCTGTTTCTGACACTGAATATCCAGGATATCTCTCTGTTAGCTTCCAATGAAATTCTGGGATATCTCTCTGTTTCTGACACTGAATATCCAGGATATCTCTCTGTTTCTGACACTGAATATCCAGGATATCTCTCTGTTAGCTTCCAATGAAATTCTGGGATATCTCTCTGTTTCTGACACTGAATATCCAGGATATCTCTCTGTTTCTGACACTGAATATCCAGGATATCTCTCTGTTAGCTTCCAATGAAATTCTGGGATATCTCTCTGTTTCTGACACTGAATATCCAGGATATCTCTCTGTTAGCTTCCAATGAAATTCTGGGATATCTCTCTGTTTCTGACACTGAATATCCAGGATATCTCTCTGTTAGCTTCCAATGAAATTCTGGGATATCTCTCTGTTTCTGACACTGAATATCCAGGATATCTCTCTGTTAGCTTCCACTTACTCATTTCCATCAAATACCACATTTGGAAGAATCCACTGGCCAATGATGACCCATGGGTAGTGACCCCTGATGACCTTTGCTGTGTTCTGCAGCGTAGGCTGCTGCACTGAGCAGTGGGACTGGTGTTCCCTGTGAACCAGACGGGTTTTTACAATAATTGACAATGGTTTCATGAGGCCTGATCTTACCATTTTCATTCTAAGTGCTGAATCTGAGTGTAATTCAGATCTGACTTGGAAATCTGCTTTCAGGCACCCCCATAAGCACTCAGCCTGAAAAAAAATCATGAGTCCCATGTGGAGAGGTCTTGGCACAGCCAGAATGATCAGAGCTCTGAGTTGTGCATGCGCAGTTAGAAAAAAATTTGAAAATGCGCACCCATTCAGATTACTCCCGCGCTGCAGAAAGCGGAGAAAGCAGCCTGGGAGCAAAAAACAGGAGCAATGTCCCGACGCATGTTGCCATTATCAACTCCACCCCCCACTAGCCAGACTGATCGTGACTCCCTGGCGCCTTCCCCTTCCCCCTACCCCTCCCCACTGATTGCCTGCAGAGTGCCAGCAGACCTCTTGCCCCCCTTCTCCCCCACAAGAGATCCATCGGCATCCCTCCCACCAGTGAGCGATCGGGCCTCCCCCACCCACTAGAGATACATCTTACCTATCTCCCTCCTCCCTCTCTCCCCCACCCCAGAGAACAATCTGGCCTCATTCCCTCCTCCCCACCAGAGGAACATCTGGCCCGCCTCTTCCTCCCTTCTCATCAGACAACAATCGGCCCTCTCCCTCGACCATAATACAACAATCAGCCCTCCCCACCTCCATCACCCGACAACAATCGTCCCTACCCTCCATCAGTCAATGATCGGCCCTCCCTATCCTCCCTACCACCGGACAACAATTGGCCCCCCCCCCCAACCCCTGCCCCCCTACCAGACAATGATTGAGCCTCTCTCCCCCCTTTCCCACCAGAGATACATCTGACTGCCTCTCCTCCCCACAACCTCCCATCCAGAAAACAATCTGGCCTCAGTCCTCCCCCTCCCCCACCAGAGAATGATCTGACCCTCCTCTCTCCTCCCTCCTACCACCAATCTGAGTCAGAGAATCATTGAAAGTGTCGAACTCACCTCTTCAGCAGCTGGAGCACCTGATTTGGACTTTTATTCAGCAGGTTCATTTTGGCACGATTCCAGATTGGTGAACGTGATGGTAAAGGGGGAAATGCTGATAAAGTTGGAAGTGCAGTTCATTAATTCAATTGAAATACGTGAAAATGCATTTAAATTGTCATTGCATGTTTCAGACACGAATCAGAAAGTGACCATTTCTGGGATATGTTAAAGTGGTTCCCTACGCGGACATGAGCACAGATCATGTTAGTGGCCTCACACCTGACTTTACCATGTTTTTGTGCCTGAAAACTGGTGTGACGCAATGGTAAAATAGGGCCCATGGTCGTCATTAGACTTTTAATTCCAGATTTTTACTGAATTCAAATTTTGCCATCAAATTTTGCGGATGTGAATCCGCCATTCGAACCTGAGTACCCAAAGCCTGAGTTTCTGGATTCTGGTCCAGTGACAATATCACAATATCACTGCCTCTCCCTATTACTGAGGCACAATGTCATCTGTCGACTGAGGATCTGTAATTCACTTCTACCAGGACAATGCCATCTGTGCTTTATTTTACTTCTAATTTTTGGGATATGAACATTACTGGCAAGCTGGTATTTATTATTCATCATTAGTTGCCCTGGGATAGTTTGAGATAACTGAATTGAGGTCAGTAGAGTCAACTTATTATTGTGGAAGCGGAGTCACATATAGGACCTGACTAAGGCCTTTGGAACAAAGGACTGTGAGGGCCTTTGGGAGGGAATGGTGAAATGTGGCTGCCCTTGTAAAATTCATCCTGACAGTTCCATGAAGGGTGCTCCTGTGTGTCCTGGGTGATGCTAAATCTCCTAACCCACTTGCAATCAGGAATGCAGTTTAACAAGACTGCACGCTAGCACTAACCCTCTTCAGCATCTTGTACAGTGTGCTCTGATGTTTTCCACAATAGTGAACCTGGCAGCAAAATCAGATAGCACATGGATGGGAAGTTGCTCAGTCTGAAACAATTCCATTCAGCCAGCAAAGTCTCCAAAGACCTCTTTCACAATTTCCTGTTTGCTGTGCATTAGCTGCTGGTTCAAAGCTGCAAGCATGATGTGTCACACATTTTTGTCCCTCATTGCTAAAGGGATGGAGTTTAAGAACAGTGAAATTGTGTTGTAGCTATATAAGGTGCTTGTGAGGCCACACCTGGAGCATTATGTACAGTTTGAGTTTCCTTACTTGAGAAAGGATAAATTGGCACTGGAGAGGGTGCAGAGGAGATTCAATAAGTAGATTCTGGAGTTGAGAGTGTTGGCTTACGAAGAGAGACTGAGTAGAATAAGTCTAAACTCATTGGAATTCAGAAGAATGAGGGAGATTTTACAGAAACATATAAGATTATGAAGGAAATAGATAAGGTAGAAGCAGGGAAGTTGTTACCACTGGCGGGTGAAAGTAGAACTAGCAGGCATTGACTCAAAATAAGAGGAAGCAGATTTAGGACTGAGTTGAGGGGAAACTTATTCCCACAAAGGGTTGTGAATCTGTGGAATTCCCTGCCCAGTGAAGCAGTTGAGGCTTTCTCATTAATGTTTTTAAGGGAAGGAAAGGAAGATTTTTGAATGGTAAAAGAATTAAGAGTTATGGTGAGAGGGCAGGTAAGTGGAACTGAGTCCACAAAAAGTTAAGCCATGATCTTACTGAATGGCAGAGCAAGGACCAGATGGCCCACTCCTGCCCCTAGCTCTTATATTCTTATAGAATTGCTGCATCCAGTGCAATACTGTCAGCTTCCAGCTCCTTTGCCTCAAAAGATGAACAAGAGAGTCTATACTGGAAGGTCATTCATAGGTCATAGTTTAGTATAAGGAGTAGCAGATTTAAAACAGAGATGAGGAGAAATTACTTCCCTGAAAGGGTTGTGAATTTGTGGAGTTCACTATTTCTGAATAGGGTGGATGTTAGGACATTGAGCAACTTTAAGAAGAAGATAGATAGATTTTTAATTGGGTTGAAAGGTTATGGATAGTGGGCAGGAAAGTGGAGTTGAGACTGAAACTGAGACAAGATCAATCATGAATGTGTGAATGGTGGAACAGGCTTCAGTGGCTGAATGGCCTACTCCTGCTTCTAGTTCTTATGTTCTCAGATTACGAACAGTTTTCCTTCCCCAGAAAACGTTAGGGAAGCAATGGATTAGGGATGGCATGGTGGCACAGTAGTTAATACTGCTGCCTCACAGCGCCAGGGATCTGGGTTCAATTCTAGCCTCTGTGTAGAGTTGAACATTCTTCCCGTGTCTGCGTGGGTTTCATCTGGGTGCTCCTGTTTCTTCCCACAGTCCAAAGATGTGCAGGTTGAATTGATTGGCCATGCTTAATTAACCAGAGTGTAAGGGAAATTAGCAGAGTAAAGGTGAGGGGTTACGGAAAATAGGGCCTAGGTGGGATTGTGTTCAATACAGAGTCAATGGGCCAAATGGCCTCCTTCTGCACTGTACAGATTCTATGATTCTAACCCGACAGTTTCATAATCACTTGCACTAACACCAGCTTGTTTGTTACTTCCAAATTTATTTTAAACTGAATTCAAATTCTCATGTTCTCTTTTAATGAACTTTGCAATTTATTTAACTATTGCAAAAATAATTATCTCCCAGACATGTTAAGCTGGCTGCAAAGTATCCTGTCAAATGGAATAGAGCTTTGAAAGCATTTAATGTTGGTCTTGATACATTCACTGTATTTAGCTGCTGATTGCTACAATACATATAAATAAAAATATATTCCTTTCAGATTTCGTGTTAACATTCAATTTCACATTAATGGGATCTTGCCTTTGTCAGTACTTAGTTGTGGAAAAACATGTAAAATTGGTCAATTTAAAGAGATAATGAAAACTATTGAAGACTGCAGCTCCTCTATTATTAAGAGGCCCCTTCCAAAGCTGCAAAAATATGAGACAATTGCTAGCACTCAAGAACTGGGTCATGGATATGGCCCTTGACGTTAAGACTTCCATCAGGAGTACATTAAAATCTTTCAGGGCAAGTGAATATTCTAGACTTCTCTGGTCATCTTATCATTTCCGTCCTTGTTGAAACAATAGTGAAGCTAATTCCATTTTGGCTGTCTATTTTATCATTCATAAGTCAGAGGAGAGTTTAAAAGTAAAAGGACAGTTTAGAATAACATAGCAGAAAGCCACATATCAAGTGACTAATTGAGCAAATGTATGATAGAACTGAGACATGGGGTTGGATTTTCCAGCCCTGCCAAGGAGGAAGCAGTTGTGGGAGATGTAGCGGGTTAGCCAATAGTCCATTGACTTCTGACAGTGCGGGAAGATCTTAGTGCTGGGTAGGGCCAGGAATTCCCAGTGCTGGACAAGGCCGGAAAATCCTAGCGCTGGGCAAGGCCAGAAAATCCCAGCACCAGGCAGAGCCAGAACATCCTAGTGCCAGGCGAGGCTGGAAAATCCCAATGCTGGGTGAGGCTGGAAAATGCCAGTGCTGGGCTTGGGCCAGAAAATTCCGCTCCCAGGCAGGAATGGAAATACTAGTGCTGGGCGAGGCCGGAAAACCCAGTGTTGGGGGAGACAGGAAGTCCCAATACTGGTTGGGACTGGAAAATCCTTGTGCTGGGCAAAACCTGAAAATCCTAGTCATGGGCAGAGCCCGAAAGCCCCAGTGCTGGTTGAGGATGGAAAATCCTGGTGCTGGGTGGGGGCAGAAAATCCTAGAGCCAAGCGGGGCTGGAAAATCTCAGTGCTGAGCGGAGTCAGAAAGTCCCAGTGCTGGTCAAAGGGGGGAAACTGAGAAATCCTGAGGATGTAAAAGTGATGTCAAATTTAACGGCAGGGCCTTCACATCATTTGCCAATTCCATCTCCCAGCTGACAGCTGGCCAGATTGACTGCAGCAGTTAAATACAAATCCACCCCCTTAGCAACACCATGGGAGCTTGACTTAAGTGTGATAATGATGTGCTCTGCCTCTGGAGGGCAGGACTGAAATATGCCCACTACTTGCTGCTACATAAATACACACCAATGGGTATACAAGCAACAAGTTGGTATTAAATATTGTTATTTCTTTCATTTGTAACCCTATTTTGGCAGATTGTGCAGGTTTAATAACAACCCCTATGACTCTGAGAGATATTGAGTTGGTCCGATTCTCCCAAAAAAATTAAGTGCCCAACAGGAGGGAAAATGGGACTTTCCCTTCCTTTTTTTAGTCGAAGTGATGGGAAACAATCTCGGGCACTTTGGATCACAGAATGCCTCACGCAATTCACATCAGTAAGGGGATCAGAGGGCACAGGCCGGTGGCCTGAGCCTGCTGAAGAGGTCAGCAGCGCATAGTTCTAAGCGGGCTACCCACATATATGTCAATTTGTCAGTGGGGAGACTGGCTCCCCCATCGTCAACCTCCCAATTGATTCCCTGCCCCCCCATCCCCCAAATGCCCGGCCACCATGACACCCCACCACCCCCAACTGCTGGCTTCCCTGAGTCCCCATCCCTATGACCAACCCAATCCCCCTCCTCAATGTCCAGCTGCGATCGCCATCCTCCCACCCAACTCCACCAATCCCTATTTCAGTGTGCGCAGTGGGATCCAGTTCACTACCACCCATCAGTCCCACTCCACAGTAGGCCACATTTTTTCCAGACCTGACCGAAAGAGGCACCCCTACCCCTGCCTCCCCATCTCCCGGGGAGAGGGAGTGCCTCAATGGCCTCTGTCCCCATGAAGTGGGGGGTGGGGGGGGGATCATGCCTTGTCCTATTGATGGGGACTAGTTCCACTCCCCGCTGGTGGGAACTTTTCACGGCAGGGTGGGATACATTAGTTACCCTGGAGAATACTATCCCAGGCTCGCTAATGAGATAGGAATGTCATTTTCCATACTGTCATCAGCCTCACATTGATTTCCAGTGCGGGGCTGATTATGTTGCAAAAAATGACTCGGGAGAGTGGTGATCAGCTGGATGCCAACTGCGAATCCTGCTACAGGCCTGCCACTGAAATCTCTTGGCCCACTGCATTACTCAAACAGCACAGCAGGCTGGGAGAATCACGCCCTGTGTCTTTACATTCTATTGTGAAATAATTCCTGATGCAAATACATGGAGCTGCAGAGCTTTATCTTTTGCATTTGAGCCCAATTGTGTAATCATTCATTCTATTCTGTATGAAATCTTTTGATCTCTTCCTCCCCTTTCCAGTTTAAATCATCCCCATTGCTTTATTTATTCTTTGCACCGAGACATTGATGCCAATCTTAATGAGGCGTTTTCAAAGATTTCATTAGAGAACAACAAAGAATTTATTTACAAGGATCTAAGAGAGCAGCAGGATGTCTGCAGCTAGTTTTGGAACGCCTCTGCCAAAGATGACTCTTCCCCCCGCTGTGATCCTCGACTCTGAGGCTCAATTGGCCACTCAGGCCAGATGACCCTTACTCTGCTGTGTTGCCCTTAAAGGAACAATCACCACATAATCTCATTTCGGTGAAACCTTTGCCACATAAACATCTTTCCCTCACAGTTGTTGTCAGTGGTGTCCCAATGGGCCAAATGGCTTCCTTTGCAATGAAGGGATTCTATGAACCTGCTGCAATGTCCTGGGAATTTAAATTGCCACCCTTCTTCATCACAACATATGAATCTAGTTTTCTGATGGATCAGTGTTGAGAATGTGTTCAGAGTGTATCCTTCACTGTTTTTGAAATTTCTGCTGTGTTGTTTTAGACATTAAGTTACAAAGCAATGAGAACAACACACACTCCAATGTGCGATGTGGGTGTTTGACAGTCAGTGGAACCCTCTACAGAAAAGAACAGTACAAATGTCTGGCAGAGGATGGGGCCAAGGTCAATTCTGAACGTTGCCTTTGCCTTCCAAGTCTATTTTCACATGGCAAGATCTGGCTCCACAGCAGTTTCATATACCAAATGCATGTCACTATGTGTTAGCAGTTCACCCGGTAACATTAATTGCTGACATATGCCAAGGCCTCACTGAGTTATTTTATTGCTGCCTATGTCATATGCTCCAGCGATTCCCTATCAGCTGCAACTCGCAACTGATGAGTGAAAACCTTGGCATGCTGACATTTTGTAAGTGTTCCACACAACAAATCATTGTAACACAATCTAGCTGCAAGATGCAGGCCAGAAGCAGACACACTGAAACATAGAACCATATAATCCCTACAGTGCAGAAAGATGCCATCTGGCCTATCAACTCTGCACTGACTCTCTGAAAGAGCATCCCACCCAGACCCTTCCCCATATCTGTAACCCCACACATTTACCATGGCTGATCTACCTAACCTACACATCTTTGGACACTAAGGGGCAATTTAGCATGGCCGAGCCACCTAATCTGATCCACCTAACCAGTGATACAGAGATATGTAGAGGGACCAGTAGTATTGAGGAAGAAGGGGGGGACTTGGTCATGTTCGGAGAGTGGGCAAAGAAGTGGCAGATGGAATACAATGTGGAAAAGTGTGAGGTTATGCACTTTGGAAGGAGGAATGGAGGCATAGACTGTTTTCTAAATGGGAAACACTTAAGAAATCAGAAACACAAAGGAACTTGGGTGTCATTGTTCAAAATTCTCTTAAGGTTAAGGTGCAGGTTCAGCCAACAGTTAAGAAGGCAAATACAATGTTAGCGTTCATGTCGAGAGGTCCAGAATGCAAGAGCAGGGATGTACTTCTGAGGCTGTATAAGGCTCTGGTTAGACCCCATTTGGAGTATTATAAGCAGCTTTGGGCCCTATATCAAAGGAAGGATGTGTTGGCCTTGGAAAGGGTCCAGAGGAGGTTCACAAGAAGTCTCCGGTCCCACTACAATGAATGGAGTTTTGGCTGAGTACCAAATTTTTATTGTGCTCAGTTTCCACTGGCAGTGAAGGTGGGGGGGTGTGCGAGATTGGAGAATCACAGCCTAAATCTGAGCCCCTTAGTCCTTGTCCCCTCACCTTTGAAGAGGTTTTTTTTTGTCTTCTTTATCTAAACCTGTCATAGTCCTGAGTTGAATTTCACCTCAGTCTCTTTCATTCCAAGGAGAAGAACCATATCTTTTTCACCTAAACCTCATGGATAAATTCCCTTGGCCCCGGAACCATTCTAATAAATCTCATCTGCACCTTCTCAAGATTTTTCACGTGCTTTCTAACAAGTTTTCAGTTAGCGATTTCAGCTAATTACATCAAATTCCCCATTCAGATGGACATAATAACCACATGCAGGATGATTTTGTTGCCCATGACTTACAATTATGTGGGTGTAATACTCAGAGCCAAAAATGATGATCAGCTGTGTTCATTTACTTATGCAATCTGGTTGCCACTGGCTTTTTATTTGCTCATTTCTTTCCCCCTTCAAAAGGTTTGTACAGCTATGAAGTTAGGATAATTGACAATAAGTTAGCTGCTTTGCTTCATGTTTTGACGCTTATTTCAAAGTACATCGTAATCACTAAAGACACTGCTTTCTCTCCTCCAGAGCAGAATGCATATAAGATTGAACTGAACTGCTAAAGCCATATAAATCTAATAACAAAAGTCATTACGGACTATGCAGACATTATGGACTGCTGACTGCAGGCTCCAGTTAGTCTGCTAATTTTAGACCAATGGTTAAGAGTTCAAACACAATTTAGGCAAATGGATGTTACTCTGTCTGTGTTAGTTTGATTATAGGTTTGCTCAGCAATAATCTGAGAAGGGAGATGATGGGATAGAGGGAGGCTGCACTGACCTTCAGGAAGCATTTAAATCCAAGTACATGTTTATTAAATTTATTTAAAAAGCAATACGCACCTTTCCTTGGCAGCTTTTGCCTAGGCCACAGTGATTTCCTAAGAATCTGAAATGGGGCAGGTGTGTTGCCCACCTTATTCTTCACAAACCAGTTTCAAGCAAGGGGGTATAAAACAAATGTTAAGCTCCTTAATAACAACAAATTTATATAAGGCTTTTAATTAACATTCTGAGTTGCTTCACAAGAGGATTATGAAATACAATTTGATTCCAAGCTATTTTGGAGATTAGGGGGACTATTTTCCCACCATGTTACACTGATCAAGTAATGTAGCAGGTTGGAAAATTTAAATAACGGGATGCTGGTCAAGGTCTTTCCAGGCCATATTTTCTGACGCAATCAGCCTCGTGCCAGTGCACCTATCAGGAACTGGGCAATATCAAATGGGTGCAGCCTGAGAGGGAGGGCTATGAGGGGCAGAGCTAGATTGGTGGTGGGGGGGGTGAAGATTAGAGGGGAGGGAAGAGAAGGCACTGCACTGGTGTGCTGGAGGTTGATGTGGGGCCATCCATCAGAGATCATGGCCAGCAATTGGAGGCTGGGGCCAGCCATCAGGAGGCTAGTCATTGGGAGGGGGAGGGTGGAGGCATTAGGGGCCTTCAATGTCTCTCGGAGATTTGGGGGCCGGCGATGCCTGGGGGGGTGGAGGGTTGGGGCTGGAAATCAGGAGGGGAGCAGGGAAGCATATCAACTAATCCACAATATACAGGAAGATCAACACATGCGCAGTGGCCTCTTCAGCAGTCTGATGCCGGCCTCTGGAGCAGAATTGGGCCCCACCCCCCACAGGTATGAATCGCCTGTGCCCTCTGTATAGATACATGAATAGGTAGGGAATATAGGGATATAGATCACACAGAGACAAGAAAATATTAGATTAGAGAGGCATCTGTGTGGGCTACAGAACCTGTTCCTAACTATACTACATATCTTTGTTCAAACCTGCTCATAGTACTCCTGATGCGGCCTTACCAGTACTTTGTACAAAAGCAACAAGAATTTCTGACTCCTTTGTTTCGTGCACAAATGCCTCTAAGTCTCTTTGTTTTACAGCTCTCTGCAGATTTTTCTCAATTCAAATAATACTCTGACCTTTTGTTCCTCCTTCCAAAATGAACTGCTTCACATTTTCACAAATAATAATCAATTTGCCAACGTTTTGCCCAAATACTTAACCTATCAATATCTCTTTGTGAACTGTGTCCATCTCATAACTTGCCTTTCCACCTATTTTAAATTGTCTGCAAATTTAGCTACAGTATATTCACTTCCTTCCTCCAGTCATTAATACATATTGTAAACAGTTGCAGTCCCATCACTGATCCCCGTAGAACCCCACTGGGTGCAAGTCACCAACCTGGGAGGAAAAACCCTTATCCCCACTCACTGTTTTCTGCCCATTAGCCAATTTTCTATCCATGTCAATACACTACCTCCAACATCTTATCTTATATCTTATGACTTAACCTTTTATGAAGCGTTGTGGAATGCCTTTGAGATCCAAATACTACACATCTACTAGTTCCCCTCTAACCAAGCTGGTTGAGACTCCCTCAAAAACTCTAACAGATCAGTCAGACGCAATTTCCCTTCCATGAAGCCATGCTGACACTGCTTGATTAGATTACGATTTTCCAAATGTACTGCTACTAATTTTTTAATAATTGATTCCAACATTTTTCCAACAATAGGTGTTGAGCTAATTGGCCTACAGTTACCTGTTTTTTGCCTCACCCACTGAAACATTGTCAGTTTTCCAATCCTCTGGTACTTCTCCAGAATGCAAAGATTGTTTGGAAAATTATAACCAAAGCATTCAAAATCTCTGGAATTATTTCTTTTAGAATCCTAGGATGCAGTCCACAAGGGTCAGGGGAATTATCTGCCTTTAGCCCCGTTAGTTTATCCAATACTACTTCTCTATTCATGGTGATAGTACATAATTCTTCTTTCCATATTCTTAGGCATTGAAGGGATGTTTGAATTATCTACTACCGTAAGGACCAATGTAAAAAATCTGGACTAAGCGAAACCAATGAAGGTTGTTCTCTAGGCACAGATAAGAATAGAACCAAGTGAGAGCAAGAGGATGCTGTTATCAATTGTGTGAAAGGCTGTAATCAGGTCAAAAAGGATGAGAAGGGATAGTTTTCTTTGTCACACTTACATAGGATGTCATTCGTGACTTCGATAAGAAGTAGAAACCTGATTGGAGGATTCAAGCATGTATTCCAGGAAAGATGGGCACAAATTTGAGAAGTGACAACATTTTCGAGTCCTTTAGAGAAAAAAAGAAGTTTGGCAATAAGACAGTAATTTGCAAGGACAGTGGAGTCAAGGGTCTTTTAAAGAAATGAGGTGAATGATGCACGGAAGTGATCTTATTTGACAAATATGATTTGCATAGTGAGGCCATGTGAGATGATGACATTGAGGGGTTGACCATAAATATGGGTTGGGAATGTAGATGGAAGTATAGGTTAGAGAGGATTAGAGGACAGTGAACTCAGAGAAGAGAGCATTATGAGTTGAGATAGCAGTGGAAGGGTGCATTTCTGAATGGAGAGCTGTGCCAAGTGGTGTTCCTCCAGGATCAGTGCTGAGACCTTTGCTGTTTGCAATACATATAAATGATTTGGAGGAAAATGTAACCAGATGATTAGCAAGTTTGCAGACAACACAAAGATTGGTGGATTTGCGGATAGCGATAAGGACCATCAGAGGATACAGCAGTTATATATCAGTTGGAGACTTGGGCAGAAAAATGGCAGATGGAGTTTAATCTGGACAAGCGAGGTAATGCATTTTGGAAGGCTAATACAAATAGGAAACATACAGTAAATGGCAGAACCCTTAAGAGTATTGATAGGCAAAAGGATTTAGGTGTACAAGTACATAGGTCACTAAAAGTGGCAATGCAGGTGGGGAAGCTAGTCAAGAGGGCATATGTCATGTCTTCCTTCAACGGCCAGGCAATTGAGTTTAAAAATTGGCAAGTAATGTTGCAGCTTTATAGAACCTTAATTAGGCTGCACTTGAAATATAGTGTTCAATTCTGGTCACCACACTACCAGAAGGATGTGGAGGCTTTGAGAGGGTACAGAAAATATTTATCAGGATGTTACCTGGTATGGAGGTCATTAGCTATGAGGAGAGGTTGGAGAAATGCTGTTTGTTCTTGCTGGAATGATAAAAGTTGAAGAGTGATCTGAAAGAAGTGTACAAGGTTATGAGAGACATGGACAGAGTTGATAAACAGAAGCTTTTTCCCCAGGGTGGAAGAGTCAATTATTAGGGGGCATAGGTTTAAGGTGTAAGGGGCAAGGTTTAGAGGTGGTATATGAGGCTGATACTTTACACAGAGAGTAGCGGATACCTGGAACTCATTGCCAGGAGAGATAGTGGAAGCGGATGTGGTAGTGACCTTTAAAGAGCGTCTTGACAAGTACATGAATAGGATGGGAATAGAGGGATGTGGTCGCCGGTAGGGTAGGGGGTTTTAGTTAAGTCGGGCAGCATGGTCGGTGCAGGCTTGGTGGGTCAAAGACCTGTTCCTGTGTTGTAATTTTCTTTGCTCTTTGAGTTTAAGGTTTAAATCAACAAGCAGAGGAAGAAACTCAATGCAGAGGCTGGGAGAGGAAATTAGTGAAGGTATCTCTGAAAATCTTTCTTGTACTTGGGTGGATTGTAGAAAATAAGGATTTTGAATGAGAGGGATGGAATAAGTTGTTGGTAGACTAAGAGGGAGTCAAGCTTGAGATTGTGACAGGAGATTCGGAGTGTTAAGGAAAGTTTGGAGTAGGGGTTTTGGAGGACAGGTGAGAGCAGAGAAATGAAAGCAGATGATAGAAGACAGGGATCTCAGAGGAGGAAAGGGAAAAAAGTAAAGAAAAAATTAGGCTGGGGGACTAACTCCTGTTTTAGGTGGCTGCCAGAGATGACTGCAAAATGTCCCGAAGAATTTTTGGATGAATATTTTTCAGACGCCTTTGGATACAAGATGTTGGTTTTGAAAATTATCCTTTATTGTACTCAAGCTCCTTCTGTAAAATGAGCGCACGATATCAAATTTCTACCTCAGGTTTCTGCAAACTGCCTTACTACTACCCCACGTGGCAACTGAGATTCTTTATAAGTATATAAGTTTAATATATTTAACGTCCCATTTATTCATTTATTATTAATTTTTGGTGTGTTTATTTTATTGATTTTCTGACTGACGTATTAGTTGCCAATATAAATTAAGATATAGTTTCATTCTGACCCATTTCTTCTGAACTCTACTGAAGTGCCCACATATATCTTAGAGCAAAATCACGCCAGGCTTAATGACTATGTGTAAGATAGTGTTATGTTACTAGCGACTGGGAAAATACAAGTCTGAGCATGAGCAACTGTTAACACATTTAAAAATGATAAAATATGCTTAATGCATTCTCACTGGCAGCCTAAAGCATACACCTCTGAGCTATATTTAAGAGTGTCTCTTTTCTAGATATCATGTGATGAGATGTAATGAAGATGATTCTCAATTGGTATGTCATCACAACATAAGTGGAAATGTCATAACAGGTACACTACTAATTGCTATTTTCTCTTGGCAGACTACATAGTGAGGCTGATGCAGCTCATCACATGTTTGCTGAAATAAATTAAGTTAAATTATTGAATACAAAAATTGAAAATGAAAATGAATACAATTGTTATTTGTTGCAAACATCAAAACATGTTTAGCAGTGTCATTTTACCTTGATCACCTGGGTTAATAGTAGTGAGGCAATAACAATAGACGAATATCAGCAATCTTAATCCAGTACCTAGTGCAGGCAAGTGCATGGCATAAGAACTGGCAATTTTACTGGAAAGGGCTGAAAAATGGTTAATGTGGAAACTTGGGGGAAAAGAAATACTTGGGTACAGCTGTGGCGTATTTGGCAGAAGTTAAAGTTGAGGTACATTGGTGAGAAAAATACTTATATTGAAAAATCCAGTGAAACTTTTTTTTAGATTACCATTTCAGTCACATTTTTGGATCAAATTATCCAGTAATATGTTGTTGCTTGCGTTTGTGTGTTTTTTTATAGATAAGAAGGCCAATGGAGTAGGTTTCTCCATAGATAAAGAGGGTGATCCGAAGTCTGAAAGTAAGGGTTCATCCATGTCTGTAATGATCTGTAATATGCCTATCTGATCACTGGTGCCTAAGAGAACTGGCACTGAGCTAATTAAAGCAATGTAACCATGGCAATGGGATAATTGGAAGAAATTGAGAAGGACAGAATGTATTCTACTTGTAATATGTATATTTGTTAGTTGATCATACTGCATAACTTGGTCTCACTGTAATTAATTGAATCCACAGTCACCTGCAAGTATATGTTTCATGGTTGTTCATTGAGAATATGTAGTTAATGTTACAATAAAGATCTGATTCTGATTGTTACAACTGCTTGCATATGTGCCCTGGTATTGAAAATAATGAGACAAATCAGAACAAGGAAACAGTCCAATATCTTGATGACTCTAATGTGATGTTCAATTCTTGATAGTGGGAATTAGTTAATGATATGAATTAGAACAAAAAAGCAGACAGCATCTGTAGTAATTGCAAGGATTGGCGACCATCAGTTAGTACAACAAACTATATTGGTCTGTTTACAAGCAGATAAATATACAGAGTACTTTCACCATGTTAACACTTCACACTCTAGGATCTACTCTGGTTGAAAAAGCCTGCTCTCAGCACAAAGATTTCCATGCTCATTCCCCATTGTGTGATCGGGTCACACATGATTCTCCCAATGTATGCCCCTTAAAGGGCTAGCTACTATAGCATGGAGTGTAATTGGAATGCACTTCCCTCCCCCACCTGCCACCACACAGTAAAACAATCCCCTGGCATTGCTGCTTCTCATACATGAAGAATGCCACATAATCAAGGATTAGTATTGTTAATGGAGCCAAATGTCCAACACGAATCAATGCTTTTGTGAAAGGAAGTGATACCATTGTTGGACTTAAGAAGACAAAGGTGCCTCTAGAAATAAATAATGGGAATATTGAGTAACAGTATGTTTCATCTAATGAACTGTCTAAGCTAGGAATTCAAGCAGCTACTATAATTGCTAAGGAAAAGCTAAAAATGATGAAAAATGAGGACTAATTATGAGGAACAATGTTTTGAGAAATTCAACAGAAAATGCTGGGTGAACGCAGCAGGTCTAGCAGCATTTATAAAGAAAGAACAGAGTAAACATTTCAGGTCTATATGACCCTTTTGCAGAAATAAGGGTTGTATGGACTTGAAATATTGGGTAGGATCTTGAGCCTACTCTCACCATCCATGAGATGGTGCCAAGCGGTGGCAAAACTGAAAGGCATGGATGTCACTGGCAAGATTGTAAATTCCAATTTTTGCCACACTTGGCCGGTGATGTAATCAGGTTCACATTGTTTATGGGCATGAACCTGATTCACATTCATTTCAATAGATTTTAATATGATTAACACAGCCTCTGCCTACCAAAGGTTATTGATCCCCGCAATATATTCATACTGTACCGACGAAACATTACATTACAATGGGTTCACCCAGATGTAAAGCTGTCATGGGGATCTGTGGGACATAAACTCCTGGGGGAGAGGAACATGGCCAAACTGGCAGTGACAGAGATAGACCCCAGTAGGAGCCTTGTGGGTGGGCGTTGGATTCAATTGTATGTGGTGGTGGCCAGGAGTAGACATGGAAGTTGGGATGCCAGTGATGGCCATTGTAGGGTAGTGGGGTCTGCTGGTTGGGCACTGGGAGAGACTGTGTGAATGGGTAGTTGGGGCAGGGGTCAGGGTCTGATATTTGGGGGGGGAGGGTGCCTGCACTGACTGTGTGGGTGGGGCTTTGGGGGGGTGGGTAGGATGTTATATTCAGGGAGAAGATGAGAGTTGAACGCTGGCAGTGAATGTTGGGTAGGGGTTAGTGGAAAAGAGTTCTAACTCCAATCAATGGGGAAGGAGGCGGGGAGAGAGTATTGACTCCGATCAGGGTGAGGGGTGGTGGGGAGGAGGGGTGGGAGCCCCCGAAATGGTGGGATAGGACGGGAAGATCATTCATGTCCTTTAAATACAGTATCCTGATTTCAGTGAAGGCAGGCTTTGCGGAAATGTTTAGGCCCTCCCACCGCCAATACATGGCAGCGTGAAACTCGCCCAGCTGTTTTGTTTTTGAAGGATGTGTGAAGATCTCGAGAGTAAACAAACATGTTTCTCTAAAATGCCATTTTTCTTGTCAAAACTGACACGCTGACAAATTTTGGTAAGATCACTCTGTTTCTCTCACCAAACCTGCTGAGTTTACCTAGAATTTTCTGGTTTTATTTCACATTTCCTGCATCTGCATTATTTTGCTTTATTTTGAGGAATTAGGTTTTTCTCACGCATCTGAGATATAAAACAGAACACTGGATTAGAGAAAAGATCAAAAAGCTAACTGTATAATCTGGATGAATATCATGATAAGAATTTTAATGCAGCAGACCTACATGAAAGACTAGAGCGCTGAGTTAAAGCAATGGTGAAAGTAACAGAAATGGTCAAATCATTTGAGTCAGAGTAGGAAAACTGATAGGCAAATGTAAGTAGAGAAAAGGAGGTACAAGCAAAGGATCGTGACCAATGCTTTGATTCAAGGCTCTCACGATTCATTTTTCATTTTAGTTAGCAGTATGAAATGTGCTCCCCAGTAACAGGATGATTTTAAACAAAGTACATATGCAGCTCCTTCAATGAAGTAGCATACTTAAACAAGATCTTTGGATTTTTATCAAGAACAATACAATTCTTAAGCAAGTAAGTTAATGTTATGTATTATTTTGAGCATTAGGTTACCGGAAGGAAGTATAAGAAAGGGAAAAATGCTGCACAGTTTCCCTGGTACATTAACATGCATGGACACATTAAACAGGACAAGATTGACTCCATCATTTTTTTCTGGTTCTGCTCCTTACCTTATTTCTTTCCACATTACTAATGTATTGCAATATTTCCAACACGGGGTTCCAAAAGGCTGTGTCCTCAGCTCTTACTATACTTCTTCTACACGTATGGCTGTCTGGCCAAATTCCCCTTCAGTTCCATTTTCAAGTTTGCTGATCGCACCACCATTGTGGATTCTATCTCAAACATATAGACACATATAGATCAGTGCAGCACAGTACAGGCCCTTTGGCCCTCAACGTTGTGCTAAGCTACGTCTAAACCCAAGATCAAGCTATCCTACTCCCTATCATTCTGATGTGCTCCATGTGCCTATCCAATGACCACTTGAAGGTTCCTAAAGTGACCAACTCCACTATCATAGCGGGCAGTGCATTCCATAACCCAACCATGAAAGACCATAGACCTGAAATGTTAATTCTCTTTCTCATGTGATACCTTAGTATACCTTTGAGTTTTTTGAAGATCTCTGTAGCTCTCATTGTGGCACCAGATTGTCTACTAGGAGCCCTATTATTGCTCCTTCACCACTCCCCTGTTGATCCCACTCCTGCCTCTAAATTGTCAGACTGTTTATCTGACCTTCAAAGCAAGATCAGCAGACATTGTCTTGATCTGGGTATTGGGAAGACAAAGCAGTTGTGCTCAATCCCTGCCACAAACTTTGTTCCATTGCCATTGACTCCATTCCTCTCACTGTCAGTTGTCTGACAATAAATCAAACTGTTGGTAAACTTTGTGTTACATTTAACCTCAAGACCTGCCCTCTCTCTAAGACTGCACATTTCCATTTCATTGCCCAATATCAATCTGGCTTGTCTCAGCTGATCCATAAACTTGAGGTAATCCAAATCTCCAGTGCCTAGAGCTCAACAGCCTAAGTTGACTTCAGCTTGAACCAAGCTTCAATTTGAAAATCCTCACTCTTGTTTCCAAATGTTTCCCCTCACAGTCTCCACATCTTTTCCAGTCCTACAAACCCTTTGGCAGATCTGTGCTTATCTAATTCTGGTCTCTCGAGCATCACCAATTTTAATCAATCCATGGCTTGTGGTTAGGTCCAAAGCTCTGGAATTTTCTCCCTTAACATCTCTGCCTCACTTTCCTCCTTTTAAGCTCTCCTTTGAATCTCCTTTATTAACCAAGTGCTTGGTCACCTGTACTAAAATTTCCTAACCTGGCTCAGGTTGATCACAGCCATAGAGCACCTTGGGGAGTTTATTACATTATTACATTATTTATTACATTAAAGATGTTTATGTAAGTACAAGTTGCCACTGTTGTTATTACTCAGATGGGTAGAGGCAGAAAATTGGCCAGGGAACCATAAAGACAGTGAACACTCTTTGTAGGAAAATCCACTTTAAAGTGGGCATAATTATCAGCTGAGACTGCACCATGGTAGATAGATGAAAAGATAAATTATGACAACATTTTCCCATTCCTTACCTATCGTCAAGATTAAGTTAAATGCACTAAGCCATGGAGTTAAAAAGTGAATTCCATTGTTAAGATGAACAAAAATTCTAATCCCTACAGAAAGAGTAGGTGTTCTGACAGGAAAATATTACTATTAGTCTTTTTAAAAATGGATAGTTATTGTTTTAAGACATTACAGATCTTTGACGGGTAAGAATCCATTGTCAAAAAGCAAAGTTGGGTGTAATGGGCAGCCAGAACTTAGTCTAAATAAACAGTTGAGTTTTGAATGAATTGAACATTGTAGGGCCAGGAGCCTGATGTGAAGGGTGATTAGAAAAGTAGAATTTCAACAAAAGGTTTCTACACAATTAGGTGAGAGGGTGGCAGAGACAGGAGAAATTATTGCAGTGGAAGTAAACAATCCCAATACATAAGATAAAAGGGTTGAAGCTTAATTCAGAGTTGAACAGGATTTGCAGATATAATTGATTCCTAGCATATATATGGCAGAGTATTCAATAACATGGATAATGCAACCAAGCCAAAAGTATGCTATCTTAGCAATAAGCAGCCTATGCATTACAGATGACAAGTTGTTAATATGTTTATAAAATTTAAAGAACTCTTCCCAATGTGCTTTATGTGATATTTTACTATAAAATGGAACAGTTAAATATTTTTACTATAAAATGGAGCAGTTAAATGCAAATCCTCCTGGAACCTGCACAGTAACCGGTAAATAATATTGTATCTTTACTGTGCCACATATAATTTAATCAGTCATCAGTGTAAGTAATTACATTTTGCTGTCAAGATAGTTAATGTTTGCTAGGAAGAACACTGGCACGCATTAGACATGCACTAATTCATTCTGCAATAAAACTATTAAAACCAATTATTGCAAATATCTGCCTAATGAGGAAGAAGCTCACAGTCCATATGGTAACTAAGGAACACATGCTCCTAGCAATGTTTACATTCTGTCACTTCTATCACAAAATTTATTTAAATTTTTGTGATTGTTTAAAATAATCTAAAACTTGTTTTAAAAATGTGTTTTTTGGTGAAATACAATGAACCTATCATTCGTTAATTATTCATAATTAAAAAGGAATATGTCCTTCACAAAGGGTTCTACTATTGCCACTCACCTAATTATATTACTCATTAAGACAACGAACACTACATTAAGAAAGGGGATTTCATTTTCAAATTCATGGAGGAAGAACATTTTCTAGATTTAGATACATTTTCTAGATTCTATTTAGTTTGTATATTACATTTATAATAATTCAAATAATTTGCATCAAGCAACATTAACTGCAATAAAATGTCAAACACTGAGATATACGTCCATCGGTATCACTATGCGTGTTATGAAAAGTTGAGTCATAGAATCCCTATAGTACAGAAAGAGGCTATTTGGCCCATCGAGCCTGCACCAACAATAATCCCACTCTATTCCGTAACTTTGCATATTTACCGGTTAATCCTCCCAAAACTAGGGTCAATTTAGCATGGCCAATCAATCTAATCCACACATCTTTGGACTGTGGGAGGAAACCAGGACACTCAGAGGAAACCCACACAGACACGGGGAGAACATACAAACTCCACACAGACAATGACCCAAGGCAAGAGTCGAGCCTGTGTTTCTGTGGCTGTAAGGCAGCAATACTAACCACTGTGCAACGATGCCCAATTTTTAGTTAGAATTGTATTAAATGTATTAATACATTTCCTCCAGCTCAACTTTGATAAAATCAAAGCCAGTATTGTCAGCCCACAATACAATATTAATTGCCCTTCTACAGGTTTCAGCCCCCTCTTTTTCCATTGTTTTATATTGAACTTAGCACCCTCGTTCAACCCTGAGATGACTATTTCCTTCCATGTCCAGAGCATCTCATGCCTGCCTTATCCATTTGCTAGTGAAAACTGCAGCCATGATTTTGGCACCTTCAAACCGATCCATGGTTCACCTGTTTGACTCTCCATCCTCCATCTTTTGTAAACTTCAATCTATTCAAAACTCTGCTTCCCATATTCTATACAGCACCAGATTCTGCTCACCTATCACCCCAATATTGTTGACCTACCTTGGCTCCTGGTCCACCAGCGTATCCAATTTCAAATTCTCATCACTGTGGAATGCCCTCATGCTCTCTGTAGCTATAACCTTCTCTGCCCAACAACTAAGCCACCCCATGAAATTTCTGTTCCTTTGACTCTAGTCTCACGTGTGTCCTCCCTCCTTTTGGCTCCACCATTAACACTCTTGAATTCCTTCTTGATGACCCTCCTCCCTACATCTCAATCTCTTCAAAAGCCGTTTCTTTGATTAAACTTCCAGTCATCCTTTCAAAGGTCTCTTCCTGTGGTCCAGGGTCCACTTTGTGTAAAATAGCGTGTGTTTTTGATGTCAAAGGTGATTTTTAATTAAAATAATGATTCTTGAAAATAATTCCAAAGGACCTAGAAATTTCGGCCTGAGTTTTGCAGATCCTTCTGGCATATGTGAGGGCAGATGGTCTTCCCACCGCCTTTATGCCCACCCCTGACCTTTTTCCCATATTATGGTGATTTGGAAGGTGCCACGTTGCCCATCCCCATCGTCACCTCAACCCGGGTTCATTCAGGTTCCTAAGTGGACAATTAACGGTCACTTTAGAGTCTCATTGCATCTCTGCTTCTATTTTATGCAAAGTAAGGGAAGGCAGATGCAAGGTGGATCGCTCAGCAGCATTCACTGGGCAATACAGAAGGTACCTCCTTTAGGGCATCAACTGTGCTAATTGGAAGCAAACCCTACCCAGAATCAGACCTCTGAATCCCAACCCATCCATCCCCCCAGTCTCTCGAAATTGGCCCCATGCACTCACCCCCTCACTAGAGTCTCCCAGCTCAGTCTGCACAAAATACTGGACTTACAATAGCACAGTGGTTAGCAAGGCCTCACAGCGCCAAGGATCCAGGTTCGATTCCTGGCTTGGGTCACTGTCTGTATGGAGTCAGCAAGTACTCTCAGTGTCTGCATGGATTTCCTCCAAGTGCTCTGGTTTCCTTCCATAGTCCTAAAGATGTGCTGGTTAGGTGCATTGGCCATGTTAAATTCTTTCTCAGTATACCCGAACAGGTACCGGAGTGTGATGACTGGGGAATTTTCAAAGTATCTACATTGCAGTGTTAATGTAATCCGACTTGTGACATAATAAATAAACTTACCTCAATCTGAACTCCATGACTGTTCTTCCTTGAGGAAGGCCTTTATTCCAATAGTGGCCACCACTTGATGCTGGCACTCCTGGGACTACAGAGCTGTTGGTCAATCAAATGGCTTTTCAAGAGTGGAATTTCTACACAGATGGGGGGGGGGGTGGAAGTGCCACTCTGGATCAATTAATTCTTAACAATTAAGTATTAATGCTGCAGAGCTGCCGGTTCTGAGTCGGCAGGCTGAAACCTGTTGTGGGGAAATATTCTGGGATGCAAAAGTATGAATGCTCCACACAATTACAGAGAACGACAAGTTTAACATTTGAAATAGCTTGGCCAATCCTACCTTCAGGAATAAGTAGCGTAGTTAACTTACATGAATTTTCCACATGTATATGCCAAATAAACAAATATTTGATTGATTCATTGCCAGCCTTCACCCACAGAATCACAGAATTATTACAATGCAGAAGGAGGCCATTTGGCCCATTGTGGCTGCATTGGTTCTCCAAACAAGCATCAAGACCTAGTGCCATTCCTCTGCTTTTTCCTTGTAACCCAGCACATTGTTCTATTCAAATAATCCTCTAATGCCATCTTGAATGCTTCAATTTACCAAGTCCTGCTTTCCATTAGAACAAGTGAGGTTAAGTTTGAGATATTTTTAATTTTCGCAGCTCACCTTATCCAGTGCTCCTGTTTGTGATGTAGTTCCCCTGCTTGTTTCAAATTGTTCATATTTTTATTCATTCATGGGGTGTGTGAATTGCTGGCTAAGCTAACATTTATTACCCATTTATAATTGCCCTTGAGAAGGTAATAATATGCTGCCTTCTGTTGCAATACATGTGTGATATGAACACCCAGTGTAAGCATTAGGCCTTCAAGGTACAAAATCCTTACAATTAAAATCTCTAAATTGAAAACTTTTAATTTCTACACTAGGGACCTCAGTTGTGCCCGACCTGATGAGATATGAATAAAAAGTATTCATGAATTAAGATTAGAATTTATTTAGCAAGATTTTACAATTACTTAACAGAAAAGAGTGAAGACAAATCAGCTATTCCTTATCTCTCAAATTGCTAGGAATCCTTCAGTGTTGTTAACCGAGGCAATATCCTTCTCTTCTTTTATCTTTGACATGATCTTGAACTGAATCATACCCAGAGGCTGCGCTAAAACTGTGCTAACGCGGGGCAGGGCTTTCCACACAATGCATTGTGTATTTTACGGTGACAAAGGTAGCCCGACATTGGTCGGCAGCGGGATCTTCTGTCTCATTGTTGTCAATGGTGTTTCCTATTGAATGCACCCCAAGCTGCCGGGAAACCCAGCAGGGCAGTGCAGTGGTTAGCACTGCTGCCTCATAGCACCAAGAACCCGGGTTCGATTCCAACTTTGGGTCACTGTCTGTTTAGAGTTTGCACATTCTCCTTGTGTCTGCATGCATTTCTACCACATGTTCTGTTTCCTTCCACAATCTAAAGATGTGCATGCTAGGTAGATTGGCCATGCTAAATTGCCCTTAGTGTCCCAAGATGTGTCAGTTAGATAGATTAGTCATGATAAAAGTATAGGGTTACAAGGACAGAGCAGGGAAGAGAGCATGGGTAAGATGCTGTTTTGGAGAGTCAACACAGACTGGATGGCTCAAATGGCCTATTCTGCACTATCAGAATTCTATGATAAGTATTCACATCAACAACTCTCACCTATTCCAACAAAACAATTAAAAATAAATATTAAAAACATTTCCTACCATAATCTCAAAACAGGAAGAAATGTTTCCCTCTAATAAAGGTGTTCCGCTCTACAAATATAGTTAGTCAATGCATGGTTTTGTTTAAGATTTGGGGGTGGGATTATTTGATCTCGTTCACCCTGCCGTACTACCAGTGAGAACGGAGAGTTTAGCACTCAACTAAAGCCCCATTCGTTCAGGCATCATTGGAGAATCCCAGCTGCCGGAGCGATCGGAGGTTTGTGGCAAAGGTATCATCCTGAATTCAAGTTATCTTTCAACCACTTCTTCAAAGCTGATAAAATGGTCTTAATTGCCTACAACACAATTAAGACAACATACAACTGTTCAAATCCACACTCTCAGGCAACTTAAAGTTATAAATATAGTATAAAACGTAATTTTTCACAAGCATTCTGTAAAGTACTCCAACCAACAGAAATTCAAACTGAGCTACTTAAAAAGTGGTTAAAATAAAATCCATTGGTGTTACATCAAATTAACAGCATACCCTAAATATTATCAATATCTTACACCACAATCCTGTGGGAGTTCCAGAATTTTGATCCACTGACAGTGATGGTTATAGTTCCAAGTCAGGCTGGTGTGTGGCTTGGAGGCGAATGTTGCAGATTGTGGTGTTCCCATGCATCTAATTGCTCTTGTCTATTGGGGTGCAGAGATCGCAGGTTTGCAAGGTGCTGTTGAAGGAAACAAAGTCACTGTTTTTATTTTAAATTCTCTAATTGCAGGAACTTAAATACTTTGTGTAGACAAAAGTCATTCTTGCCTCCGTGTCAGAACATTGTTCAGTTGTGTGTTTCCTTCTTGAGGATTGCAATTTTATGCTGCTGGTTTTGATGCTAGACTTTCCCACTGGTCCTGCATACTTACTGTTTACACTCTACAAACACATACACAAGTGATAGAAAAAAGCAAAATACTGCAGTTGCCAGAAACCTGAAATAAAGAAAAAGCTGGAAATACTCAGCAGGTCTGGTAGTATCTATTGAGAGAAAAACAGAGTTCACATTTCAGGTCAAAGATTTTGGTAGAAAAAAATGTGTAAAGGAAATGTGAACTAAACAATATAATAATAAAAGGGGTGCAAGAACAAAGGTACTTGATTTTTACATGAAGGGGATGGGGGGGAGTGTTTTGAGAAAACTGCACTATTATCTTACATTTTGTGCATCACACTTTAAAGATAGAACGTGAAAACCAAAGAGTGGGTGCAGAAGAGATTTACTTCTGGGGATTTCAGCTATGTGGAGACACTAGAGAAGCTGAGATTTTTTCCTTGGAGCAGAGAAAGTTAAGAGGAGAACTAATAGAGAAATTCAAAATCATTCATGGAGGAGCAACTGTTTCCTGTGGCAGAATGACTGATATCCAGAGAAGACAGAGTTAAAGTGAATGACAAAAGAACTTGCGACAAAAGAAGCATTCTTTTAAGTAGCAAGTTGTTGTGATCTGAATGTATTGCCTGAAATGGTGGTGGAAACAGAATTAATCTCAAAACGAAATTTTACAAATATTTGACAGCAAAAAAATAACTGGCAATGGGAAAGAGTGAGGGATCAAACTCATCTGATAGCTTGACAAGAGGCTGGTGTAGGCACAATGGGCTGAATGATTTCTTCTGTGCTGTATCATTCTATGATAAGTTCCATATAAATTTAGTGTTGCTTGAAGTTTATCTTATTTCAGCACATTGATATTAGCACATTTTAATTTTTTTTGTAAATTAGCCTTAAACTATTATAACAATCAAAATTTACGGCTTTGTAATTGTGACAACTCATTGTATTGTCCTTGCTGGATCCTTAGTCTTCAGGTGGAACCTATAAAAGCTGCTCTATCATCTGTGAAGTTTATTGAGTGAGATGAACCTGGGTCAATAAGCCTGTAGAGAAACAGGTTTAATGGAATTTCCGAGTTATTAACAGTTGAAAAATAACAGGCTAGTGATGAGATATAATGGATTTATCTCCCATTGGCAGACTTGCATCAAGGTGATACAAAATCCTGATGTGAAATGACAGCTAACCTTCATTGTTTACACAGAGAATCTTCTTATGCCACACATGGTAGCTTGGAAATCAAAAGACCACCGTTCACTGACATGGTTAAAAGAGATTCTTATATTTACAGCTTCAGATACAATAACATCGCTGGTGGAGAACCATTCTGCTGTGTAGCAACAGCAATAAAGTACAAGTTTACATGTAGTTGAAGTCAAATATCAACCATCTCCTGAAACTGGGGACAGGAATATCAGAAGAGGTGATGCAGTCTTCCTGGAGGGAAGTAGCAAAGGCAATCAATACACTATCCACTAGCCAAGAGCTGCCACATGGTGATGAAAAAGATTAAAGACCATATAAGTCAGACCAAGATAAAGGAGAGGGACCTGCGTTAACTTACTCCCTTGTATATCCTCTACAATAAATTAATCCTCTATGTCCCTCCCAGCTTTTCTTTCTCAGCAGCTGGCTGATAGGGGAATTCACTAATACAAAAGACTCTCTAACCAGCATGCACACACATCTGTGATTCTTTCACACAATTACTGCGAATCTTCAAGGACTTTTGACTTAAAAGATCAATTCACCTCCAAATTTAATCATTGTGGATGATTTTGCTGATGTCACTGGATAGTGTTCAGGCTACTCACAATTCCTTAACATTGACTTTTCTCCCTTCAAAGGAAAAGATGATCAGTTACAAATCCCCGAGAAATACTATTGGGTAGAACCACAACACGAGAAGTCTCTAAACTTGTAAGAAAGAGAAAACTATCCAAATTCTGGGTAGATTCACAGAACAGCCTGTAGGAGAAAATAAGGTTAGAAGGGAGTTGACAGAAGAGAGGGCAAAGCTTATTTTCTACAAATATTACTGGGAACATACACTCAATAGCTAATTTTTCAAGAGACAATTTAAGAAATCTTGGCTGCATTCATGCCATGCTCCCACTTCAGCGAAGTTGAAGAATTTGATGGTCAACAAAATCTCCGTTCACTGAGATGGGACGGGAAAATCCCACTGGTATAAACGGTGGTGAGATTCCAGCAAAGGTCATTATCTGTTCCATTGTCTTTCACCACAGAGGGGATGGCTCAAAATGTCGACCACCTGGGTATTTCCAGAGAAACAGATGCTGCTTGTGTGATTTGAACTGCGTAAGCATCAGCACAGAAACAGCCATTCATGAGGAATTATAATGTCTGAAGCACTAAAAAAAAGACAAAGTCTCATTCCTCTACAAAGAGGGGACAGATAATGATACCTATAGAGAGGAAGGGGGACTTAGGTCTTAGGGCCCAGCCTTTAAAGGAGCAATAATTAACAAATGTTGAACTCATGTGGAGACGTTCCTGATTTAGATGATGGATTGGTAAGAGAGATCCAGTACCCACATCTGCAAAATACTCCAGGAATTATCTCATAACTTAGATCTTAAGGTCATATGATGTAGGAACAGAAGTAGGCTATTCGGCCCATCAATTTTGCATCGCCATTCATTGAGATCATGACTGATCAGGTATAATCCTCCACTTCACTTTGCCATCATGTCCCCATAGCTATTGATACTGTTACTGATTAAAATCCATCTATCTCAACTTTGAACATAAACCTAGCCCCTGCATCTCTCTGCAGTAAAGAATTTCACAGATTCACTATCTTCTGAGTGAAAAAATTCCTCCTCATCTCTCCTAATTGGGCGAACCTTTACTCAGGGATTTTGCCCTCTGGTCCTAGACTTTCACACAAGGGAAAACAACTTTTGAGAATTGATTCTGCCAAATCTCTGAGAATTCTATCAGTCTCAAAAGGACACCTCTCATTCCTCTGAATGACTTGCAGAACAGCTTTGAAACAGTGATAGCTCATTAAACTATCATGGTACCAAGATGCCAGGAAGGTGAGGGCAGTTCAGTGGTGTTACATAGCTTTCAGGCATTGTTTGGAACCATTTGGCTTTTGTTGAGCTGCCCCCTGTGCTTAAGGGATATAAGAGATGCACAGCAGTTATGGTCTCTCTCTAAATTGATAGTACACCTGCTTCCTTAAGATAGCCAACAATGCCTTTATATATGACAGCTACAGATAAAACCCATAAAATTCCTACAGTGCAGAATAAGGCCATTCAGCTCATTGAATCTACACTAACTCTGAATGAACCCTTACCCAAGCTCACCAACCCACACTCCCTATCTGCACTTACCATGGCTAATCCACCTAACTTACACATCTTTGGATATTAAGGGGCAATTCAGTATGGCCTATTTGCCTAACTTTCACAACCTTTGACTGTACATTTGGCACACATTATCACTGTAAAAGATGACAAAGATAAAGCCTCTGGATCAACAAGTGAGAGTCATCTCAGATTTTTAAGGCTGTTGGGAAATTACATGACTCACCCACACTCAAGCTCATCTCACTCAATGTGTACCTCATTGTAATAACTGAAAACAGCAGTGAACATTTTTAAAATTTTAAAAATTATCATGTTAGCCAAGTAAAATGAATCATCTTACAATTGACTGTACTTGGCTCTTAGGTTATTTTAAATTCAAACACTCACATTCCCCCACCAAATTGTATAGAATTTAACTTCCTGACTCCTCCCCTTTTCACCCTGAATGGTATCAGTCCTTCAACTCCCCAGCCCCTTTATCTGAAATTCCCTTTGCTATCGCTTTGACCCCCAACTCCATCGCTCTTCTCCCTTAAGATTTTCTCTAAAACATATTCCACCTGTTTTTTTGATTATGCCCCTGTGAAAGGTCATGAAGTGTCTTCTACATTAATTGTCAGCATCTTTTCATTAGTCTAAAACTGTGCAGACACAGCAAGGCAAATCCACTGAGGATGGAGTAGCTTCATATGATGCACTTTTGCTGAAGGTTGAAGAGAGGCAGTTTCTGTAACAAATGTCACATACAAGATGGTCTTAGGTGACTTGTGGGTTGTTATTTTCAGTGCTGGCACCTGTTGCCAGACTGAAATCATAGAATCATAGAGTGCAGAAGAGGCCCTTTGGTCCATTGAGTCTGCACCAGTACACGAGAAACACCTAACTCCCAACTAATCCCATTTACTAGCACTTGGCCCAAAGCCTTGAATGTTATGCCAGGTGCTCATCCAAGAATGTTTTAAAGGATGTGATGGCGGCTGCAGATGATGTCACCATTTTTCTCAGTTGTCAGCAAGTGTGTCCCAAGTGTGGAGATCAATGTTTATAGAGCCTTCACCCATATCCTCAAGCAGTCTCTGAGTCCAAAACTTATATTACGTATGAAATAACATCAAGCTAATTCTTAGGAGTGAGAGGTTGTGAAGCTTGCATTCTCGGCACCTTGTTATATGGCTGTGAAAAACGAATGATTTACGGCTATCAAGAAAGGAATTTAATAGCTTTCATCTTTACTGTTTGTAACACGTTCTGGACATCTCAAGGATGGGCAAAATCATGAATGCGATGTTTCTCAAAGACACATATCCAAGCATTTGGCACCCATTGAGCAGAGATGACTTGGTTGGCTTGAATATGTTTGCTGCATGGAAAATGGTTACTTACGCAAGGATTTTCTGCAAGGCAAAGTCGCTGAGCCAGAAAACCACTACGATAGTCAAATCTCTACTTCGACATTTTAAATTAAAGCTGCTGTTAAATTAGGTTGGCAATTGCTTTTTCGTGCTCCAATTAGTTCCCATTTTTATGTATAATGTGATAGCTTTTGCTGAGATGTGGTTGCAAGATGACCAAGGCTGTGTCCTGAATATTCAATGGTATTTGATATTCCACAAGGACAACAAGAAAGTAAAAGGCAATTGGGTAATGATGTGAATAAAGGATGAGATCAATATAGTTAAGAGAAATGATCTTGTTTGTAAAGATCAAAATGTAGAATCGATTTGGTTGGTGGCAAGAAATAACTCAGGAAGGAAGTCTCTGGTAGGAGCAGTTTAGAGCCCTCTCCATCATTTTCCACCCTTCCCACTTCCCCCAAGAGTAGCTGAATATAAATCAACAAAAAATGGGACTTGTAAGAGAGGTACTTCAATAATCATGGACAATTTTAATTTTAATACAGATTGGATAGATCAGATTGGCAAAGGTAACCTGGAGGCTGAGTTCAAAGAATATTTGTGACAGTTTTTTAGAACAATAAATTCTGGAAACAACCAGAGTACAGGTTATATTAGGCTTGGTAATGAGTAATGACCTCGTAATAAAGGATCCTCTCAGCAAGAACAATTATAACACGATAGAATTTCACTAGCAGTTTGAGGATGAAAATTGTAGGTTCATAACTTGTGTCTTTAACTTAAATAAAAATAGTTAGAGGACTATGCTTAGAGACTTGGCTAAAATAAACTGGGAAAATAAGTTAGATGGTAAGATTGTAGAGCAGCAATGGCAGATACTTAAGGAGATAATTCTCAATAAATATGTAATTCCTTGAAGAAGCAAAAACTTTTGAAGAGATGTGCCATTTGTTGCTAAGGAAGGAAATTAAGAATGCGTATCAAATTGAAAGAAAAAATTGCTTTTGCAAATATTAATATTTGCAAATATTAGTGACTGGGAAATTTTTAAACTGACAAAGGATGACCAACAAAAAGTAAGAAACTAGAGTGAGAGAAAACCAGTGATAAATAAAAAAGCAAACAGTAAAAGCTTCCACAAGTATATAAAAAAAGAAAAGTGTGATTAAATCAAGTACTGATATTTTGGGGAGTGAAACTGAAGAATTAATAATGGGAAATAAGGAAATCGCAGAGATTTTGAACAAACTTTTTGTATCAAGCCAGGCATGATGTTCTGATGCAAAGGGATATCAAGAGGAGGCCAGCACGTCGAACAAAAGATGCCTAGGCACAATGGCTGCCCAGGTCAGTGGGCACGATATGATATGCCACATATGAGTACTGTGTCGTTTACTTCCTCTTCTGAAGGCATCCCACCAATGGAGAACATAATCCCCATTGGCACAGATACAGAAGGCACTGTCTTGTTTACCCAAGGGTGCACTCTGCAAAAATCCCCCAGGAAAGATATGAAGATAGGTTGAGGGAGCTGGGACTCTTCTCAATGGAGAGACGAAGGTTGAGAGGCGACCTGATAGAGGTTTACAAAATGTTGAGAGGAATAGATAGGGTGGACTCTCAGAGACTATTTCCCCGAGCTGAAATGGTCACTACGAGAGGACACAGATTTAAGGTGCAGGGTAGCAAATACAAAGGAGGTGTCAGGGGTAGGTTTTTCACTCCGAGGATGGTGAGTGAATGGAACCGACTGCCGACGGAGGTTGTTGAGGCAAACTCGCTGGGGTCTTTTAAGAGACTTCTGGATGAGTATATGGAAAAGAATAGGATAGGGGGTTATAAATAGGTCTGTGGATTGGTAGATGTGATCGGCGCAACTCGTGGGCCGAAGGGCCTGTTTGTGCTGTATTGTTCTATGTTCTATGAAAGCTGGAAAAGACAATCTAGTCCTGAAAAAAATACTAGCCAAGCATAGAATGCAACAAAAATCACAGAGAAGGCTCTCAAATATCATAAATAAATCAGCAGGAACCTTTCACCAACACTGGCGCTAACAGTGCTTCCTTTTTATCTTGTCCTTGAATAGAAAATGGAGAAAAACAGGATGGCTGCCGTTACACTAAAAAATCATGCAAGCAACATAAACACTTAAAAACTAAACATAAAGGCTTTACTGTGCCGTTAATTGTTGATGGGTGGGGTTCCAACACCTCCCCCCCCCCCCTCCACCCTACATGCCCACCAACTGCAGTACTGTACACATGCTCAATGACATTGGGACATGTCCAATGTCCCCTTGTATTATTTCATGCAAGCTCAAGTTAGGCTCACACCCACAGAAAGAAGATAAAATTTATGGCCTTAGAATATTATGTGCAGCTTTGGTCTCCTTATTTAAGGGGAGATATATTTGCTTTGGAAGAAGTTCAGAGAAGGTTCAGTAAGCTGATTCCTGGGATGAAGAAGTTGTCTAGTGAGGAAACGTTGAGCAGGTTGGAACTATAGTCATTGGAGATTAAAAGAATGAGAGGAGAAGAACTTGTTGAGTTTTGTTTGATTCTAAGGGGGCTTGATACTCTAGATGCTGAAAGACTGTTTTCCTTGTTGGGAAATCTAGAATCAGCACAGTTTAAACAGAATCAAAGAGACTCTCATTTACAACTGAAATGAGGAGAAATGTTTTTCTCAGAGGATTATTAATGTTTGAAATCCTCTTCCACAAAGAACAGTGGAGACTGGAACATACAATATATTAAGGTTGAATGAGACAGAGAGAATTAAGTTAGGGAGAGCAGGCAAAATTAGGATTAAGAGCATCGTCAGATTAGCTAATGAATGGCAGAGCTGGTTTGAAGGCCCAAATGGTCTACATCTGCTCCTACACCTTACCCTTTTAAGTCTTATTTTCAGAGGACCACAGAGACTAGTCCACTTATTGCAACAAACCAATACCGGGTTGGGTTTTGCACAAATGCAGCTGTACTGATGACTGAACCCACTTGAACTAGCAATTCCAAACTGATTGATTATGATTTTTTAAGATTTTGGTTTCACTGAATACCAACTACATGTATTTTTTGTTGTTGAGGCGAAACAAAAAACATTAATATTGGAAAACTGTAAATGAAACAAAAAATTATACAAGGTTAGTTTTTGAGGAACGATCAGTTCTGCTGAACCCAATAGACTTGACATTCTATACTTTCTTCTGATTGACTTCCATACCGTGAGTCTTCTTCATCAACTTGTACTTTAAGTTTGACCAGTTTAAACTGCATCCTTAGCATCTACTATTTTCATCAGAACATAAGGGTTAATTCAATGATAAATGCATTATTTCTAATGACAAGTAGTAAATAAATACAATGTCCTAATGATGTAAGATGTTGTGTGTTTTAACAGAAAAAGAAAAGACTTGTTTTACATATGTAGACTCAAAGGAACACACAATAGGTTTTATTGAACAGCTGTTCTTTGCACTGAACAGAATACCAAACTGAAAGCAAAACAGCAGTCTGACCGTACACCCTAATGACATTGCCATCAATTCATGTGATCAGCTCTTAAAGCAACTTGCAACTCTTTTTAATATATAACAATAAATCACATTTTTTCTTTTTGTAAATAAACAGGTGGGTCGATGGCACAGTGGTTAGCACTGCTGCCTCACAGTGCTAGGGATCTGAGTTTGAATTCCAGCTTGGGTTACTTTCTGTGTGGAGTTTGCATGCTCTCCCTGTGTCTATGTGGGTTTCTTCCAGGTATTCTGGTTTCCTCCCATATTCTGAAAAATGTGCTGGTTAGGTGCATTGGCCATGTTAAATTCTCCCTCAGTGTACGTGAAGGTAGGCACCAGATGTAGCAAAAATGGGATTTTCATAGTAACTTCATTTCACTGTTAATGTAAGCCTATTTATATTAATAAATGAACTTTAGTTGACACAGGAACGAGTTATGACAAGTAGTTTGATCAGAAGGGGCAAATACACTATGTAGTAAATTATGCACCAATAGTACTTGCACTCTTCAACAACAAACAGCAACTTGCATCAATATAACACCTTCAATCCTGAACAATTAATAGAGTGGACAATATTACACTGATTTGTCATCTATAGTTGGCTGAATTCTTTTTGATAAGTTACACAGAAGCAAGGAAGAGAGTATTTGTATGAATTGCTGAAGTGCCTGGATTGTTAAAGGAGATGTGAAGAAGGGCTAACAATTCATATACCATCCTACATGAACCACATATCTGTAAATCTTTGAATTAGTGCATGGTCCAATGAATTGCAAGCATTAAATTTAAATGGAGGAATTCATAAGAATTTAGTGCTCAGTGGTCTTCAGAGGCTCTAAATTAGAAGTGAAATTGCAAAAGATGCTACGCAATCGTGAATGTGACTTGTGAATGTTGTTCACAGGTTCAATCCATGTATAGCATCACTGTAGAAACAGTAATAAAAGCACTAAGTGCCTATTAATCATGTGCTCTAGTTCACCAGACACTTCTATGGCAGAGTGGGTAGCAGCACTTAAAAATCCTGCTGAGTGCATCAACACAAAGAAATGAGGCTACACTTTTCAGATTGGTATTGTTATTAAATTACTGGTTATTTCAGTCCACTTTATTCCATGTTAACAAGGTGAGGCAAATAGATAATTACAAAATGTCGTACAAAAAATTGCAATATGGGCACATAAACCTGTAACTACTTGCCATAATAAACTGTTACCATTAAGTATCATAAATAACAATGAACAATTCCCTTTTTCTCAGACTGTTACCAGTATAGTTTTTGTGTTAATATCTGCAAATTCAGCATAAGGAATTATTGTTCACAAGTCCTTTATTGCAGCAAGGGAACCCAGGAGTCCACAAAATCATTAGATTTGTATTGTTCTGGATTTGTTTATAATTACCAGCAAATCAATTCTTTTATACACTAATTTTTTTGCAACAAAAATGTCCTTTTAACCTGCTGACATCAAAAAAAATAATTTAATTAATTAAAAATGTCTTGTCTCCTTAAGATTCTATTCTGTGATTGTTTGATACAACATAACCATGCTGCAGGGCAATGTTCTTCATTAGTAGCAGAAGACTGCACCCTTTCATTCAAGGTTGAGCAATAGAGCTCGTGACACAGCAGTGTATTTGTTCCATGAAGTGCAAGAATGCAGAAGGAACAAAGGCACAACGGTCCCTTAAAACATCGACCGAGGGAGAGGCAATAACATGCATTAAAAAGGCACAGAAACAGAAGATGCTGTTACATAGCCAGCAAGAAAAATAAACAGAAAGCTACAAATCAAAAATGTTATTAACACAAATGCTTCATGTATTTGTGTCTGAATAATCCACTCAATCATTGATGTGCCAAATATCTTTTGACGAAAGCATTCCCTTCTTTTGGGCATCCTGCACTGTCTTTCCCTACACCATTTACATTCTTTTTATCATGTGCCAAATTTGTATTTCGGCAACAAACATTGGCTATCAATAGAGATGAGGAAAAGCTACATTATGATGTGCTGAAACAAAACTATTCATATCGTTACTGCTTACAGCCTCCATATTGAAAAGCAGGCATTTCATAGACTATGCATGGTCAGGATTTTAAGTTTAAGGTTTATTTATTGGTGCCCTAAGTATGCTTACATTAACACTGCAATGAAGTTACTGTGAAAATCCCCTCGTCACCACACTCTGATGCCTGTTCGGGTACACTGAGGAAGAATTTAGCATGGCCAATGCACCTAACCAGCATGTCGTTTGGACTGTAGGAGGAAACTGAAGCATGCAGACATGGGGAGAGCATGCAGACTCTGTGCAGACAGTGACCCAAGCCGGGAATCAAACCCAGGTCCTTGGCACTGTGAGGCAGCAGTGCGAACTGCTGTGCCACCATGCTGCCCTTAGTAGAGATAGAAAAAATATTCCCTGAACACCAGTTATGGATGTAGCCTCCTGTACAGTGCCCTCTTCTCCCAGCTGTTTTTAGTCACTGCAGCTCACTCCTGTCTTCTTTGCAGATTTCCATCCTCCTCCTAGTTCAGCTCAACATTGTTCCTGGAATTCAAATCCCATTTGTGGAGCAGAGAAAATAAACATTAAAAAGTCCCTGTCAGAACAAACTAGCAAATAACTCTGTATGGAGGAGATGAGATCTTTTAATAAAACTCCTTTTGAGCCTTCGGTGATTGTTGAGTCTTTGATGATAGTTTTCTTGGTGAGTTGACCATGTGGTTGATCTGGCTCTGGGGCAGAATACTTTCACAAAGGGGTGCTACAGCCAAGCGTAGAAGTCTTACTTTAATATTATAACGACATTTTGAGTTATTCAGCTAAATATATGAGCCATCCAATCTAATAAAACAAGTGGCAAACGTCTAGTGCAGGAAGGTGCTCATGCGCTGACAGCTATATTGAACTCTTAAGTACCAGTATCATCCTGAAATGTAGACAAGGTGAGATCTAATTTCCAACTCAAGGCTTTTGTTGTTCTACTGTAATACACAAAGTGATGGTGATGTTGTTTGGAAGCATTGAATCTGAACTGCTTTTTGTCAGTATTCTACATTCATTTGAGGATGCTATCTTCTGACATACCAACCCTGAGCTATTCTTACACTATAATTACAAATATGCAGAACTGAGCCTCACCTATAATATCCACATCCTCTAGTATCGTTACTCAAGGTCTGACTTTGATACTTATAGTTTAAGCTGATAGTCACACGCCCTTAGCAAGCCTCCTGTTTCCCACCACACCCTCCCCGCCCCCCTACATCACTCACAGTGATCTGCCTTTCTGGCCCAGTGACCCCAGATCCCACTTACCTCACTGTAAGGGCAAATGGCCATCTTTGCATCCTCATTCTCTAAATGCAGTCCCAGAACTGGCCACTCTTCCAGGTGGCGCTGCTGAGGCTGCTGCATTTCCTTCAGTTCCTGGGAGTGATACACTGTCCTTAATAAGAATGGCAACCCCGGCAGCAGCCATGTAATTGGCTGCTGCTGACAAGATGCTATCCTGGATGTCAATGGCCAGTAATTCTCAACTGTTAATGAGGTGGATAATAGAATTATAGAATCCCTACAATGCACAAAAGGCCATTCAGCCCATCACATCTGCACTGACTCTGACAGAGTCCTACACAAGGCCTCCACTTCCATCCCATCCCCACATTTTCAATGTCTAATCTCCCTAACCAACACATCTTAGGACTCTAAGGCACAATTTAGCATGGCCAACTCATCTAACCTGGACATCTTTGGAATGTGGGAGGCAACCGGAGCACCCAGAGAAAATGCACACAGACGGGGGGAAACCTGCAAATTCCACACAGTGACCCAAGGTTGGAATTGAATCCGGGTCCCTGGAATTAAGAGGCAGCAGTGCTAACCATGTGCCACTGTGCTTAAATTACTTTCCAGTGCGATGAGGAAAGTGCACACAACACCCTGCTTCTAGGGCCAAAAGCACAGCCTCCTTTAGGAAAACTGTGGTCTGTCACCTGGCTGCTTCTAATATAATTCAGAAATTTTGCAGTGAAAAAAGACTGTAAAATCAGATTAGGATTATTGTTGATCAATCAAGAAAAATATCTGTTAGATCAAATTAGCACTGTGATATATAATTCTATTTTATCTGTAAAAAAATTGATCTTATTTGTGATCTAATTGTTAAGTTATTAAAGTGAATTTTGAATAATGCTAAACTTTTGTTTATTAGGAATCAGTTACAAAATCTTTATATTTTAACCAAAAGCATAGTGTGGTTATGGTTGTGCTAAATTGCAGTCCTGCAAGTTTGACGTTGTTTTCCACTAAGTGGTGCGATGAATTTCAGAATAAGTAGAATAAACATGTCAAAGCAGGGAAGTCTGGTAGTGAGTTATTGATTGCTACAAATGACATGAATACTCCAGAGTGGAGGAATTGTGTTTACTGTACCACAATAATCTATTACTATTCTGATGTACATTTGCTGCCATGTATTCTGATGTTTTGTGTGTTGTCCATTTTATTTATGATGGTGAATGCTGCCACGCTAGCTGAATGATGTAACTGGTGCTGTGGGCTGCTGATAGAGAAGAATATGATTAATAAATGGGCTCTACGTTACACATCGGAAAAAATCCAGAACTTTAAAAACAAAATCAAGAGTTGGGGGAGGGGGATGTTTAGGGGGTGCATGGGGAGGCCAGCCAGGAAACATAAGCAGAATGACAAGAACAAGAGAACAAAAAACAGATGGATGTAGGAGAGGAATAAGCCACTAAAAGATAGAAAGAGGCCCAGAATTGAGGAATTAATTGGCAGCCAGCTGTCGAGCGTTGTGTGGAGCGGTGAGGCCATGAGGGTATGGGGAAGTGGGTTGCACAGTCAGAGCAGTGCATGCAAAATAGAGCTAAGAATGGCAATGGAGACATAACAGTCACAAATTTAGACATAAGGCAGAAAATGCTAGTAAATCTGCTGTAGATAAGTCAAGAGAAGACAAGCTCATTTTTCAAGTGCAACCCTGCGTCAAAACTGAAAACTTAAAGAAAAGCAAATAGTTTAACAGTGTTATAAACAGAAGAAACGTCAGATACTCCAGTCACGAAAGGAAAGTTCACCAGTCGAACATAAGGTTCATTTAACTTTTCTCTTTAAAACTGTTGATTGATCCACTGCCACATTTTCTATTTTGGTCTCTTATTTACAACATTACTGGGAATTCTTCTTGATTCGTTTAAATCACTGCTATGAACGCAGGACTAATATAATACATGAGAAATAATGAAAAAGTGCATTTCACAAATTCCAAATGTTTTCCAAGTTCTTAACACTAACAAGCTATTCCATTAGATGTTAACCTGTATCAGAAGATCAAAATACTTTGACACCTCATACAGGCACAGATTCAGGAAAGATACTGTATCTCTAAAACTGAATCACAAATTCAACTATAAATAAAAAGCAAGTGTTTCTCACTGGGGATTAAATGAACTGAGGTTGTCATAATACAATGTTAAAAAGTACAGCCTGAAATTGCACTCAGTTCAAATGCATCATGCTTGAGAAGTCTGGGTTAATGGTGACAAAACAAAATATCCCCAAAGAATTGGTGGAATGCTAGTGGTTATTGTTACAAATTTTCCCTTCCTCCCTAAACATCTTGACTCATACTGGACTATGGTTTATGGGCACTAACAACCCTTCAGAAAAAGGGCTTATATTTATATAGCACCCTTCTCAACCACTGAACATCCAAAGCACTTTACAGGCACGGGGCAGCATGGTGGCCAATAGTTAGCACTGCTGCTTCACAGCGCCAGGGACCCGGGTTCAATTTCTGGCTTGGATCACTGTCAGTATGGAGTTTACATGTTCTCCCTGTGTCTGCATGGGTTTCCTCCAGATGCTCTGATTTCATCCCACATCCTGAAAGACGTGCTGGTTAGTTGCATTGACCCAAACAGGCACTGGACTATGGCGATTACAGGAATTTCACAGTAACTTCATTTCAGTATTAATGTAAGCCTTATTTGTGACTAAGAAATAAACTTTAAACTTTAGCTTATGAAATACTTTTGGTATGTAACCCCTGCTGCAGTGAAAGAAAAAGGGCAGTCAACTGTCACAAACAGCAATGTGATAAAAGCTGTTGTGCTGTTGACAGAGGGATAAACATTTTCCAGGATACCAAATATGAGTCCTCAGCACTTTTTTGAAATAATGCTATGAGTTTTGGAAGGGGATTTCTATCAAGTTAATAGATTTATAGGCAGAATGCAGTCTTTCAGCAGATAAGGAATCAGTAATGAGTTAAATGATTATTGGGCAAGCTAATACAAGCAATGTACACATATGTGAATGCAGTAAATGAGTCAAAACAATTGGTTATGATTTTAAAACACATATGCTGATGTTTTAAATGTATTTAAAATGCATCAAGCTAAGTTACAGAAAGGCATGATGGTTGAAGTCAATAGTTTAAAGCCAAAGCTCTGAGAACAGGTCAATCCGCAAGTCTTATTAGGTGGCATTCTCAAGAGGGTATGTATTATGCAACATAATGAATAAATGCATTCATTGCCCAGACATGAAATAGATATGAATGTGGACACAGGAACACATGTCTATTCAACTTAGCAGTGAGCTAGTAGGATGTCCATTTTGACCTTGCGGTAGCATCTGTCGTTACAGGCAGTTAGTTAGTGTCAAGACGGGAGAGTACATCCAGAATCAGTTATAGAATATAGAACGTAGAACATTATAGCACAGTACAGGCCCTTCAGCCCTCGATGTTGCACCGACCAGTGGAACGAATCTAATTACGCTCTAACCTAAACAATTCCAATATTAACCATATGCCTATCCACTGACCATTTGAACGCCCTTAAAGTTGGCGAGTCCACGACTGCTGCAGGCAGGGCATTCCATGCTCTTACTACCCTCTGAGTAAAGAACCTATCTTGACATCCATTCTATAATTATCACCTCTCAATTTAAAGCTATGTCCCCTCGTGTTAGCCATCACCATCTGAGGAAAAAGGCTCTCACTGTCCACCTTATCTAATCCTCTGATCATCTTGTATGCCTCAATTAGGTCACCTCTTAACGTTCTTCTCTCTAACGAAAACAACCTCAAGTCCCTCAGCCTTTCCTCATAAGACCTTCCCACCATACCAGGCAACATTCTGCTAAACTTCCTCTGCACCTTTTCCAATGCTTCCACATCTTTCTTATAATGCAGTGACCAGAACTGTACACAATACTCCAAGTGCGGCCGCATCAGAGTTTTGTACGTTGCAACATGATCTCAAGGCTCCGAACTTCAATCCCTCTACCAATAAAAGCTAACACACCGTATGCCTTCTTAACAACCAGGTTGATGCCAACTTTCAGGAATCTATGCACATATACACCGAAATCTCTCTGCTTGTTGACACTACCAAGAGTACTTCCATAAGCCCTATATTCTGTAATCCTGTTACTCTTTCCAAAGTGAATCACCTCATTTTTCTGCATTAAACTCCATTTGCCACCTCTCAGCCCAGCTCTGCAGCTTATCTACGTCCCTTTGCAAACTGTAACATCCATCCTCACTATCTACAACTCCTCCGACTTTAGTGTCATCCGCAAATTTATTAACCCATCCTTCTACACCCTCATCTAGGTCATTTATAAAAATGACAAACAGCAATGATCCCAAAACAGATCCCTGCGGTACACCACTTCTAACTGAACTCCAGGTTGAATATTTCTCATCAACCACCACCCTCTGTCTTCTAGTAGCTAGTCAATTCCTGATTCAAACTGCTAAATCACCCTCAATCCCATGCATCCATTGGACGAATAAGATATCCCCATTCTGTTAAGTATCTTACGGTTTGCTGAAGTATTTGATAGAGATTTATACTGAAGTAAAACTATTAAATGGAAATTGAATCTAAGTTAATGGAAGGCAGAATTATTGATTATGAAAAAATATAATTGATCTCTATTTGACTTCATAACTCAATTCTTCCAGAGAGATTCTGTAGCTGTGTCCGTAGAACTATTTAACTCTTCGTAAGACTCCGGTTGGCTGTATATTTGTATTGTATTGTTTTGATGCTTCGTGTTAAATAAATTTGTTATGTCTTTTGTGTAGAGATATTTGCCTTGTGTATTTTGAATTGTTTTAGATTTAAGATACAATTGGCCACCTCTTGAAATTTCCTAACAGGGTTCATTTACATCAACTTGAGAAGGCAGGGAGGCCTCATCCAAAATGTGGCACATCTAACAATACAATACTCCTTCAGCACTTGATTTCTAGTTCTGTAGTGGACTTGAACCCATAATCTAACTCTGAGGCAAGCATGCTACCAATTTAGCCATAGCTGTCACTTTGAGTAGAATTGAGTATCTGCAATTTATTGAATGCAAATGGGTCTATCAGAGCCAAATCCAATCCTCAGCCAACATGCCCACTTAGTTATATATTATTTCCAGCCAAGGACATTAGATAATGATAGAAAGTTCAAATCATGATTCAGCTTTCTCCTATCTGAACAATGCTCAAGATCATTCTGCCTGAGAGGAAAATGATTCGCTCAAAGTGGGGACTGGACCTGAGCCCATCAATGAACTGTTTACTTTTCCTAGAAAGTTGGTATCTACCAACTAACCACTGGGAGGATTGCAGATAATGAGGTGTAATCTCCAGTTCGAAATGCCGGGATAAGTTGAATAAACACCGGATATGTTCATGGGACATCACGGAAGTTCATATGACGGCATGCGTGTGTGCGCTGAAAGAGCGCCAATTTTAAACCGCTGGTTGTGGTTATGAAAATGCCAGTCCTGAAGCACTAAGCTGTGATTGTGCCAAAATCTCTGGCTCTTGCTCTGTTGTTAGGTGATTTTTTTGCTCTTATTTATCGGTACTTATATTTTTTTGGTCTAACAGCAGGGCGTAGAGGCAGTAGACATTCTTTGAGTTTTTTTTGTACATGTTTTTTAAAAATTGTTTAATATGCAAGTAAAGCATAGAAAATGAAATAAACTTCGTCATGGCAGTAAATTGCATTAAAAATTTCCCTTCATATATAACAAAGTGGATGTCAGTATCACCATTTGGATTTTGCAATGTATTTTAAGCAGTTTTTAACTCTATTTTAAGAGTGTCCCTAATGCAACTTGTGTAACTCAGTTATTTCAATGCTTCAGGAAAGTGTATCCCTTAAGATGGCATATGCAAGTCACCTGTCATGTTTATCCCAATTTTAAGAGTCTTCCTCATGCAACATTGATCCTTATGCAACTAGACTAGTTCAAATGCTTTAGGAAAGCAGATCAATTAAGATGACATATGCAAGTCTCCTATAAGTTGACGTGAACCTAGTATTACAGAATCTAGTGCAGCTTGAAAATTCTGGAGTTATCTGGAGTAAACCTGGTGTTGTGAGACTTCTTGTTATAGCCCAATACCATGGAACATCGTACATTTCACTTGATTCTTAACTGAAGTTCTTTTTGAGACTTGGATGTAGGCATGGAAGAGTCATGTTACACGTAAAATCCAAACCCTTTCCTCTCTCTTTTTTCTCCTCCCCTTCTTCCTCCTTGCCACATTGTTTTCCGCCCTCTCCTTTTCCCTTCCCCTCCCTTACCCCTCTTATCCCTACCATATTCATTCCTCACCTTCTTGTTTAGTGACAACATAACTATTGTGTTAATGTTTAGATATGTTGTTGATTATGGTTAAAAATGTTTTGTAAGAAATTTGAAAAGACGAGGCAATGAAATATGTTAAGGTAGCTGCTGAAGTAAAATATTTAGTTAAATATTAACATAGTATCAAAGTATTTTACTTATAACATTACTTTTGTTAATAAGTATTTTCCATTAAACAATTTCTAATGCTTTATTTAAATATGAAATTATATAACTGCTTTATTTAAACATATAGGACAGTTAAATGTGAGAATTATAAATAAAGTAAGCAAGGCTATAGTTAAGAAAGCCCACCAATGCTTCTGTTTCCTCAGAAGACTAAGGAAATTTGGCATCTCAGCTACGATTCTCATCAACCTTTACAGATGCACTATAGAAAGCATTCTTTCTGGTTGTATCACAGCTTGATAGGGCTCCTGCTCTGCTCAAGATCACAAGAAACTATGAAAGGTTGTGAATGTAGTCCAATCCATCACACAAACCAGCCTCCCATCCATTGACTCTGTCAACCCTTCCCATTGCCTTGACAAAGCAACCAGCATAATTAAGGGCTGCATGCACCCTAAACATGCTCTTTTCTACCTTCTTGCATCCGAAAAAGATGCAGAAGTCTTAGGTCACGTCCAACTGACTTGGGAACAGCTTCTTCCCTGCTGCCATGAGACTTTTGAACGGCCCTCCCTTGCATTAAGTTGATTTTTCTCTACACCCTAGCAATGACTGTAACACTGCATTCTGTACTCTCTCATTTCCTTGTCTATGCACAGTATGCTCTGTCTATATGGCCCGCAGGAAACAATACTTTTCACTGTATGCTAATAGATGTGACAATAATAAATCAAATCAAATCAAAATCAAGGTAGGACACATACACATTTTCCACAGTCTAAAACGTGAACTCCCCTTCGATCAATCTCATGCAGGTATCCAAATCATGGTTCAAAAAGCTCTGACCATATTCTAAATTAAAACACATCAACACTTAAAAGCATGCTGCACATATTAAAAAATTACATGATAATACAATGCAGATTTAGGAGGACATGGTGGCACAGTGATTAGCACCGCTGCCTCACAGATCCAGGGACCCAGGTTCAATTCTGCCTTGGGAGACTGTCTGTGTGGAGCTCACACTTTCTCCCCATGTCTGTGTAGGTTTCCTCCTACAATCTAAAGACTCAGAAGTTAGGTGGATTAGCTATGCCAAATTGCCTCTTAGTGTCCCAAGATATGTATGTTTAGGGGTAAATATATGGGGTTATGGTGATAGGGCACTATTGGGCCTGGGTAAGATGTTTTGTTGGAGAGCCGGTGCAGATTCAATGGGCCAAATAGTCTCCTTCCGTACTGTATGAATTCAATGATTCTATAATCTCTAGAGCAACACTGAGGGAGTGCAGCATGTCAGAGATGCTGTTCCTTATATGGGATTTTAACCTAAAACTCCACCTGCCCTCCTAGCTGGATATAAAAATAATCCCAAACACCATGCCAAGAACAAGGAAGTTCTCCCATGCCCCAGCCAACATTTATTCCTCAAACAACGTAAAAATAACAGAGGGTGAAGTCATTTATTTCAGCTCCCTAAGGAAAAAAAGGATCTCTCTGCACACTGTCTGTGCCAGGGTCTCCAAGGTATTATTGAAATGTTGGAGCTCTGTCAGTTCTTGCTGTAGTCATTGTTCTGTTCACAAGTGTTTTCCTGCTGTCTACAGTCACTGTGCACCTCCCCTTTCAGAAGAACTGTCTGCCTTTAAATGCCATTGAACAAGGCTGATACTCAGCCTACAAACAAATGTGCAACCAGTGAACAGCACGGATCAGCTTGCACATTTGATTCAAAGTAATGAGTAATGCATGTATTCCCACTGCATGGCTGTTTTTGGATAAATCAAGTTACTTTAAAATGCTTCAGTAGGAGAATTTATTTCACTGTTACTTATCTAGTAAATGCAACTCTTTTGTTTTTCACCATACAAGTTAACCTGTTTTCAGGTACAGTTCACGAGCTTCTTACATCACTGCACTCACGTCTACTATTCATAGAAAATAATCTTCTGAGGAATTAATGAAATAGGTGGGGAGGCATTTGGCTTGATTGCAAAGTTCCTGTTCTGGAATACTTGCCATAAAACTCACACATGTTGTAAGGTTGTATGTTGTTTTATAACATGGTCTAGAGACATGTATGGTTGAACAATAACAGTTTTTTAATAACTCTTAGCTATATACATATAAATAGGATACAGTCCTGACTAGGTGCTACCTTCGTGCCGACTTTTAGTTTACTCACTCCTACACCCTGCTACTTACATGTGACTCCATACATTGAACGTGGGTGGTACTGTTTCCCCAGTCCCACATTATCTTTACAGTCTCAAACACCCTAGTATTACAACACACAGGTAATGGTTACATGGTCAAAGTATCAAAAGGCAACTAGCACCTGCTGAACCCAGAAAGTCTGGGTGTGTGAAATTGGGATGGGTAGAGTTTGTTGTTTGGACACTGCGGCTAGGATTTTCTCGGGATGGGGGATGGGGGATTATAAATTTACACGGACAGGGTTCTCTCTGGGAGCCTGCCAACTCTGATCCAGATGCAACTTCATGTGGAGTGGTAGGCCTTGGACAGGAAATTCATCCTTGCCCTTAATAAAGCCCTTAACAAGTCACTTAATGGCCACTTAAGGACCTTTTCCCACCCACTTTGAATTTTTAGGCTGGCAGGCATGGTTAAGAGCTGAGTGAGAAACTGAGAAAGTAACAAATCCTCATCTCTGGCAGGAAGAAAGGAGGGATGGGGCAGGGAGGGCTCTCAATCTGATGGTCTTTCAGATTTGAAATGCTCTCCCTTCTAGGATCTGAGAGCTCCTGCCCTCCCTTTCCCCAAAGCTTACCCCCAACACCAAGATTGTCCCATCTCCCAACTCCAAAGGGCATCCTCTACTCTCTCAACCCCCAGGAAACTCACTTACCTGATGTGTGGTCGCAGGATTTAGGTTAAGGCACAGCATTGCAGTACCTCTTCTGGCCACTGCAGCACTGTACTTGAATAGGCTGGAGAAGTGTTAGCCAATCTAATTGGTTGATAGCTCTCCAAGGTGGGTCTTCTTATGAGGCTTGATGCTGTTGTCAACCAAGGCTTAATTGAGTGGGAAATGGCAGTGGGCCTGTCAGTATGGATGGATTAGATGGCAACTGTCAGATTGGTGAGTGCCAAGCGCTTACGAGTGCTTTTGTGGACTAGAATTGCATCAGATGTATGCATCCACATACCTACAAAAGTATGCCTCAGTCATACAGGACATTAGTGATACTGTGAGTGGGATTTTTCTACCCTTTCCTCTGGTGGGATCTTCCAATTCCAACTGACGGCACAACTCTGCAGTGGGCTTCCTGGCACCAAAGGGTGGATTCAATGGGAAATCCCATACGATGAGACCAGAAGATTCCATTACCAGCTAATGGTGAGCCACCATCTAACTCTAAGAAACACACTGCAGGAGAACCAGAGAATCCCATCCTAATCTGGAGCATTATGTACAGTATTGGGTCTCCTTATTTAAGGAATGTGTGGCTTCAGACAGAATGTGAAAGTTTGGCGAGCAGAGGAAGTTCAGTGAGGAAGGGAGGGCAGTACTCCTTCACCTTTCAAACTTTTTCACCATGTAGGAAGTGGTTTCTACCGTGAAGGAGATGAGTTGTTGGTGAGTATCTGGTGAATATCTATAGAGTCAAAGTTTACTTTACAAAAGTTTAAATTTGTCCTGCAGTTTCTGATGAGTTTTACTAATATCCAAAATAAAATAAATAATTGATCATAAATATGGCAGGACAGTTGATGTGTCAAGGCTGCAGCATATGGGAACTCATGGATACTGCTATTATCCAGGACAAGCACATCTGCAGTAAGTGGCTGCAACTTGAGGAACTTCAGCTCAGAGTCATTGAGCCGGAGGCTGGGCTGAGGGCACTGAGACACATCCAGGCAGGAGAGAGTTACCAGGACACTTTGTTTTGGGAGGCATTCACATCCCTTTGGATTGAATCATCCAGTTTGGAAAGTAGTCAGAACAGAAGGCTGTGATTACGGTTAGGATTAACCAAAGCTAAAGTACAGTTGACGTAAAGTGACACAGAGGGCAAGAGTGCAAGAGTCTCAGCCACTGCAATTGTTCAACAGGTTTGAGGTTCTTTCAGCTTGTTTTGATGAGAGAAGGGGGCTGCAGGGTGGATGAGCTGGCTGACCATGGCACTGTGGTACAGGAAGCCATTCAAGTTGGAGGAACGCATTAAAAAGTAGTGGTATTAAGGGACAGTATAGAGATACTGTTCTCTGTATTAAGGAGCAAGGATCCAGATGGTGGTGTTGCCTGCCTGGTGTCAGGATTTGGGACACTTACTCCAGGCTGGAAAAGAACCTATAGTGGGAGGGGGGTGATCCCATTGTCATGGTCTAAGTAGGTACCAACAACATAGATAGAATAAGCAAAGAGGTTCTGCATAAAGAGTTTGAGGAGTAGACACTAAATTATACAAAATAATCTCAAAGTTATAATCTCTGGATTATTACCTGAGCTGCAGGCAAATTGGCAAGAGGTACATAAAATTAGAGACATTAATACATGGCTCATAGACTAGTGTAGCAGAAGTGGACTTTGGTTCGTAGGGAACTGGCATCACTACTGAGAAAAGTAGGAATGGTCTATACCAGAACTGTGCTGGGACTAGTATTCTTGTGGACCATATAACCAGGGAAGTGGAGAGGCCTTTAAACTAAATAAAGGGTGGAATAGTTCTGGAAAATACATACATAGGCTCACAAAGCAAAAGCATATGGCACTATTGCAAGACAACTATTTTGAAATGATAGCTAGAGTGTGACAGGAACGGACAGTGTACAAAGATGAAAAAACAACAATAATAGGGTCAAAAAGGGAAAAAATGGTAACTAGGCAAAATTAATGGTTCTTTACTTAAACACACTAGGATTCATCACAAAATAAATGAATTAATGGTACATATTGAAGTTAATGAGTATCAGCTTATAGCCATTACAGATGTCCTAGTTACAGGACATCAAAATTAGGAACCAAGTATTCAAAAATATGTGACATTTTGAAAGGACTGGCAGGACTGAGTGGTATTACTTCCTGCTCCACTACTATCCAACTCTCTTATGTTATGCACCTTATTCTACATTTCTACTTCCAAATGGTGGTGCCCATCCCTCTGTTAGTTGGATTTAAAGCCTCTCTAACCACTCTTGTATCTCCCCAGGGGGACAATGATTTAGTTCTGTTGAGGTACAAACCATCATCTTTGAGTAAGTCCCTCTTGTCCAAGAATTGGTCCCAATACCCAAGAATCTGAAGCCCTCCTTTCCTTCCTCCTCATTCTTCAAGCCACATGCTGATCCTCCCCCTCTTCCTTTTTGTATACTGGCTAGTGCATGGCAATGGGCATAACCTGGAGATTACCAGCCCTGGCGTTCTACTTTTTAACTTCCTCCCTAGTGCTTGGAAATCTGACACTAGGACCTCAATATCTGCTCTCTATGTTATTGGCACCAATGTGCACCACAACAACTGACTCACTGCCTTCCCCCTGCAGAATATTCATAGAATCTTATGGTGTAGGAGGCCACCATTTGGCCTATCAAGTCTGCATTGATCACAAACACAGCCAGGCTCTATCCCCATAATCCCTGCATTTACTATAGCTAGTTCTCCCTGACACTAAGAGGCAATTTAGCATGGCCAATTCACCCAACATAAACATGTGGGAGGAAAAAACCCATGCAGACATGGGGAGAATGTGCAAACTCCATGCAGACAGTCAGCCAAGCCAGGAATTGAACCCAGGTCCCTGGCATTGTGAGACAGCAATGATAACAACTGTGCCATCATGCCACCCCATCCTGCACCCTCTCTATTACTCTCGCATTAGAGATGCAATGCAACACGCATGCTTGATGTCAGAACTGCACCCAGCATCACTTTTAGGGGAGTTTACTCCATAGGTGCACCTGAACCCATCTGCTCCTGTCTGGATAAATTCCTCTCAGAGTGTGCAAAAAGATCTATGGTCTGTGTGAGAGATTTGAAGCCTGCTGCTTTAAGATTACTCAATGAGGATTAAGATCCTGATTCATGAGGCTTGATCAACTTTAGCCGATCAGCAGCAGAGCAGAATTCGGATATCTGTCTCTTCGGCTAATAATTGGAGCATCCACAGCACAGAACATTTTTCTGAAAGATGTCATAGTTTCTGAGCAGATTTTCTCCAGCCACATAGGTAATTGCTTGGCCCGAGGACATTTCGAAAGGTTTCCATTTGGTCAAACTCGCATTTCTCCTGCTGTTCTGACTGATCTGTCCATGGCAAAAAGATATTAAGACCTTTTCTTCTGACAAGATCATAAATCACCAGAGATATTCAATGTAACATCAATGTCGAAATGATCTTAACTATTTCCCCCACAGGCATCAGAGAACCAGAGGCAAATGTTGTTGAAGCCCACTGTGGCCTTTTAATCTATAATCATGATTCCAGATAGTGCTGAATTCAACATTTCTCTGTCAGCTCAACACAGTCATCCAAAGCACTGCCTCACTGAAATAGTATTTGCAGATTACGTAGACGTCTACCTGGTGTAGACACCAACTCAATGAATCAAAATGGGTCTCTGTCATTTTCCTTTACTTTGATCTGTCTCAGCTATGTTAGACTATGTCAGACAAAATCCAATCCAAGACATTGCCAAGAGGTTTCTGTATTTGCAAACAATTTACAGATAAGAGAGCCTTCTACAATATCATTTTGTAAAAGAGACAATTTACGGAAGAGTATAATAATTTGCTGGAGGAACCTAAGATGCTGCGGAATACGCCTGGATAAAGGATGTTATCAATTCACTTCAACACTCTGAAAGAAGCCCTACTCATTTTCAGGAAAGGTGCATTTTCTCAATTTCTCACATCCTTAAAGGTGAAAATCTTTTTTGGAATAAGCTTTTCAACAGTTGCAGCAATTTTCTTGCGTCCAGATTCACAACAATTGTATTTAAAAATAATCTATTAAAGTTTGTTAGTTTGTATTATTTCACCTATATTTGTACTGAAAATTCATCTGGAACAGGGCAGTAACAGTCTATATTTATTCAACTGCTTTCAAAGGATTCAGATCTCATTATGAAGTTTTTTTTAGCACAGTGGAGGTAATGCAGCATTTATTTCTGTAGCTTATTTTTATTCAGTGCCCTTTTCAGAACATTAATGGGACAGATAGGAACTTGAAAAGGAGAGGGTAGACACAATACCACATGCCACTCTTTCTTAATTGATTTACAGGATGTGATCATTGCTGGCTAGACCAACATTTATTCCCATCACTAGTTGTCCTTGAAAAAGTGATGGTAAATTGCCTTCTTTAACTGATGCAGACCAGGAGGTGTAGCTACACCCACAGTGCTGTGATGGATGGAATTCCAGGATTTTGACACAGCAACAGTGAAGAAATGATGATATTTTTCCAAGTCAGGATGGTGCTATCAAGGGGAACATACAGCTGGTGTTCCCAGATATCTACCACTCTTGCCCTGAGAGATGGTCGTAGTTGTGGGTCTGAATATTCTGTCCAAGGAACCTTGGTGAGTTCTTGTAGTGCATCTTGTAGATGGTTCTCATGGCTGCCACTGTTCATCAGTGCTGGAGGGAGTGAAAGCTTGTAGAAGGGGCTGCTTTATCTTGGGCGGTGTTAGGTCTCAAGTGTTGGAGCTGCATTCATCCAAACAAGTGGAGAGTATTCCATTACACTTCTGACTTGTGTCTTGTAGGTGGTGGACAGGCTTTGGGCAGTTGGGAGGTGAGATGCACACCATGATCTGTTCTGATGTTTGTATGACTAGTTCAGTTCAGTTTCTGGAAAAAAATAACCTTCAGGATGTTGTTAGAGGGGCATTCAGTGATAATAATGCTATTGAATAACAAGGGTAATGTTTAGATCGTCTCCTGTTGAAAATGGTCATTGCCTGGTACTTGTGTGCCATGAATGTTACTTGCCATTTATCAGCCAAAGCCTGGATATTATCCAGGACTTGCTACATTTGCACATGGACTGCTTCAGTATCTGAGGAATGATGCCGAACATTGTGCAGTTGTCAGTGAACATCTGACCTTATGATTGAAGAAAGGTCATTGATGAAACAGCTGAAGATGGTTGGACTTGGACACTACCCTGAGACACTGCTGCAGTGAGGTTCTGGAATTGAGATAATTGATCTACAACCACCACAACTATCTTCCTTTGTGCCAGACACTACTAAAATCAACAGATTGTTTTCACCCTGATATCCATTGACTCCAATTTTGCTAAGATTCCTTGATGGCATAGTCAATCAAAGACAGTCACTCTCACCTCATCCTGGCAGTTAGTTCTTTCATTCATGTTTGAACCACGGCTGGAACATGGTCAGGAGCTGCATGATCTATGCGGAACTGAAAATGAGCATCTATAGCAAGTTATTGCTGAATAAATTCCACTTGGTAGCGCTGTTGATAACCCCTTCCACCACTTTACTTACATTTGAGAATATGCTGATGAGGCTGAAATTGGCTGGGTTGGATTTGTTCTGTTTCTTATGTGCAGGACATGTCTGGGCAAATTTCCATATTGCCAGGTAGATACCATGCTGAAGCTGTACTGAAACAACTTGACTAGAGATGCAGCAAGTTCCAGAGCACAAGGCTTCAGTACTATTGCTGGAATATTGTCAAGGCCCAACGCCTTTGCAGTATCCAGTGCCTTCAGTTATTTCTTGATATTGCATAGAGTGAATCAAATTGGATGAAGACTTACATCTGTCATCCACTCAGGATTTCGAGCTGAAGGTTTTGTAAATGTTTCAACCTTATCTTTTTCACTGACTGCTGTGTTTCTCCATCATTGAGGGTGGGAATATTTGTGGAGTTGTTTATTTGTCCACCATCATTTATGGTTGGATGTGGCAGGACTGCAGATCATAGATCTGATCCATTGGTTATGGAATTGCTGATTTTGCTGTTTGGCACATAAGTAGTCCTCTGTTGTAGCTTCACCAAGCTTACATCTAATTTTTAAGTATGCCTAGTGTTGCTCCTAGCATGCCCTCCTGCCATTGACATTGAATTATGGTTGATCCTCTGCCTTGGTGGTAATGGTTGAGTGGCAGATATGGCTTGCTGCATGTTCCATCACAAGTTTTGTTCTAATGCAAAGTCATGAGGATGACATGGGCTCATTTATTCTTTAGTACAACCCATAAGGAAGTCTTGTGATGTAGCATTCCTGTCTCTGCCTCAGAAGTTCCAAGGTTGAACTACAACCAAGGATTTGATGGCCAAGGAAGGTACATTCATAACATAGCTGAACAGAATAAAAGATTGTATCTAAGGGTCAAAAGGGATTGATTGTGATTATCATATGTATAAAATGCAGTTTTGCTGACAAAAACTGAATGGATGTACTCCAATTTATCAGAGCATACTGGGGAGGTAGTGGTGCTGTCACTGTATTAGGAATCCAGAGACTCTGGGACCACAGGGTCAAATCCCACCACAGCAGATGGTGAAATTTGAATTCCATAAAGAATCCGGAATTAAAAATTAATAGAGTCATAGAGCTTTACAGCCCAAGTTGTCCATGCCAGCCTTTTTTTAAAACCATTAAGCCAGTCCCAATTGATAATATTTGGCCCATATCCCTCTATACCCATCTTATTCATGGAATGGTCCAAATACATTTTAAATGACAAAATTACACCCACCACTAGTACTACCTCTGGCAACTTGTTCCAGACAGACACCACCCTCTTTGTGAAAATGTTTTCCCTCTGGTCCCTTTTGTGTCTCTCCCCCTTCACCTTAAACCTGTGCCTTCTAATTTTAGACTCCCCTACCTTTGGGAAAATATATTGACTATCCAATTGATCTATGCTCCACATTATTTTATAGGCCTCTATATAAGATCACCCCTAAGTTCCCTACACTTCAGAGGAAAAAGTCCCAGACTCTCCAGCCTCTCCTTATAACTCAAACCATAGTCCTGGTGGCATCCTAGTAAATCATTTCTGCACTCTTTCTAGTTTAATAATATCCTTTCTATAATAGATTGACCAGAATTGTACACAGTATTCCACGTGTGGCCTTACCAATGCCTTGTATGACTTCAACAAGACATCCCAACTCCTGTATTCAATGTTCTGACTAATGAAAACAAGCATGCCGAATGCCTTCTTCACCCCTTGATCAATTGGGCCAGTGGACTGACGAATGGCAGATGGAGTTTAATTTAGACAAATATGTGGTGATGCATTTTGGTAGATTGAACCAGGGCAGAACTTATTCAGTTAATGGTAGGGCGTTGAGGAGAATTACAGAACAAAGAGATCTAGGGGTACATGTTCATAGCACCTTAAAAGTGGAGTCACAGGTAGACAGAGTGATGAAGAAGGCATTTGGTACTAGGATGTTACTGGGACTTGTTGGATTGAGTTATAAGGAGAAGCTGAATAAACTGGGACTTTTCTCTCTGGCATAGAAGAGGCTGAGGAGTGAAATTATAGAGGTCTATAAAATAATGAGAGGCATAGACAAAGTATATGATCGATATCTTTTCCCAAAGATAGGGTAGTCTAAAACTAAAGGGCATAGGTTTGTGAGAAGGGAGAGATATAAAAGTGTCCAGCGGGGCAATTTTTTCACAGAGAGGGTGGTGACTGTCTGGAACAAGCTGCCAGAGGTAGTAGTAGAGACAGGTACAATTTTATCTTTTAAAAGCATTTAGATATTTACATAGGTATGATGGGAATAGAGGGATATGGGTCAAATGTGAGCAATTGGGATTAGCTTAGAGGTTTTAAAAAAAAGGGCAACAGGGACAAGTTGGGCTGAGGGGCCTGTTTCCATGCTGTAAACCTCTATGATTCACTCTGTCTACCTGCAACTCTACTTTTAAGGAGCTGCGAACCTGTGCCCTGGATCTCTTTGTTCTCTAATTCTCCCTAGTGCCCTACCATTAAGTCCTGCCCTGGTTTAATCTACTAAAATGCATCACCTCGCATTTATCTAAATTAAACTCCATCAGTCCACTGGCTGAATTAATCAAGATCCTGTTGCAATCCTAGATAACCTTCTTCACTTTCCACTATGGCATCAATCTTGGTGTTATCTGCAAACTTACTAATGCTGCCTACTAAATTCTCATCCAAATCATTAATATAAATGACAAATAACAGTGGACCGAGCATCAATCCCTGATCATGCTGGTCATAGGGTTCCAATTTGAAAAATAACACTCTGTAAACACCCTCTGGCTTCTGTCATCAAGCCAACTTTGTACCCATTTGCTAACTCAGCTTGGATCCAGTGAGATTTAACTTTGTGCAACTTTCGACGATGTGGTACTTTGTCAAAGGCTTTGCTAAAGTCCATACAGACAACATCAACTGCACTGCCCTCATCTACCTTCTTGGCTACCCCATGAGAAAACTCAATCAAATTTGTGAGACATGATAATAGTGACCATGAAACCATTGCTGATTGCAATGAAAACCTATCTGGTTCATGAATGCTCTTTAGGGAAGGAAACCCGCCATCCATATCTGATCTGACCTACATATGACTCTAGAAACACAACAATGTGGTTGACTCATGAAATGGCCTGGGAATTGTTATGTTCAAGAATTCACTGTCATCTTGTCAGTAAATCATAAGAGTTTATTAGTAGTTCATCTAAAATATGCACTGGCTTTTCAGTTTCATTCATCTCCCTCTCTCACCCTCTGGGTCTTAACGTCAAGAAGTTGCCAATTTTCCTTCTGCCAGATGTCTCCAGTCTCTCTGCCAGTCTCTCCAGTCTCTCTATTGTTGCAGAGAATTATTTCTCATTACCCAGAGAACGCCCATTTACATTCATTGGTTAATTAAACACATCTGCAAAGGACACTAAAAGGTTCTAACCTTTGATCATGCATTGTACATGAGTTAGTGTGGTCTTTGCCACGGTTAGCTGAAAGTTGGGAACGTGCACAAGCAGAGTAGCACGTGTAACATTATAACATGATAAGCTTTCAGCAGGGTTTATCCCGTGTGAAAATGTTAATAAAAATGTACCATAGAAAATCTTATACAAATGTTATATATAGAAGTAAAATAAAACAGTGGCTTTCCACACAAGCCATTCAGTTCAGGGACAGTTAGGCATGGGCAACAAATGTTGCCCCAGCCAGCAATGCGCACATCTCATGAATGAATAATAAAAAGAAATTAAATAGGCTGGAATTTGCAGGTCCTTAGAGGAATTTTATGTTTAAGAATAGCTACAAGTGGACAAATAATTTAATGTTTCCCTCTTTGTAAGAGTTAAGCTTTTGGCAAAAAAGAGCAAGATTCTTGTAACCATGTAAGAACAGATATGAGAAGATGGATATTACAATGAGAAACAGAGATTTAGAATGCTCATGCACTGAAACAGTATCTGAATATCCTAGAGGAAGACAAGAGCACCCACCCTACTACACTAATGCAGAAAGATGAGATTGTATAAGAAAGCTTTGTTAAATATGTATACTTATCAGGAATAAGAAACTAAACAGGCTTTCCATATATCCAAAGATTAACAATTAATTTATTAATTATGTAGCCTGGCTAAACTAACTTTGCTGGTGGTTTGTCAATGTTCGATATTGAGTATAATATTAATTTGTAATAAGTGGAGTCCAGATGACATATAGTTTGTGTGCTCATACTGTTTGCTATTACAAGACAATCAACTACATTATCATGTCAATAACAAATATTAGCTCATGATTTTGTAACTTGGTGTTCATTATAATGATTTGCAACAAGACAGTTTACTCATTCAAGTAGATTGCATTCATCCTAATAGGATTGTTGCTCGTGCAAAATGTTATTACAATCTGGGTTGGTCATTGTAAGATGGCCAAATGAGCCACATTTAGGCATCTACTATTTCTCTGGCTCTGAACAGTGAATTCCTGGCTAGTGCTTCGTCAAATAGTTAAATTGAAGGGAGTAGAGTGTTAATGGTTGGCTGATTATGTTGTCAGAGACACATAGGTGCTGCACATTGTTTGATTAAAGACTGAGAGTACATGTAAAGAGAGCCTGCTGCGTTGATAGTTTGGAAGCAGAAAGTTGTACTGCTGCATCCTGTGAATAAACCTACTGTCAAGGGAAAGATCTGTGTCTTGCTTTGTATTTTACCATCTGGCATGGATTCAATTAACATAGAGATTTATGCTGCTTACAAAGATTATTGTTTTGCTGGTTCCAATATCACTAAAATCCAAGAAATCATAGATTGTTCACATGATTAATGCAATCATTCCATAGTCTAAATGGCCACTTCTTTACAGCCACATCACCCAAAGGAATGCTCACTTTCCTGTCAGCTGCCACAATGCATTCATCTTAAGACTGTATTATCACTCTTACAATTAGAAAGGTTCCTTGGATATAAAGGCTGCCCTCCCCAGTCACAGGCAATGATAGTTTTGCCCTTTCACAGGACATCTGAATATTATTAAGATCATTGTTCTATCAGAGTCATCATAAAGCACATTACTGGAACTTGGAAGGAATATCTCATAGAAACATATAAAATCCTGATGGGATAAGACAGGCTAGATGTGGGAAGAATGTTCCCAATGTTGGGGAAGTATAGAACTAGAAATCACTGTCTAAAAATAAGGGGTAAACCATTCAGAACTGAGATGAGGAAGAACTTCTGCACTGAGAGTTCTGTGAACCTGTGGAATTCTGTACTACAGAAAGCTGTTGGGGCCAGTTCGTTAGATATGTTCAAGAGAAAGCTGGACATGGTCCTTGTGGCTAAAGGGCTCAAGGGGTATAGAGAAAAAGTGGGAATGAGGTAATGAAAGCATATGATCAACTATGATCATATTGAATGGTGGTGCAAGTTCAAAGGGCCAAATGGTTTACTTCTGCAATAATTTTCTATGTTCCTATGTTTCTAATACTTGTGTTGACTGAATCAGTCTCTGAATAGTCCAAAATGTAGTTCAGGTAAGGCCTCATCCATCATGGTTGCTTTTGCAGCAGTACAACATTTCCTTCCAAAAAGGCTTCATCGGAAATCCCAGGGAAATAAGAAGGCCATGATCTGCAAATGATTCTCTCCGGTACAGCCCACTGAAATTAGAAAGCAGATTAATCCTTTTAAGTACTGTATGCCTTTTAGAACTTGCTAGATTGTAAACTGTCAGAAATGATTTTTCTTGTTATCAAAGTGGAGAACTTTCTGGAGGTAAGTGGCATCGAGAGCAGTGGTCATGTGTCTGATGACAGCTTCTACTTAGTTTTCACAAGCAACAAGAAGAAATACCTGCGTCATAATAAAGGAAAATTGAAGCCTCTGCAGATCAATCTTATTCTGCGGTAAAGCCACAACAACAGTGTGAAGGACTAACAGAGAATAGCTATTTGCTGGCTGCAAAATAATAGAACATAGAACACTACAGCACAGAACAGGCCCTTCGGCCTTCGATGTTGCGCCGACCAATATAAAAAGCAATGCCCTCCAAACTAAACCATTCCCTTCCCTTCCATATACTTATCAACTAACCTCTTAAACGCCACCAAACTTGGCGCATCCACAACTGCTGCAGGCAGGGCATCACCAGTTGATTCTTCCTCAACTGTAGCCTCCAAGACAGAAAATTTGTTTTGGAGGGGAACAGCCCCAGGGGATTGTCTACCCAATTGCTTTTTACCCCTCCTCCGAATAGGTACCCAAGAATCACTTTTAGGAGTGACTATCTCCTTGTCACTCCTGCCAATATCCTCCTCAACCTCTCGGATTATCCTGAGTTCCTCTAATTCCAGCTCCAGCTCCTTAACACGATCCTCAAGGAGCTGCAAACGTGCACACTTCCTGCAGGTGTAATCAGCAGGAACACTACTGGTGTCCCTCACCTCGTACATACTACAGGAGTTGCAACAGACTGCCTGCACTGCCATCCCTGATACTTTAATTTACTTTAAGGAGAGAGAGAAAACAAACTTCCCACACACTTTTATTATTAGGTTAGAGGAGGGGGGAGGGTGGGATACTCTACCTGTGTAGAGTATCGGGTTTCATCTCTGTACCAATTTATAGAGACAGAGAAAACTACAACTACCGGCAGCCTCCTAATGACGACTTCCGGTTTCTTGTTATTTTAAATAAAAACGGCAAAAACTACCCCCGCTCGCTATTTTAAACAAAGAGAAAAGTTAAAAAAGTACTTAACACTCGAACTTCACGCTTTCCCAAATCGCTGCCTCTCCATGCTGCTCCAAGGGAACAATGAGCAGGTCATTCAGGTCATTCAATACATTCAGGTCAATGCGACATAGCCATTCTTTTCATCACAACATCCACACAAATAATCCTGCCTGTATTATCACTCTTCCCAGAAATACACCGTCAACCATTGACCTGCCTCTGAATACATGAACTCACATAACTCCCATTTATACCAACTGATCAAAGATAGTTCTAAATCCTACCAAGAAGGTCTGCACACATGATAAATGTTTCACAACTCATAATGTGCGATTTTGTCATGTGCTTCTAAGCACTAGGCTTCACTTTGTGTATCAGTGTGTGGAATTTGAATTCTTGATCTGCTGTTCCTCCAAGGTGCTACCTGAGTTGCAAGAATATAGGAGATGGCTGGCATTGAACTAAGATCCACTTAATCCTCACATACACCCAAACATTCTGGTTGTGCAGGCTGTTTTAAGCTGCTACAGACCATTCAATTTTGCAGCAACCAGCACTTCCAATATCCACAGTGGCAAGCACCACCATCAGCATTCCTGGGTGTGCCCTGTCCCATTGGGATGACAGACCTTGCAGAGATGGTGGCACATACAGTCAGGAAGAATTCTCAATAAGGACCTGGGCTCCATGAAGTCTCATGGCACCAGGTCAAACATGGGCTACTTCCTGTTCATTGCCATTATCATTCCCCTCCTCAGATGATGAATCAGTATTTTTCCATGTTGAATACCACTTGGAGAAAGTACTGAAAGTGGCAAGGATTTAAAAAGTACTCTGGGTGGGGGACTTCAATATGTATCACCAAGAGTGGCTCAGTGGCACCACTACAGACAGCACTAGTTGAGACCTAAAAACACATAGCTGCTAGATTGGGACTGGGCAAGAGGGAAAAACATACTTGACTTCATCCTCACCAACCTGCCTGTCATGGATACATCTGTCCATGGCAATATCAGTAGGAATGAACAGTGGATAGTCAATGTGGAGATGAAGCTTTGTTATCACATTGAGGATACCCTCCTATGTGTTGTGTGGCACTACCACCATGCCAGACTTTGAGCCAGATGTTGGATAGATCTAGCACCACAAGAATGGGCATCCATGAGGTGTTGTGGGCCATTGTTAAAATCCAGGTCACAAAATCCAAGATGTTTTATGAAATCAGTGTAAATCATAAGATTCGCACTTTTAATTTGGCACGGGTGAGCATAAGATGTTTCATTCTAGGTGTGATTCAAGTGACCCACTGGGGAGCTTTGTCAAACAAAACTTAGTTAAGAATACAGTTAACATATAAGAAAATTAGCACAACTTTTACCAATTACAAAAAAAAATCATGATATCGCATAAATCTTAATATCTAAATATACTGTTCCAAATCAAACAACCCCCATAAACATACAACCCATTCTAGACTTAGCACAGATGGTAAGTACGCTCATTCTGGCTGTGCAGGTTGTTTTTTTTGCAGCTTTGCAACATCTGCTGTGAACAAAGAACAAAACAGCATGGAAAACAGGCCCTTCAGCCCAATGAACCCGCACCACCACCCCAATGTTCCCACCTCTACCTACGATTCCTGTCCATGTTTATAGATCTATGGATTAAAAACCAAATTTGAGACAATTTAGGGAGAATTTGTTTTGCCAATTAGCCTAAGAGCACATCTTTGGGATGTGGGAGGAAACTGGAGCATCCGGAGAAAACCCACGCAAGCACAGGGAGAATGCGCAAACTCCCACAGACACAGGCTCAAATTCATGTATCTGCACAGCACAGTGATAGTCACTGAGCTGTCGTGTTGCCCATCAAATGGTCCAGGTCAAGCGTACACTAACGACATGAAGCACTAGGATACTCTCGAAAAAAAATCCAAGAGCAGCCCTCTCACGACCCATCTTGTGTATGCCCCTTGTTTGACAAGGTGGACCAAAGCACCTGTAGGATAAAAACAAGTATATCAATATCGTCATCTATTTATACACTTCCCAGAGACTCCCAAGGCTCATGATCCTTATTTTAAAACAGTTTTCTATACCCTTCCATTCCCATTCTGTTCATGTACCCATCTAAGTATTTCTTAAATAACTCCAGAGTACCTGCCTCCACCACTTTACTTGGCAGCGCATTCCATACCCCCACCACCCTCTGTGTGAAAAAACTCCCTCTAGCATCCAAATTATACCTTACCCCCCTCACCCTAAGCCCGTGACCCCTCGTGCTATTCGAGTCCATCCTAGGAAAAAGCTTAACCCTGTTTACTCTATCTATACCCCCTCATAATCTTGTACACCTCTATTAGATCTCCTCTAAGTCTACGTCTTTCTAAGGAAAACAGTCCCAATTTGCCTAATCTCTCCTCGTAACTCAGACCGTCCATACCAGGCAGCATCCTGGTAAACCTCCTCTGCACTCTCTCCAGAGTCTCCACGTCTTTCCGGTAGTAAGGCGACCAGAACTGGACGCAGTATTCCAAATGAGGTCTAACCAACTTTTTATACAACTGCAACATTAAAGGCCAGCTCTTGTACTCTATACCCCTTCCTATAAAGGCTAACATACTATATGCTTTCTTCACAACCTTCTCCAATTGCTCTGCCACCTTCAGATTCTTGTTCACCTGCACCCCCAGGTCCCTCTGCGTTTCTATACTCTTAATCGGTCTACCCTTTATCATATACCTCCTCCCTACATTCTTTCTCCCGAAATGCTTCACCTCACATTTATCAGGATTGAATTCCACCTGCCATCTGTCTGCCCAAGCTACCAGCCTATCTATGTCCTGCTGCATCGCCTGACAATGCTCCTCACTATCCGCAAGTCCAGCTATCTTTGTATCGTCTGCAAACTTGCTGATCACTCCACTTACTCCCTCTTCCAAGTCATTTATATATATTATAAATAGAAGAGGATTGGTCTTTTGAAATATTGGACCATAACTGTGTCTTCCAACCCTGATATTTCTAGCACACCTTGAGATCCAGAGATACGTCTTGCTTCTAGCTCCTAGCTGCAACTTACAGACAGCAGAATTTCCATTCCAGAGAGAGACAGAGGACACTGCTTTCAGTCTGCTATTCAAACAGCTGCTAATCAAACTGAAACTAAAACCTTTGGATTGTGTCTATGAAAATAAACTGTCCCAAGGTACTACCTGACCTGTAACCAGCTCTATGGGTGAGTCGTCTGAGGAAGAAACAGTGCTCTGAAAGCTTGTGATTCCAAATAAACCTGTTGGACTTCAACCTAGTGTTGTGAAATTCTTACTGTGCCTATCCCAGTCCAACACTGGCATCTCCACATCTCTGCTTGAAAAGAAAACTACAGAGAACATGATTAAAATACATTTCTTAAAGGCACAGTATCGTCACACTATCAGCAGCCCAAATTATACTCAACCACAATCTGTAACTTCATGGCTCAGTATATCCACCACTCTACCATTACCATGAAGCCAGTGGATCAAGCCTAGTTCAATGTAGAGCACAGGAGGGCATGCTAGGAGCAGCATCAGCATTACATAAAAATGACATGTCAACCTGGTGACGCTAGAGCACAGAACTACTTGCATGCTAAACAGCATAAGTAACAAATGATAGACAAAGCAAAGTGATCCCACAGCCAATGTATCAGATCCAAACTCTACAGTCCTACTACATAAAGCCATAAGTGGTGTTAGACAATTAAATAACTCACTAGTGAAGTAGGCTCCACAAATAATTTTATCCTCAATAGTGGAGAGCCCACTATATCGATACAAAAGATAGGCCTGGATCATTAGCAATAATCTTCAGCCAGAAGTGCCAAGTGAATGATCCATTTTGGTCTCTTCTAGGGGACTCCAGATCATAAATGTCAGCCTGCAGCCAATTCAATTTGCTCCATGTGATCTGAAGAAATGGTCGAAGACACTGGATGTTGCAACAGCTATGGGACCTGACAACATTCTGGATATATTCCTGAAAATTTGTGCTCCAGAAATTGCTGCGCTCCTAATCAGGGTGTCCTAGTATGGTTACAACACTGGCATCTACCCAACAAGGTGGATAATTGCCCAGATATGTCCTGCACACAAGAAACAGGGCAAATACAACCTAGCCAATTAGCACCCCATCATTCTATTCTTGATCATCAGTAAAGTGCAATCAAGCCATACTTGCTTAACAATAATCTGTTCATGGACATTCTATTTGGATTCTGCTAGGACCGTTCAATTTCTGACTTCATTATAGGCTTGGTTTAAACAAGGTGAATGACCTGATGAAGAGCACAGCCTCAAAAGCTTGTGAGTTTACTATCAAATAAATTGGTTGGACTTAAACCTGGTGTTGTCAGACTTCTTACTATAAGAACTAGTCAGAGGTTGGAAATTTCACAGAGAATAACTCACGTCCCAACTCACCAAAATCTGTTCACCATATACAAGGCACTCATTAGTGGTGTAACGGAATACATACCACTTTCCAGAATGAGAGCAGCTCCAACATAACTGAAGAAGCTTGAAATCAGCAAAAGTAAAGCAGCCCAATTAATTGGCACCCCATTCACCATTTTAAACATTAATTTCCTCAACCACTGATGTATAGTGACTGCAGCGTGTACGTTTTTAAGATGAACTGCAGCAACTCACCAATGTTCCTTCAACAGCATCTTTCAAATCTCTACCACCTAAAAGGATAAGACCAGAAATGCTCGGGAACATCATCGTCTGCAAGTTCCACCCCAAGCCACTCACCACCTTGATATGGAACTATATCGCTGTTCTTTCACTGTTGCTGGACCAAAATCCTGAAATCTCTCCCAGACAGCACTGTAGGTGTATATCTATAAAGTATGAACTACAGCAGTTCAAGAAGGGGATTCAACACCACCTTCTCAAGGGCAATTAGGATGGGGAATTAATTGTGGCCTAACCAGTGATGCCCCATGAATAAAAAAACAAATCAGTGTGATCAAGGCTGATCATCTGATCAGATTCCATTTGCCTGTCACTTCATGTATTCCTTGATTTCTTGAGGAATAAAACATCTCAGCCTTAAATATGCTCAAGGTTGAAGCTCTGGAATAGGGAATTTCAAAGGTTGACAACCCTTTTGAAGCTATCCTTAACTCAGTTTTAAATGGTCAGCCTTCATCCTGAACCTATCATCTTATTCTAGACTCTTTGGCCAGGGGAAACTATCTCTTGGTCTCCACTCTTGGATGCCCCCTCAATATCTTGTATGTTTCACTGGGATCATTCTGTTAAATTCTAGAGAATACAGTGTTACTCAGCCTCTGATCATTTATGAACCTTCCCACCCTAGGAAGCGATCAAGTCAACCTTTGTTGTCCTGCCTCCAATGCAAATATATCCTTCCGTAAATATGAAAATTCAAAATTGCACAGTGTTCCAGATTCTATCTCACCAAAACCCCGTATAATTGTAGCACAACTTCCTTATTTTTGTATCCTGATCCTTGCAATAAAGACCAATGTGCCATTTGCCTTCCCAATTGTTTGAGTTTTATACATAGATTTCCTGTGTTTCTTGTATAAATACAACCAAGCCTCTCTGTGCATCAACATTTAAAAAATATTTTGCTATTTTGTTCTCACTTCTCTGCATTACAGCCCATCTGTTACCTTATTTCTTATTCTCTTAACCTGTCTATATCACTTTGCAGTCTCTTTGTGCCCTCTTCATAGCTTACACTGCCACCTCACTTTGTATCATTAGCAAACCTAGATATATTTCATGTCATTAAAATTATCAGGTCATATTGCCAATAGCTGAGGCCTCAGCACTGATCCTTGAAGCTCTCCACTAGTCATAGACATCAACTTGGAAAATATCCCATTTATCCCAACTCTCTACTTCCTATCAATTAACCAATCCTCTATCCATGCTAATATTTTACTCTCAACTCCATGCATTCGCACCTTGTGGTATTAACCTTTTGTGTGACAGTTTATCAAATGTCTTTTTGGAAATCCAAGAGGAGTGCACAGTTTATCTAGCTCCACTACTCTACAGATCATATCATTAGTGTAAATGTTTAAATCCAATTACCAGTATGGTTAATTATTTACCTTTGCTACAGTTAAAATAAAAGAGACTGTCAAGAGACTGATTCACTCAACACAAAGTTTCATTCCTTCAAAGTTCCGAGTGTGCCCTATGACAACCTGATAAAACAATTACTTATATAAAAATGATATTCAGCAGATGTTTCAGGAAATAACATTGATGTCATTATCTGTGACTGGGGAGGGCAGCCTTTGTGTCCAAGAAGTCTTTTTGGTTGTGAGGGTGATCGTACTGCCTTACGATGAATTTGTTATGGCAGTGGTCAGGGAAATGAGCATTCATTTGGGTGATGTAGTGTTGCTGGTTGCACAGGAGAGGGCATTCAGACAATGGAATGATCACATTGACCAAGTGAACAATCTATGATTTCTTGGACTTTATAGGCATTGGAATGAGTACAACAATAATCCTTGTAAAAGTATAAATCATAGGATATCAAATGAATCTCTATGTAAATTGGATACTTTCCAGATGGTGAAGTATGAAAAAAGAATACAGATTTTTCCCTTGATAGTATATTTATTCACAGGGTACAGCATTACAACTCTCTGCCTCCCTTCAACTTAAGAAGTCTCACAAGACCAGGTTAAAGCCCAACACGTGTATTTGGAATCAAAAGCTTTGCTCCAAAAGCTCTGCTCCAAAAGCTCATGATTTCAAATAAACCTGTTGGACTTTAACCTGGTGTTGTGAGACTTCTTACCGTTCCTACCCCAGTCTAATGCCGGCATCACCACATCATCCTACCAATTTAGTATCTTAGCATGTTCTCTTTATATGTGTTCCCAGTTCTTAATCAAACAATGTGCATCACCTTTGTATCTTTAACAACATAATCAACCAACTATTAACATGTTAATCTCTTCACTTTTACTATTTGTCAAAAAACTGTCTAGGAATTTGTACTCCTTTTTTTATTCCTTCCTGAGATGTTGGTAACACTAGCCAGGACAGCATTTATGAGTCAACCACTTTGCTGTGGCTCTGAAGTCACATGCAGACCAGACTAGTAAGGATGGCAGATTTCCTTCCAGGACATTTGTGAACCAGAAGTTTTTGTAAAACAACCATTTCACGATCATCATTAGAATTTAATTCTAGGTTTTTATTCACATCTGCTATGGTGTGATTCGAACCTGGGTCCCAGAGCTTTGCCCTGAATCACTGGAATACCACTCCAGTGATAATACAACAATGCCACTGCCTCCCTACCAGGCTTCTTTCAATAATCTCAAAATGATTGAATTATAAAACTTATTTTCAAACAAGTTTCAAGAACTAGTTAACAAATAATTGTAATCAAAAAGTATTATCTATCCATTTTAAAATTCTCCAGTGCATAAACACACAAAGGGCAAACAAATAGGGATTGTGCAGTATTGGATTTTTGAAGAAAAAACTTATTAAAAAAAGAAAACATTTGCAGTGTTATCACGCGGTTGATCTCCTGCTTCATCGTGTGAAAACAGATTGCTCATCACCAGTAGATGCCCAATGGAGGAGAATAGAGCTGGATCAATCCTTCTTGTCTCAGCCTCTGAAGTTTCCAAATAAATGTGAGGATTCCTGGTTGGGTTCTGACAATCACACTGCAACACAAGCAAAGCAAGGAGTGCCCCAGCTGGGCATCTTTCCCCTGTTCAGTTCATTCCCAACTGAGTTCAAACAACAAGTTCAAAATGTAAACCTTATCACTCAGTCAGTCACTAGGGTCTTTGCCTTTAAAACAGTGCTGCCTCCCCCCCACAAAAGTCATTTCAATTAATTGTAGGTCAAACAAACAGCTCTCTCTCCTTTACAGCTATGCTGGTCAATTGGCTGAAATCATGTGATATCTTAGAAAAGACTTGCTTATTGACAGTCCGGAGTGTACTAATGGCCTTTTGTGAAAAAAACATCCAGGTCAGCTTTCAAATAATGCAATGTCTTCCCTAATTTTAAAAGAAAATTTTAAAGATATGGTTCCAATAAACTACTTTGACTGGCTCCCATTTACTTAACTTACTAAACTACATTCTCAATAATCTCTAACAAATTTTTCAAACATGACTTCCTTTTGTAAAACCATATTAACACGATCTGATCTAAGTTTGTTTTTTTTGAAAATATATCCTATTAATTTCTTGCACATTGTCACTACTTTGGCTGCATAAACTCCACTGTAGTAAAATAAAAGTGAATTTTCAACATTTTTTTGTGGAAGCTATGTTTTGCTGGGAGATGGTCCAGCAAATGGTCAGGGGTGACTACAAAAGTACTTCAATGCTGCTGCTGTTGTCAATAATGGAACTAAAAGGACAAAGGACAAATGTGCAATTGTAAATGTATTTTAAACATAATTGTACCACTCTATTTTTAAAATGTACACTGTTCACTGAAGTAACAACCCCATAAAATTAATAAGTGCTCCACCTATTCCATTTTTTAAATTAACAAAGGAATATAGATATATTAAACATGAAGCCTTTAACATGTTTATAAAAAATCTTTCAAAAACAAGTTTTCAATACTGTGGCATACAACAGAAATAAGATACAGCAGATCTCTCTGAAACATCTCATGTGAGCCTCATTTTAAGGTTTCCACATTAAAAGAGTGATTACAATATACTCTCATTCTAATCCACACAACTTCAGAACTATTCTTTTTCTACAAATAGAATCTCATCAAGGTGAATTATATAAATGGAGCATCTGTATTTAGAGAGGGATGGAAAGGCAAAAGAACACATCTTGTCACACTGAAGAAGTGTCTTCCACATATATATGTATTATTAGCTGGTATAATTACTTTAAAATTTGTGACAAATGACTTTTTTAAAAAATTGCATTTATACTTCCTCCTGTACTGGGCACTTATTACTTGCATCTTCACTCATAGTTGTACAGGACAAATTACAGGAGCAAAACATTCTTCTTGCTAACTTGTTATTGTTATTGCATTCAGGAAGAAATGGTTTTAATTTGTATTATGCAGGAAATAAAGAGGGTGAGGAGCTTCCGTCTGTGATAGCAGCTGTGCAGTGGAAGTAAACTGCTCTGGCTGCTGCAAGAACATTGTGGAAAAGTGACTGAGGTCCGATCATATTTAATCATGTCTTTGCTTGAGTGTAGGTTCCTCTCTTGCTTTGTTTTTTGAGGTTAAATGATGTGCTGACTAGACTACAGCCATCATTCAATAACCAGATAAAGTTGCTTCTGTAACTTAAAGTAGAACACTGACAATTAAAATTACAAGTCATGACAGAAAATCTTTCCATGAAGATTGTATTAAGTAGATATAGAGAATTACAGAAGAAGTAACGTCGCTTGTGAGATGAAACACATTACCCATCTGCAAGTACAGACTTGGCCCTGCAGTATGCACAGTTTAATTCAGATTTGAGAATTCAAATAGCGATTTCCACCATTGGTGCTTGGGGAAGCAAATTACTGTCATTCCTCTCCTGCAAGATTAGCGAGAATTCTAATCTTTTCTTAGATATCTCTGCAGGGAGTATCTTAATCATTTCATCAGGATTCCAACTTGAAAAGTTGGCTGTACTTGAGGCAATGCTTTTGGTCTGCTTCATTTCAATGGATTTTTCTTGTGTGCTGATTTATTCTCCTATCAAGAAAGTTAGCTTTTTCTTTTCTGTTGATTGATTTGAGGTTCTGTTTGGGGTTTTAATGTACTCAGTTTATTGTAGATCTGATTTTAATGGGTCTGTTATTGCGCTTCCTTGGATGGGGAAGTAACTTCTATCATACAGTACATTATATTATACAGAGGACAAGGAATGAAATGGTCCAAAATACCAATTTGGAAAGGCTCGTAAAGCTCTCCTTCACTTCAACATCAGATCTGCACAGTGGCACAGTGGTTAGCACTGCTGCTTCACAGCACCAAAGATCTGGATTCAATTCTGGCCTCTAAATGTCTGTGTGGAGTTTGTATGTTTTCCCCATCTGCATGGATTTCCTCTGGGTGTTCTGATTTCTTCCCATTATACAAAGATGTGAGGGTTTGGATGATTGGCCATGCTAAATTGCTCTATAGTGTCAGTGGGATTGGCATGGTAAATACATGGGATTATGGGGATAGGGTTTGGGTGGAATTGTGGTCAGTGCAGATTCGATGGGCCTATTATTGTTAGAGCAGGCTTGATGGGCCAATTGCCTCTTTCTGCATTGTAGGGATTCTACAGTCACATAACCTGCCCAACACCAGCTGGAAGACATCCCTTAACAGCTACTTATTAGCTAATTTATTCATTATTATATAGGGCACCACCTACATTGAAAAATTATGTGGGACAAATAAGCTGGAGGCTATTGCAAAGCCTGTCATGACCTAAAAATTGCAAATGGTGACCTACAATTGATTTAGAATCCCAATTTGCAATATGTAAACTGCTTCCTGTCCAGACCAACTGGACAGGCTGCTTACCCATTTAGAAGCTCATCTGAAAATTAGTTCGGGCAGGCTTTAGCATTAATGGTGCAACTGAGGTGCTGTCCCTGTGTTAAGATGGTTAGATTCCAAGGACAAAATGGGTATATTTGGCTCAGTAAGAATTTGAACCCAGTTACAGCTCTTGAATGTTAGACACAGTTGAGAAGCTGCTTATTATAACATTGACATAAAGGCACATTATCCCTTATTACAACCAAGTTAGTTCTTAAGCTGCAGACAGTGAGTTACATAATGGTAGAAGCAATCTCAATATTATAAAAGTCTGTCACAGCAGGCTTAATTTTGCACAGAATAAGGAAATCAATGTGAATCAAATCAAGAAATAAACTGGTCACATCTCCAAAGGAAGCACAGATCATCACAGTTCCTGGCCTCATTAAATTTAAACCCCATATTGCTACTCTTATTGGTTCTACCTGACCCCAATTATGTAATTATAATTAAATATTTGCCTCACCACAGTACTTCTAATCTTATAAAATTAATTTTGTACCATCCACCATTTCCATAATGTCATAAATTCATTTTTCCAGAACCATTAAATGATGTTAGGTTCCTTCTTTAACTGAAATCTGTAAAATTCCTTTTCAGCACCTTCTCCTGCCAAATACTGTATCTTAACTGGTTGGCCTGCACAGCATAAAATTAACCACATAACAGGATTCTTAACCAGTAACACATAATCTCAGTGCTTTGACAAAGTATGACATAAGTATAATTTTATTCAGAGAAAATGCTAAAGAAACTAACTACAAATCTAACAATTATTGCCAAAAATCAGGCACACATTTCTTGACCAGAAACTATTTTTTATAATCCTAACTTTTTGTCACACTTTTCTATCGATATTCATTCAGGTATATTGTCATGTCAACATTTCCCATTTAACTTTATATCCAATTATTACAATATAATTATAGATTCTGATCAGTAGCTGCTTCTGGGATTTTTTGTTTAGTCATCTCCCATCCATTCCTATTGCTGTCAATATATTGTATATAAAAAAAAAGTTCATCGGCTGACTCAAGGCAGCACGATGAGCAATTTGTTAGTTGTCTGAAGAAAGTACTTCAGTAGGACATTGGAAATAATCCCAAATGTGAGCAAGACTTTACGACTCACTTATGATTAAGTTGTCAGATCTTTCTGAATATGGGATTAGTATTCTATTTAAACTTTGATAATATCTGTTATCAAGGCTTAGAAATTGTCATTTGTGTACCAAGCATTGACAAAATTGTTCTTCCATTCTTAATCAGGGATTATACTGGTTGCAGGGACTGTGATAAAATGTGCACTCTCATAACAACTCAGCAGACCATCTCAAGAAGTGGCAGAGTCAATAATGAGGTCTAAATCAGATAACAGGACATAGCTATTCAAACTCTAGTATGATGCAGGAAAGATAAGGGTAGCTTTAAAATGAATTAAGGCAGCAAGGCACACTAAATGCTACTTCCTGAGCTGGTGAGGGAAAGGAAGCATCATTTTATGCTTAAAATAGTCATCTTCTACCCATTGCAATGAAATGTCTGATGCATCAGACAATAGGGGAAACAGTAGCAGACATGGTCAAAACTGCTGTGGCCCATAATATTTGGAAGATTCAGGAAGATGTCAATTTTGAAGAAGCATACTCAGGTGATCCATTGGTACTGTACGCTTCAGTGAATGTACACAAAACATTCCCCACAGTTTAGATTGTTCTCCTGAAACAGTACAGCAATGGCATGACAGAAGCAGGACAATGATTAGTTAGCATGAATGGAGATACTTCTGAATGATACTTCAACAATGGACAAGTGCACACACTGACCAGCCTGTAAGCAATAACAAATCTGACAGAGATGCTGGCTTTGCAACCATATGGAACAATGCCCTTTCCTCATATACACAATGGAAGCCTCATCTGATGAGAACACATATCAAAAATCCAGGCATGCATTCTGCCCAGTTTTCCAAACCTTAGAATCAAAATAGTCAAACATCAGGTTCCACGTAGGTTGGAATTCCCAATATGCATCTGATCTGCAGTGCAAGATCAGAACGTGACTGCAGATGTCCTCCGTATCTGAAATTAATATGGTATTTTGATGTTTTAAATACAGTTTGACACCTTCGTTCAGTTGTCAAAATGTTCATCTGGAGACCTCAAAAACATTCTCCATTATATAAATAGAATTTGGAAGGACAGGAATGCCTGAATGTGACAAGTGTAGCACAAATAAGATGGGCAAGGCAAATCAATGTTGTCACAATGTGACATCTCTATTGATTTAGGTAACGGCAATTCTGACTGGGGGCAAAAGCTGATGCTTGAAAAGAAAATCTTTGTGTAAGGATGTTGCATACACTACTTTGATGATTATGTCACTAAATTTGCTGCTCAACTCCCTGAGAGAAACCAAGTATAATAATACATCAGCATGGCTAAAATATGTATTTTAGGAAACTTGCAAGAAGTGAAGTACGTAAGGAATCAGCATTTGATTTCTTTTATGTATTTTTTTGAAACTGATGTTGTAAGTATTTCAATCTATTGATCTAAATCTTGACTTTCATTTAGTTAGATTGAATGCAAAATCCATTCTATGTTTGATGAAATCTCTCACAAATTAGTGCCAAAACATGAAGAATTGATATCTTGGTCATTCCACTCTCCTTCCCATAGCCCAACTAATAGCTGGAAAAACAGAATGTGAAGTACTGTCACTATGGAAACTCAGACAATTTGCTGTTAAACTAGACGTGTGCGAGTCACCTGGAATCCATTTCACACATAATATTTTAAGATCTTGTTATAAGATGTGCAGCTGACCAGTCCATTTCCTCTTTTAGAAAATACAGCAGACAAGCATCCTAAAATATAAACAGCAGCTCAAGTTACAGATGTTGGTGCTTTTCCTTTGGTTTCTGACTCTTTAATAATGAGACAAAAACAAGTAAACTTTATCATCTTTCAAAAGGACTGAATTTCTATGTAGATAGCCGGACAAGACTGAAGGCAATTTAAAACAGGGAAATTAAAAGGCAAATAAAGCACACTGAAAGCCTGAATACTTTTTCCTTGTCTGAATGTGTGCAGCTCCAGCAACACCCAAAAAGTTTGACACCACCCAGGACGAAGCAACCCACTTCATTGGTACCAGTGGCAGCAGTATATACCATCTAGAAGATGCACTGCAGGAATCGCCAAGCTCCTTAAACAACACCTTACAAATCCATGACTACTACAATCCAGGAGCACAAGGGCAACAGATATAGGGGAACACCACCGACTGGAAGTTCCCTTCTAAGTCATTCACTGTCCTGATTTGGAATTATATCCTTGATTCTTCTTTGTCACTAGGTCAAAATGCTAAAAGTCCCTCCCATTACCTCCATCACATGGACTGCAATGATTCAGGAAGGCATCTCACCACCAAGGACAATTAAGGATGGACAATAAAATGCTGACCTAGCCAGCAACACCCACATCTTGTAACATTAATTATTTAAAAAGTAAATTTATTGCAATGGGCTTTTTGACGTGTAAAATCAGGATTCCTATTACATCATTGGCAAAGGATGGGAACAATCACAATGGGAAATTCTTCCAACCTAAATCCCGTTTTGGGCTTGTTGCAATACTTCATGCCCTTGTCGCCATTCACATCCACTGCCAACAGGAGTGCAAAATCCCAGCCCTGGATTTTCTAAATGAAGTGAACGCTGAAAATCTGAAATAAATCCAGAAAATGCTGGAAATACTCAGCAGGTAAGATAACATCTGTTGAGAGAAAGGGTAATCTTTTCAGGTCAATAACTTTTTATCAAAACATTTTCTATTTTATTTCAAAGAATGTGAACTCAGGGGACAAATGACAGAAAGGATCACCAGCTAGCTTCAAGACAGAAAGCAGGAAGCGAGAAGATAGTTATTCAGAGTGGCAGGAGTTTGAAAGTGGTGTTCGACAAGGATTGGTGCTGGGACAACTGTTGTTCACAATTTCATCAAATCACCAACAGTGAAGAAGAGGCCATTTGGCTCATCGAACCTGCACTGATTCTCTGCCAGAGTATCTGACACAAGCCATCTCCTCCTACCCAGTCTCTGTACCCCCATACATTTACCATGGCTAATTCATCTAACCTACACATCTCGGGACACTAAGGAGCTATTTAGCACGGACAATCCACCTACCCTGCACATCTCAGGACTGTGGAAGGAAACTGGAAAAAATCCATGCAGACACGGGAAAACATGCAAACTCCGCTCAGTTACCTAAAGCTGAAATTGAACTCGGGTCCCTGGAGTTGTGAAGCAGCACTACTAAGAAATGTGCCACTGTGCCACCATTTACAATGATGATCTGGATTTCAGAATCAAAACTCAATATCTAAATAGCAGATGGTGATAGTCAATATTGAGGAGGTCTGCAAAAAATTAAAGGAGACCATTAATAAACTTGCACAATGCGTTACTAAAGTTCAACACAGAGAAATAAGAGGTGGTACATTCTGAAAAATAATAGAGGTCACTTTTACATGAAGGTGCAAATCAAGGTGAGGTAGCAGATCAAAGGGATTTTGGAGTACAAATACACTAATGAATTAAAGGTGCACCATGGGATTGCAAAACCATGAAAAAACAAACCAAGCAGTAGGCTTTACTTCTAGTGAGCTAGAATGAAAGGTATGGGAGTTACGTCAAACCTGCATCCAACCTTGGTTACACCAAACAGTTAGAGAACAGTTCTGGTCACTCTACTATGAAAAGGATACAGATTAACTGGAGAGGAAGATGAGATTTACAAAGATGAGAGCAGAAATGTACGGACATATAATTTGTATCTCTTTCCTCAAGACCTGAGAGTGATTTAATAGAGGTCTTTAAAATTATAAATGCATTTGATAGAGAGGATACAGAGAATGTTTTCATTTGTGGGGAAGAGCTATAGGTTTTCGATGTTAGATAACTGAAGGCTATCAATATAAAAGCAAAATCCTACGGATGCTGGAATCCGAAACAAAAACAGAAAAAGCTGGAAAATCTCAGCAGGTCTGACATCAGCTATAGGGACAGGATAGAGCCTACATTTTGTGTTGACACCCTTCATCAGAGCTGAGAGCAAAGAGAATCAACGGAGAGCAAAGAGAATCAGTGGAGATTTATATTATAAGGATGAAGGAATGGTGTGGGTGGTAGAATGGAACAAAGGGAATGTAAATGAGACTACAGAAGACTGAGAACATGCTAAAAAATGATTAAATGATCAGAATATGTGAATGGCAGAACAGAGGTACAGATTGTTAAAGGACTGCCTGAGGAATGTGTCCTGAAAAAGGCAGGGCAGTAGGAAACAAGGAGGAGAGCTGGAATGGAAATTGAAAAAATGAAGGTGAGAAAGAAGGGGATGAAGATGGAAGAGAGAGTTCATGATCTGAAGTTAGTGAACTTAATGTGCAGTTCGGCAGGCTATAAAGTGCCAAAATGGAAGATGAGATTGAGTTTGAAGTTTGCTAGAAAATTGCAAAAGGCCAAGGACGGACATGTGGATAGGAGAAGAGGATAATATATTGAAGTGGCAAGCAACAGGATGGTGAGAGTCCTATTCCAGATACTTGAGCACAAGAATCTAGATTTGACATTCAAATGCAGTGTCAGAAATACCATTTTTCAGATGAGATGCTAAACCAAGGCTAACATCTATTCCTCAATCACCATCACAAAAAATGTTATCTGATCGTTATCACATTGGTATTGTGGGAATGGCTGTGTATAAATTGGTTGCTGCATTTACTGCATTACAACTCTTGTTAAACTTTAAAATTGTTTATTTTCCATGAAATGCTTTGGGACATCCTAGAGACATAGGAACAGAGGTGGACCATTTAGTCTCTCAAGCGTGTTCTGTCATTCAGTGAGATGATGGCTGATTTATAATGTAACTCCTTTTAGCTACTCACACTTGCCCTATATCATTAATATCTTTGGCTAACAAAAATCAATCTCAGCTTTAAAATTAACAATTGATCTAGCACCCAATTGTCATTTGTGAAATAGAATTCCAAACTTCTCCCATTCTTTGTGCATAGAGTTGTTTCGTAATTTCACTCCAACTAGTAGAAATTGTTTCTCTTGATCAACCCAGCCCTTTCCCTTAGTATTCAATTTAATCATCCTTCAACTTTCAAATTTCCAGTTTAATAAAAAGAAAATATATGAAATACTCAAGAAGCCTGGCAACATTTCTACATAAAGAAACTCCATTACTATTTCAAGGCTAATATGATTCTTGTGCAGAAAAAAATCCTTATCTTTATCTTAAATGAGCAACCTCTTATTTTTAAACAGTGACCCTTAATTCTAGATTCCACAAGAAAAAACATTATCCACATCCATCTTCAGGATCTTAAACATTTAAATCAAGTCACCTCCTACTCATTTAAAGTCTAATGAATAAAAGCCTAACCTGTCCAACCTTTCCTCAAAAGACAATCTGCTTATTGCAAGTGTTATTCCAATAAACCTTTTATGAAGTGTTTTTATCACATTTACATCTTTCTTTGTATAAGGAGACCAATACTACATGCCATACTCTGGATGTGATCTCACTAGTGTTCTGTACAACTGAGTAAGAAGTCTTACAACACCGGGTTGAAGTCCAACAGGTTTATTTGGTAGCAAAAACCACTAGCTTTTGGAGCACTTGCTGTCAGGCGAGTGGGAGTTCTATTCACAAACAGGGCATATAAAGGCACAAACTCAATTTACAAAATAATGATTGGAATGTGAGTCTTTACGGTAATCCATTCTCTTCCTGTTGGGAACACTTCAGCAGTCACTGGCATTTGGCCTCTGATCTTCAGATAAGCATTCTCCAAGGTGGCCTTCATGACACACAACAGTGCAGAGTCGCTGAGCAGAGACTGATTGCCAAGTTCCACACAACAGGCTTCCTCAACCAGGTTCTTAGGTTCACGTCACACTATCTTAATCCCCACGACTTGCCTATTCTTGCAAAATCGCATTAACTGTCCTGTCTGGAGACAATAGACATCTCTTTAACCTGTGCTTAACGCTCACATTGTCTGTATCTTTAAGACTTGATTACCTGTAAAGACTCGCATTCCAATCATTATTTTGTAACTTGAGTTTGTGTCTTTATATCTTTGTGAATAGAACTCCCACTTACCTGATGAAGGAGCAGCAAGTGCTCCAAAAGCTAGTGGCTTTTGCTACCAAATAAACCTATTGGACTTTAACCTGGTGTTATGAGACTTCTTACAGTGTTTACCTCATTCCAATGCTGGCATCTCTACATATGTTCAACTGAAACATAACCTCCCTATTTTTATAATCAATTTCCCTCACAATGAACAGTTGCATTCCTCATCATGTGCAATATCTGCATGCTAACTACCCTATTGTGATTCATGCACAAGGACACCTCCCCCAGATCCCTCTGCATTTCAGAGTTCTGCTGCAATCTCTCGCTTTTTAGATAATGTGCTTCTTCTTATTCTTTCAAATAAAAAGAATCATTTCACAATTTTCTACTTTGTACTCAATTTGCCACACCTTTTCCAACTCACTTAACCTATGTCTCTTTGTAGCCTCCTTACATCCTCTTCACAGTTTACTTTCCTATCTATCTTTACGTTCTCACCAAATTTAGCTACCATACCTTATCCTTTCATCCAAGTCAATTATATAAATGGTAAAAAGTTGAGATCCCAGCACTGATCCCTTTCACATACAATTTGTTAAATCCTACCAACCAGGAAAAGTAGAATTATGCCTATTCTTTGATTTTTGTTAGGTAGCTAATCTTGTATCCATGCCAAAATGTTATCCCCTACATCCTACACCATGCATTTCTATTTTCTGCAATAACCTTTGATATGGCGTCCTCTCAAATGCCTTCTGGAAATCTAAGTGCACAACATTCACTGTTTCCCCTGTGGATAGAAGTTATCCTTCTTGCCGTCAATCTGCTTTACCATGTCATGGATCTGCCTAATATCAGCAGGAACAAGAGTTTCACAAAGAATGATATGATCTGCCCAGCAACAGGACAGCATCACTCAAAGGAGATGGTGAAATGCAACCTTTCCCGGTTACGGGATTAGCAGGCAGAATTAGATGAAAATAGCTTTCAAAAAGAAACAGCTTACCTACATGACCAAGAGATCAATCAAGATGTACAGATGCTAATTTCTAGATTTACTGAACGAGAGATGCAGGCAGCCCAAATATACAGAGAATCATTGAGGATCCAGGGTCTAATTGTCAACAGCTGCTGAAGTAGGTAAGCAGTTTAACATTGGACAGCATGAGGCCAATTTAACATCAAACAACCAAGAAATCATTGTAACATCTAACAGCCAGTTTTACAGTTGAGTGTGAGAGGCCATTCCAACATCTAAGAAGTCTTAGAGCCAACATAGGGCACAAGCCTTCACCAAGGCAGTTTAAATATCTTCACTGGATCAGGAAAAGATGTTTCCAGACTCAATCTTCGCTTTGTATTGTGTGGTAACTAAAAGCTGGATTTGACATACAAATTAATTTGATGTTGTTTGGGAATAATAAAGCCTTAAGGAGTTCACGGATCACATATATTGGAACAAGGAATAATTTCTATATAAACTATATGTGTATTTAACAGTTCATATATTTAATTGTCTTAGGAGTGTCATCATAGAATCCCACAGTGCAGAAGGAGGCCATTTGGCCCATCAAGTCTGCATCAACCATAATGCCATCCAGACTCTATCCTCATAACCCCATGCATTTACCCTAGCTAGTTCCTCTGACACTATTTAGCATGGCCAACCCATCTAACCCAAATATCTTTGGGCTGTGAGAGGAAATCAGAACACCCAGAGGAAACCCATGCAAGTACAGGGAGAAGGTGCAAATTCCACATTGACAGTGACCAAGCTGGGAATTGAACCTCAGTTAAAGTTAAAGTTTATTTATTAATCACACGTGGCTTACATTCACACTGTAATGAAGTTATGTGAAAATCCCCGAGTCACCACACTCCGGTACCTATTCAGGTACATTGAAGGAGAATTTAGCATGACCAATTCACTCTGCACATCTTTGGACTGTGGGGGGAAACTGGAACATCCGGAGGAAACCCACACAGACATGGGGAGAATGTGCAAACTCCATAAAGACAGTGAACCAAAGTAGGAATCGAACCTGGATCCCTAGCACTGTGAGGCAGCAGTGCTGACCGTTGTGCCACCGCGCTGCCTGGTCCTAGTCATGTGTATTTGTCTTTTTAGTTTAATTCTTAGAAAAAGCCTGGGTCAGTTATTCTCACTGGGGGTTTCAATGGTGCTCCTCACACCATTCTAAAACAAAACTTTACGCTGCCACAAATTGGTGTTTCAAGTTGAGATGCCCGTGCAGATAACATCTGTATAGTTCATGAAAACACAACTCAGTAATATTAAAACAACATACTGCTGAGTTGGACATCTGAGACAGAAACTGCTGGAAAGATCAGGTTTAGAACAAAGAACAAAACAGCACAGGAAACAGGCCCTTCGGCCCAACAAGCCCATGCTGCCACCCCGATGTTCCCACCTCTATCCGTGATCCCTGTCTATGTTTATAGATCTATGGATTAAAAACCAAATTTGAGACAATTTAGGGAGAATCTGTTTTGCCAATTAGCCTAAGAGCATATTTTTGGGATGTGGGAGGAAACCGGAGCACCCAGAGGAAACCCACGCAAGTTCGGGGAGAATGCGCAAACTCCCACAGACACAGGCCCAAATCCATGTATCTGCACAGCACAGCGATAGTCACTGAGCTGTCATGTTGCCCATCAAATGGTCCAGGTCAAGCGTACACTAGCGACATGAAGCACTAGGATACTCTCGAAAAAAATCCAAAAGCAGCCCTCTCACAACCCATCGCGTGTATGCCCCTGGTTAGACAACAAGGTGGACCAAAGCACCTGCAGGATAAAAACAAGTACATCAATATCATCATCTATTTACACACTTCCCAGGAACTCCCACACATCTGTTTGGAAGCATCTGTGGACAGAGAAATAGAGTTAACACTTTGAGTCCAATATAACTTCTCTTTGTAACTTATTTTACTCTAATAGTGTCATATTTCTCTGCGCCTGCCATTAGTTACCTGCAGTCAGGTTGTATCCTCCCCTCACAAAGCAGTATCTTTAATAGATGATGGCTGGTTTTTAAATATTGTACAATATTGAGGAATTGCCCAAGCAAACTCCACCTTTTCTCTCTCCCCAATGTAGGAAAGTTGTTAATGAACAGCTTGAGTGGCGATAGCAGGAACAATTTGAGGCTTTGATCTCACTCATGATTAGACACATGGACCATAAACACCAGAAAATAGAGCATAGGGAGATGAAGACGTTGGATTACTTGAGACAATGAAACATTTTTTAATATAAATCTAATGTGGATTTGTTAGAACTGTGCTCTAACATACATTGACTTTTAAGGGCAAGAAATGTTACTTTGCTGGGGGTTACTGCATGGTTGAGTTTTTACCACCATAAATGACAATCAAAACACCAGCCACAGGCTCAACAAATGTAACAGCCAAATATTGACACTTTTCTAGTGGTCTTTCCCATTCAGATTTTATGCTATGGGACTGCTCAAAGCATTTTGAAATGGAATTTTGTCACTCAGTAACTTTAAAATACAATGGATACATGGAATTGAGAGAAATTGAATATAAACTGAGTTTTAGGTTGTCAGAAAATTAACTTGATAATTTCAATTAAAACATTAAAGACTTCCACTTTAAAACATTTCCTTCATTCATGCCTGAAAATAGAAGACAGTATGAACTGAAATAGTGTTTTGCTTGCTTCACCAATTACAAAAGGAGCATGAAATTATTTTCTACAAAATATCTAAGATTGGTGAAACAATAATTTGTGTTACATGAATGCTGTAAAGGTGTGAAACCCTAAATATTACTAACAATTATAGGAATTTATATAGGTTACCACTGACAGGGATATCTACAGCCAAATTAAGGAAAATAAATAAATTGATAAATCTTTTAAAGTAGAAGGTAGTCTAATGTAGCCTACCTTAGAACATGCTGGCAAAATCATCTGCTTTTTTGATTACAAAAGGATTAGAGCACATGGGTAAATACGTCTGACAACAGTTAGAAGTCTCACAATACCAAGTTAAAGTCCAACAGATTTATTTGATAGCACAAGCCACTAGCTTTCAGAGCACTGCCCCTTCATCAGATGAGTGTGAGTTCTGTTCACAAACAGGGCATATGAAGACACAAACTCAATACCAAATAAACCTGTTGGACTTTAACCTGGTGTTGTGAGATTTCTTATTGTTTACCCCAGTTCAACACTGGCATCTCCACATCATTACTATAGTTATACAGAGCAGTGACGAGGCCACCACCCCTGGATTACTGTGCATAGGTTTAACATAGGAACAGAAGTAGCAAATTCAAACCTTCCAGCCTGCTCCGTCATTCAGTCAGCCGATCTCTCATGGTCTCGAATCCACTTACCTCCCCCCCACCCCCCGCCATTTCTCATATTTCTCTTTCCCTTTTTTTAAAATTAGAAATATGTCCATATCAGTCTTGAAACCATTAAATGATTCAGATTTCCCTGCGCAATGGGGCAGCGAGTTCCACAAATGCACTGCCTTCTGCCAGTAGTTTCTCTCCATCTCAGTTTTAAAACTACTGCTCACAACCTATACCTGTGGCATCTTATTCTAGATTGCCCCATAAGCAGAAACATTTGGTCTGCATTTACTTTATCAATCCCTTTTAAAATTTTATATATTTTGATCAGATCCCATCTCATTCTTCTAAACTCCACTCAGATTGTTTAATCTCTCCTTATATGTCAACTCCTTCATCTTGGAATCAATCGGGTGAATCTCCTCTGAACTGCCTCCAATGCCACCATATCCTTCCTCAAATGAGACCAAAACTGAACACAGTAGTCCAGATATGGTCTCACTAACACTATTGCAACAACACTTCTCTACTTCTTTACTAGTCCTTTTGCAATAAATGCCAACATTCCATTTGCCTATTTTACTACGTGCTGCATCTGTATACTGACGTTCTATGATTCATTAACATACACACCCAGACTTCTTTGGTCTCTTTAGCAAAGGAAGGACACTCATCATAGAGGGATTGAAACAAAAGTTGAGACTGTTCCCTGGGATGAGGGGATTGTCATTCAAGGAGAGACTCAATAGATAGGGCTATATTCCTTCGACTGTCAAAGAATGGGAGGTGATCGGACTGAGACACGATATTCTTGAGGTTGGTAGGATGGAAAAATGTCTCCCCGAATTGAGGAGTCTAGAACATGTGGTCACAGCCTCAGAATAAGGATTGAATTGAGCCGAAATTCCTTTTTTCAGTCATAAATCTTTGAGTGCTGTGGCTATTCACAGTTGAGTATATTGAGACATAGTATATTGTTGAGTATATTGAGTATACTGAAGTACATTGTTGAGTATATTGAAGACATAGTAGTCAAAAAGCTTTTAACCTAACAAATTAAAGAATATGGAACGACGTGGGAAGGTGGAGTTGAAGTAGAAAATCATTCAAGATTTTGTTAAATGGTGGAGCAGGCTCAAAGGATTGAATGACCCATTTCTATTTCTTATGTTATTTCAGCAGTGGCCCCCTCCTCAAGGGTATCTACCACCAATAAGAATAAAAGCATCAGCAGCACTAGAACACTGGAACTTCAAGTTGCTTTTAGTTTTTCATCGTCTTTAATTGAATGTGAATATTAATTTCCTATAGTCACTCAGCAATACTCCATTCAAGACAGAGTGTTTTGTGGGAGCACAAGGATCACAGCAGCTCTAACAATAATGTGGTCTTGCAAGCATTATCCACAGAGGCCAAAATCATCACAATGCTGCCACTTTGTTTTACAAGAGGTAGGCCAAGGGTAGAAAGCTAAGCAACACAATGGCACCATTCATTGCTAGCCCCTAAAAACAAGAAGGGCACTTGCCATAGTACAGCCTATGGCAAGGATCTCTGTGTGGAGTCTTAACATGCAGAGGTGTTGAGCTGCAGCTATCATCTAGTTCTAGCTGAATAGGCAACTCTCCCATTCTTAGCACTTACCATAGCCATATTGGTTGGATTTATAGGTTTATAATCATCCTGCTTCAGATCTTATATATCCAGCTGTGCAGACAGATGGGCTTTGCTTTAACATCTCATCTGAGACAGAACCTTGGACAATGCAATGCTACTTCAATCCTGTACTGAAGTTTATAATCCAAGGCAAAAATAATGAATTTGGCAAGAACTAATTTCAACACAGTGAGAACTGATCTGGCACAGGTAAAATGAAATCAAAGGCCGCTCATTTACAGTTCTGCCTGTCAATGGGCTGCCTTTAATGAGGAGTGCGTTTGAGATGTATTCCCATGAGGGGGAAAATGGACAAAGACAGAGGCCTCTGGATAACAAAGAAGATAGAAGGAAAACAGAAACAGAAGGGTGAAGATGACCCATGTAATACAAGTGAGAACCAGGCTGAAAAGTTCAGAGGGAAATGAAAAGAAAATGAGCAGAAAAGAGTGTGAGAAGAGATTGGCAGCTAAAGGGAATGCAGAAGTTTTCTATAGATATATTAAATAATAAAAGAGTAGTTTACAAGGAATAGGGCTGATTAAGTAGCAGAAATAGCATTTGTCCATGGAAACAAAGAGCATGGCTTAGGTATTAAATGAATATTTTATATTCACGTTTACCGAGAAAAATGCTGCTGCCACGATCATGGTGAAAGAGGAGGGAGATGACTTGCTGTATAGGTTGAATATTGATAAAGACAAGATATTAAAAAAGCTAGCCATAAAAGTTGGACAAATGTGAATTATTTAAGGAAAATGAGCTTGGATTTAAGCACAAATCATATTTAACTAATTTGATTTGACTTTTTGATGAGATAAGAGGATTGATAAGGATGAATTGATTTTATTATTGTCACATGAATTGGTATACAGTGAAAAGTACTGTTTATTGTGCACGATACAAACAAAACATACCGTTTGTAGAGTACATATGGGAGAAGGAAAGGAGAGGGTGCAGAATGTAGTGTGACAGTCATATCTAGGGTGTAGTGAAATAGAGCATTGTTAGAAATTTTATAAGAGTTAGAGTACAATTTTAAAAGCATAGGACAAGAGTAAAAAATAGAATTAGAGGACATGTGCGGGACAGCTCCAAATAAGTCACCATGCTCCGTCACCATCTTCAAAATGGAGAATTGATTTGAAGCACGTGGATTACCAAAAAGACTTTTGATGAAGTATGATGTAACAAGTTTCTCAGCAAAGCTGAAGCCCATGGAATAACAGGAACAGTGACATCATGTCCACAGTGCTGGCTGAGTGATTAGAAACAGACTGGTGTATTATTGCTTTTTGGACTGGAGAACACTATACAGTCAGGTTCCATAAGAATTATTATGAACCCTGTTTTCTTTGATCAATATTAGTGATCTTGACTTGATATACAGAGTACAATTTTAATTTAAAAAACATGCGTGGGACAAGGGCAGTGGTGGTTGGCAGCGTTTATTACCCATTCTTAATTGCCCTTGAGAAGATTGTGGGGAGCTGCCTTGTTAAGTGATTGATACAACTAGCTTGCTAGGCCATTTCAGAGGGCAGTTGAGAGTCAAGCATATTGTTGTGGCTCTGGAAATTCGCAGGTAACAAAACTTGCAAACTAAAAGGATAGTGACAGACTTCAAAAAAGGACATATATGAGGTGGTAGAATGGAGGACATGTGGTAGGTAAAATATAATGCCAAGAAATGTGATTTGGTAGGGAGAATAAGGAAGAACAGTACAAAATAAAGGATACAATTCTAAAGGAGTAGAGCAACCTGGGTATATATGTGCACAGATCAAAGGTAGCCAGGCAAGTTGAGAAAGCAATAAAATATAGGGAATAAAAACAGAAAATTCTGGATAATCTCAGCAGGTTTGGCAGCATCTGTGGAGAGAGAAATATTCTGAGTCCACATGACCATTCTACTTATGGTAGAAGAGAGCTGAGCTTTATAACTGGAGCATTCTGGGACCCACATGTTAAGGATGGAAAGGTGTTGGAAAAAATTCTGAGAATGGTTGCAGAGCTGAGACACTTTGCTCCACAGAAAAGTCTATTCAACCTTAGATTAGGTTGAGAGGTTTGAGAAGTGCTCAAAATCATGAGGTCCAGACAGGATAAATGGGGAAAACTGTTCCAACTGGTGAAAACAGAGGAAGCAGTGGTGTAATGGTACTTTCACTAGACTAAAATCCAGAGACCCAGAATATTGTGCTAGGGACCTAAGTTCGTATCCCACTCGGGAAATGTGAAATTTGAATTCAGTAAAAATCTAGAAATAAAAATCTAACGTCCCTGAAATCATTATTAATTGTCGTAAAAACACATCTGGTTCACTAATGTCCTTTAGGGAAAGAAACTACTGTCCTTACCCGGTTTGGCCTGTGTGCAACTCCAGACCCGCAGCAATGTGGTTAACTCCCAAATGCACTCTGAAATGGAGAGCAGTTAAGGATGGGCAATAAATGCTGGGCCTAGTCAGCGACAACGACATCCCATTGAATGATAACTAAAAAGAGAACACTGATTTAAAGTGATTAGTTAAAAAAAACAGAAAAATCTTTTTGCATTGAGTGATTAAGACTTGGAATGTGATGGCTGAGGATGTGGGGGAGGCAGATTCAGTTGTAATTTTCAAGAGGAAATTGGATAATTGTAGAAGAAAATATTTGCAGGGCTATGAGGAAAAGTGGGGATTGGGTTGTAACTCTCAGGAAGCTGGCATGGACATAATGAGCCAAATAGGCTCCTCTATGTTGTAACCATTCGAGGATTGCACAATATTGTACTAAATATGTAACCTATTTAATGACAAAGAGTGCCCTGCATATAAAACAGAAAACCAAGCAGCTATATCAAGGCCGTACTTTGTGGCTTTTTTTAAAGCAATCTACCATAATTGATGCATTCTCACACTACATAATGTTATTAACCATGAAATTTCATTATTTAATCTACATGATGTTCCTTGCTCCCCCATAATTTATTCATTGCAATTATAAATTTACTTTAGAATTTGCCTCTAAAATCAAGAAGCCATTTTATGAATACTGAAGTACAATTTATTTGTAAAGATCAAATTCCAGTCATGATGGATTACATCACATAATTTCATTTAAAGCTGTAATACCCGCATACAATAGCTTAACACACTTATCTTACAGCAATATTTGTCAGACTACTCCGATGAAAGTTTCACTTGCCCTACTGGTTTTGCAGAGATCATGTATAATCCCAACTTTGTTCCAATTCAACATCAAATCATTTCATTAAACTGCCTGGGATTTAGCAATCTGTGATATGGGTGAAAGAATGGCCAGTGTGGCAAGTGAAAAAATTCACTTTGATACTGCATGTTTGAAATGAAGGGATATATTTCAGGAAGAGCATGTGAAGCTTTCGTCCTTCAGTGTAGTATAATTTCACAGGGTATCAGTGGTGACACTAGCTCGGGCACATCACATAATTCGAATAAGACCTATACATTTTCTTTTTAAATTATCATTGCTGAACTCTACATTCAGGAGTAATACAGTAACATTTGTCTTCTTGAACTTTGTCAACTCAGTGCAAGTATATTTAAATATTCGATATAATGTCTGTTAAAATTGAAAAATACTACAGGGATTGTCAAGAACACAATAGTTTGTTTTCACCAGATAGGTTCGGTTGCTATCTAAACCTGAGACTGCAGCGGCCCAGAAATATATGGCAAAATTCATTTTTTTTCATTCCCTACAGGGAAGCACCTTATTGCTGTTCAAGAGCATCAGCACAGAGAAAATGAGGATGATAGTGTACAGCCAACTACTTTACTGTGGCCCACCACCCAACAATACATCAGTAGCTATTTGAATTATAAAGGAACAGTTCAACAGCAAAATGCCTTTAACAGTAGTTTCAGCTTCTGCTTCTTCTGCTGAAACACAGATTACAATAATTCTGTACATTTATTATAAATTAGCTTAATCAACAATCAGGAATGTAATAACAAAAATAAGATTTCATTTTTTCACTTGTGCAGAAATTCAACCTTCTACCAATATCTATCAGTGTTTCAAAATGCTGATACATTATAAGCGCTTAAAAATATTGTATCAGGTACAGGAAAAATGCAACATTGGACAACAGAACTCTAAAAAAATACAAATCATGGAGAGTTTGAAGTTATTACTATCAATTCTCTCTGGGCTATTTAGTATTACAAACACCAATTCAGTTCTGCTGTGAAATAAGTTCAAAATCCCTGAAATACCAGTGTCAAGACCTGAATCAGTTCTGTTCAATGAATAGTGATGAGTGAAAGTGTCAGCTATTGTACTTCAATATTTGACTAATGTTAATAGTTTTGTAGCCAAAGTGCCATCATGTACAATCAAAAATAACCAGGATTTATGGTTTGAAAAGCAATCTTACCCAAAACACAAAATTAAATACATATGTAAACTTGCTTACAATTTTTTAATGTACTGCATTGACAAAATGTAAGAGTTCCTACTTAGAGTGGATAGCACAAAGTTAATCTTATCACAATATCCACAGGCATCTCAAAAGGTGAACCTGCCACTGAATTTTTTTGTTGAGATTGACATTGATTTAACAATCATTCATTTAAGAACATTTGTACTAAAATAAGTAAATACCTGTATTTTTAAAAGGTCATGCATTATATTAGTGGAAATGTATCAGATCACAACTGATAATATCACAACTTCATTTTTCATATAAAGCAAATTTAATCTTACCAGATTTAGAATCTACTAAAAATATCATATGTAAAAGGCTGTATTAAAGTTTAAAGATTTTATCTTTGTTAATTAGAAAAGTGATCCCTTCTCTCCCTGGATTTCCATCATGAGTGCTAATAAACAGAACTCACTAGTATATAAAACTAATTTGAATGGAAACTAGTATTTACATTGTAAAAATTCTAGCCATCTCAGTTGTCCAGAATACACAAGTGACTATTTAATAGAAAGCAAATCAGATGAAAAAGACAAGTTTCACAATCCACCAGCTTTCCACTAGATCCTAGTCCTGTCTACATACTTTTTCGTAAAGCTGGCCTTCAGATATTCTTACAAGTATTTGTTGTAGTATCATTGATGTGCCAATACTAAATCCAAATGTGATCCTGGATTCCATCCAAGAATGACAAAGTAGGGATGGGGTATAGGAAGAACAGAGAGAGAGTGAATTAAAGATAGACAATAGAAGAGGGTTTTTTTTGGGCCTGTGAGTAATGCCACAAGACATCTATTATTAGAAAAGGGCAGAAAAATTAATATTCTGTGACAAATCATAATTAATCAATAGCGAATCTTTCACTCATTGTAATAGTTAAGTGTTAAGAGAAAGATTGTATTAAAAACTAATTGGATTTGTACAATTGGAGGTTATTGGCAGCAATTAGTTATGCAAAACTCAGGATTTGGGATGACAACTGAATATCTAAAGCAAACTGTACTTTTCACCATCTTAGCTTTCAAGAAAGGTCCAACAAGATGTTGATGGCAGTAGTGAAAATATGAAGATGGTTTTAAAAATGGAGATAAAACGTCCATGGGTATAGCAACAATTTTCTGAAATAGTTTTATGAAGGATGCCTCTCAAATTTATTTAAAATGTGACGTAAGTAATTCCTCCAATTATGTTAACACAGAAAATGATGACGATTAAAGAAGTTGAAAGCCAAAAAGATCTCTCAGAACTAGTTAGTTAAGTTAATGTACTAATGACATAGTGTTTAGTGACCAGAAGCATCTTAGTCATTCTGTCTACTTCTAGTAGCAGAGTGGAAAGGATAGACAACATCGTTAGGTCAAACTTTTGCACAGATCTGAGATCAGGAACAAAAGTACTGCCTGTAATTGTAATTGTTTTGGACATCCATTCCCACTTATAGCAAAAGATTAAAGTCACAAGCGGATACTGAAATCACAAGATTGAGGACTCTTGCTCAAATCGTCCTGACAATTTTTCTACCAAAAAAATGGTTATATTCTCAAGCAAATAAAAGTTTTTAAACAGCAACTTAAAAAGACAACTGAAAAGAATACAAAATAACAGCATTAATGCTGAAGTTAATATCAATAACATACAAGCTCATCTTGGAGTTCAATACATTCACAAAAAAGATACTGTAACTTCATTTCAAACTGTCCTCGCAGGAGTGCATTATTTCGAGAAGAAAACTTGCTTGTCTGAATAGAGATCAGCAGTACTCGGTGCTCTTGGCAAAGTTGATTTCAAGTGAACCACCAAATTACAGCCAAAGCGGTGGTGATGCCGTTCAGGATTGCCATGTTATAGCCCATATGGAATGAATGGCCTGTTAATTTCCTGGAAACAGAACATTGAAAATTACATTATTTAAGAACTAAACAAGTTTGAGGGGCCTAAAAACTAATATTCAAAGCATGGCAATGTTGCACCTGTATAGCTTATCTAAATTAAATAATTACAACCATGAAAATATTTCTTACACCACCTCAAAATATCTTGGGATCCAATTTATATAGGGGTAATTTCAGTTGATTTCAATCCCCACTTCAGTAAATTGACACTCCCAAAATAAATGGGAAGAGTCAAATCCAATACTACGGGTAAAAAAATTATCAATTATTCTAGAAAATTTTGCATTTTTGCATTGGTTTCTTTTCAAATGTCAATACTGCTATCAAACTATCACTTTATGCAAACATAAAATACTTAGACAACTCCCAGTTAGTAATTTTAGAAATATTTCCGAACACAAAAGACCAGTAAACCTCAAAGAAAAAACACAAATGTGCATGTTCAGAAGTGAAGTATTGTACAAGTTTCACAATACAACATTCTGATTGGGATTAGCATCTTGCTGACAGCACATTCTCTCACCATTCTATTTAGTGGAGAAACATGTTCCACTAGGACATATGAATTAGCTGGTGGCCACTTAGAATCACTTCTTCAGCAATCCCATAATTGATTGCTAAAGCCATGGTGGAGTTTGGTTCTTCAATCAGAACATTTCAAATAGGCCATTTGGAAAGTCAAAATGCAATCCATCAGTGTCAGCATGGTTTTATGAAGAGCAAATCATTTACTAATTTGCTGGAGTTCTTCAAAGATATAACAAGGAAAGTGGATAATGGGGATCACGTAGATATAGTATATCTGAACTTCAGGAAGGCATTTGATAAGGTGCCGCACAAAAGTTAATACACAAGATAACAGGGGTAATTCATTAGCTCGGATACAAGACTGGCTAACCCAAAGACAGAGGCTCAGGATAAATAGATCTTTTTCTGGTTGGCACGATGTAATTTGTGGGATGCCACAGAATTTGGTTCATGGGCCCCAACTATTTACAATTTACATAAATGTCTTGGATGCAGGTTTAGAAGGTACTATAGCCAAATTTACAGCGGACATTAAAATAGGTGGGATATTAAGTTGCAAAAAAAAGTTTACAAATGAACATGGATAGATTAAATGGGCTAAAAATTTGGTAAAGTGGAGTTTATGTGGACAAGTATAGGTTATCCATTTTGATCAGAAAATTAACAAGGAAATTTATTATCTAAATGGAGAGAAACTTGAGTGCTTTGATGCAGAAGGATCTGGGTGTCCTTGTGCATGAATTGAGAAAACTAATATGCAAGTGCAGCAGGTAATAAAACAGACAAATTGCTCAAGGAAGAGAAGGACAAATGGGAAGTTTTGCTTCAATTGCACAAGGTATTAGTGAGACCACACCTGGAATATTGTGTTCAGTTTTGATCACTTGATTTGAGGGGGCATTCCAGCTCATTGGGGGCAGTTCAGAGTTCACTAGAATGATTCTAGAGATGAGGGGTTTGTCTTATGGAGAGAGATTGGGCAATTCAGGCATATACTCGAGAATTTAGAAGAATGCAAGCAGATCTAATTAAGGCATACAAGATGATAAAAGAAACACTGATAAATTAAACAGAAAGGATGTTTTCTCTTGTAAGGCAATCTAGAACAAGAGGCCATAGTTTGAGGATAAGCAGTAACTATTTCAAACAGAAATGAGGAGAAATTAAGGGATTCACAAAGGGTTGTGAATCTGTGGAATTTACCATCCCAGAGTGTGGTGGATACTGGAGTAGAGAGTAAATTTAAAGATGAAATGCACAGCTTTTTAATTAATAATGCGTTGAAAGGTTATGAAGAATGGGCCAGGAAGTGGAGGTGAGGCTGAGACTAGATCAGCTAGGATCGTATTGAATAAGTTCAAGGGGCTGAAATTGCTTTCTCCTGCTCTTATTTGTTATGTTCTGCCTGCTACATGCACACAAGTGAGTCTCTTTCTTCTGATACATTAACTTACCATACATGGTCAATAATTGGTCCAACAGCAATGCAAAAAGATATCTTTACAGTGCAGATGTTAGGTTCAAATTGCAGTTGCAACAGAGAATTTGCACCCCAAAGAAGTTACTATTTTACTGTCAGCCGTTGGTGCCTATGTGAAATGATACAGACAATTCCTCTGCTAGTGCCAAAAAAACTGATTCTATGTTCAGTTCCTCCTTTGATGAAATTTGCCTGCAGAGTATTCAACACGAACGGCCCTCAAGCATTTTGCAAAGCACTGCCTGCTTCATACGATAAATTACTACAGCATCTATTGGGGGAGTTAGCCATATTGTGTGTTAACTAAATTCTCAACAACAGTTTTATTCTCACTGCACCTAGCCCAGCCCCTTCCTCCCGAACTTCTATCCTAACAATATCATGCGAACACAAACTATCACAATAATTTTCTGCTAACCTATTTTTTTTTAATGTGAGCATTTTGCTGGGGATTCTGTTGCTGTGCTTGGCTTTGCTTTTGCCTTTCAAATTAAAAAGGTCACATCAAATCAGCATTAAAAATATCTTTGAGCGGATATGAGATAAGGTTTCCAGAATATGATGTTTAGACTTCTGGTGAGAATGTAGTTTGCCTTCCCAATGGTGTACCTGAAGAAGCTGATTCAGGTAACTGAGAAGGATTGGTTCCAGGTTTTTCAGTGAATTCATTCAACCTTTTCCAGTGAGACAAACTTGGATGGCAGCACTGTTGATCAAGAGATTAAATTCAAATAAAGCAGCAATTTAATTTTGCAATGGGAATCTAAATTAGCCAATAATGTGAAGATGAAACATATTGATGTATTTCAATGCAAAATATATTTTTGCAATATAATCGTTTTGTGCATGGTTTGACAAATTAATAAAACTGGCCTCTTTCTGAAAGTAGTCTCCAGAAATGTTTCAAATTAAGTCTACATAAATAAAGTCCTCAGTAGTGCACTTGCAAAGTGATTACTATTTGCAAACCAAAAAAACACTTTCAGAAGCGTGAAGTTGGAGAACCAGTGATGGAGATGACTTCTAATTTTAATACAGAGGGAAAGGGAAGAGATAAAGTGACAAAAATGTCCTTTGAAAAGCAGAGTAAATCGTAAGGCTGCAATTTAGGCTTTTATTACTCTTCTAAATTCAGTGTTTATGCGACATTGATAAAGCTGCACATGCAAACCCTTTGCTTTCACTCTACAACTATGTTGAAGTTAGAAACATATTACTGTAAATAAGGCATGTATGGTTCAGATCATGTGTGTGCAATGTCATGTATGTAGTGATTTTATCAACCAAAGTAATGTGCTACTTAGGTTTGAAGTTGGGTAGGGAAAACTTAAATCTTTGAGTCATTTATCTTAAATCAAAATACATTTGGAGCATAGTTACAAAAGCTGGTGTTTTAGCAGCCAAGATTTACAATACCCTAAGTGAAAATGCCACAACTTCCGAAGACTAATAGCTATTCCAATGTGCACAGTATATTTTATAATGACATCAAAACAACCTTAAAAGATATGCCTTACTGAGTGACTAGATGCTGCAAAACATATTTCAGAAGTCAACAGATAAAAATTCAACATTTTTGACTGAAGGAGTATGACACCTCTTCTGGATTCAATTTGAAATTTATTGGACTGAATCCTATTCACTGGCAATAGAAAATATTATGCTGGATATGATACAACAGAAACAACCATCTTCAGCTGATTCATCAATGACCTCCCCTCCAAAATAAGGTCACAAGTGGGATGCTCACACCATTTGTGACTCCTTAGTTACTGAATTTAGTTCATGCCCATATGTAGCAAAACATCTTCAATGAGAGAATCTAACCACTGTTCCTTGACATTCCATGTTATTACCATCACTTAATGCCCCACTATCAATATTCTGAGGATTCCCATTGACCCAAAATTGAGCTGGGCTAGCTACATAAATGCCATGGTTGCAAGAGCAAGTCAGAGCTGGGAATTCTGTGATCAGTAATTCATCTCCCCACTTCCCAGATACTGTCCACAATCTACAAAGCACAAGTCAGGAGTTTGATGAAATACTGCTTGCTTGGACCTGTGCAGTGCGATATGGCAAAACACCATCAATTTAAAGCAACCTGCTTGACTGGCACCCCACCAGCTCCAACACCCACTTCCTGTACAGTGATACAGTGTGTACCATCCACAAGATGCACTATACCACTCAGCAAAGCTCCTTCAAAAGCACCTTCCAAACCCACTCTGCTACCATCTAGAAGGACATGGACAGTAGACACATGGGAACACCACTACCTGAAAGTTCTCCTCCAAGCCACACACCATCCTGATTTATAATTGAATTCCTGGTCCCTCACTATCACAGGATTGAGATTATGTAACTTGCTTCCTAATAGTGCTATGGGTGTACCTACATCATGTGGACTGCAGCAGTTCAAGATGACAGCTCATTATCACCTTCTCAAGGACAATTAGGGATGGGCAATAACTGCTGGCCCAACCAGTGGACACCTGTGCCTCATGAAAGAATTTTTAAAAATAAGCCATTCTACCCAATCAGCCCCCACGCTGACGCTTATGCTGTACGAGTCTCCTCCCAGCTTTCCTCATCCATTCTTCCTCAGATGCACATTGGTCTTTAAGTGGAAGCTGGGCAAGTCCTCTGAACTTGCTGGCTGTCATTCCAGGGTCTGAAAGACTGCAGAGATAGTGGATGCATTGATTATAACCTTTCAAATTTTCCTAGTATTTGAAAAGATCCCAATGGATTGGAAAACCACAAATGAAACACTACTATTCAAAAGAGGAGGAAAACAAAGCAGGAAACAAAGCTCAGCTAGCCTAACATGTACCTTTGAAAAAATGCTAGAATCCATTATTAAGGAGGTTGTAACAGGACATTTAGACTTTCATGATACAATCAGGCAGAGTCAACAGATTTGTGAAAGGGAAACCATGTTTGACAAATTGGCTTAATTTGTCACAAATAATCCTCAAGAGGATAACAGCCAAAGGAAAATTCAGCCACTTACTGTGTTTCCCTCACAGTTGCTGCTTGACCTACTGAGTAATTACAGAATTTTCTGTCTTTAGTCCCTATTTCTTGCATCTGCAATAGTTTGCTTTTGTGTTTTTATCTACAAATGCATGAGAAACCAATGAAAAGTCAAAAGGCACAGTTTTATAGACCTTTTGATATCAACACAAAGCATTTAAGCTGGAGATGTATTATATTTGATGCAAGCTCAAGTTGGAGCACAACTGTCTCATTTCAGCATTTCATTTGATGTTTTCCTGCTATCCTGCAGATTTCAAGTTGCATTGTACTGATATCAGAGTTGGGAAAACCGCACTTTTTGACTTTTCACTGTTTATGCTTGACAAAACAATTAAACTAACTGCTGTAAAACACACAAAGATTATATTTTTATGTTGGGAAATGCGGAAGACTGAAGTAATTTATAATTCATGATCATGATATCTTCAGTCAGTTGAGTTGCTAAAGTCAGTTTCACCCAATGGAAACATATATGATTCCCAAAGTCAAGATAAGATGAAGGTAACTTCTGTCATTGTTAACAATGATGTAGAGATGCTGGAGTTGGACTGGGGTAAACACAGCAAAAAGTCTCACAACACCAGGTTAGAGCCCAATCAGTTTATTTGATAGTAATCTCACAAACTTTCGGAAATGGTGTTCCTTTGTCAGGTGTGTGGAAGGTTCTGATCAGAGAAGGGCATATAAGGTCACACAATTTATAGAATACTGATTAGAATGTAAGTCTTTACAGCTAACCTGCTAATGTCATGGGCATTTTGTCTCTGATCTTCGGATAAGTGTTCTCTAAGGTGGCCTTCATGACACATGATAGCGCAGAGTTGCTGAGCAGAGACTGATTGCCAAGTTCCGCATATATGATCATGGCCTCAACCGGGATCTTGGGTTCATGTCACACTATCTGTAACCCCCCGATGACTTGCCTGAGCTTGTAAAATCTCACTTACTGTTCTATCTGGAGGCAATACACATCTTTTTAACCTATGCTAATGCTATCTCCACTCACATTGTCTGCATCTTTAAGACTTGAATAGCAAGTTAGCCGTAAAGACTTGCATTCTAATCCGTAATCTGTAAACTGTGTGTGACTTTATATGCCCTTCTCTGATCAGAACCTTCCACAAACTTGACAAAGGAATACTGTTTCCGAAAGCTCGTGAGATCACTATCAAATAAATTGGTTGGACTCTAACCTGGTGTTGAGATTTCTTACATTGTTAACAATGACAGTATTTAGCAGTTGCTAGGCACAGAAATAGATAACAATGAGAACGAGGGAGGAAGGGAGAGAGAGAGAGAGAGAGAGAGAGAGAGAGAGACTGCAAAAATCAGCTGACACAAATTGAAAATGCATTTAAGTAAGTGACTGGCAGGTTTTAGATACTGACAATACTACAGCTTTTAGCACTGCCAAGTTCAGGCAGCTGGATAGCTACCACAGTCAATTCAATCTAATTTCACTTGTCGCACCATATGGACGACCAAGCTGGCCCATTGTTTAGTATTCTTGGAGTACAAAGATAAAATCATGATATATTTTTAAATAAATCAAAATACTAATTTACTGAGGTAAGATTTGCCTGATCAGTTTTAGAAAAATAGTTTCACTCCCAATTTATCCCTTTCTTGGCAGATTTGCTTCAGATCATGTACAAAACACAAACCTTTACCAAAAGCAGTGCAGCTACCTCAGTGACCTCCAATGCAGTTTCTCCACAAATTAAACACCCAATCACAGAGTTGAATAACTTCTTTGCTTAGGAAGAGATAAGGTGGATTAGTAGTGTCATTGGACAAGTAATCCGCAGGTCCAGACTAGTGCTATAGGGACATGGGTTCAAACTGTATCATGGCAGCTAGTGGAATTTAAATTCAATTAATAAAATCTAGAATCAATAATAATGAACATGAAACCATTTGTAAAAAAAATCCATCCAGTTCAGAGAGGATATTTAGCATCCTTACCTGGTTTGGCTGACTTACGATTCCAGACACACTGCTGTCTTGAAATAACCTAGCAAGCCCCTCATTCATGAGCAATTAGGGATGGGCAACAAATGCTGATTTTGCCAACAATGCTCACATCCCATGAAAGAATAAATTAAGGGGTGCCTTTACTTCGTAACATCTACAAAATAAAATACATTCCACATGCTAAAAAGTGTCATGTCACTGCTGTTTCCAACAGAATAAAATTAAATAATAATATAAATTATAAAAACAGAAAATGCTGGATAAATTCAACAGGTCTAGCAGCATCTGTGGAGAGCTACCAGCAATTCAACACAGATATCAAGGGGCAGAAAGTACAGCTCATGACTGCTGATAGATTTCAAACCCACCATGGATGAAACAGTCACAGTTCCAACTTTAAAAAGGGCAATCAATTAATGACTATCAACCACTCAGTTAAGGATAGCTCTTGACAGAAGGCCTAAAAAACAGAGGGAGGTGGCAAGGTAGAGAAGAAAAAATTGATCTACAAGATGGCCTGCAGCTACTTCTGTACACAGACAGGCGGGAAAGGCCATTTGGTTGCCTGGGGGTCTAATACTCTTCAGCCTGAAAAATTCTACTCTGTCATTTAGATAGTCTCAAAAACACAAGCTGTGTTGGCTGCCTGCTGCATGTGGGCAGATAGCCCTGCTGCACCCTCCCACTCCCACCATCTGCCTCCACAAAAATGGTCCAAAGATGGGATGGAGCTGGATATTTGGCATGCCAGACGATGAGGCTATTTTTAGCTCAAGTCCACATCAGCTCCTGGCCTGCACACATGTTCAAAATCCTGCCCAGTGTTTTCACCTGTATGTCAATTAAAACTTGAGAATTTTGTAATTTGGCTCATGAAAAGGAACATGGATCCATAATTTCCTGCAGCAAAAACACACAGAAAAATGGCTTGCAAACTTAGAACATTTCTACAGGCAAATTTGCTTGGTACTATTGGATCAATAGTGACTTTCTCAACGAACCTATTATTTCACCGCAGTCTTATTTAATGATGGGACTCCTGAACTAAAACAGAGCTCATGCTTTCCCTTTATGAGTGCAACATATTTAGAATTTGTGTGGTAAAATGGATGGAGTTAGAAACCAAACAGCACATAGGTACATCGTGCACAAATTAAGTGAGTCATCCCAATGCATGCGAAAGCAATTTTGTCAACTGGAGTTTCTATTCTTGTAGCAGCCTGTTAAAATGGCTACTGTTCAATGATCAGTTCTGAACATTCTTTCTCCACCACCAATCACTCTCCCAGCCGCCACCACCACACACATCTTTCACCCCAAAATGGGATAAAGCAGAAAAGCAAAAAGCTTTGCAAGGCTGTCGTTTAAAATAAAACAGACAAGGCTGAAAACATCAGGTCTGGCTGAATGTAACCACAGTACGAGAAAGAAAAATGTGCATTTTTGAAAATTAAACCAACATTCTCTTTTTTCCCAAAACAAATGGACTAGGCTTGAGCAGATGAATGGCCTATTTCTGGATCTATACTCCTTCGTTATAATTACAATAATGACACCATTGCTCTCGAGCAGAATGGAGAAATGGCTCCAGTCAATCACATCTGGAAACTGCACTGTTGTACGTGACTGGGATGGAGTTCACACTTCGTATTTTGCTGAAATCGCCCTGTTTTTATCAGAGGAAGCTGTTGCAGTTATGGTCACAAGTTCTGCTTGCTGCCGAATGTTGAAAAATAGCCTTTGTTTTCTATACTGTTTGCTTGCTGTAAAATATAAAGCTTGCTCTTAATCCGGTCATAACTCCAGCAATGTTTTTAACTCATTTGTCTGTGTGGCATTAAACATCCTGTACAATTACCCACAGTGAATGATCTTTGATTTCCAACAGATAATGTACACGTGACCTGTGAATGCACTACAGAGCAAATGTGTTCATCCAGTTGTGGTACCTCAGAATATTACATTGAGCAGAATTCAACTACAATGTCTGAATTTGGTGTCTTTGACCAATTCATCCGAAAGTCTATGATCACAAAAGTTTGCCTAATCAATTTGGAGAAAGAAATTAAAAAACAGTTAAAAGTATAACCAAACCCAAAAGCAAAACAATAAAGAATAAGTGAAGCCTACTTATACATTTTGATACCCATTAAACATGATAGAGCTTGAAAGTAATGTGGAAGTGTGGAGAATGTTTACAAATTTTGGGGTAAGGAAAAGAGGATAAACAACTAGAAGTAGCAGAAGGCCTGAGTACAGCTGGGGGAGTTTTCCCAAAAACATCAGAATATCTTTCCCCAAAGGTAGGGGAGTCTAAAACTAGAGAGCATAGGTTTAAGGTGAAAGGGGCAATTTTTCCACAAGGGTGGTGAATGTCTGGAACAAACTGCCAGAGATAGTCGTAGAGGCAGGTACAAATTTGTCTTTTAAAAAGCATTTAGACAGTTAAAAGGGTACAATGAGCATAGAGGGAAATGGGCCAAATGTGGGCATTTGGGATTAGTTTATGGGCCTTTAAAAAAGGGCAGCATGGACGAGTTGGGTCGAAGGGCCTGTTTCCATGCTGTAAACCTCTGACTCTGACTCTAATTAGCACTTCCTAAAGTTTTTTCCAGTCGGACCTTATATTAATGCTTGAAGATTGGCACAACTCAAAGGAGAGCAAAGAGGTAGGGGGAGAAAATACTTTTATTCTTTTGATGGGATCTGGTTGTCACTGTCAAGATTATCATTTACTGTCCATCCTTAATTCCCCTCGAACTGAGTGATCTACTAGATCATTTCAAAGGGCTGATAAGAGTCAATCACATTGTTGTGGGTTTGGGGTAAACTGTAGGCCAGACCAGGGAAGGGCAGCAGATCTCCTTCCCTAAAGGACAGGATGGGTTTTCACAACAGGCAATGATAGTTTCATGTTTGCATTCTACCTCGAGCTATCAGCTGAATTTCTTAGAGCATTAATCTGGGTCTCTGGATTACTCTGCACAGCAAAGCTCCGGCAAGGGTCATCCAGACTCGAACATGAGCTCTTTTTTTTCCCCCCATAAATGCTGTCATGCCTGCTGAGATTTTCAAGCATTTTCTGTTTTTGTTCCAGAAATCAACATCCACAGTAACTTGCTTTTAACTCTGGATTACTAGTTTAGTGATTTTACCATTACATCATTATCACACCAAGCAGGAGCAAATAGTTTGGTCCACAATGATCTTGAAGCTCTCAGGCCACAGAGACTAAGAATTGCCTGCTCATGTGTAATGAAGCTTCAACTGAGATCTCAGAACTGTCGTAGCATTCATCACTGCACAAAGTACATCCATCAATACGAGTGTATCAAAGGAAGTGCCTGATTAGGCAACTGGAGCACTCTACTGAACAACGCATCAAGGCTGGGAAACATTGTCCCATTGAGAAATTGTTGCTGCGGAGTGGTGTGTGTGTGTGTGGCGGTGGTGGGGCCACTGCTTACCAATTAATGCTTCAGACCTCATGGCCACAAATGATAAGCCTGCAACTTTAATGAGAGTTGCAATCCACAATTTTGGAACAGGACAAATTGAAAAATTATTTCCTGAACAAAATAGGATTGGAGTGCAAGAGGAAAGTATCAATTTAAAAAAGGATTATTTAACTATTCAGCAATGCTCCAGATGCCCAGGTTATTCTTTTTTTAGGAAAGTAGCAATGTGATACTGGAAGCAAAGGATAGATGAAATTCTAAACTTTAGCAACAAACTTCAAAAATGTTGCAAAGAATGTTGACTTCCTGAAGAGAGTACCTACAGCTTGATGAGACCTGAAGTCCATTCTTCTTCTGGCTGTACCTGGGCTAAACTCCCATTCAAGTCTTTGTGATAGAAGTTGATCAGTGCAGCCTAGGTTCTGGGACTTATGGCACTGACAAATAGTTGGAGCCTGGTCAACGTAAAGCAGAAGTTCCAAAAGTGGACTGCACGATTTCACATTAAAAATTCCACGTGGCTGACCAAGATGTGTCTAATTCGGATCTATCACTGCAAAAGACCATCCCAACTCACGGCATACTTGGCTAATAATTGTTGCTGTTCCAAACAGCAGTAATCATTGGCCAGTTGGATGCATCTTATATATCACCTCGTGGCGGGACTTGCAGGTTGATGCAAGAAAGACAGACAAATGAATCGCATAATGATTTTTGAAGCTGGGATTGAGACAGGACTCAGGAGAGGGACATGAAATTGAAAGCAATCACTGGCTGTGGGGTCAGGTGGGCTTAGCGTTACTTAACTGTCAAGAAACAGCAGCCAGAACCTGCAAACTCAAAAACAAAAGCGTCAGCTCATAACAGTTACAATTTTAATAAAACCTGTTTATTTCAGTTCTTGAAGCTGCTCCTAATCCTCGACAGCCTCGTGGATCAAAAAGCCCACCAAAATCCTTTCGATTGACAGCATTGTCATGTATGCAGTATTGTAAGTAGCTCAACAGATACTGAGATAACAGAGAAAATCCCAGGAAATTTCTATAAGGGGGTTCATGAAATTTGGCATTTTCACAAACAAGGGGTTCACAGAATCTCTAAATCAGTGGTTGCCAAACTCTGAAGTACTGTACAGTACAGGTACTTATATAATGATTGCATTATTTAAATTGGGTGCTGTGTTGTATTTATATTTAGTGAAGTATTTTATTTTGCAAGTTATTTCAGCTAGGAACACACAGTGATGTGCTGGCATAGTACAATAATTCAACTTTTATACCTTTTTTTTCCCTGGAAGAGAAATGTCTGGAGGAACCGAACTCTGGCTTTAACATTTAACTGGACAGCACAGTAGCACAGTGGTTAGCACTGCTGCTTCACAGCTCCAGGGATCTGGGTTCAATTCCCAGCTTGGGTTGCTGTCTGTGGAGTTTGCTCACTCTCCTCATGTCTGCGTGGGTTTCTTCCAAGTGCTCTGGTTTCCTCCCACAGTCCAAAGAAGGTTAGGTTGATTGGCCATGCTAAATTGACTGTAGATGTGCAGGTTAGAGGATTAATGGGTAAAATATGTACAGATATGGGGGTAGACCTAGGTGGAATTGTGGTCACTGCGGACTTGATAGGCCAAATGGCCTCTTTCTGACCTGTAGGGTTTCTACGAATTGCTATGAATTTAGACCTCTGATTCACTTTAAGTCATGAGTTTTAGGAACAAGCCACAACTCAACTTCAAGTGAGGATTTACTATAGCTTGTACAGAAGACACACAAGTGACTTTTAGATTTCCCCCAAACAGTATGGAGTGCTTACATTTTATTTAACCAGCCTACACAAATCTTAAAAAAAAGTTGTAAGGCAATTTCAACATGAATCTGCATCACATCATTAGGGGATTAGAGGATGTCCTAAAGTAAACACAAGCAAACGGTGAAATTATCACCATGATGCAAAGTTGCAAATGCACGTGTTGCTTAGATAAAAGGAAAAATAGTAATTCAATATTTGTTCAGAAAAGCTTACTCTAAAATGTGTTTCAAAATTAATTTCTGAATTTAGAAAGAAGTTACGCTATATCTAATTCACCACATGATTGAAGTCTGAAGATAAAGATCAAGGATAAATGCAAGTTACTGTGGATGCTGGAATCTGAAACCAAAACAAAAAATGCTGGAAAATCTCAGCAAGTCTGGCAGCATCTGTAAGGAAAGGAAACAGTTGACATTTCGAGTCCTGCTAACCTTTTTGTCAAAGTTTTAACAGAAGAGTTATCTGAACTTGAAACATCAGCTCTTTCTTCTCCTTATAGATGCTGCCAGACCTGTTGAGATTTTCTAGCATTTTCTCTTTTGGTGAGAGATCAAGGACATTTACAAAAATATTAGACATCAAAAACAGTGTCCAGCTACAGGCAAGAGAAGCATGAATGTCAAGACAAAACTGACTCTGCTGTTTGCTGAGGGCACATAATGAGCTAGAGAGAATGTGAATGGGCTATTGAATACATTTTTTATGCCTGAATATATGTACCAGCAAGAATGGTTCATTATGGTCCAGAATGGTGGTGGGTTCTATATATGATATAGAGGTAGATTTTCAGGAAATTATACAGACTACGACTGTTCCCCATAGTATAAGCGGTGTTCTCAAATTCATAGCGACTCCCTAGAAAGGAGAAAAGACAGGTTTGGTTCCTCTCTTGGACCTTTGGTGATCTACCTAGAATCAAATTTACAACAGAGATTATTTGCTCAGTACATTTAAGTAGTAGAATTTTTTTCAGTCTTGTGAAGATACATATGTAAGTAAATATAACTATTGCATTACTGTAAATCTTTTGATTTTGTGGCTTAATAAACTTGGTTAACATTTTAAGCTTAAAAGATATTCTGTTGTGAGCATCTCTCAAGTTTCAAGTGGGGTTAAAAGATATAACATAGTCCAGTAGCTAAAAGTAATTACCAGATAGTTTTCATTTTTTGCTTACCCACGCACATTACAGAAAATCTCAAAACTCAAATAAACACTCTCAAAACAGGGCACTGGGATTCATCAATGAGGAGAATCTAAAAAAAAAGGCTGAAAATAATCTCAAGTATGAAATTCAGAAAGACTTAATAATGTAGCAAGTAGGATGGAGCCAAAAGTTAAGCAGTTTGTGTAGATAGCCTGTTGAGTCCGTGCTAGTCCTCTGAAAAAATCAATTCACCTAGTGCCATTCCCCTGCATTTTTTCTATAGCTCTGCAATTTTTTCTTCCTAGGATAAGGATCCAATTCGCTTTTGGAAGCCTCAATTGACCCTGCCTCCATCACACTCTCAAACAGTCATTCTAATTCCTAACCATTTGCTGTGTAAAAAACTTTTCTTCATGTTGCCATTGGTTTTTGTGCTAATTTCTGAAATGTGCGTTCTTGGGCTTTTGATCTTGCACCAATGGAAGCAGTTTCCCCATATCTCCCCTCCAGACACCTCGTGATTGTAAATGTTTCTATTGAATCTCCTCTCAATTGTCTTTTCTCCAAGGCAACCAGTCCTAACTTTTGCAATCCATCTACATAACTTGTCACTCCTGCAACCATCCTCATGAATCTTTTCTGTATCCTTCCTGAAGTGTGCAGTGCCCAGAACAGGATGCTATATTCTATTTAACAACAATGTTTCATAAAAGCTCACCATAACTCCCTTCCTTTTGCCGGCTAATATCATTTTGCTTCTAATATCTTAACATTCAAGGATATAAGACAAATGTAGAATAATGGGATTAGTGCACTTTTAGTGGTAGGTATTGTCAGTGCAGATTCATGGACCAAAGACCCTTTTCTGCACTGTACTTTGCTATGACTATAACTCTATCTTCATCTTGGCTTATAATGTTACTAACATTCTATGAACTGTATTTAGGTTATCACTCCTGTATATATGGCACAAAAGTAAATAAGTACAATATTACAGTACGCACTATATAATTGCTAAGTGTTTAAATATATATTGAAAAGAAAAGTCACAATTGCTAAATCTGATATTAGTGCACAGAAAGTTTACTCTTACACGATACCCAACTTGACAAAAATGATTTGTTAACTAAGGCTAACAATGTTGACAAAATCCAGCTCTGGTCATTAATCTGATTCTGTTTTAAGGCAGATGGCATAATACAGTGATACTCTTGAAATCGTCCCTCTTCAGCTCTGGACTTGTAGGGTAGATTTGAAATCTCAAATCTTAAAAATACTGTTGTAGACATCGCTGTCTGAACAATTTTCCTGATTGCTTATCTGAATTTATCCAAGGTACTAAAGCACAAATGAAATAGTGCTGTGTTCGCCTGCACAGAATTAAAATCACTTAAGTGTTATAAACTATGGTAAACGTTTCTTTCAAAGAAGATTAACTGTATGAAAAGGTGGATTTTCACTTTGAGAAAATGCACTCCTGATGCTTAACATGCAGGCACAAATTTATTTTAACCAGGGATACAGTATTAAATTAGCACTTAAAAAGGGCAAATACTTCGTACCACCTCATTCCCTGAAGAGTAATGTTTCAAAAAACTGCACAATGCTTCTTCGTACCAAGAGTGATGTATAACAGAGCTTACAATCAATGGTGAAATGCAGGACCTGCAGCTCCCCATCCAGAGTTTTTTTAAAATATTGAAGACCATATATATTGGTTTGGATAACTATAAATGCAATGGCTGTGGCACTTTTTTTTTTAAAGTTACTATATGGAAAATGTGAACTTCTAAAAGGCTGACAGACAGCCCAGTGTGGTAGCTAATGCTTGGTTAATTGTAAACTTGGGTTAAAGGCAATTACACTTAAGCACTGAATGACATTATTTTTCAAAAGAACCATCAAAATTCGTAAGTAAACAAAACGTTAATCACAAATTGCCAATAATTGACTGTTCTAGATTGTCTGAAACATCATTCAAAATTCAGCAAAGTAGTTTGGAAAACTCCCTCTGAACAAAAAGTTAATAACTAATAATTAGCAAACTTATAAAAATAGGCAACTCAAAGAGTAAAAAGACTCAAAGTAACATTTTCAACATTAAAACAAGCGATAAAAGGGTTGCATGATGAAATCCCATCCATCTCCCATTTGAATTTCAAGTTTCCCAACAGTCCCAAAGTTGGATATTTCAATTTGCTTCTCAGGCCTTCCATTTCTGAACAACTAAAGAACACATACATTATGACAATTGTCATTCTCTTCCAATAACTGGGAACCACTACTGTGCACTGTACACAGCATCTCAATTTATTTTTCAAAAGCTGTATTACTTTGTACACCGAGCAGGATAAATGTTTATATTAGAGCTGGAAGGCGTGACAGATTAGGTGCTTTTGATGCTGAGCTTTGACATTGTAGTCAAAGAAAGTCAACCAGGTGTGAAGAATCATGAGTGATAATCTGTTTGAGGTCTTCATTGGGGTCTCATATGGGGAAAATATCAGCATTATGCTACACTAATGGAATCAAGGGAGAGGGAGAAAACAAATGTTTTTCTCAGAAAGCATGTAAAGGAATTGAAAGATTTGGGGATGGTGGGCACAGGAAAGAATAGTGTAACTATTTGGAAACTGAACATATACTAAGATAACATTAACCATTGTGGAAAATAAATCAAAGAATTATTGATGTAAATAAGAGACTGGAAAAGAGGATATTTGGTATGTTTTGTTAAATAGGTAAACAGTACAATAAATCTCATATCTGCAAAGCCTTTAAGTCTCAGCATCGTTGAATATATTTATCCAGTCAACAAATTTGCTCCAACAGAGATAAGAAAGCTAGCTTTGTATTTATAGATTACAGAGGGATAGAAAGGAAAGTTAAGAACATGCTTACAATTTAGGAACAGAGATAAGCCATTCGGCCCCTCAAGCCTGCTCCATTTTCAATTATTTAATAACTGATCTGATTGTCATCTGAACTCCACATCCGAAGATTCCTTGATTTGTCAGGAATCTATCTACTCTCTGCCTTAAAAGTACTGAACAACCCTGTCTAAAGCAATTACACACAATCCTCAGAGAAAACATTGCTCATCTCCATCAAAACTGAGAGAATGCATGCATGCTTTCCTAGCTTTACCAACAAGGTTCATTGAGCGGTCAGTTAAATTTTAAATCTCAGATGCGGAAGTTCTCCTTTAGTTGCACTTCCTGATCACTCAACCAACGAGAAGTTAACCTAACATTACTGGTGCAAAGACTAAAGAAACTGGTGGACAACTTGCATCATCTCAAACTAATTTGGTAGGCAAGAGAAACAATTCTGTTCACTATCTTGATATATCAGCAAATGGACTTTAGCATCTGATTTGTGTCTCAATTTAACTTCACATACTATAAATGAATCTAAGCAATTTACACCCTCATGACAATAAAATATCATAAAGAAATTTCTTCAAGTGCCATTCTTAAGTTAAGGCTATTTAGCCATGAAGCATTAATACAAAAATAGGCTGTTTTAAAACAGAGAACTCAAAATTAATTTTTGCTGCCCTACATCACTTTACCATAGGACATTTCTCCTGTTAATAATTGTCATCGATAATTCCTTACAATAGTTACTCCAAGAAAGGCTGCTGAATAGCTTGAACATGAAAGCAATCTGAGTATCTGTAGCAAGCATGGTGCTAGCCAAATACACGAAGATATATTTTGGGAGTCCAATCAGACAAGTGACACAAAAGTGAACGTTGTGAAATTACAAAGGTACTGCAGAGAAAAACTGCCACCTGCTGGAATGGAACTGGTTGTTATACATCTCATTTCATGTTAGCATAATAGTAGCCAAATAAAGGAGTGTGCAACTTGAGAGAAAGCATTTGTTTAAATCAGGACTGACGAGAGTAGCTGCTAGGTTTCCTGTCAGTAACAAACTCCCAAGCTGAACAGAGAATTTAACAATTTCAGATCATAACCACTGCTCATATTTTCTTCAGCAAACAGAGGCTGGGAACAGTTCTGTTGCAATCTCATAGTTCTTTTTGACCCGGCTTTTGTTTCTTGACTTTTGCCATTGTCACCCTCTCGTGCACCATTATTTCTTCTTTTATTCAGTCCTTGTTAACCTTGATCAGAGTTTTCATTTTGCACTTTTCTTCCTCAGTCCTTGTTTAAAATCTATCATACCAATAAACATTTTCCACTTCTGACAGAAGGTTGCTGATTGAAACAAACTACTTCTCTTGGAATCTTCTTCTGTGTATTTGCATCAATTTTTGTTTATAGTAAACATGTTGTTACCTCCTAAATCAATTCCCATCTTTCACAGAAAGGCAGGACTTTTCAGATAGCTGGATTCCATACATACTTTTGCCAATCACAACAGCCATTTGATGCTCTGAGAAGGATTAGTGTGCTGGAGATGGGATTTCACCCCCTCGATGGGGCAGAATTTGTGTCTCAGAGATGCTGACCAAGCTGACTGGCTGGCAGCTCTGAAATCCCAGCAGCTGGTATGAATGGTGAGGACCCCTTTCCCCCAATGTCCAGGACTAAATAAGTACACATGATGGGAACAGAAAGCAAGACTTGAGAAGGTGGGAGGACAATGTAAGGGTCTTGATGAAGAGGCAGGAATGGGAAGGAGCACCCATGAGTGACAGGTTGGAGGAGGCTATGTGGAATGGGATTCGTTGAGGGAGAAACCCTGCATCCAACAGGGAGACCAGCTGGAAACCCCAGACCAGCCCCTGAACTCTTCCAGCCAACCACAAAGTTGAGGCCAATCGGAAAAGTGATACAGGGCCTCACTTGGGACGGAGGGCAAACACTCTAGGCCTTGCCCACCTGCCAAAAATTGCAAAAATTAGGGCAAATTTACAGGGAAACTTACCTGCATCCAGTTTGCAGAGCCAGTGATATAGGAATGGTAAAAATCCTGCCCCACATTCAAATCCCTCCAATTAGCTTTCTCGCTCTGTCACAGTATCAAATGAGCTCTTATTAAATTCACAAATGACATTCCACATGACTGACTCCACATCTTTCTTAACCCTTCACTCACATGGTTGACCAAAATTCTCCTCCAAAGCAGCTCCACTATCATCAGCTGGGTGAAATCGACACTTGCTTGACTCAATTTCAACTATCTAATCACAGTCAGGCTATCACTTGCAATGGCATCCCTTCTTGCTTCCACGCAGTTAGAGATGGTGTCCACCAAGGACCAATTCTTGACTGCCTTCAATTTCTCATTTCTGTGCTGCTCCTCAATATCAGACAGCACAAGGTTATGCTTCACATATGATGGCACGAAGACAACCTCATAACCAGTTCTCTTAACCCCTCCACTGTTGCCAAATTGTCAGACTGCTTACACTATATCCAGAATTAATGAACAGAAATTTCCTCCAATTAAACATTGGGAATTCTAAAATTATGGTTTCATCCATGTTTTAAACTTCACTCCCTATCAAAAGGTCCATCCATCTCTCTGGGAACAGTCTTAGATTAAGCCAGACTCTTTGCAATTTTGCTGTCATACTTGATACTGAGACGAGTTTGTAAAGGAAAAAGGTCACCTGACCTCAACTCCATGTTGTTTTGAAAGCAGAAAGTCCAGTCTCCATTTTGTTTTTAAAAGTACAGTGCCCATTTTCTATAAAACCATGAGTCTATTTGAGTGAGCATGACATTTTTCTGTTACTTTATAACTTTCCTCTCAAGCACTTTGGTTGTTGCATATATGCTATATAATTGTTGTTGTAAATTTGATTGGCTCTCTTATGGATGAGTTGCTTTAATCTCAACTTGTTAAAAGTTCATTTTGAATCAAATTTAATTGCAGCTCAAAACATATAATGTATTGTTTCTCGACTGAAAATGAGAAACAAACTATTATACGACTTTCAAGTACTCAGAAACCAGGCAGTATAAAAGCAGTTAATAACGTCACTTATTGTGCTGTTAGGCTAATCAAAACACAATTTTCCTAAATGTATCTGCTGCATTTTTAACAACTGACCAATTTAGACAGTGCACTGTCAGAGCTTGAAAAATTTAGTCCACAAATATGGAATGGCATTTATAAACAAATTTGAGTTTTGTTACATTACTACTATATTATTTCAAGTACCATGATTCTTTGTGCATAGTGAATCAACTGGAAATAACTCCTAATGAGGTAAAATGCAGCACTACAAGACATAACAGTTCTGGTCGATCAAAATGATCGCTTAAACCTGCCAACAAGTTGCAGCTTTAGTAACTGAATAAGCAAAGTTCCCAAACTACTTTGTAGGAAATAATTATCTAACAGCAACACAAATGATTAATATTTTAAAACTGTTTCCTTTTTAATTCAATCGTGTTTGCACGTGCATCTCATACTGTTCCAATGCCAACTAGCAGAAAAATCTCAATGACTTTATAGCACAGAAATTTGAAATAATGTAATTATGGTCTCTAAACTACCTAATATAACACAAACAAATACAGACTGCTGAAAAAACTTGGCTGGTCTAACAGCATCTATAGGGAGAGGAAACAGAATTAATGTTTTGAGTCTATATGACTTCTTCAGAACTGGAGAGTGGCAGTGGGAATTGTTGGGTTTGTAATGAATATTGGTAGTTAGTCTATCCTCCATTTTGGTCTACTGTATTCGCTACTTCCAATGCAGTCTCCTCCACACTGGCAGACTAAACGCAGACTGAGTGGCTACTTTGTAGAACATCTTCACTGAACTTGCTGCTTGCCATTTTAATTCACCATCTTGCTTTCATGTCCAAATGCCTGTCCTTGACCTGCTACAGAGCTCCAGTAAAGCCCAACACAAATTAGAGCAGCACCTCATCTTTTGATTAGACACTTTACAGCTCTTAGGACTCAATGTTGAGTTCAACAACTTTAGATTTTATCCACCACGTCAACTTTTTTCATATCCCAAATATTTTTTTGTTTCTCAACAAAAAAACCACTTGCCCCTCCTCATTGGATCATCTTTCACTTGCTGTTAAGTTTTACTACATTTTTTTTGCTGCAACTTCTCCCAGCTCTATTAGTTACTATTCCAGTTGTTCCACCCCATTTTTCTCTCTGTAGTTCCTGAAGAGTCATGCGGACTCAAAAGATTATCTCTTTTTTCTCTCCCTCCCTACAGATGTTGTAAGGCTAGTTCTAGATTCCAGCATCTATTGCATCTTGCTTTTACCAAAAATACAGTTTGTCTGCGAAAGAAAAGTCTAGTAATTATATAATAATCACAGGCTATTGTTCAGTAGAGTGCCTAAATGTAAATACAAATAAAGCTACAAAAAACATGTTTTTTTGTGGGTATGGGGAGGCGGTGGCAATCCAGATGCAGATTGGTGAGATTTCCAATTAGAATAACAAAAGGTGGGATAACTAAAAAGTTGGTTATGTTATGTGCAGGGTCTTGCATCGCATGTGTACAACTGATCCAGCTTCCCACGTAATCTATTGAAATTTGGATATATACTTAAAAATAACATCTCTTTTCGAAGCCAGTTACATCCAACTTTACAGATCAGCATTTGTCCACAAAATGCAAGTGCCTAACATGCTCATCAATAGATTATTCTCTATTTATCTTAAAGAATATCATTTGTATAGCCTTGAGTATTAGCGACACCAAATACTTGCCAACAATCCTTATATTTTCTTACACTGTTCGGTGTCTTTATGCAAGACAGCAGATAATTTAATATCAATGGTACTATACAAATGCAAGTTGTCATTGTGCTAAAATTTCTGTTGAGTGTGCACACTTAACACTAGTGTCTCACATACTCTATAAACTCTCCACCCACCTCCAAATCATGCTTCTGTCACAATTAAATTTAGCAATTAATTTTATTATCTTTGACTCTTTGATGGTTTCCAAGGTAAGCAGCATTGTTGATTACTTTCTGCTTAAAATTTCCCTTTGCATCTCAGAGACAGCTGGCACTGTATTCATCACATCTATCATGAAACAAATGTGATGACTTTAATCAGGCCACTGAGATTGGCTTTTGAAATATGAACTCCAAGTCAATTGATGGGCCAGAGTCTTTTCCTTGTATTTAAAATCAGGAGTGTCAGTTCCTCTGGCACTCTTGAAGGTAAGCTGCTGCTGATAGCATTCACTATACTGCTGTTGGAATTGTAAATAAAGGGACTTATTACACTACTAAATTCAAACTTTTAACCTGATGCTTATTGTTCCCCCGTGGCTATTACCCCCCATCATCTGGAACCTTGATGCAACACCCTCTGTTCGACATGATGCATCAACTCAAAGTCCAAATACCCTCCTGCAGGTCCAAAAATCTTGCTTCTGGTCAGTGGTGAGAACCAACTAGATTTTTTCAAAATTTTGATAAAAATAATATGCAGTTATATTTATTATATAATAAACCATGCTCTAAGGATCACACCAAGAAATTGCTTTTAAAAAATCTCCCCTCCCATTGTTGCTAGATTGCCCCCCCTACCTCGTCTTACCACCACCACCTTTCTGCATCTCACAGCATTACATAACATGTACTACCTCCAAAAGAACCCTTCCATTTCCATCAGCAGAACCCTGCAACCTGTTCTTAACATTATCACAAGCCCATCTCTACTTGCAACATCTCTAGGCTTCAAAAATAGAAACAGAATTAACTACTCAGCTACAGTTGCATTAACTTTAAACATTAATAAAGGCCACTGACTTGAGAGTGCAATGAAATAGAATTTATGAGACTAGACAAGCAACTCAAGGTCATTAATTCAATTGGTGTCAAAGCAAATTAAATTCTGGTAAGCACCAGGAAAAAAAAGGCCATGAAAGCCATGATGGTCATAAAAACACAGCTGGTTTAATTCTCTTCTTGAAGACAACTCTTTCAGTCTCACTCTGGGCTGCCCATGACGTTAATCCAGAATTGAGAAATTGATTTTTCATTCTCTTGCAAAATTGCCTATCAAACCAAAAGGCTGTAAAAACAACCAATCCATTGCCACTTCTCAGAGCAACTGGAGGGGTACAATCAATACAACCTTGACGCGTCAAGACGACAAAACAAAAATCTCCCAAATATGCATATATTAATAGAACTTAAATAAAACATCACACACTCCTGCAGTACTTTTAAAATTAATTGATTAGTTCAATTGAGCTACATTAGCAGATCTGATGACATGTTTAACCGTGTGCAAAATGAAACAGCACAATATGAATTCGCAACATTATAGAAAATGTTTAACTCATTCATGGGATGTGGACATCACTGACAAGGCCAGCATTTATTGTCCATACCTGACCATCCTTGAGAAATTGTCTCAAACAGTTGCTTCCACATGGTGTGAGTAGAGCTATAGTGTTATTAAAAAGGGAATTTCAGAATTGCTTCCCAATGGCAACCAAGAGATGATGATACACACACAAACAGGAATGGTCGTGATTCAGAAGGGAACTCACAAGCAGTGATATTCCTATACACTTGTTGTCCTTGGTTTTCTAGTTTGTAGAGGTTGCAGACTTGAGAAGTGCTGAAAGAACCTTAGCAAGTTGCTGTTGCGTATTCTGTAGATTACATACACTGATGGCATTGGTGGTGAAGAGACTGAATGTTTAAAGTGATTGTTGGGGTGTCGATCAAAGTATTTCATTCATGTCTTCAGAGAACACTAAGAATGTAACTACCAACTTTTCCAAGACAGATTGTACATCTACCTTGGGGCTCAAAAAGATTAAATCTGACTGTTTCCCCTTCACTGTGGCTACCATTCGTGTAAACAATGCAATCTATGCCACAATTTCTTCAATTGCTTCCCTCCCTGAACATGAATGAACCTCTTCCACGTTTCCAAAGGTCTACTTTGGCCACTTTGAGGATGTTGATGTCATCAAGACTTTCTAGAGAGGCTGATCATTTCTCCCATTCCCACTTGCCAGACCATTAGAAATTGCATAATACAGGTGCAATGTCCAAAAATGCAGCTGACATTTGAAAATGGGAATGGGTGCTGCCCTCCTCAGGTGATGCTTGGCTATTATGTTCTCTGATGATCTCTCCACAACAAATTTTTTCTTGAATTTCTCCTAACTTCCATCATCTCTCTCTTACCTTGCCAAAAACATTCAGAGACATTAAGCAATTGGAATGGTCTTCCTAACGGGCACATCGCTACACAGCATGATAGTGCTGAGACTATGACAGTAAGAAATCTTGGCAGAAATCAGTTGTCCTTCTGTTGTTCTGCTGACTAATGGTGTTACATTTGAGCTTGTTTTTCATTCCGACATATAAATAAGCTCTTCAGAAAATTTATCCACAATTTTCTGTTGTACAGATTGGGGCTGAAACTCGTATTAATTTTGGTGCCAGTCTGATCCATGAAGTTCAGAGCAATTATACCAAAAGCATTTGAACTATAAAGTTTTGATGCTTAAAAAGATGATATGATGTAGGATATTGATTCAAGAAATTGAATAAAATCTCAAACGGACAAGCAAGAGTGAAATCTCAGTCCTTGTTTCAAAATTACCACTAGCTTGCCAAACATAATAGCATCCATGCTGTCAGAACATATTATGAACTGGTGAGTTCACTAATGGCAAGAGTGAAACATAGATTTTCAAAATGCACTAGGATATGCATTCAATTATAAAAATTCCAGTTAGCTTTCATACAAACAAGTTAAGCTTCCAATAGTGTAGGTAGGTAAATTAAAATGGCTACTTAATTTTGTAATTGAAGGCTGTTAATTTACATATGTATTTACAAACCATCTTAAAATCAAACTGATTATTTTACTGACAAATTATTGCAATGAATTTTTAGTCAAAGTGAGGAAGTGTACCTCTGCATCTTCAAATTACACTTATGTCAAAACCAATAAACAAATCAGAATTTTGAAAATTTATTATAAAATAGAATTGGACAAGTCTATTGAACCATAAAGCAATTGTTCATTGTAATATTTATCTGAAAAAAAAACAAACTGTAAACTAGTTATACATACATGTCAAAGGGCTCAAATTAGCACAGAAAGATGTGTAATAACTGCAATAATTAGCTTAAAGTTTTAAATTTTCAAGCCATTTAATAGAGGATTTCTAATAAACATGCAAAGTGATTAAATATGTGAATCTACAAGTCATTAAGGAGGCCATTCAAGATCCCCTGAAGAAAATTACGGATTTATGTTTCATATGCAAATCCCAAATTAATCTCAGCTCTGATCAAGGGCTGTACCTACTTTTGACAAATATTGATGCCTCTGCTTTTACTTCAGGGATTTTCTGTTTTTAATTAAGTTCACAATGTTTGCATTGTGCATGGATCACCTTACAACATACCAGCAGAGTTGCACATTAAATGAGAACCTACGGGCAGTATTTAAGGGGGCCTGTAAAAGCAGGGAACATGTAATTCATAAGGCAGAAGCTGAAATCTTACTTTCTTACTTGACATCAAGTTGAGTTTCAGAGATAATGTGGCTGGTACATCAGTGGGAGAGTGACTGACACACTTCCAGGCGGCAGGGACCTATTCATTGTTCGTTTACGTAACACAAATTAATTGCAACAAATTCAGTCTTATCTTCAAGATTTAACTCAGTGTGCATGAGAAACACCTACCCAGTTTCCTAATCGTTTAGAGCATCACAATGGTACAATGGTTAGCACTGCTGCCTTACAGTGGTTTAATTCCGGACTTGGATGACGCTGTGTATGGAGCATTCTCCCAGTATCTGGTTTCATCTGGGTTCCCCAGTTTCCTCCCAGTTTTCTTCCAAAGATGTGCAGGTTAGGTGGATTCACCATGCTAAAATGCCCAAGTGTCCCAAGAGGTGTAAAGTAGGAGTTTTAGCATGGTAAATATGTGAGATTGAAGAAGGGGATTCCTAACCAGCTAATAAGATTCATAGGCAGAAGGCAGTTTTTAAGAGAACAAGTAAAGAGTTAACTGTTAAATGAGTAAAGTATTAGGCAAGTTAGCAGTTCACACATATGTGAATGCAGTATGCGAATCAGAATAGGGAGTTATCATTTTAAAACATATATGCTGATACTTTACATGCATTGTTCACCTTAGCCCAAAGTTACCGAAAAACATGGTGGTAAATGTCATGGGTTTTAAACCAGAGGGCTAGGAACCAGCTGGTTAGCAGGAATCATTTTGGGAATTCCTACGAGGGAATGCACTTGGCAACAATAACGAATAGATACACTCACTGCTCAGACATAAGGATAGATATAAAGAAGAAGAAGAACAAAGAACAAAACAGCACGGGAAACAGGCCCTTCGGCCCAACGAGCCCGCGCTGCCACCCCGATGTTCCCACCTCTACCCGCGATCCCTGTCCATGTGCATAGATCTATGGATTAAAAACCAAATTTGAGACAATTTAGGGAGAATTTGTTTTGCCAATTAGCCTAAGAGCACATCTTTGGGATGTGGGAGGAAACTGGAGCGCCCGGAGAAAACCCACGCAAGCACTGGGAGAATGCGCAAACTCCCACAGACACAGGCCCAAATCCATGTATCTGCACAGCACAGCGATAGTCACTGAGCTGTCAAGTTCCCATCAAATGGTCCAGGTCAAGCGTATACTAACGACTTGAAGCACTAGGATGCTCTTGAAAAAAATCCAAGAGCAGCCCTCTCACGACCCATCGCATTTATGCCCCTCGTTAGCCAACAAGGTGGTTCAAAGCACCTGTAGGATAAAAACAAGTACATCAATATCATCATCTACTGACACACTTCCCAGAGATTCCCAAGGCTCATGATCCCTGGGTTCAGGAATACATGACTATTCAACTTGATGGTGAGCCAGTGGGAACACTCACTTTGACCTTATAGTAGCAACTGTTGTTACTAGGCAAGAGGATGTGGCGAGAGCAAGAAGGATGGCCACGTCTGGACTTGAAGGACAAAAAAAAACCATGCTATTGAGTATCATATGGTTGGCTGAGATACATGACAGCCATTTGCGTTGATGTATAGCTGTTAAATGCAATTGATTTTAACCTAATGAAAGGCAGAATTATTGAGTAGGAAAAACTATAATTGATCTGTATTTGACTACATACTTCAGATTCCCAAGCTGTATTTCCAAAGCTGCATCATCCTTTGGAAATTTCCAGTTGGCTGTATGTTTGGTTTGTTTGTTCTATGTAAAAATATATTGATTACATCTTTGCAGAGATATTTGCCCTGTGAGTTTTGAATTGTCTGAGACACAATTGGCCACTTTCAAATTTCCCCTGCACATGCAGATGCAAACAGAGGTGACAAAAGTCATATTCAGAAGGGTCAATGAATTAATCAGATTTTCAACAGAAACTGAAAGCCAGGCTATGAAAGCAGTCATTGCACGGTACTCCACTCTTTAAAATTCAAGTTGTCTCTGGCCACTGGAAAATTATTATATGCAGGTGTGTGCTTGTTTTCCAAAAAACTTCTATGATGCTTACATCTTCAGAAATTCCCAACTACCATTTCCTAGCACTACCTAAGGCAGGGTTAGATCCTCAGTGACAGGAGTTATCCCCTCAAAACGTGGCTCATGATGACACCAGTGCATTATTCCCAGTAAAGCAGTGTTATAATACTGCACATTGCTCAACAAGTGCAATCTAAAGCAGCCCACAGGATTACTCAAAATGCACTTCTGATACTGGTCTGGCAAATCTTTACAATACATACAACGGAGTGGCCAAAATTGTTGTTAGCTGCTATGTTTTGCGCAATATGCCACTGCAAAGGAGAGAAAAATTTCTAGTTGAGGAGAAAGGAGATGCTAAGTGCCTCAGACGAGGATGACGGGCAGGGTTACGATGACAAAGATCTTGCAGCAGCTCTCAAAAATGCCAGGGCCATGTAGAGTTGTATCAGAGACAACCTCGCTTTAATCGTTTTGACCACAAGTGAAGCTCTTCCCTAACAACTTCTGCTGCTCTGATAGGATGCCACCTCTACCAGTCTTTATCTGAAGCTCCATCATTCCTCATGTCCCTGTAATCCCTACATTACCAAGAGGAGCGTACCGTTCTCATATAGGACGGAAAGAGATGACTGCCAATGAGCATACTGGATTTGCACAGACACTCAATGAAGCTATCATGAGCCAAACTGTTTCTTGCCTATATCGTCAAAGCTATGATTACAAAAGCAGCACATCTCTCTCACACTCAGTGACTCAGCCATCTGCTTGGCAAATCATTTATGGGGAAGCCATTAGATACTGCACGAGCAAGCATGTCATCTTGCCTCAAAAATACAATTCACATCACGCACAGTCATCTAAAAAAGACCGACATCCAATACATCATAGCTCTGTTGTCTGCATAAGGAAGATAGCCCTTAATCCCCTTCACTCAACAACTGCCAGAGTATGACAATGCAATATACTCTCTGAAGGACATCCCAATAAATGCACATGATGCACGCAATTGAGTAAACAAAATACATTGTGATATCTATATACATGTGCATACCATAACATTGTCTTTGCACCCATGCCAACATCCTGCTCTTAATACTTAAATATTACTTTACAACCACAACACCTTGTGATAGTAACATCAGCAGTTGATGAGGTAGCTGAGAATGATCTCCATTATGTGACTGCATGTTAGATACATGCCCACTGCACACACAAATTTTTTGTTTGTGATTTGTGCATTATCACTCCCGACATGCAAGTAGAAATGGCCTCTACTTCCTGTACTGCCATTAGGAGCAATAAATTGTTATCAAATTGCAACTTATGCTCAGTCCAATATCCTCAAGATGCAGATCCCTATCCTTACCACCATGCATGAAGGGTCAATATAATTTGTCGAACGTAGGCACTAACCACTTAGTCAATTTTTGAATTTTTTAAAATCGTGGAAGAGAACCGGGATACTTGAATCAGGAATATCAACCCACCAAGCAACAAATTTTCAGAGGTGGATTCCAAGGCCCAAAGTTTCTCAAGAGACTAGAATTTCATCATAAATTCTTGTTCAAGTTCAGACACTGAAGGTCGCACGATTGAACTAGTTTAAGAAGGATCCCAAAGGACAGACTGAGAGTCTGCCCTGGCAATGAGCATCTTTTCAACTAAAAAAAGAATCCAAAATTCAGAAGGTGACCAGCTGTCAGGTTTAGTGTGTGCCACAGAGTGATATTTTTCAGAAAAGGTCACCATTTCTGGAGGAATGGGATGCAGCCAGATGAAGAACTCTCTTCTCTCTGCAGGATCCTGGCTGTTTTACACCATGTCTTCTTCAGCAACTTAAACACCAGGAACCTGAGACAGCCAGAGTGTGAAAAGGGGCAGATGGAAGGTGTCTTGCGGCAGATGAATGAAAAGGCCAATTGTCAAATTAATTTTAAAATAGATTATAACTGGGATTCAAAACAGAAGAGTTCAAAATAGTGTCAGGAGTTCTAGGAACCACTCTGGAGAGCTGGGGTGGGTAAAGAGGATGGGGACTTTAAATGATTTTTCTGAGATTTGAACGGCTGCTGAACTCACAAATTAATTTCCATCCTGAACATTGGTTTAATCGGCAGCTCTGGAATCTCAGAATTATCACAGTGCAGAAGAACACCATTTGACGTTCATGTTTGCATAGGCTCTCCAAAAGTGCCATTCTTCTGCCTTCTCCCCCCATAATCCTGCACATAATTACTTAAACAGAAACAATCAGATGCGTTTTTGAAAACTTCATTTGAACCTACCTCCACCACATTTCCAGGTACTGTACTGCTGATCCACATTGCTTGTTGTGTGAAAAAGATTTTTCACATCATATTTGCTTCTTTTCCAAATCACTTTAAATCTTTGCCCTCTCATTCTTGATCCTTTAAAGAGTGTAATGACCTACATCAATGGCAAATGCTTAAGCAGATATAGGTAGATGTCAGGGATAACAAGATGGATGTAAGTGGTAGCAACTGTACCAGCAGAAGAGTCTATTGTTATAGAAATAAATAAATACTACAACTTTGATCATTCAGCTTGATCAGTTCAGTGTACGTGTACCAACAATTCTGATTACATTTACCTGACTTCATTCTAGGTCCCTTTCCTCCATCTGACCATCAAATCGAATTTTTAATATTGATTGTTTCCACTTCAACAAACTAGTGTGCTTAGGGTTTACTCTTCTGCTTTGTTCTAAACCATTTTTAATTTTGTATCTATGTTCCTTTTCTCTTGGAAACAGTCAGGTTCCACCTACCCTGTTTGACCTTCTCACAACTTATAATGCAGTTCATGACACTCCACGTTAAGGTTTGAAAATTTTACATATCCTTCTTACTATTTGTCTTTAGAAACTATGCCATTAGCTTTTTTAAAGCCTTTCAAACAAAGATACTTTCTTTAACACTCATGAGCATTTATGCTAAATCCTTCTATTCTTCTGCAGTACCAAGTCTATTTCCATTCAAAGTATAATTTTCACCAAATGCATTACTTCACACTAACTGGTATTTACCATATTAAGCCCATTCCCTGACTTAACAGCATCTCTGCATCTTCCTTTGGTATTTTAAGGAATTAAAACATTTTGGTAAAAGTGGATGCTGGAAATCTGAAATAAAAACAGAAAAATGCTGGACTAACTCAGCAGGTCCAGCAGCATCCATGGACAGAGAAACACAATTCACATTTCAAATCCATTTTATCCTTCTCCTTCCTTTGGGGAAACAGACATAACCAGACCTGCAAAGGACACTCCTCTCGGAACAGACTTCAGAAAGTGATGTGGGACCAAAGCAGCTGATTGGCAAGTCCTGGCAAGTATTTGCAATCAATTGAAGTAATTCATTGTTTAATACTGAGGGAGGGACTAAGAGTATAGAATAATACTGTACAATCAATACAGTATTATAAGAAACAAGGCTCCTGGTTAATGTAAATAAGGTCCCAACTTACAATTTTTTTTTAAGGATTAACTCGTTTGATTGAGAGGGCATGAGTTTAGAAATAAAAATGGGACAGTCACTATTGGAATATATTGCAGATCCCCAAATAGTGAAAGGGACATAGAAGGAAATAGGAATATATAGGAAATAGGAATATATAGGAAATTTCTGTCTGTAAGAACTAGAGGGCAATAATAGTAGAAGACTTTAACTGTTCCAATATCAACTGAGATTCACACTATATAAGATGGTCTATGGGAGAAAAATTCATGCAGTGTCCCCAAGAAGAGTTTTTCAACCAGTTACTGACAAACAACAGGAGGAGATGCAATTCTAGACCTAGTCTTGGTGAACGAAGAAATGCAAGTGGGAGATAGTGATCACAATTCAGTTAGATTCAGTATTATGATAGAAAAGGACAGAGATAAAGCAGCAGTAAAAATTTTGAACTAGGGAAAGGCAAATTTTGCTGGAATGAGGAAGGACTTGGCCGAGGTGGATTGCATAGTATGGCTCGAGGATAAATCAGTGGAAAACCAGTGGGACACACAAAAAAGCAAGATCCTAAATGTAGAAAATAGACATATCCCCATCAAAAGAGTGATATTGTCAAATCTAGACACATCTGCTACAGAAAGAATACGATAGGCACAAAGAAATAAGCACTGCAGATAGCCTAGATTAACAGAAAATGTAGGAACAAAGTAAAAAAGGAAATCAAAGAGAGGGCATGAAAAATGATTAGCAAGTGAAGTTAAAGATATTTTACCAATATGTTAATGGTGAAAGATTAGTTAAAAAAAAAGTGGGACTTAGAGATGAAGGGAACTTGGGTGTAATATTTTATCTCCATATTTAGAAAGGAAAGGGATGATGCAGATATTGTAGTCCAAGGGGAACACTGAGGTATTGGATGAGATAATCACAGAGAGAGGAAATACACTAAGGGTTGAAATCCCTGAACGTTGATAAGTCACCAGGGCCAGGTGGATTGCTTCTGTGGCTGCTGAAGGAGATCAGGGTCGAGATAGCAGATGCTCTGGACGTTTCTCCAATCCTTGCAAGATACAGGGGAGCTATTGAAGAACTGGGTGGCATAATGGCACAATGGTTAGCACTGCTGTCTCACAGAATATAAAGTAGGGTAAATACATGGAGTTACTGGGAAAGGTCATGGGTGGGATTGCTGTTGATGCAGGTCCGATGAGCCAAATAGCCTCGTTCTGCACATTATGGATAACGTACATGCATATGCATATGGATAATGTATACTGTAAAGGATACTGGAGAAATGCAAATATAATTCCATTGTTTAAAAAGGAATCAAAGTAAATGTCAAACAATTATAAGCCAGTTGGTCTTATTTTGGTGATGGGGATGTTAGTAGAATCAATCCTGAGAGATAGGATTAATAGTCACATAGAAATTCATGGAATAGTCAAAGGTGGTCAGCATGGATTTGTTAAAGGAAGATCATGGCTCACAAATTTGATTGAATTATTTGAGAAAATGACAAGAAAGGTTGATGATGGTAGTGCAGATATTGTGTACATGGATTTTAACAAGGCATTTGACAAGATCCCACATAGAACATAGAACATAACAGCACAGAACAGGCCCTTCGGCCTTCGATGTTGCGCTGACCAATATAAAAAGCAATGCCCCTCCATACTAAACCATTCCCTTCTCTTCCATATACTTATCAACTAACCTCTTAAACGCCACAAAACTTGGCGCATCTACAACTGCTGCAGGCAGGGCATTCCGCTCCCGAACCACCCTTTGGGTAAAGAACCTACCTCTGATATCCGTCCTATAACTATCACCCCTTAATTTAAAGCTGTGTCCCTCGTGCTAGCTTTCTCCATCCTAGGAAAAAGGCTATCACTGTCCACCCTATCTAAACCTCTAATCATCTTATATGTTTCGATTAGGTCCCTTCTTAGCCACCTCCTTTCTAACGAAAACAACCTCAAATCCCTCAGCCTCTCTTCATAAGACCTGCCCTCCATACCAGGCAACATCCTGGTAAACCTCATCTGTACCCTCTCCAATGCCTCCACATCTTTCTTATAATGTGGGGACCAGAACTGCACACAATACTCCAAGTGCGGCGCACTAGAGTTTTGTACAGTTGCAACATGACGTTGCGGCTCCAAAATTCAATCCCCCTACCAATAAAAGCTAAGACTCCGTATGCCTTCTTAACAACCTTATCGACTTGATTGCCAACTTTCAGGGATCTATGCACATATACACCAAGATCCTCTGTTCATCAACACTATTAAGAGTTCTACCATTAGCCCTATACTCTACACATTTGTTATTCCTGCCAAAGTGAATTACCTCACACTTTCCCACATTAAACTCCATTTGCCACCTCTCGGCCCAGCTCTGCAACTTGTCCAAGTCTCTCTGCAAACTATAACACCCCTCTTCACTATCTACCACTCCACCGACTTTAGTGTCATCTGCAAATTTACTAATCCATCCTTCAATACCCTCATCCAGATCATTTATAAAAATTAAAAACAGCAGGGGCCCCAAAACAGACCCCTGAGGTACACCACTCGTCACCGAACTCCAAGATGAATATCTCCCATCAACCACCACCCTCTGTCTTCTATCTGCTAGCCAATTCCTAACCCAATTAGATAAATCACCCTCTATCCCATACATCTGCATTTTCTGCAGAAGTCTTCCATGGGCCACCTTATCAACCGCCTTACTAAAGTCCATATATACCACATCAACTGCCTTACCCCCATCCACCTCTTTGGTCACTTTTTCAAAAAACTCAATGAGGTTAGTAAGGCACGACCTACCCTTCAAAAAACCATGCTGACTATCCCCAATCAATTCATTTCTCTCTAAATAACTATAAATCCTATCCCTAATTATTCTCTCCAATACTTTGCCCACAAAGTATTGCAGATTGATGGCAGATTGCACATGGCAGATTGATTGAAAAAGTAAAAGCCCATGGCATACAGAGTAATGTGAAAACTGGACAAAAAGTTGGCTTAGTAACAAGGAACAAAGAGTAATGGTCGATAGATGCCTTGTGAATGGTAAGTTGTTTTAAGTGGTGTTCCACAGGGCTCGGTGTTGGGACCCTTGCTGTTTGTGTTCTATGTTAATGATTTGGACATGAAGATGGGGACACAATTGGGAAATCTGCAGAAGAAACAAAGATTGGCCAAGTAATGTATCATGTAGAGGATAGCTATAATCTCCCAAACGATAGTTATTGGTTGATGGAGTGACCGGTAAAGTGATAGATGGATTTTAACCCTTCAAGTCTGCATCGATCACGTTGTCCTATCTAGGCCAACTGCTTGTATCTCTCTATTCCTCATCTGTTCAAGTGCCTACGCAGTTAAAGTCTTAAATGTTGCTAATGTATCTGCCTCAACCACCTTACTTGCAGTGCATTCCAGGTTACTACCACCACCCTCGGGTGCAAAAAGCTTCCTCTGCACATCTCCACTGAACATTTCCCTCTGTATAATTGTCATTTCTGCTCTGGGAAAAAGCTTCCAACTGTTCACCCCCTATTTATACCCTTCATAATTTTATACACTTATACCTGGTCACTTCTCAGCCTCCAACTTTCCAGGGAAAACAATCCCAGTTTATTCAATCTCTTCTCATAGCTAATACCCTCCATACCCCCAAGCAACATCCTGATAAATCTTTTCTGCACTCTCTCCAAAGCCTCCATGTCCTTCTGGTAATGTGAACAGAAATGGACGAAGTATTCAAAGTGTGGCCTAACCTATGTTTTATACAACTGTAACATAATATACTCATTGCCCTGTCCGACGAAGGCAAGCATGCCATGTGCTTTCTTCACCACCTTTTCCCTTGTGCTGCCACTTTTAATAAACATTGGACCTGTACACCCAGATCTCTCTATATGTCTATGCTCTTGATGGTTCTGCTATTTATTTTGTAGCTCCCACCTGAATTGGATCTACCAAAATGCATCACCTCGCATTTGTCCGGATTAAATTTCATCTGCCATTTCTCCACTTGATTTTCCAGCCTATCAATATCAATATTCACTGACAATCTTCATTATTACCCATAACTCCACTAACCTTAATATTATCCCCAAATTTGCTAATCAGACCCACTAAGTTTTCTTCTAAGGTCCAAATAGACAACTTCCACAGCTTTTCCCTCAATCATTTTTGTCACCTCTTCAAAAAACTCCAATTAGAGATATATGATCTCCCTCAAACAAAACCACGCTGTCTGTCACTAACAAGACCATTTGGTTTCAAATGCATCTCAAGCCTATTCCTAAGAATCTTCTCCGTCAATTTCATTATCGCTGATATCACGCTCATTGGCCTATAATTACCTGGGTTATTCTTATTACCTTACTTAAATAACAGGACAATATTGGCTATCCTCCAATCCTCTGGGATCGCAGCAGTTGCCAATGGGGAAACAAAGATTTCTGACAGAGGCCCAGGAATTTCATCTCTTATCTCCATCAGTAATTTGGGATAGATGCCATCTGGCCCTGGGAATTTATCTACCTTAATGCTTTTTAATTCACCTAACACTTCCTCCCTCATAACGATGATTTGTTCTGAAGAGTTTACAGACACCTCTGAGACACCATCAATTGACATGTCCCTCTCCTTTGCAAAGTACTCATCAAGGATCTCACCTACTTTCTTTGATCTGACACACAATTTTCCTCCTTTGCCCCTGAGTGAACCAACTCTTTCTCTAGCTACCCTCTTCTTCCTAATACATGTATAAAAATGCCTTCAGATTCTCCTTAGTACTTTCTGCCAAGGACATTCTGTGAACCCTTTTTGCCTTCCTAACTCCCCGTTTGAGCTCTTCTTCTACTTTCCCTGTATTTTTCAAGTGCTTCATCTGTTTTTAGTTGCCTATACATCTTTTACTCGTTGACGGACTCACAATTTTCCTGGTCATTCATGGTTCCTCAACCCTAGTTTCCTGTCTTTCCTTTTCACAGGCACATGCTTGTCCTGCATGGCAATCAACTGCTCCTTAAAAGACACCCACATGCCAAATGTGGATTTACCCTCAAACAACCACTCCTTAAATAGCGGCCTCCAAATCTTGCCTAATCTGTGCAGAGGAAGTATACAAGAATATACAAGAGGGCAGAGGAAGTGTACAAGAATTTTGCCAGGGCAAGAAAACTATAGCTACAAGGAGGGATTGGATAGGTTGGGATTATTTTCCTTGGAATAAAGAAGGCTGAGGGGTGAGTTGATTGAAGTATACAAAACTACGACAGGGAGAGACAGAGTAGACAGGATAAAATTGTTTCCTGGACATAGATTCAAGATAAGAGCAGAAGGAACATAAGGACGAACTTCTTTGTGCAGAGGGTATTGGATGCCTGGAACTCACTGCCTGAGTTGGGGTGGACGCTGAGACCCTGAACTCTTTTAAAAAGTATTGCATCTACCTCTTAAGTGCTGTAAACTACAGGAAGGTGGGATTAGAAAGAGCACTTGGGTGTCCTTGGACTATTACATTCAAGATGGACCAAATGGTCCCCATCTGTTTTGTGGTTTTTCAATGGGTCTATGATTTTGGTATCATCTGCATATTTCAACATCACTCCCTCATGCCTAGATCTACATCATTAATATATACAGTGAATGGAAATGGCCAAAGAACTCAACTCTATGGAGCACCATTTCCAACTGTTGAGAAAAAATCTGCCTTTAACTCCTTTCCTGTTTTCTAACAACTTTTAATCTCACTGTCCTGCAACAATTTCATACATGTTAATTTTTTTCTAATAATCTTCCAATATGGTACCTTACTGAAGGCTTTCTTAACCACCATGTAGATCACATTTACTCCACTTAAACAACCACATCAATTACTTCCTCAAAAATAATTTGGTGAAGTAAAACAGTTGTACTTTTGTCAACTTGTGTGATTAAATGATTTACTTTTTTTTTAAAATCCTATAACCTGCTATTCTAGTTTTCCATTAATAGACTGCAATCACACAGCTTGATCTCCAGGATGTATTAAGCAGTTTGGATTTGAAGAGGAGCTTGGTTGGCTATAATAGAAACAAAAAGCAGTAAATCTGAATCTTTGCAAATCATTGGAAATACTATTCTAATTGGCTCAATCAATGCTGACATGCCTCTTTAAGAGGCATTTCAAACCAATGAAGCTTTTCATTAACTTAAGATATTATAAATCAAACAAAATTATTTTCATTGGTTGACAGGTGGCAATTAATAGATTTAAAGCCACCAAAATAACAACTAGATAAATGAAGAGCTTTTCTTAAAATACACACACACAAATCGAGGGATGCTTGGATGTAGACAGCCATTCCACGAACAATGCTGGAAGCAGAATCTATAATCGCTTTTAAGGTCACGTTTCAGATGAAAATCACATCAGACTTGTCTGTGGAGGTGGAGCTTTTGTTCTGAATATGAGGAAAGCATTGAGTGAGCCTGAGGCACAAAAGGGTACATTCTACAAACAGAATGTTAAAGCTGGGCATCTAATATGTGCAGCATACTGTAGCAAAATACATTCGTTTCTGTATTTCTTTCTTTGTTTTCTGGCAAGAGCAACCACAAACAAAACTTCTACAATGCATAAAATGCAAATGTTTAAAAGTCTTCTTAAATGCCTCTGACACTCCAGACATATTTTAAACTAATATCCATCTCTCCTTTAGTACCCACCATATTTGTATTTAAACTTTTGCTGCAAGCCCACTGAACATTCTGCACATTACTGCACTGATGCATTATTTTGGCTTTCAAGTGTGGAAACTCTTATGTTGGTTTCCTTTTTTTTCAAGCTTAAAGCACAATTTCTACTTTGCATCATATTTTATTTACTCTATTTAGAGTTGGTGGAGTCCTGAATAATATAAATTGGCTGTTTCTTCACACAGAATTAAAAATTAATTAATAGTATAATTAGCAATAAATTTTGATAAGTTACATATTGAACATTGTCTTTTTTAAATGCTCATACTCCTATACTTCCTGATCTGCTCAAACAAAATGTTTACCCCAGTTCAACGCCAGCATCTCTACATCATTCAAACATATGAGCAACCAATCACAAACTACCAACTGACACAAAGCCAACCAATCACTTGTGTTTTAAGAATTACCAATCAAAAACTAGCAACTGCAAATTAAAGCATTCAATAGTTCCGGCTCCAATTTCTTAGGTCAGTCACGGTTTTGTGAGAGGAACCATTGATGTAAAAGTTACACGAAATACCACGTTCAAGCATCAGACATTGATTGCAACAAAATTAATATCTTGTTCTTCTGAACATGAAAAAATAAAAGCTAGGCATTAATCCAGGAATTAAAGCTCTAATTGACCCACACAATAAATTTCAATAATAAAGTGCAATTCATTCAAAACTAAGTTTTGTTGCACAATGCAACCATTTATAATATTTTTTAAAAAACTCAGCAATTTTCTGCTCCTCTAATATAATAAAATTTTCTAAGATGGCTCAGAAGCAAAAACAGGTAAGAGAACATTCTGTTGGTGATTGAAGACACAGTCAAAGCATTGATGATGGGGTAAAGACAAGAGTTTGGGCAAGTGATTGAGAAAGCCCCTGGTGGTGGCTCTAAGACTTCTACCTATAGCTGGATGATACAGACTATAATCCAGAGACTCAGGGCAATAATATGGGAACCTCACAGTGTCAGGGACTCCAGTTTGATTCCTGCTTGGGTTACTGTTTATGTGGAGTTTGCATGTTCTCCCAATGTCTGCATGGGTTTTCTCTGTGTGTTCGAGTTTCCTCCCACAGTCTGAAAGACATGTTGGTTGGATAAATTGACCCGAATAAGTGCCACTCTATGGCAACAAGGAGAATTTCACTGTAACTTCATTGCAATGTTAATGTAAGCCTTACTTGTGACTAGTAAATAAACTCTCTTTCAATCCAACACACCAAATGGTGAAATTTGAATTCAATAAAATGTCTAACGATGACTATAATAATGAAACCATTGTTGATTATCGTAAAAAATGACATGCCCTTTCGAGGAGGAAATCTGGCATCTTTACCCCATCTGGCCTACAGGTGACTTCAGATCTACAGCAATGTGGCTGACTCTTAAATGCCCTCCAAAATGACCTAGCAAGCCATTCAGTTCAAGGACAATTACTGATAGGAGATAAAATTTGGCCCAGCCATCAATACCCACATTGATTGAAAAAAATTGCATTGGGAAAACCATTGTAGATTAGCAAATGGACATGGGCAAGAGGTAGGATAGGAATGGAGTCAACCAGAGCCATATCACAGATAAATACAGGTAATCTTGCAAGAAACACAATGAGGCATGAAAAGCTCAGTTCAGGGTCAAACATCAAAGATATCAATTAGGCTCAGTTAATGCATTCATACATTCTTCCCCTCAAAAGATTCTGATTCATAACCTAGAATCTCGTTATCTCTGATTGATGTGCACACCATAACAGCAGCAAGAAAAATTAGTTAGTTGTTTTTCTATTGTAATTCCAACATGCAAACATATTTTACCTAAATCGTGCAGGTGACAGGGGTGTTGGTGGAAACATTCCGGGTTCAAATGAATCAAAATATGTCAATGTCCATGAGAAGCTGCAGCATGACAAGCCAGCAATTAAGGCCAAAATCAATGAGCCCCAAAGACCTGAAACCAAACAAAGCTCAGCTGTAAACACTGACCACACAGATTTATAAATATAATGTCCTTTTTCATAAAAAGCGTCCACTTCAAAGTGAGATTACCTAAAATACTAGTCTGGACGCCATCCTCGCTGTTTTCCTCGTCCCAGCGCAAATCTGTAACCATAATTCAGACCATTTTAAAACAAAGCTGAACGGATGGAGAGTCCGAGCGAAGTTTTGAAAGTTTCCGCAGGGGGAGGGGGGAGTTGTGGGATGAAGCCAGTACCTTTGAAGATGATGTACATGATCGCCAGGAGGAAGGCAATGAAGGAGATGATAACAATACAACACAACATGGAGCAGAGCCGGGCTGGCCACTTGTTGCCCCGGCGATGGGTGTAGACGGGCGGCACCAGCAGCCGGCTCCGCCTCGGCACCGGCACCGGCACCGGCCCGGCGGGATCTTTCTGTGCATAATCATCGGCCGCGTCCACTTCCATGGGCTCCTGTCCCAACGGGTTACAGCCCATCATCTCCCCGCTCTCCACAGCAAGTGGAGCAGCCAGGCCGCTTCGCTTCACTAACCGCGGCATTGAGGCAGGTGCTCGAATCAGGGCGCCGCTGTGGAGTTTTATTTGGAGTGACAGCAGCGATCCAGAAGGAGCGGCAAGGCGGCCGCCCTCTCCACTCACTCACACAGGGAGATGGCGGCCAGACCAAGGCAAAGCCACACCTTTCCTCCCTCCCTCACTCACTCACTCTCACCCAACCCTACCCCTGCCGCCACCAGGCCGCAGGTCAATCTAACCTGCTGCTACTGTTGCCCAAAACTCCCGCCCCCTCCCCTCAACCTGCCCATTCAGCAACGCGAGGCGGGCTGTTCCGGCTCCCGATTGGCGAACTGTGCCGTCAATCTGAGATGCGGGAGGGCGGGGCAACTGGTGACCTTTGGCCTCTGTCACCCCTGGCAGGCTGAGCCAGTCGGATTGCGCGTTGCTGCTGCGGGTCGCCAGGGCCGCGCCGGAGCGGAGCGGAGAACATGGTGAGTGCGGGAGCTGCAGCGCCGGCCCATTGTTGGAACTGGGCCGGGGGACGGAGGTGGTAGGGGAGGATGGCGAGCAGGCTGGGAGAGGAGGGGAAGGAAGAGAGAGAGGCTGCTCCTGCTGGCGGGCCCCGGCTTCTTCTCTGTGACTGGGCCGCACGGCGACCTGCAAATATGGGCGCGTGAGATGAGAGGCTGGTGGGCGGCGAGTGAGGAGGCCTCGGCGGGCGGGCGGCAGACAGAGCCTTCCCCGTCGCCCCATTCATCCAGGTGGCCTGCATGGCTGCCAGTTTCAAAAACAGCGTCAGCTTGGCTGGGGTGTAATTGCGAATGAATGGGGCTGGAAATTGCAGTCAGTTTAACTTTGATCTCGGTCACGTCGTTGCATGGGTTATTTCCCCTGCCGTTTGTCACACAATAAATGAGAATACAAACATTAGCAACATGGCGTGCACGGCGCTCCCCTCAATCAATAAAAGAACTGAGTATCCTGCCGATGTAAAATACAATGTACAATGTCTACTGTCCCCATTGCTAAATGGCAAATTATTATGTAATGTTTTCGGAATTAATTTGTTATAGCTATCTGAGGTTTGTGGGAAATGTAGAAATTGATGAAAATAGCTCACGTATCTGATATAGTTCAAACTGAGTTTATAGATGCAATAATCATTGTACGTACTCTAATGTACCTTAGTGTACTGAATAGATAATTGGAACGTATTTATATACAGCTATACAGTAGGTAAATGTACAGTTAGAAGTAAGCATTGCATATATGAGTAGTTGAGATGATAGTTTTCTTCGTGTTTGTAAGGTACAGCCCCAACCTTTTGCCCTAGCTGATACCTACTTCTTCAGCTGCCTAGTTCCCTGACCCCCGCAAGACTTTTTTGCCTCTCCCCTTCCTTAAAAGCTTTGTTTAAAAACCCACCTCTTTAAGAAGCAATTGGTCACCTTTCTTAATGTCTCCTCTAGTATGGTATCAGTTTTTGTCTCATTATGTTCTTATGTGGGATCTTAGAACTGTTTGCTACGTTAAAGATGTTTAAATGTTATGAATGTTAAAAATGTGTTTATAAATTAAGGTGTTGTGTTCAATAAGTTTGTATGTCATATAATTACAGTAACTTGTTCAACAAATCAGCCGAAAGGTGTTTAAATATTGCTTGGTATTTCAGTGTGTGGAACTGAGTTAGTATAATTAAATGCAAATGTAAACTTTGAATGTGTTTATACTGTACTTCTCACAAGCTGATGTAGAATAGGAAGGCCATTCGAAATCATTTATCCGAAATAAACCTAAAGCTTCCTCAGTGCAACATGCAATTGATTCTTTAACAGTTTTAAGTTTTTGACTATGGCACACGGTAGTGGAGACAGTTTGAAGTGTTACAGCAGTAAATTATTTCCAACTGATGAATGTCCTAAGTTTTTTTCCTATTTTAAAGCTATGGCATTTTGTATAACTCTTGCAGACAACATCGGAGACTATTTGCACCAAGTTGTAATTCTGTGATTTAGTTTAATTTAATTTGTCAGATGTTCTATAAATATCTTCAATGCACCTATAATAACTTCTGCGAATGTAACCAATGTCTATTAAGGTTTTGCATCAAAACTATTGTTATAAATTGCAAACAATTATGGTCCCACCATTGTTTATTGTAGCGTCCCTCTCACTACTTCCCGAACCCATTATATAATGTCCATGACAAGTAAATACCTGTTTTTTTCTCATTAGACGTTTGCGACTATAGCCAAGAATTACCACAGTTTTGAGACTATTTCCTTTTGTAGGGACTGTTCTCCTGTGCTGTCTCAAAATGTATGAACAACTTTGGAAGACTTAGCACTTAGAATGTCACTTCCTTAAAGAAATTGAGGAGACAGGTGAGGCAGAATTTTCCCCAGTAATCATCCTGGACTAATTCTAAAATAAAATACTGCAGTTGCTGGAAATCTGAAATAAAAATGGAAAATACTCAGCTAGCCTAGCAGGATCTATGGAGAGAGAAATAGTATTTCAGGTCGTTGATGTGTTATCAGAAATGTTTTGATTTTCCAGGTTTGGGTTCTGATGAAATGTTATCAATCTGGGCTAAAACAAAGAATGCTGGAAAATCTCAACAAGTCTGACAGTATCCCTGGAGAGAAAATATTCAGTCTTTCGAGTCAGCGTGTCCTGACTTGAAACGTTGGCTCTATTCTCTCAGCAGATGTTGTCAGACCTACTGAGATTTTCCAGCATTCTGTTTTTGCTTCAGATTCTAGCATGCAGTATTTTGCCTTCATGAATCTGGGCTGCTGTTTATGAAGGTGTTGCTGCCTATATGATCATAGAGTCAGTATGTCACAGTGGAGGTCTTATAGCACAATGATAGCATCCCTCCTTTTGGTCCAGAAGCTCCAGGTTCACTTCCAGTGCCAGCATTTGTAAATACCCATCCCTGGAACCATTCTGGTAAATCTCTGCAATGTCTTTCAAGGATCTTCACATCTTTCCTACAGTGTGCCAGCCAGGATCTAGTTGTGGCTTAACTGGAACTTTATAATGGGTTGGCATAATTTTCCTACTTTCCTCTTCAATATCTTTATTTTTGACATTTAAAAATCCCAGATGCTTTGTTAACTTCTCTATTAGTATGTCTAGCCATCAATAGGTACAGGCAGTGCATGATTGACAGTCATCCATCCTAACTGTCTGCCCCTTTACTGCGGCTATATTCGTGGCCAGGTGTCCCTAGAGAGAGAGAGCATGCAGTGTCTGCGGCACAGTTGATGCCTTCTGTGCCTGCTGGGCACTGCAGGGGCTGGGGTGTATAATCGACCCCAAAGTTTCCTTTGTGCTTTGTCTGGTTTCCCCTCCTTTTGGAGAGATGTCCTTTTTGATTTGTCCCTCAGTTAATTTAATTTTGTTTATTTTGTTGGAATCCAAAAAGAAGTACCACATTCAAATAGCAATGCACAGGAACCCCAGGCCCCTATGTCATAGAATCAGAGAATCCCAGCAGTGCAGAAGGAGGCAATTAAGCCCATTGAATCTGTACCAACCAGAGGCCCTGTTCCCGTAACCCCATGTATTTACCTTGTTAATCCACTTGACACTACAGTCAATTTAGCATGGGCAACCAACCTCACCCGCACACCTTTGCAATGTAGGCGTTTGTATACTTTTTTTGAGTTATGCCATTCTGTCTGTTATGGCTTCCTTTTTTCTGCTAAAGTACACAATCATTCAGTTCTCTATTAAATTCTGTCTGCTCATGTTGCAAGCCTATGTGACATATTTGTAATATGTCCTGTTGCAGCCAATGTATCATCCTCACTTTTGGATACGTTTGCAAGTTTGGAATCATTGGAAAGTTTTGAGTCTATATTCTAATATCCAAATTATTTGCAGAAATCAAAATAAAAGTAGTGGTCCTAGCGCTGGCACTTGAGGAACATTGTCTAATAACATCCAAAATGAAAATCAACCATTTACAATTACTTGCTCTTTTCTGTCCTTAAATCATTTTTTAAAAATCTAAACTGACAATGACTATCCCATTTCTATATCCTATTTCCATGAGTCTCAGTTTTGTTAACCAACCTTTTACGTGATATTTTGTCAAAGGCAAAATTCTTAAGAAGGCAACATTCAGTGCTTTCCCTTGATTAACCTTTTTTATTACCTCATTGAAAAATTTTGTTGGCTTATTCAAACACCCTTCTGCTTTTTACAGATCTGTGCTGGTACCCACATTACCTCAGCATCTCCAAGTATCTTAATTTTTTCCTATAGCTGTATTCATTACTTCTGCTAAATTGACCAACCTGTTGGTATCGTTCTAAGAATATCCTTATACCCTTTATTTAGAACATAGAACGTTACAGCACAATACAGGCCCTTCGGCCCTTAATGTTGCACCGACCAAAGGAACCAATCCAATGACTCTCTAACCTAAACTTTTCCAATGTTATCCATATGCCTGTCCACTGACCATTTGAATGCCCTTAAAGTTGGCGAGTCCATAACTGCTGCAGACAGAGCATTCCGCGTCTTACTACCCTCTGAGTAAAGAACCTACCTCTGACATCCGTCCTATAACTACCACTCCTTAATTTAAATCTATGTCCCCTCGTGTTAGCCATCGCCAACAGAGGAAAAACGCTATCACTGTCCACCCTATCTAATCCTCTGATTATCTTGTATGCCTCAATTAGGTCACCTGTTAACTTTCTTCTCTCTAATGAAAATAATCTCAAGTCCCTCAGCCTTTCTTCATAAGACTTTCCCACCATACCAGGCAACATCCTGGTAAACCTCCTCTGCACCCTTTCCAATGCCTCCACATCTTTCTTATAATGCGGCGACCAGAACTGTACGCAATACTCCAAGTTTGGCCGCATCAGAATTTTGTACAGTTGCAACATGACCTCATGGCTCTGAAATTCAATCCCTCTCTCAATAAAAGCTAACACACCGTACACCTTCTTAACAATCTTATCAACCTGGGTGCCAACTTTCAGGGAGCAATGCACATGTACATCAAGATCTCTCTGCTCGTCGACACTACTAAGAGTCCTTCCATTAGCCCTCTGCTCTGTACTCCTGTTACTCTTACTAAAGTGAATCACCTCACACTTTTCCACATTAAACTCCATTTGCCACCTCTCGGCCCAGCTCTGCAGCTTATCTATGTCCCTCTGCAAATTGTAACATCCATCCTCACTGTCTACAACTCCTCTGACTTTGGTGTCATCAGCAAATTTATTAACCCATCCTTCTACACCCTCATCTAGATCATTTATTAAAATGACAAACAGCAGTGGCCCCAAAACAGACCCCTGAGGTACGCCACTTGTAACTGAACTCCAAGTTGAATATTTCCCATGAACCACCACCTTCTGTCTTCTATCAGCTAGCCAATTCCTGATCCAAACTGCTAAATCACCCTCAATCCCATGCATCTGCATTTTCTGCAGTAGTCTACCATGGGAAACCTTATCAAATGCTTTACCATATACACCACGTCAACTGCCTTACCTTTATCTGGCTCTTTGGTCACCTTTTCAAACAACTGTAAGGTTTGTGAGGCACGACCTATCCTTCACAAAACTGTGTTGACTATACCTAATTAATTTATTCCTCTCTAATGATTATAAATCCTATCCCTTATAATTCTTTCCAAAACTTTGCCCACAACAGCAGTAAGGCTCACCGGTATATAATTCCCAGGATGGTCTCTCCTCCCCTATGTAAACAAGGGGACAACATTTGCTATCCTCCAGTCTTCCACCACTATACCTGTAGCCAGTGACGACATGAAGATCAAAGCCAAAAGCTCTGAAGTCTCCTCCCTAGCCTCCCAGAAAATCCTGGGGTAAAAGCCATTTGGCCCAGGGGACTTATCTATTTTCATACTCTCAAGAATAGCTAAACCTTCTCCTTATGTACCTCAATCCCATCTAATCTACAACCCTGTATCACAGTATTCTCCTCGACTACATTGACTTTTTCCTACGTGAATACTGACCAAAAATACTCATTCAGTGCCTCTCCTATCTCTTCAGGCTCCACGCACAGCTTCCCACTGCTGTCTCTGACTGGTCCTAATCTTGCCCTAACCAATCTTTTATTCTTGACATACCTATAGAAAGCTTTAGGGTTCTCCTTGATCCTATCTGCCAAAGTCTTCTCATGTCCTCTTCTAGCTCTTCTTAACTCTCTCTTTAGCTCCTTCCTGGCTAATGTATAACTCTTCAGTGCCCTAACTGAGCCTTCACGTTTCATCTTTACATAAGCCGCCTTCTTTCTCTTCACCAGAGATTCAACTTCCTTAGTACACCACGTGTTCCCTCGCTCGACCACTTTCTCCCTGCCTGACAGGGATTGTTAAGGCTAAGATATATTGATCAAGGACTCGCAGTAGCTGCTTCTTGAATAAGCACCACATTTCAGATGTTCCCAGCCCTTGCAGCTTCCTACTCCAACCTATGTATCCTAAATCTTGTCTAATAGCCTCATAATTATCTTTCCCCCAGCTACAACTTCTGTTCTTCGGTATATGCCTATCCCTTTCCAACACTAAGGTAAACGTAACTGAATTGTGGTCACTATCACCAAAGTGCTCACCTACCTCCAAGTCTAATACCACATTTGTGACTGTCCAATCCTCTGGCGTGTCTCCTGTATCAAGAGAGGGTATATTATCTATGATAATTGATTTAACAATCTTAAGATGTAGAACGTCTGTCTTATATTATTGGCTCTTAGGTCACCCTTTCACTTGCTATACAGCCTGTCGACACTTTGCATATACTGCTTGCATTTGTCTATTAGCACTTGTGATGACTTGTAAAGACATGTTATTCAACCAAATACACTATACTTATTCTTTGATACTCTTAATTACCCGCTAGTGTCAGGATATCATCACTTTGCCTGTATTTTCTGCACCTGCGCGCCTTGCTCCACTTCAGCTGATGAGGGAGCGGTGCTCTGAAAGCTTGTGATTTCAAATAATCCTTTTGGATTATAACCTGGTGTTGTGTGACCTCTCATCTTAACATGTAGAAATTCCTTTTAATTTAGTCCTAAATGAGAGACCCCATATTCTGAAATTCTGCTGCATGCTTCTGGATTTCCTTCAAGAGAGGAATCATCCTCTCAGAATCTACCCTCAAACCCCTGTCAAAGGACTGTGTACCTTGCAACAAGATTGTCGGATTATTATGCGTTCTTCAAAACTCCAGTGAGTATAGGCCCAGCCCTGGTAGTTTTCATACATAAATCATAGCAAGTTATTATGTCGGTATAGCAAATATTTAAGGAGGCATATTGGGTATTGCCCTTTATATCAAGGGGATGGCATATAAAATTAGGGAAGCTTTTTTTAATTTCAAATGCACAGGGAAATCACACACAAAGTAGTGTATAGTTTTGGTCCCCTTAAGGAGGGCTACACTTTCATTGGTGACAATGCGGAAAAGGTTTAGTCAGCTCATTCCTGGGATGGAAGAGTTAGGTGTTGTCTTATGAGGAAAGTTTGAGGCATTACTTCCTTCTCTTTGTATTGCAGCCACCTTTAGGTAAAGACCAATTTTCCACTAATGTTTGATTTTATTTCTTTCCTGTGCATTGGCTTTTAATGATTTGTGTATTTGGACTCATCATTCAGCAAATACTCTGGATCAGAATGATTGCTGGCATTCAACTGCATTTATCACAGTTTTACCCATTTATTTAATTTGTCTTTGTCTTTCTATAATTTACTGCTGCTGTCAGCATGATTACCTGTCTCTCCTAATTTAGTGAGGTTGCGAAAGCTACTTGATGAGAACAAATTATTTTTATAACACTTTGGGTATTCAGACCTGTGCATTTCCAGTTTATTTTTAGTCTGTTCAAAGCTTGCATTTCACATCAAAATAATACTTCCCCCATTTTACCTGTTTGAGGAAGCATGTTGCCCATACCTTTGTGAATAATAGGAGTTCATAGTCTTTTGGTGTTTATTTTTATTTTGATAATCAGTTGCTATGCTTTTTTTGAAAAATTATCACCAAATGATCATTTAAACTCTTGTTCGGTTCATTGGTAGCATTTAACTTTTGGTCACCTGGGTATTTATTTTTCAATTTGGCTTTAATTGACTGCTCCTTGATAAATTTTCCAAGATGTTTTCTTTCAAATTTTAAGTTATTCATACCTTTTTAATTCTATTCTTTGCTTTTGTTTTTTTTTTGATAAGGCTCTAACCTTTTCAGGTTTTGGTGAATAAACTTAGATCTGGTAGGCTCACTTCCTTTCCAACAGTGTTAACTTCTGAAATTTTTAATCTCTGGTTTTCCCCTTTTTATGTATTCAGATTTGTATTCCAAATCTGGTAACCCTTCTAAAAGTATCTTAATCTGTTGCAGTCTGTTTACATCAATGTAATGTAACACGAGCTGCTTTTACATTGACCTTCGGAGGCTCACGCAGCCAGTCCTCAGTACATGAATGTATTGCACCTGGAGCCAATCCCAATGTAGGCTTAGTGAATCTGACAAGTTTATTTTTGAGCCCCTGCTTAGGTGCATCTGATAGATGAATGGGGAACCAGTGTTTTGCATCCCTTGTGGTTATTTTAAAAGCAATATAGAATGTTACCAAATACATTTGGGTTTTGATAAGTGAGGCTTTTTGCAGGAGGATTGGCAGGGGCAACTTGCACAATTTGCAATCCCAATATTTTGAAGTATAAATCTAGACTAAAGAAAAATATATTATTTTGATTATTTGAACTGCATGATTAGAAAATTATCAATTTATGAATAGTGTTTGGATTACTTGTGTGAATTCACGTATATTAAATGGAAGTTTGAAACCAGCTTTCCATGCATCAATTTTACTTGCTGATTCATCACAAGCTAAAGCAGTTGTTCTAGTCCAATGTATTCATTAACATTACACAATTGTCGGACAAGAGTGAAACTTTTTAATCTTTAGGTTCTTGGAGGATTTGTTCAGTACCAGGGTATTCATCAAGTAAAAAGTATTTATTCAGTCTCCACCCTGTAATTATTTGTCAGTTATGGTTTATAGTGTTTTGCAGTAGAAATGAAGGGAATTATTAAAGCTTTTTTGGAATGCTGTTTGGTTCAGTCATTGCAAGCAAATGAAAATAAGTAATTGTTACTAGATCAAAAATCCTGTTGTGTTTATGCATTTTTACTTGTGTTGGTTTATATAGAACTAAATGAGTACACAGTACTTTACAAAAGCAATATGCAATTTATTAATGTAGAAAATATAGAAAAGTATGCAAATGCTCGTAAGGCTTAATGTATAATGGAGACTGCCCCAAAGAAGGGTAGGAGGGGTGACCAAAATCTTTGTCAAATTAGGGGGATTTAAGAAGTGTTCAATTCCAGAAAAATGGTTGGTGGAGGAGAGAGCTGGAGCCAGTCCTCATACTATCAAATTTATTTGCAGGATTACACATTGCAAGTTTACACCTCTGAACCATACAACCGCAATTTTGTTCTGAGTCTGGTCACAATGGGATTAAGTGAATGCCCAGTTAATACTCACTGCTCAATTTATATACAAATAATAAAGCACCATATGCAGAGTACGTGATAAGCAACTGCAGATCCCGATGAATAGTTCAACATTGTCTGAATTTTTGTATTTTCCAATTGTACTGCTGCTACTGGACTATCATGCAACCATGCAATAAGCAAGATCTACAGTGGTTTGATTTTCAAAGGGCTCTTTGGAGTCTGCTGATATTTGAACAAATATTCTATGAACTGTCCTGAAAAGGTTGCCAAATCTGAGTTCTGTCCTCGAAAATATAAGTTTTGAATTCAGAGTTTGAAACAGTTGGCTTGTTTTTCTATTTTATGAGCTACAAGGGTTCACAACTTCATTTGTGTATCGTTTATTCTTCAATATTCTGAGTAATGGGCTCAGAAACAGGGCTTATAGTGTTACCATCAAAAGCAAAATACTGAGAGTGCTGGAAATCTGAAATAGAAACTGAAAATGCTGGAAATCTGAAATAGAAACAGAAAATGCTGGAAGTGCTCAGCAGATCAGGTAGCATCATAAAAAGAGTTGATGTTGAATTATGATGAGCACAGACTTAATTAAGCATCATATTTGGATTGCTTTTCACTTGTTTCAGCAATTAGATGCTTTGAAAGTGTCTTTTGTGATTCTGTTTTATACCCGAAACACAGGTTGACTGCAGTGCCTCATTCAGCCAGTCATTTGACTACATTATGGATTACGGTGGACATGTTGCACAGTAAGCTAATGTGGGTACTGCAGACTGATTGCAAGTCAAAATGATCATTACTGTTAATGTGATGTTGATGTACACGTGGAACAAAAATGATACAATTTGATATCCAATGAAACTGACTTTAAAAATGCTGGTTTAAAAGTCATGCTATGTTGATTTGTTTCCTATATAAATGTGCATAATTGATCTTATTTTGTTTTGTATTAGTCAACACCAGATACATCAAATGGACCAGGACAAGCAGCATCTTTTGGAAATGCCCCTCCCATGATTCCACCACCATTTGTAAGTAATGATGCAAGGTGGTGTTAGCTGCAGGTCATTTTTTGCCTTTGTAATATTACTGATGAACTATATCAATGCCATTTTCTTAAGATGGGACCGCCTGGTATGCCTCCACCGTTTCCACCTATGGGCATGCCACCAATTGGCCAGAGACCACCAAATATGCCACCTTTGCCTCCAGGCATGATGCCACCAATGATTCCTCCAATGGCTGGACCACCAATGGGACAGGTAACCTTTTCTGTAGTACAATGAATCACCTTATGGTATGTTATAATTGGTCTGTAAATTCAGTCATTCTTTTGGCTAAAAAACTTAAATATAAATGTTTTATTTCCTTTACCTATTTTATATTTTGAAGATGCCAGGAATGATGCCTCCCATGATGGCAGGAATGATGATGTCCCGTATGCCAACTGCCCCCATACAAGCAAGTGCACCTCCGGTAAAACATCTTTATTTTGTGGTAATAAAAACAGAGAATGCTGGAAATATTCAGCATCTGTGCAGAGAGAAACAGAGTTAATGTTGCAGGTTGATGACCTTTCGTTTATTTCAGATTTCCAGCACTGTAGTATTTTGCTTTTTTATTTTTGTGGTGTTTATTGATACCCTTTTCAAATATCTAACAAAATAAGATTGGTTATTTCTAGTCTCCGTTGCATTACTGTCGCTCTCTTAGTTGTATATCTTTTGAAAAACTCTAAAGCCACTTGTTAAAGTATTCTGTGGAATTGTCACCAAATATAGTATGGCCATAGATTCATCTGACTCTTTGCAAATGTTCTTTTGCAGAAACAGTACATCTTGAGGGTACGTTTTAAGTGGGCGCGAAAAGATTTGGAACCATTGTTGGCAGTAGGGATGCTGGGCATTGTACAAATGCTCTGAGTGATAGCTTCCCGCTAATACCATTCCAGTATTCATACACCCATTATATCAAGCTGTGCAGTTGAGTGCACTAGAAATAGCAAATTCTAATAAACCACTGTATTGTCATTGTGTTCACTTCCAATAGTGAACCTCTTTTTGCATGGTTTGTGCAGCCTAAACTGCACCTTTTCTCTCTATATGTGGCGTAATTTTGTCTTGAGAACTAAAAATTAGAAGAAACAAACTGTATGAAACTAGAATTGTTTTCAACAAGTTTCCATTTCAGGTTAGGAAGCAAAGGTCTGTAGGATATTCATGCTAATTCTTAATAAATAACTGATGATTTGCAGAAGATATTACCAACTGCACTTTAGATTACACATTGTTTCCTTTATTTCACCAGAAAAAAAACAAGCAAAGTCTTGGTGGTACCGAGCTAATATTATATGTGTATACTATTTTGTACAGTTGCTCCCTCATTGAAATTATTTATTTGAAGGCATTTGGTCTTATTTTTCAACCCTATGCTTTACACACCTCAAGCTTTTATTTCCTATTTTCCAAAGGCCTCTTTTATTTAACGTGGCCTGCTATTATGGGCAAGCGTCCCGCATGAAGATTTTTCTTTGCCTGTAATAGGAGTTCTCCTCTTCACTATACTTGAAAGTTTGTCTCTTTCATCCCTTCCTTGTGCAGAAAAGTTCTTTCCAATGCAACACAGGGTAAATCCCACTCTTATTCAACCTAGCAAGATCTTTCTCTTGTGTGGCTCGCTGAAATCTATTCCATAAGCCAGGAAACTGGAATTCAGCTTTGAGCATCGCACTTAAAAACAAAGCAGATCTCCTATGGTGTTAATCACTCATTCATTTTTGCTTCCTTTCCCTCAAGCTTGCTTGCGCGCGCACTATTTTTCTTCCCTTTATATTTAACTCTTGTTCTATTATATATTTCCTCTCTGCATACTTAGTTTTTTTTGGCATTGTGATATGGAATATTCTGTGAATTGCCTGTTATTGATTTATAATGCGCATTTTCCTTGCAATTGTAAAATTGCCATATAATCACTGCAAGTATATATTTGAAATAAATACCTAACTCATTGGTACTGCGAAAATAATGAATGCTTGGGACTCTATTTAAAATCTGTATCAGTGACTGAGATGAAGCAACCAAATGTAACATTTAAGTTTACTGATAACACAAAGGTAGTGGGAAAGTAGGCTGTGAGGAAGATGTGAAGAGGCTGCAAAGAGATATTGACTGGTTAAGTAAGAAGGCAAGAAGATGGGAAATAATGTGGGGAATTGTGAAGTTATCCACTTTGGAATGGAAACAAAAATTAGAATGTGTTTAAATGGTGGGAACTAAGGAAATGCTAGTATTCAGAGGTGCTATGGTGTCTTCTACTTGAATTATTGTGCAGGTACAAAAATTAATTGGGAAAGGAAATGGTGTCTTAGCACTTACTACAAAAGAACTGGAATGTGAGAACCTGCATGGTGTACTGTGTTCTGTTTTGGTTTCCTTATCTAAGGAAGGATATTACTGGCTTGGGCAAGGAAATGCAATGAACGTTTACTAGACTGAAGGAGAAAAGGTTATTGTATGAGAAGAGATTGAGTTAGCTAGGCCCATATTCCATCGAAGATAGAAGAATGAAAATTGGTCTCGTTGAAGCATGTACACTTCTTAAGGGACTTGATAGGATTGATGCTGGAAGCATATTCCCCTTGCTCGTGAGTCTAGAACAAGAAGTCAGTGTTAGAATAAGGGGACAGCCAATTTGTAATGAGAATGAGCTGAAATTTCTTCATTCAAAGGGTGTGGATCTTTGGAATTCTGTGCCCCAGAGGGCTGTGGATGCTCAGTCGATGAATATATTCAAGATAGAGATTGATAAATTTTTGGATTCTTCGGGATAGGATAATACAAAAAGGTGGAGTTGAGCTAAAAGATCAGCCAGGACCTTTTGAATGATGCAGCAGGCTCGAAGGACTGATTGGCCTAATTTTCCTCATATTTCTTGTGCTCACAACTCCTTTTTTTCCCTCAACAGCCAGGAGTTAGCACCACGGTCGCGGAAGTAACATCAGGTAAGTGTCCTTATTTTAGTACCCTTGTTTGACGTTTTGAGTTTTATATAATGAATTAAATAAAAAGATAAAGCAATACTTCATCTCAAAAACGTATTCCATAATTTGAAAAAATACTTAAAGTTGGATAGATGCAAATTATTACTCTTATGGGTTACACAGGATTTATATAGAAATATCCTCAGAACAGGACACACTAATTTACCTAGAAGTAACAGATTTAGACAAGTTGAGTGAGTGGGCAAATATGTGGCAGATGCCATACAACGTGAATAAATTGAAGTTACTTACTTCTGACCAAGAAACATCATAACAGAACGTTATTTGCATGGTAATACATTGGAAAATGTTGATGGAATATGAAGGAACCTGGGTGTCTTAATACACCAGTTACTGGAAGCAAGCATGCAGGTACAGTAAGCAGTTAGGGGGGCAAATGTTATGTTGGTCTTTGTTGCAAAAGGAGATGAGTACAGGAGGGATGTATTAAACTGCTGCTGTACAGGGTCTAGGTGAGACCACAGCTGCAGTATTGTGTGCGGTTTTAGTTTCCTTTCCTAAGAAAGGATTGCTTGCCATAGAGGAAGTGCAGCAAGTGTTCATCATACTGATTTCTGGAATGGCAGAATTACCGTATGAAGAGAGACTGGGTCGACTGGTCCTGTATTCACTGGAATTTAGAAGGATGGGAGGGGATTTATTTGAAATGTATAAAAATTTGGCAGAACTGGGCAAACTGGATGCAGGGATATAGTTTCTCCTGGCTGGAGGGTCAAGAACAAGGGGTCACATTCTCAGGATGTGGGGTAGGCCACTTAGAATTAAGATGAGGAAAGATTTCTTTTCTTAAATGGTAAACCTGCGGAATTGTCTACTAAGCTGCAGAGGCCAAACTACTGAATATGTTTAAGAAGGAAGTAAGTTCCTGAGCTCGAAAGGTGGCAAGAGGGAGAGCACTGGAGTATGGAGTTGAGATCAAAGATTAGTCCTCGTCATGTTGAATGGTGGAGCAAGCTTGTAGGCTGAATTGCCTGTACCTATTTTCTGTTTCCTTTGTAAAGTTATTGTATCACAAAACCTTATGACAAAAGGTTGTTGTCTTTCCGTTTAGTAAATGTCAGATTATGTTCTAGTTGAGTGTAATATATAAAAACATTGAAAAACAATAGTGTTGAGATGCTTTAGCGTTTAAAATGTTGTGTGGAACAATGCTATCCCAACGTAGCCACTGAAAAGGCTTTTTTAGAAAATATTGAATTCAATACAGTGCACCTCTGCACATCACATCGTTACATTAAAGTTCTTATAAACCAATGCTTATTCTCATGTTTCAATTTTTTTCCAGCTCCTCCAGCTGCTGTTGTTCAGGTGAGTGCTCAGCATGACTGTTGTATTTTCCTATTCCATTTTAAATTTGTTGCAGTTTTTTTTTGATAGCCTTTTTCCTAGGATGGAAAAAGCTAGCACGAGGGGACACAGCTTTAAATTAAGGGGTGATAGTTATAGGACGGATATCAGAGGCAGGTTCTTTACCCAAAGGGTGGTTCGGGAGTGGAATGCCCTGCCTGCAGTGGTTGTAGATGCGCCAAGTTTGGTGGCGTTTAAGAGGTTAGTTGATAAGTATATGGAAGAGAAGGGAATGGTTTAGTTTGGAGGGGCATTGCTTTTTATATTGGTCGGCACAACATCGAAGGCCGTAGGGCCTGTTCTGTGCTGTAATGTTCTATGTTTCCTCCACCCCCTCTTGTTTAAATGATCCTACTTTGTTTCAGTTTTTACTTATGTATCCATACAAATTTCTTTTTATCTCCTATTTTCATTCACTTTCCCAAAACACACCATTGTTTCAATTAACAAAAGGACAAAGGGTTTGACTGCTGGATATAAAATACGCTTTGAATAAAGCATTTTCCATAGTATTGCAATATGCATTCAGTTGCAGCCATTCAATTTAGTCAAGTTGTTCTGGAAAGAGCCATACGATGCAGTTATATTTGATCATAAGTATTTTGAAATACATGAGCTATATATATTTGATAATTTCATTTTTTTGGACCTCAAGTTGACTGGAAGATCTGCATAGTATTAATCATCTTTTAATTGACTTCCAAGAAGGCATAGCACTGTGATCTTTTTGATCTTAAAATGAGACATCAAATTTTACAACACAGCACCATATACGAGTACTGTGCATTATGGGGCAGAATGAATGCTCTTCTAAATTGGTATGACCACAAACTTATCACAAACAATACTCCAGAGGACCTTGTAAAAGTAAAATCTTACTGATGAGGCTTAGAAGCAAGATAATTTGGCACTTCTTGCAGATTTTTCTATTAATGTCTTCACCATTGTCTTGCTCATCAAGATGTTCCTAAACAGCGTACGTTGGATGTTGTAAAGTATTATTTTTACTCTGCCGATTACTGATAATTGTATGCTTTAACGTTCCCAACTTTAATGATTTAACCTTCTCTACCTTGGTCACAAAAATATTTTATTCAACCCACAATTGAAACAAAGAACCTGCAGTAAAAGGGTTTGGTGCATAAGGATTAACTTGAGTAGAGAGCTACCCACAAAATAATGTCAAAGAATGCATGACTGACACCAAAAAGTCAGTTTTGTGTTCGATAGAGCCAGACATAGACTGTAAGAAATGGGAACGGGGGAGGCCTTTCGGCTTTTTGAGCCTGCTCCGTCAATCAGTAGGATCATGGAGACAGCTCCTACCTGGGACCTTTTACTGCACCTAATGGTCAGTAAGTACTTGTGTTAATCTACCTAAATAAGAGTAACTGAAGTATATCCAGCAATTTACAGAATGGTGGCAGCAAATAGAACAACTCAAAATCTCAAGACTGCAGAAGAAAATTAAAATGCTGAAACTGATCGAAAAATCATAGAAGCATTCAGACTTGAAGAAAAGCTCCAAAAGTGATGGCGCAGAAGGAAATTGCCAGAGAAGTGCTCCAAAAAAAGATTTGGAAGCTGAGAGCAGAAACTAAATTCTTTAGTACCACAGAAGACTCAATTATACTCTATGGAATTCCAATTCCAACTTCAGTACCTAGCAGAGGATAAACTAAAAATTTTAAATTCTGGAAAGCACTAATCTGGAAAACAATCAAATATAGCAGTGGTCAGAAGTTGCTATTTAAATTGCAGTCTGAGAAAGGAGTTCAGTTCAAAGGTTAAGTTTAAAATTTATTTACTAGTGTCACAAATAGGCTTACATTGACACTGCAATTAAGTTAGTGTGGAAATCCCCTAGTTGCCACACTTTGGCACCTGTTCGGGTACACTGAGGGAGAATTTAGCATCGCCTTTGCACCAACCAGTACGTCTTTTGGATAAGAGGAAACCAGAATGTCTGGAGGAAACCCTGACAAGAACGTGCAGAATCTGCAATGTCCTAGGTCAGGAATCGAATCGGGGTCTTGTACTGTGAGGCAGCTGTGCCAACTGATGTGCCACCCAAGCCAACTTCTCAAGTCAATGCTGAGCTTGCTCTGAGCAAAGAGGGGAACAAAATAACTAAAAATTAATCATGACTGAGTAGGCAGCTTTAAAAACCCAGCAAAAACTGGGACTCAATGTTTCCAGAACCTGATAATTTCTATACACAAAAATGGGGAAGATTCTACAACTTGTCCCTGTAGGCAGCCATTGTTGAAAAAATTTTAATTTTGAGCGCCATTGCTGAGAGCTTGCCAGAACTAGCCAGCATGTAAAAACTCTATGTAGAAGTTTACAGTGGTGCCATAGTCTCTTAAAGCTGAACTTGCATTTAAAAATTTTAACCATGGATCCAAACTTCATCTTCCCTGAACTATTTGAAATCATATTGGCATTAAACCTGACACGTAATTAATTCTCCTGGTGAAGAACATTTTTAAATTACTGTCACGCATCAGATGTAGTAGAAAACCAAAAGAAGTCCTGATTATTCTGTCTATCTACATATTGGATGAATTTGCTGACAAAGTAATTCTGTTGCAGTGCATTGACGAAGCCTCAGCCAGCTTTGATTAAATATTAAAATTCTTTTGACAAATACTTAATGTGGAGCACACAGTTTAAAAAGAGGGGTAGAAAACCCCTAGTATAGCTATGATAGAGAAAAAGACAATCCAAACAAACTACACAAGCATGCCAGAGAGGCAAGGATAATTCCGGAAGTCTTGAAGATGAGTGTTTTTGAAAATGCTGACACGTTCCCTGAATAGTAACTGTAGGTGGCACTGCTGAACCAGCTGACTGTTAGGGAAAAGCTATGGATTGTTCTACTCTACGCAGATAATGAAGCCATTACCGAGTTTACAGTTTTAGCTTATTTAATAGTGTCACAAGTAGGCTTACGTTAACACTGCAATGATGTTACTGTGAAAAACAAGTTGAGACTTCATTGGAGATGGACCTGGCTAACACTGTAACTGAAGTGGATGATAAGGTCAAATCCCTGAAGTAGGCAGAGAAATGAAAGACAGGTAAAATAAGAAATCATTCATATCAAAGCTGAAATGGAGGATATCAAATGCAAGATTCAAGCAAACTTGGTACCTTTAGAAAGGCATGATTAAAGCAAGGTTTTCAGTGAACCCAAATCTTCAACATCTGAACCAATGAGATGTTACAGAGGCAGAAGGAGACTTTAAAAGAAACAGAAAGATTGAAAGTTTAATTGAGAGGCATCAGAACAGTTACTTAAAAGCAAAATTAGCGATCAAAACTGATTAAAATTTTGAACTTCAATCCAATCAACAACATGAAGGATGAGATGTGCAGTATGGAAGAATAAATCCAGACTTCAAAACAGAAGTGGAAATTTCTAAGAAACAGATGGAAGATCTAACAAATGAATTGAAAAAGACAAAGGATTTGATTTATTATCACGCATTAGTATACATTGAAAAGTGTTGTTTCTTGTGCATTATACAGACAAAGCGTACCATTCATAGAGAAGGAAACAAGAGAGTGCAGAATGTAGTGTTACAATCATAGTAAGGTGTAGAGAAAGATCAACTCAGTGTGAGATAGGGCCATTCAAAAGCCTGATGTCAGCAGTAAGTCAGATTGTACATGACCTCAGGCTTTGTACCTTTTCCTGAATGGAAGAAGATGGAAGAAATTATATCTGGAGTGCGTGGGGTTCTTTAATTACGCTGGCTGCTTTTTAAGACAGTGGGAAGCGTAGGCAGAGTTAATGCAAGGGAGGCCGGTTTGTATGATGGATTAAGCTACAATCACTACTTTTTATAATTTCTTGGACTCTTGGGCAGAGCAGGATCCATAGCAAGCTGTGATACCACCAGAAAGGAGCAGTCATGACCATGAAAGTAAGATTCTGAAAGCAACTGAATGCCCAGGCAAAGTTGTTAGATCTGTATGAGAGATTTGTAGATTACTCTGAAATAAAGACAACTGAATTTTGCAGAGCAGCTGCGGAGCTAAATGAAAAGGCTTGGAAGATCAAAGAACATCTACATTAGGTGCAATCATGAAACAAGTGGGAATGAAAGTTCAGTTTTTGAAACCTGAATCTCAACATGTATCTCACCAAGCTGCACTAAATAAGAGAAAGAAAATGTACTGTATGTATAACCTGAGAGCCTGTTCTTCCCATAACAAATAGAATAAACCAACAGCCATCCATAACAAAATATGAGAAATCAACAAAAGATGACCCTGTGCCAAGGAACAGAAAAAGATGCCAAGCCACCAGATGTCAGAACAATCTCCAATTTAACAAAGTTTATTTTCTATGACAGAACCTGTCACTTCAGTAGTGGTGAGAACAAGATAAGCGAGGACTATGAAGCCTCCCTATGAACTCAGAATTAAGGCAAGAGAGAAGGGGTAATAATGTAAATATGTAGGGCAAACTGCGATACCTTCTAAATATGTTGGATAAAGACTTCTTGGGGAGGGAAGGAGGTGCGGGTGTCTGCCACATGAAGGGTTAATGTGGGACTGAGTGGTGTTACTGCACTGGAGGGGGGGTGGGGGTTCGGAGTTGGGTATAAGAGAACACATGATCTGCACCCAACAGTCAATGTCGTGTAAAAGCAAGCATTGGAAGACCTTTACAGTACCAATGTATGTAGTTTCTCATAGTTAATACTTTTAACCTACTTATGACTACAAATACCTTCAGACCTATTGAACCAAATCCAATACCAACATAATCAATGAAGTATAAGCTAATTGTGAGTAAGTGTGAAAAATGTAGTGATTGGCATAGTCAATTTAATTCAATTGGCTGGACAGCTGGTAGTGATGCAGATGCCAAGAGTGCAGGTTCAATTCCTGTAGCAGCTGAAGTTATCCATGAATGCCCATGGTCAGGTTAAATCACCACCAGCCTATGGTCATTTGGAAATATGGCAACTTTACCTTTTAGTAACAAATTTAATCAAATTCTTCACTCCTTTCCTTATTGTTTAAATTTTATTTTTTTTTTAAAATGGGTTGAATTTTAGTTTCTGGATTCACAAATCTATGAAGTAGAGTATTTTTTTGAAAGCATCTTTTTTTTATATTGGAAAGCCTAAGGAACTGATGTTTTTCAGGTTACAAATCCTACAGTTTCTAGCGCTCAGCAAATTTCTACTAATGAATCTTCTGGAGAAGAACAGCCCAAAAAGGTATCCAGCTGTGACATATTTAAATTCTCAGTAAATACCTCTTTCTAAATTAAGTCATTGTTTCCAAATTACATACAAAATAATCGTGGTTTTTTTTTGAAGAATGCAAAGAAATACAAGCTTTTACCTGTTTTTATTAAATTTAGCTAAATTTGTCAAACTATACCTTGGCTCAGAAATTGTGTTTTGGGTAAAGGAATAAATTAATGTAGCTTGCATATACTCAGAATAATCCAAAGTCCTATAGAGCTGATGAATTACTTTTTGAGATGTACTGACTGTTTTGGGAAAATACAGCATAAAGATCCAGCAAAATAACACTTAACATGTTTTTTAATATGTTGACTAAGGGAGAAGTGTTGACAGGACATCAAATGAACTCTCCCATGTTTTTTTTCAATAACACTATGACTCTTTTTGCATCCACTTGTTTTGATATCTTCTACAATGCATTAATTCCTCAATACTATACTGAAGTATCACATTATGTGCGCAAGTCTTGAGGGAAAGAGACATGAACCAATTACTTTAGCTCATGAAAATGATATTACTGAGCCAAGGACAGAGTTGGGAAAACAAACTATTTTCTTATTTTCAAACATTAATGGAGTTATTATTTGAGGGCCCATAATAGTCTTGGTCAAGCTACAGCATGGCAAAAACAATGATGTAAAGAAGCCTACATCTTGGTTCATCCTTTTGTTCTGTCCTGAGAATAATGTTGAGGTAGAAGGTGGTATTATTGGAGACGCATTAATGACATAGGCAAATAAGAAAACAATACCAGGGTGGTTACTAAAATTTGAAATGAAAACGGGAACTGTAGAAAATATTCAGCATGTCAGGTAGTACCTGTGGGAAGAGAATCAGTTTGTGCAAGTGTTTGATTTGAAATTTCTTATTAAATTGAGACAAGCTAGCCGGTTGAGTATTTCCAGCATTTCCTGTTTTACTATTGCTGTAGATAAATGTTTACTGTGCACACCATCAAGAACATGTGCTTTTACGATTTCTCCCAAGTTCACATTTCCAGTCACTACAAATAATTAAGCTATTCTGTATTATTCCATGACATATATCTCAATACTGTGTTGATAGTGATTTATATTCCGCCAGTTTAATTCAAAATCATAACTTGTCCTTTAGAAATCTGTTTGGACTGAACACAAATCTCCAGATGGAAGAACTTATTTCTACAATTCAGAAACAAAGCAGTCCACATGGGAGAAACCTGATGAGCTGAAATCACATGCAGAGGTTTGAGAACTTGAATATATCTAAATGGGTTTGTTAAGTCAGGTTTGATGGGTGGAATGAAAACTTTCAAAGAGTTTATTTTCATTGTTCGTAACTCAATGAAGATTTTCTACAGGATTCCTTATTAGTGTCTTTTACTTAATTACTTCAGAATTTGATTAAAACAAAGTAATGTTTTGATTTGTAGTAGATAATTGTTTTACGTTATTAATTGATTCATGGGATGTGGGCAAGGCCAACATTTATTCCTCATACCTAATTGCTGAAGGTGCTGATAAGCTGTTTTGCAACAGTGTGATTTGTGATAGCATTCTGTGGTCTGGAATCACTTTTAAGCCTGCATAAGAGCAGCTTCCTTCTCTAAAGCATAATAGTGAACCAGTTGGACTTTTATGATAATATTTAGGTTCGTTGCCACCAATGAAACAAATACTTGCTTTTTATTTTCTATTTTACGTAATGATTTAATTAAAGACTCCCACCCTAGTTGCTGTGATAGGATTTTAACTCTTTTATCTCTGGACCACTGGTCCGTTTCACAAAGAGATCTTTCTTTTGTAAAATTAAATGCTAACTATTGAATGAATTAGAATTTTAATGCAAGAATGCTCTTTTATTTTAAGCAATTGCTATCAAAGTGTCCTTGGAAAGAATATAAATCTGACACTGGAAAACCCTATTATTATAATTCTCAAACAAAGGAGTCTCGATGGACAAAGCCCAAAGAATTGGAAGAACTGGAAGGTAAAATCTTGTCATAGTTTCTATGGAAACTAAACCACATTTTAGAAATGACTTGCGAAGAAAATTATTCTATAAAAAAAGGCAAACACAAATTATATAGCCATCATCACAAATACTTGCTTTCTATATCCAATTTTACTTAATGATTTAATTTAAAGACTCCTACCCCAGCGTTGGTGCTTTAATTGGTGTGATTACTTCAACACTCTGGAAAACTAGTTTTTCAAATAAAATATTGAGAACTCCAGTATGACTAAAAGACTCTTCTTTCTAGTCATTAATACTTTTTTCCTTGTTCGAGAATTTAACACATGTTAAGTTGGTTTATTGTTGCAGATTGTTATCATGAGTTTAAAATATCAAAAAAATGCTGGAATGTGATTAAAACTTGAATTTTTATTGATTATAAGTTAGTATAAGAAGCAGTTAATTTGGTGAAGGTCAGTAATTCAGATGTAATTTGTGATCACAAATTATCACCAAAAATAATTTTTTTCTCATGCTTGATCATGCACGTAATTTTTCATGTGATAGTGGCTGAAGGAGTACTTTGTGAGCTAGAAAATAAAATTCCATTATTGAACTCCAAAAATTATGGGTTAGTTTGATTAACCAAGCTAAATTGCCCCTTATTGACAGGGTAACTTAGCAGGGTAAATACATGCGGTTATGGGGATATTGCCTGGATGGGATTTTTTTCAGGGCAAGCTTGAGGGGCTGAAACGCCTCCTTCTATAATATTCTATGATTCTGTGAATTGTCTAACTGTTAAGTGTTCTGACATTGTTAGGTAAGTTTCTTTTTAACAGTATGAGGGATCAACAGTTTGCTAATTCGTTTTTTTGAGAAAGCAATGCAAATGACAACTTCAAGCCTCAAGTTATTTTATAACCAAATACTGCATCATGAATTAATAGTGAAAACAATCTTGTAGATTATGATGCTTTATTCGACCATTTTCAAAAGTAAGCCAATCAGATATTATTTTTACTTTTCTACAGAAATGATCAAAGCTGAGGAAGAAAATGGGTATGTTTCAAACATTTAACATGCTGCATTTTTGAAAGTGTGCAAATCCTATGGCATTGAGATATTTAAGAACCATCATTGAAAGTTTTACAGTAAATTTATTTTGTGCATTTATTTACTAACATTCCAATATTATTCCAGTAAATGATGGTCTTCTGTTGATTTGGTGGAATGCAAAACCATTTTTGTACATCCATGTTGCGGAACTTCTTTAGAAAATATGCAAGTTCTTTATTCAAGTCAGGTGTAATTATATTTTAATATTTGTTCTGAATGAGATTGGGAAAGACGAGCACTTTCTGGCTAAATGATAAATGAATCAAGTTAGGTGATTAGAAAATGTAATTAACAGTTTCCAAACAATTGCTGAGAATTTTCAGGAATTTAGTACGCTGGAAAGAAACTGTAATTAATCAAATACCACATGTCTAGGCCTAAAAAGCATTGTTGTATAATATCTACTATTGCAATCCTAACCCACATGTTCATTGACCAGTTGATTTGTTCATAACAGATCTTTGTGACAAAGCTGTTAAAGGATACTATTCAGTTATTGAAATTATGCACGCTTGAGAACTGAGTGGGCTACAGTGAGCAGTCTTTTTTGTAGAACGTAGATCAATCTTGATCTTAATTATAGAACAGGCTCACGAGGTTGTGTAGCCTACTCTAACTTCCATTTCTTGTGTTGTTAATGTTTTCGATATGCTTTCAAACTATAAATGGACTGTCATTTCAAAATGGTCATTTTATACTACTGCAAATTCTGTGATAGCATGCTGGGACATAATGTGGCACAGACATTTGGACTTAATACCACCATGGTTGAGTTCCTGATTTTAACTGGGTAATTGAGGAAATTAGATGCATGTTTGGTTTGCCTACAACTTTTAGAGGTCAGTTACATGGCAGTTTTGGTAAAGTTAGGAAGTTATTAATAAGTGTGTTGTCATTAAAAATTTTGATTGTTAAACAGCAAATTCAGTAACAATTGAGAATTCTTTGTTGATCTGTTAGAGATGTGTCTGTGAAATTAAAATAAATACTCAGTTAATGGGCATTAACCTCTGTCATAATTTCAACAGCGTGAAAGAGGCTACTGTATCTACTATAGCGACTTCTGTTCAAGAGGCAACGACGACCAATCCAGTGGAGGTTGTTGAGAATGAAGTTACAACTACTGATGATAATGAGAAGGAGCAAACATTAGCTGTTGAGCAGCCTGAGCCTGAACCTGTAGAGATCATTTCTCAGCCAGTAGAAGAAGTAACAAAGCAGGAGATTCAGGAAAAGTATGATATAATTTGCTCCATATGATTTCAATGTAACTGAATTGTTTAACATTTTCATGTCTTATTTTAAACTTAGGAATGAAAACTGACTCTGGTTCAAAACCAGAAACCTTATTTATATTTTTATGCCACAAAATTAATTTCCACTTTATTGATTGTTAGAACATAGTTCTGTGACTATAATGTTGTCTCAATGGCTGTCTTTATTTATGATTGTAATATGAGGCTTTTGTTCAAACAGTTTATAAGTCAACCGTATTGATGTAAAATATTGAGAGAAAAGAATGATTTGTCAGCCAGTTCCATTATGCTTCAAAAATTATTGTACGATAATTTGAGGCTCTGTTATTTCTTTAACTTTTTTTCCATAGTGATATTCCAAAAAAGGAGGAGGAAGTGAAAAAAGAGCCAGTCAGGAAAACTTATACCTGGAACACAAAAGAGGAGGCAAAGCATGCATTTAAAGAACTACTAAAAGAAAAGGTATTGATTGAGAAGTTGTACTATAATCATGAATAAAATCTGATAATTTGTAATGAGCTCCTTTTTTGAGTTTTAAAATGTGCAACATTTCCACTTTGATCTTTTTCAGAGAGCAGTCCGTTCACTCTCACTTCCTACAGCCCTCAAATATTTATTGTTCAAGTATTTATCCAATTTTCTTCTCAAAGTTACTGTTGAATCTGCTTCCATCACTTTTCCTTTCAAATAGAGCAGATTAATTATAACTTGCAGTATTAAAAAGAACTCACAATTTCCTCTCCACCCACAGGTTTCTTAGTCATTTATTTTAACTTGCTATCCTTTGGTTACTAAACTAATTGACTATGAAGGATAATGCACTGTGAAGTTAGAGTCCTAAATTGGAGGAAGTATGCGTAATTTCTCTCCTGGAAGAAATACTTGGGGCAAAACCATCAGGGGAAGAGAGCAGGTGTTAGGGATGATAGAAAAGTGAACTATGGTGTTATTATACAGAATGGTTCCTTCAGAAAATGGGTCACTCCCAAGGGTTCAGTTTCTCCTCGTGATGAAGAAAAGGCTTCAGCTGAACAAAAAAAGGAGGATATGCCAGAAACTATTGAAGGTATAATACCAATGAAAAACTTGGAGAAAGGCATGAAGATTGTAGAGGGAGCACATTGCAAAAAGTATAATCTATTTAGTTGTAACTGTCAGTGGGCTTGGAATTAATCAGTGGAATGAGTTATTTTTGGACTCTGACACAGTGTATACGTTTGTCTGACTTTGTGTGTTATAATAATTGGAAATAATTGACTTAATCTTGTAGAATAAACAACCTTGGAATCTCTTGGATTAATTTACTTCCAACTGCATTGTTCTCTTCAGTTTTTTTTACAATAAGTAAAATGACGTGCCTCTAAATTGAAGAACTAATGAAATCATTACCAGTTTATTAGCAAGATTAAATAACTCTTTCAAGTATATTTGATAGTAGCAACATAAAATTTTGTATTTACATTAACTTGATTAGACCTTCCAAAAGCAATTTGTGTTTTTCTTGATCTTTTAAGGTAATATAAGGCTAAAGATGAAGTGGGATAAGATCATTCTGGAACAGCAATATACAAAATGGTCAGTTATATTGATGAATCAATTGAGTACAGGATTTCATGATCAAACCCCACCTTCATGTTCAGACTTCACCTTCAACACTATTTATTTGGCTGTTGAGGCATTAAGTCCTAGACGTGGTGCAAAGAATAATCGTGGGACTTGTCCCTAGTGATAACAGGGTTAATTTATTAGGGAAGACTGGGACTTGGCCTTGAAAAGAACCATCCAGAGTTGTGGATTTTACAGAATAAGTGAGATGCCACAGATGAACAAAGAAAACTATTTACATTTATATAGCGCTCTTCAAGATCTTGATGCCTGTGGTGCTTTATAACCAATTAAGCACTTTTGAAATGTAATCGTTGTAATGCAAGAAGCATGGCAGCCAATTTGTGCAATCTCGTGTGTATATGTTGCAACCCTATCACGATTTTTTTTTGTGTTTTTGACGGAGGAAAAATTGGCCAAGATGCCAGGCTGCCCTTCCCCTGCTTTTGTTGTAAATACTGATATGGAAGTCTTATACATCCACCTGAGAGGGAAGGCAAGACCTTTTCTTAATGTCTCGTGCCAAAGATGACATCTCATGCAGAGCAGCCCTTGTAGCGCTGCACTGCAATTTCAAATTAGATGTTTGTGCACTAGTCCCAGAGAGAGAGTCTATTCACTCTGGTGTGAGAGCTATCAACTAAACCATGGCTGATTTAGTGTACCGTTTTAAGGTATGACAAGTAGCTTGAACAAGAATACCTAAGTTAAAATTAACAAAGGAGAAAATTGAGAATTATCAGGCAATAATTCTTCAAACAATTAAGAGATTGATGCTTGGCATTTTTTCAGGTAGGCTTGTGCAGCCAAGCACATAGACTTACTGACAATGTGTGATGTATTCAGGGGTGTGGGATGGCTAAGATTTTCTTCATTCTGAACAGATGAGTGGAAACTGGCTAAACAGCATCCCTCATTTGTACTTTTCTTGCAAGTTGTATGAACATAAGAACTAGGAGCAGGAATAGACCACAAAGACCATCTTGCCTTCTCTGCAATTCAGTAAGACCATGATACCCCCTGATTCCAGGGACTGACGTAGTGAGTGCTGTATTGCCTCCGATGGAAGTATATCCTTTCCTAAGTCTGAAGATCAAAGCTGCATACAATACTCCCTATGTGACTTCACCAAAGCACTGCAGCTGTAGCAAGACTGCTTCATTCTTGCACTTCAGTCCCCTTGCAAGAAAATCAAACATGCTATTTGCCTTAAGTTTCTTATCTTTTAAGTATTCTGTTCTTTTATTCTTATGACCAAAGTGAATAACATCGCATTTCCCTATATTTTACTGTCTTTCATCTTGTTGCCCACTCTGACTTGTTGCAACCTGTCTATATTTCTTTGCAGCCTCTTTCCATCAGACTTTTTGTCATACCTTGCCACTTAGTTTGATATCATCAGCAAACTTAGATAAAGACACAATTTTAGTTATTGATATAACTAAATTATTAATATAGATTGTACGTAGCTCAGGCCTAGCACTGATCTTTGTGGCATTCCACTATTCACTACCTGCCACCTGAAAACCCCTCATTTTTTTCTTTTATTTACATCTGTTAACCAATCCTCAATAATTATCTATAATTCTACTTTAGCAAATAGGTGGGAACAAGATTGGAATTGGAGGGTAAGGCAGGAACTAAAGAATACACATTCCAACTGAAGAACTGGCAAAACTCAGATGGCAATGGTGTATCCACAACTTATTTTTGATTAGACATCAAACTTAAGTATTTGCATTTAATCTCAGATGTTACCTGTTTCTTTAGGGTGTTCAATCTAATGCATCATGGGAACAAGCAATGAAGATGATTATAAATGATCCTAGATATAGGTAAGTTTCAAAAGATTTCTGTTTAATTTTTTGTGAGCTTTGCTCAGAATGAGCTCTAATTAAGTAGCTACTTTTTTAAAAACAAATCTGTAAATAACGTAAAACTATGTTACTGTTGCAGTGGGAAATTTAAAAATCAAAAAGAGTCAGAGGAAAGAATCTATGCGTACATTTGTGAACTTCCTGAGGTAGTTGTCACATGCTCATTGATATATTGAACTTGGTGAAATAGTTCAAGCATAATTGAAACACATGCCACACACGTTAGGCATTCAGGATTTGGTGTCATTCTCACAGTTCTTCTTGGTCAAGGGGCCCCTGCCTATATAGGTTGTCTCCCAGAATAGATTATTGTACCACAGGACTTCAGGGGCCAGTGGGCAAAACTGTGGTTGTAGTTGTTTTCCATGTTGTCTGTCTTGTCTTTATGGAGGTTGTCTGAATGAGTGCTGGGACTTTTTATCTTTCAAGAAAGAATTCTAGGAAAAGACTGTATATCTAGCTGGTATATGTCTGCTGCTCTTCTCCACAGGTAGCTTTCTTGCTGCTGGTAGTGGCCGATACATTCAGTATATTGCCAATGACCCACGAAGCACAAACGATATTGCTCATGGAGCATGTTCTCCATTATGTATGTCTCGTGTCTAATCCTGCAGGAATTGAGCCGTAATGTCTTCTCTCATTTCCAAAACTGCTGTCTATAGTTATTGAATGTGAGGTGCAACCAGAAAATATACATTCACTTTTGAAATTGCAATCCCTCAGTCATTCGCCAGGGAGGCGTGAAATTTGTGGATCTGGGCTACACTTTCATGTATTGTCCTAAAACATTTTTTGCATTTGCCAATAGTTAGGGGGATCTGTTTTTATAATTATCTCTACCCCTCTTCTATCTGGCAGAGTGAGTCTTATTCCTAGGCTCCTCAGGCTTCCTCTATTGCCTTTTGATTTGCAGATAAATGTAGAGTGAAGGCTGAAGTTATATTTGTAAGGATCGATTGAAAATCTATTGATCTATTGCTTGTTTGGTGTTGGAGGTGCCTTGTTGGAGCTTTTTACAATGTGTCTGGCTCCTGGGAAATGCTAATTGAGCTTTGTGAAAGGGCAGTTGTGGCTTTTGTCAAGGTGTTGTTATCACCTGGTAATGCCTTTTTTGCAACAGATTTGGAATTTACACATGGTGAATGTATTGAGGAATTCTGTTGTGTCAGATTAGGGTAAAAGCTGGTATGCTGTAGCAGGTTTTTAAGAGTGTGCACAGCTGACTATGTTGCAGTCATGAGATGTTCTCAGGCTTTTTTTATGGCATTATGTAATAGTAAACTGAAGTCAGACTGTATGTTGAGAATGGTTGTTTAGGAAGTATTTTTCATCGTACTCAACTATGAGTTGCATGAGTCTGAATTCCATGTCATAATATTCTGGAGTTGAATTGCCCATTAAATACTGAAATTAAAATGCTGAATCCACCTTGATATTTGAGGCATAATTATGGCATTTTGCCTCCTACTATTCCTGTGCCTGTTGTGATTTCGTAATTACTCTGTTGGGACTTGACTAAATAGGTAGGGGGAGTTGAGGGAAAGTTCTTATTATTCTTCTTCTGTAGTCCTCATGAGGGATAAAAGCAGAGAGTTCCATCTGTCAAAGCAAGCATGGTGAGTTGAAATTTGTTTTTCTGTTTGTGGGCCAATTAGTTTGAGTTAGTGATAGTCATTGACGTGCATTAACTGCTGACTGCTTACAAAATCTATTGTTTAAGAGCTACTGCTCAATGTTTTGTGATAAGTGTTCAGGGCAAATGTAATAAAAATGAAAAATATGACAAAACTACTTGAACTCCAGATTCCAAGAACATTGGTATGAAGGGTGGTACCTCAATTTGTATAAGGGCAATAGTTCTCAAAATAAATTAAACTCTTGGTTTGAACTTTTTTTGAAACAGTAAGCAACAATAGAATAGGGAAACTTGGTGCATGAAAATTTAATTAACATATCCAGATGATAAACCATTGAAATGCTGTAAACTTCCATCTTTCCAAATTGAATTCTTATCCATCTCTCATTGGAAACATTGTCACTCCATAATCAAATAAAAATATTCACATAAGTAAACTAACTGAGGAAGCAGGGACAGAAATAATTTTCTCCTTTCCTTTGTCTCTGATCCTCTGTTATCAAAAAGATTGATTACTTTCTACAATATGGTTGCATAGATAGTGGTCAGCCTCCAACTCATTTTTTTAAGTTAGTGTTAATAATGAGACTTAAATATCAAAATTTGTCTGCTTTGTGCCCATTTTTGTGGCATTGTGACATTTTGTCTCCTAAATGATGTACACGTCCAGCATGTACTGTAGTGGATGTCATTATTATTGAGGGTGTGGCACATGTGGAGTAAGCAGCTGATTAGACACATCATGATGTCAGTGATTTAATGCTAGAAATACCATTTTGCAGCTCGATGTTTAAGCTACTGCCATTTCTTGAACACACAGCTGAACCTGTGTTAAGCCCACCAGGCTTATTTAAAGGGATCAGCAGTTGCTTAGAATTTTGTTGTTGGTTAATTTCTGCTGATTCTCATTGTGGTTCCTAGAGATATTTAAATTAGCTAAAGTCTTCAGGGAATGTGTGGAAAGTGCCAACAGATTTTTTTTCTGACTTCAAGGATTTTATATAAACTACTTGCTCCCTGACATTGGCACAATAAGTTACGTTCTTGTTGGATTATAGCGTGACAGGGAGAAGAAGATGAAGTGACACGAGATGGATATGCTTCTAGAAGAGGGAGAAAGGGGAGAAGGGCCCTCAGAGGATACCAAAACTGTCCCATATGTTCAGGAAGTAATTCTTCTATTTGATCTTCAGCAAGCAGTGGTCTGTCACATTTTTTCAATTCAGTGAGGACCTCCTCGTTGAAATTTGTCATTTGCTGCTGCCATAATCACAACCTCAATAGGCAATGGCTACACTGACACTGGCCGTGAAGAAAACTGTTCTGCTGCACAACCTTGGCATCATAAGGCATAGCTATACATCAACCAGCTGAGAAGAAAAAAGAAGCGGAAGCAAGGAGGCAACCCTTTCTGACTGACTTGTTTATTAATGATTTATCTAACAAACACAATTGAGTGGTGGAAGTGTGTGGCATTTAAGAGTTAGTGGAATATGGCATTTGAAGATGAATTTACAGATCTTGTCCATTCATGTGACTTCATTGAACTTTTTGCAACACTGCATTCATGCCCTCAGAGCTTGACTATTAGCATTGATTGCCTTGGCTATGTGTGTTCCTACTGACTTGTCACAGTTTGTCTGGGGCATCTCTTTGATTCCTGGGAATACGGGGCCTCCCTCTTCCTGTCCCTCGACCAACACCCAGCTCAACGTCAAAAAAACCTGGGAACATGCTTTCTCCCTTGTTGCACCATAAGTCACTCTTTTTACCTGATCTTTTTACCTAATTGTATCACAAATAGTTCCAGAATCTGTTCCAGCCGGGTGCAGGCTGGGTTTAGGTGGTATAGAATAACTTTAAAGGATGCTAGTCTTGAACACATGCACGCACACGCGCACATGCACATACGTCATGCTGAGGTATGTAACTACTTAACAGTCCATTTCAGCCTGGCTGCAAATTAAACAGTAGCACAAAGTTGGTGTGTGCTTCCTGTATTGATAGCAGCGGGCATAATCAATACTGTATCATGATCACGATCATCATGCCCATTTTTGGGGACTAATAAATTTCATACCCATCCCATTCGCTAAATGTTAGGAAAGTGGTAGAAATCTAAAATTGGACCATAGACCTATTTATTGCTTGTTGTTCTGTGAGTTTATTTGCTTTAGTGGTTTTTTTTAGTCGTCACGGAAGTGTCCAGAACCAGGGGTCACAGTCTGAGGATATAAGGTTGATTATTTAGACAGAGATGAGGAGAAATTTCTTCATCCAGAGAGTGGTCAGCCAGTGGAATTTGCTACCAACGAAAGTAGTTGAGGCAAAAACATTGTATGCTTTCAAGAAGAAGTTAGCTATGGCACTTGAGGCAAAGGGGAACAAGGATATAGGGGAGGACAGGATCAGGCTGTTGAGTTGGATGATCAGCCATGATCATAATGAATGGTGAAGCAGGTTTGATGGACAGAATAACCACCATCTACTCCTATTTTCTATGTTTCTGTCGGCAGTTAGTGTGCAATCTATGCAGTAGACATATCAGAGCTCCTGGCTCCAATTACCTAAATAACCTATGTCGCTTTAAACATTTTTCCAAACTGCCATTAGATGCTTTATGTATCTCTATGGAACTTCTACTTGTAGATTTTGAATTGACCTGTTAGGTTTATCATCTTTTAATTTTCTTTTGTCTGATGCTATTTTTAAAGAAAGGGTGGCGAGGACAAGTTGGGTCGAAGGGTCTGTTTCCATGCTGTAAACCTCTAAGACTGTATAACTGACTGTAAGATGCTTTCAAATTTTGATGATAGCATAATGCAGTGCTGCTGCCTATCAATATAGGGACTTGGGTTCAATTCCAGCTTGGGTGACTGTGGTGGAGTAGCACGTTCTGTCTGTATGTGCATAGGTTTCCTCTGAGTGCCCTGGTTGCTTCCCACAGTCCAAAGATATGCAGGTTAGGTGGACTGTTCATGCCAAATTGCCTCTTAGGGGCCTAAGTGCTGGGCGAACTTGAAACTGGGTGTTTCAGATCCAATTTTTAGACCCGTTCTCAGGTGCCCCATACACACACTGCCAGCAAAATAATATCAGTGATTCCGAATCGGGCTTAATGAGCCTGAAATCCTGAACTCCGATTGGACTTCCAACTATGCTTGTGCAAAAAAAAAAGATAGAATGCTGCTACCCTGCCACATCCTCCTAGGCCAGACAATGCATCCCATTGGCCTCCACAGACACTACTGACCTCCTTATCCCCCATTCCTTCCATCACCCAGACCAATCGCTCACTCGCTCCCCCTCCTCCTCATCTCAAGCAAGAGCCACTGAATGCTCAGCACTTACCTCTTCTTTAACTGGAGCACCAAATCAGACTTTCATGGAGCATGTCTACGATGTAGAAGGAGGCCATTTGGTCTGCACTTGCTCTCTGAAAGAGCTTTCCACTCAGGTCCTTCCCTCCGCCTAATCCCATAACCCTCCACAGTTATCATGGAAAAACCATCTAACCTACACATCTTTGGAGCATGCTGCTGATTTTGGATGAGTGAACACAATACTAAAAGGGGAAGTGTCGATAAAGTTGGACGTGCAGTCCATTAAGTCAATTTAAATGCATGCAAATGCATTTAAATGGCTGTTGCACTTGTTTTGAGCACAGTCCTGATTGTGGCCATTTTTAGGCCTTGGGAATGGGGTAACTGGCATGGAGATGGGTGCAGATCGAGCTGCTACTCTCAGACCAATTTTACCAACTTTTTGAAGCCAAAAACATGCACAACTTGATAGTAAAATTGAACCCTTAATGTCCAAAGGTTAGATAGTTTTGCCATGGTACCTGTGGAGAGTTATGGGATTAAGCGGAGGGAAGGACTTGAGTGGAATGCTCTTTCAAAGAGCAGGTGCAGACCAAATGGTCTTCTGCATCGTGGAGTTTCTATGGTAAGAATCAGTATTTGTTGTAATGCTGATTGGGCCAAATTATCAAATCTTCTGTTTCAATTATCTCATAATCTTAATGAATTGGTTAATTTTGTTGTTCTAGTGGTATTTTGTACTTTGGTTCCTTCATTTTTGCCCAGTGTAACAAACTTTATTATTTGAATCATACAGTGCATTACCAAAGCTTAGTGAAAAGAAACAAGCGTTTAATGCATATAAAATACAAACTGAGAAAGAAGAAAAGGAAGAAGCCAGGCTCCGTTACAAAGAAGCAAAAGAAAACTTCCAGCGATTTCTTGAAAACCATGAAAAAATGACATCTACGACCAGATACAGGTATGGTTACTTCTACCTGGAGTATGTTAACAACTTATCAGTTGTAAGTTGTAATATGCTGATCTAACAGATTGGTCATAATCTGTTCTGACAATGCTGAGAGTTCTTTATTCTGAATAAGATGCACTTTTTTCTTAAATTCTGCTTTATAACCTTGTTGACAGTGCTAATGAAGATGTTTATTCCCTTTTGGCTAAGGAAACTATGTAGAGGCTGAGTACATCTGTTCTGTGGTTTGGTAATGTCAATCCGTTTTATTTTCACCCCTGCCAAGGGCCTCAGCAACAAAAAAGTTGCTAAAACTATATTGTTAGAATGTCCAGTAAGTGTCTGTTAAATTTAAAAAATATATAGTTAAAAGAAGGAAAAATAGTCTGTTTAAATTTATTCTAAATTTCAGTAATCTGTAAATCAACTCCCTAAATCCACTTTCTATGTCAGCAGAGAAAATGATAGGTGTTTTAGTTCACTGTGATTTTTTTTACCATCGCAAATAATTACCTGTGACACTGAGCTATCAGATTATAGATCAGAATATGAAATTGTAGATATTTCATTCAGTTCACCATAGAAACTGATCTGAATCTGTTGCTTTGCTAGTAGTATGTACTTTTTTTTTAGTTTCCTGGTAATCAATTTTGGAAGGATTATCAATTCTATTACCATAAATGGTGAGATTAAAGGACAGCACTTTTTTTTGCACTGATGTCTTTTTGCTTAAAGCTTGAGCCAGTGTCGCCTTAAAAACTGTGTTTTATGCTGTTTTCGGATGCTAAGTTTTGATGACTCATTACAAATGTGGTCCTTCATTTAGATTTGGTGTCAAGTATCCTCAACATTTTATGATAGTCATTCTGATAAGATAAGGAGATGGTAGACTCCAATAGTGTTGTGTAGAATACTATCAGGTATGTAAAGAAGGCTTTTTGCTTTTAATTTGAAAATAATTTTTTTTTTCATTTTTGCGTTTGAGAATGTAGCTGTATCATATCAGCAAGAAGTAAATTTGGAGACACTTAATCAGGCATAAATTTCCATAGAAGTTGAAGTGCATAATTATCTTCCAGTAACAATAACAGCAGGACATGAATGATGCTTCTGCAGGAGTGAGATATTTCCACCATTTGGTGAAATTCCAATTTTTGGACTATGGATTTTGTCCCTTTTAATTGTTTTTCTGATCTCTACATTGGCTTGGCTAGTGTCTTCTATGTGACCAAAGCCAGGAGGAGTGAATCTCAAAGTCTGGAAAATCTGATAATAATAAGGCTTTGAGCAGGCTCAGAGATCTGTTGCTTATCCCATTGGGCAGGTGTGCTATGCTGCTAGCCATTTGGAGGACAGGGTTAGCAGCAGAGCCCACACCCATGAGATCTGGCATGTTTTTGCGTGAGAGAAGGGCAGTTGTGGAGCTCAAGGCTCCACAAGTTCAGGGAGGGTTGGGGGGGAGATCAGCAGAACTCTAAGCTCAACAGGGCCTGGGATTGGGAAGGAGTTAACAGCAGGTTGGGCTCAGTTGGACTTGGCAGGCCTGTGAGTGAGTAGGAGCAGTGAAGCCCAAGCCTTATTGTGGTTTGGCAAGGCTATGTTGGGAATGGGAAGCACAGCCTGAGCCTCCTGCAAAAAGAGGCTTCAAAACAGTATTTTGCAGCAATAGAAGAGGTCTGCCACTGGCTGGTGGTGGGATCTTCTGGCCCACCTCTGTCAACGAAGATTTCCTGCTGTATGTATCCTCTGCAATTAGGAAACCCACGGCAGAGGTTACCATCTATGAGACAGAAAGATCCCATTGGTGGAAATAGCCAGGAAGTTCTGGCCAGTAGCTGCGGAGGATGTATGTCAAAGTGTGTCAAAACTGGAAATTCCAAAATGTGTGAAGTAGATAGATTCTTTGTGTGTTATGTACTGATTTGTCAACTTAAAAGTGTAAGGTGTTTAAACATGTGCACTGTGGAAACAAAAATGTGATGGTTTGTTCTCTGGCAGTAAAAAGAGATTAGATTTCTTTGCTGCATTCAAAAAAAAACCTCAAGACACAAGAATTTCTTCTTTATTCAATGCTTGTCCATTGCAAAAAGAAGCTGAAGTTTCAAGAATCTTTCTTAGCCTATTCAACATGCAGTTACCGTGAAAAGTGTTCCTCATTTTAAAACAAATTGAGAGCTTGTAAACCAGCAACGATTTCTACTCTTTAATATTATTGTCACCATATTGGTCCAAAATTTGCTGTCAATATAACAGCAAAGCTGACGGTATTATTATTTATGTCAATCCATTGCAGCTCCAGCAAAGATATCTGATTCAAAGCACTTGTTGAGAAGTTGATGTTGGAGATGATTTTTGGCTTTTTGAAAATTGCATCTTGCACTGTATGAAGTAGCATGAAGTTCCTGTACTTGCACAGTACATACAAAGTAATATTGTCTCAGAAAGCTAAATCAAGTCTTTTCAGCTCCAAATACCCTTTTCATAGGCATTCAGTGTTAATTATATCCAGTTCAAGTTCCCTGTTCTCTGAAAATGAATTGTTAAAAGCATGGAACTTCATTAATTCAGGTTTTAATTGTTGGAAAATATTGGGGGAAAAAGCAGCAAATTTAAAATGTTTTTTTCTCTAGATTTAATTTTTTTTCCCTTTGTGCACTTGATTTGATAATTAAATCACCCAATCTAATTATGTTTCCTTCTCAGTCCTCATACTTAATTTAACAGTGCTATTAATTGATTATAGAGATGTATAGTTTCATATCCTATTCCCACATGTCCTGAAATATTCTTTAGAGGCCACGCACAATTTTAGTCTCAAACTTGCAGGAGACAATTTAGCAACATTAAACTGGCATCATTTGTTTTCCTGCTGCATCAGATTTTGAGCCATTATGTTCTTTTTATTTTTTTTCCCCCCACACTCTTGATTTTCTTTTTTTGAAGTATGGTCTCCCTACTTGCAAGTCCGTGGATGCTTGTTATTGTTAAGTACGTGGTTAAGGGCCTGTGGTTGAAGCGAGGGTGAGAGAGTCTTTTTATTATTTGCCCAGAGCCAATATCTCCTCACCCAGATCTCCCTCCAGTCTTGTGCATTGGAGTTGCTGGATATTAGTTCAATGTGAACTCTGGCCGACCATGCCTCTGGATTAAAGAGGGGGCAAAGACCAACTGCAGTGACTCTTAGGAACATACGAACAGGAATGTGCCATTCAGCATAATCATGCTAATTGGACACTTCAATGATTTTTACACACAGGATCACCATAACCTTTTGTGTTATTGTCAATCACAAATCTATCTCTATTTTAAACATACTCAATGACTAAGCTTCCACAGCCCTCTGAAGTAGAGAATTGCAAAGATTCACTGGTTTCTGTATATTGAAATTTCTCCTTGCCTTGTTTCTAAGTGGTATTTCCCCTTATTTTGAAATCAGTTCGAGACACCCTGACCATGGGAAATAGTTTAATTGCATCTTCTTGTTGATTCCTTTTAAGTATTTTGCAGGTTTCTATGACATCATCCCTTATTCTTCAAAACTCTTGAGAATATGAGGGTCAGTTTGCCCAGTCTCTCTCAAAACAGTCCCACCATCCCAGAACAATTCTGGTGAACGTTTGTTGCGCTTCCTCTGTAGTAATAATATCTTTTCTGAGGTAAGAGAACCAAAACTGTATGCAGTACTCCAGGTGCAGTCTATCCAAGCTTCCATACATTATATCTGTGTGACTTGTTCAACCGACATTGGTTAACTTAGCATAAACCAAAGATCGAACATAGCAGTTTTCTAACTCATGACTCAGCTACTCAATGATTAAAATCATTAAACTATGAAGAAGGTATATTGATTTCTTTTTTTGAGTAATATGTTTATACACTTTTAAAATAAACTGTTTTGGAATATTCCAGAAAAGCTGAACAGATGTTTGGAGAGACTGAAGTATGGACTGCAGTTCCTGAACGAGATCGACAGGAGATCTATGAAGATGTTTTGTTTTTCTTGGCCAAAAAAGAAAAGGTTTGAATATTTAAGAAATTATCAAACAAGAATAAGGCTTTTAACATTGGGCTTTATGCCTTTTCAGTATTTCTACGTGCATTGATTCTAATCAATACAATCAACTGTTACTTGATTTCAGGAACAAGCAAGGCAACTGAGGAAGAGGAATACCCAGGCACTGAAGAACATCCTTGACAACATGGCTAATGTAACGTACTGCACAACGTGGTCAGAGGCACAGCAGTATCTAATGGATAATCCAACTTTTGCAGAGGATGAAGAGTTGCAAAGTAAGTTAATTTGTTAGAACAAATTGCAGATTGGAAGAGCTGAAAACAGGGGTGTACAATCTTTTGGGAAAGGGAGCTCATTTTACACAATATGCTAATCTTGTGAGCCATATATGATTGAAACACTTGGATGGAGGCTGAATCCTGATTCAACTATGATTTAGACATTGAACAAACATTTTATCGCAGTGTTGCATGGATAGAATCTTAGTTTCATATTTATAGTAAAACATAGTTTACTTGTTAGTGTCACAAGTAGGCTTACTGCAATGAAGTTTACCCCCCTCCTCCCCCAGTGACATATACTTGTCACATCAGTACTGGACAGTTACTATGAAATCTGAACTTGCTCTGCTTTACAAGAGCTTTCATCCATGATGTCAGTTTTGTCATGGTCAACCAAAGGTCATCTTACAGATGTTCACACAAACTTTGAACAGAAGGTGAACTGCTGCAAGATAATTTATGGAAATGTTTGTTTTCACTAAAACTTTGGGCCTGATTTTACCATAGCATTGCGTCTGTTTTTTGGAAACTTGGTAAAGCCGGGTGTGAAGTGAGTACGCGATCCCTGCCTGCCTTCACGCCGACTCCACCTTTACCAAGATCTAAAATTAGCTGCTATCAGCATCACACCTGAAATGGCATAATGGCCATTTAAATGCATTTCCATGCCTTTAAATCAACTTAATGGGCTGCATGCCTAACTGTACCAATGGTTCTCCCTAGGTGGCAGGGGGCTGGGGGGATGAGGGGCCAATAATGTTGGGGGGAGTGAGACAGTGTTCTTGGGGACCGGTGTAGGCATTATCCACCCGGGATGGATGTGACAGAGGAAGAGCATGCTGTCATTTTTTTTCTGCGCACATGCAGTTGGATTTGCTGATTGGGGCTGCAGAATTTCGGGTGCATTAAGCCCTTCCCACAAGTTTATGCAGTGTGATTCGAACTCAGCTGATATTTTTGCAGGCAGAGTGCGTATGGGACACCGGAGAACGGGTCTAAAAGTCAGATCCGAAACACTCATAGTTTGAAGTTCACCCAACACTCAATCAAAATGGTAAAATAGGGCCTTTTCTGTCAAAATAATACCACACGTATTATGTTATATTGCTCAAAGCACCACTGACACGCGTAATCAGAATCCGAGCTGGTCAGTGAAGTCAAAAACCAAGATTTTGAGCTTTTCTTTACTGAGAGTTTATTAACTTTGTTCAGTCTCATGCACCTCCTCCAACACCCAATGTCCCAGCTGTCCCCTATTTATATGTGATCAAAGTACTTACTAAAATAATGCTCTCAACTATGTATCTTAACAATATAACTAAAGTATGGTTAACAGCTTGTATTCTTAGAATGCTGATACGCCCATCACATTGAGTTTGCTCTTCTGATCACTCTGTTGGGACCAATCAGTTCCATTACCGTTCACTGACAGTAAGAGCATTTCTAAAAAGCTCCAGCCATCTTTCATGGAGGTTTTGGTGGTGCTGACAAATTTGCACGCTCCACTCTCGTGCACAATTTGTAACAGGCATAGTACACCTGCAACACAAACAATGTATTCAATGTTTCCTTCACTGTGGTACACCGGCAGTCATTCAGAAAACATCAAAAGGCTTTCGTCAGTTGCCAATCCCTTGACAACTGCTTTGAGAGCAGCGAACCCTGTATAAAGCAGCACTTGGGCTCCACATGCCTAACAGAAGCAAATTTTTCCAAACTGACCCACAGGCTAGTGCCATCCACATGAGACTGCTGCTGTACTTTACGAATCCTAGGGGGAGCGATCCTGTGGGAAGGAGAGGGGAGGACAATATGAGTATGGGTTCTTGTAATCCCTAGGCCTATAAGGAAGATCCTGGTCTCCAGTCATTTTGGAACTCCTTGTCACTGGACCAAGGCCTTGCTCCGTCAAGGCTGTAAGATAGCTGATGTGCAACGACCACCTCACTTTAAAAGAATTTGGGCATCTCTCACTCCTTAATATGAAAACCAGGACCCTCATAAACAACAGCAACTGATCGAAAAGGTATTTTGCTATCTTTTCCCTGGAGCTCACGCATTTCAACGTTCATATTGCTGCACTAAACATGACCTGGTGAACAGGGAAAGGCCAGCTCAAGACGCAACTGGCAGTTGCACCTTACTCTGGAAAAGTAAACCAAGTGAAGGTCACTACCTTGCTGGGATTGGCTTCGCCAGAGACTTCCCCTTGCAGGATAAATAAACAGCTCACCTAACTCAGAACTAATATGTTAACGCTGTTTGCATGCAGCTCAACACTGGAAGCTGCAGATGACCCAAAGAAGAATTTTGCTCCAACCTCAAATAATTCTTGGCCTGAATCTTAATGGCTGACAAGCTGATCCACTTCAGTGACTTCAACACGTATGCTGAAACCTCCATTTTCCAGCATCTTCAAGAAAGGGGACAAGCCTGACTGTAGTAACTACAGAAATTTCACACTGTTGACCACAGGGAAGTTTGTCACGAGTTCTCTTTAATCGCCTTCATGCAGTGGCTGAAGATCTCATTCCAGAGCCACTCTCAATGGGGCGTAATGGACATGATCTTCACCACACCCACTTACAAGAGAAATGCAAGGAATAACAACAACACTTGTACGTGGCTTTTTTTGACCTCACAAAAGCCTTTGGCCATGTCTATATCACGATGACATGAAAGCCATGAGCTTGACTACCAATTCACCACAGACTCTGTTGACATTCTGACTGGGATCCGACAAGGCTGTGTCATTGTATTAGCACTTTTTTAGATTTTCATTGCTTTCTCATCAAGTTCCCCACTGGAGTGGAACTGAGCAACAGAATGAGTGGGAATATGTTACCTTCACCCGCCTACAAGTCAGAGCTACACATCCATAATACAAATGTTCTCCACTCACTTGGAAATCCCTGGCCTAAAACCACCTAAAGTGAAGGAAAAGCATCTGCAAAGAATCTGAACACTAAGTCTTACAAGAGCAAGTTGCAGCCAAGTGTCGGCAGCAAAAGGAGCACATAGCAACTGGGCATCTGTTCCTCCAACCACTGTCCGTGTACCTGTGACAGAGACTAGGTTGTGCATTGGACTTTGCTGTTGCCTGAGAATCGTTTTTTAGTGTGGCAGCAAGTCATCCTCAACTCTGAAGGACTGTCGAGGAAGAAATGCCTTGATTCTTTATCTTCACCTGCATGGCTGAGGCAATGTTATTGGTCTAATTAGTAATCTTTTCCAGGTGTTTGAAGAAACAAGATTTTTAAAAAATTCCATTGAAAAACATTAGGTTCATTTCAACTTTTTGTAGTTTACACCCAGACCGAGAATGAGTTATTTGTGTAGAAGGCAAAATGAGCAACTGATCAATGAAGTCATTTCATTGTTTGATGTTTTCATGTTGTTCTTGATGTTTTTATCCAAAATAAGGTTGTACCACACAAAACTCTGAACCTTTTCAAACTGTTGTCTTATAAACTCTTATATTATTGTTTACTGGTTTCTTCTGTGTGACAGCTACTTTTGAAGGAGAAAGACAGTGCACTATTTCACAACAGTACCTCGAGTGGTTTTACGGTCTTTGTAATCCCATCATCATACGGTCTTTGCAATCCCAGCTTGGTTCATATCCACTGAATAATTCTTAACATGCTATCAAAACCCATTGCATTGAATAACATGTTTTAAAATTTATTAGCCATTCCCTGGAGCAAATGTTACTTATGTTGAAACTGGTGTTATATTTAATCTTATGCTTTTATTATAAACTGTACTCTTAACTCAATGTGCAAATTAATGACCTTGCTGCAATGTTGCACCAAAAAGTGCTAACTTACCCACTGATCTTGAAAGATGTAAGCCTCAGACTTTGCTTACTGCCCTGTAATAAATCTGGAAACATTCCTCTTTTCAATGCCGACAAATTCAGCATTACATAGTGAACTGCCTGCAGCTCACACATTTGATAACAATTATATTTTATTCAAGGAACATGTTTGCAGCTCAAAGGCTGAATTGTAGTGCCACTTGCATTGAAAAATTCAGATTAAGTAACCAAGTTAAAAACTTGGAAACATGATAATTATGAAGGAACAAAAGTAGACAGTCATCCAACAGATAATAGGACAGTGGCAAATGTATATTAAAAAAGAGTGTTGAATTAAAAGTATATTACAAACCAGTGCACCATTTCTACGTTACTGATAGTAAAGTACATTTAGACTTCACGATTTAATTGCTTCATTGACAGCCCAAACTATGTAACAAGTAGGGTCTCTGATTTACCTTGAATGCTCATGATAACCAGTTCTTGCATCAGGGATTTTTTCAATTTAGTGCAAATATTAACTCTTGTTAGTCCAGCTTTGTGACATGAAGAGAATTATCATATGAATCGTACTGGGGTCATAAGATCAATCTCCTACCATGTTTTTATATTCTTTTGATCTGAGCACTTGGCACCTGTGAGAAGTCAGAATAATACGCAAGCGCAGTGCTTTGAACCAAGGAATGGAGATGGCCAGTTTTGATCAATAAGGCATGTGAACACTCAGTCTGAGAATGAAGACCTGTTTGTTTGTTATCTGTCATGGAATTATAATATGAAATCATTAATGACTGTGATATCAGTTCTTATGATTCACATGTTCCCCTATACTTTGGGATTTTACTTGCATTGTTGATATATACAAGAGGTGTAATCATTTAGGAACTTAAAATGTATTTCCATGTGATTCATACAACCTTTAGCTAGAATAATTGGCAGAAGTCACAGTATTTGAGAGAGTTGGCAGAATGTCTCTCCCCTGCTCTTTTTATGCTTGTATGTGAAAAATCCAGTTTCCTTCCCAAATTAAAACTCCAAGATTACCTTTCTCTAAAGATCCAGTTGCCCCAAATTCAGTATTTCACCCCACCTATTCCTTACACAAAGACCATATACTGAGTTACCATTTTGTGTTTCACTTGCCGATCTGTTCTACTTGTACCTGCTGCCCTCTTTTGCAATTTGGCTGGATCTGACATCCTGAATAGCCACTATTCCCACAGTGATTACCATGATCATATTCTCCATGATTGGTGTGGCAGATTCATTGAAAAATCTGCAAGTTGGAGCTTTAAATTTTCTGAGCCATGGTGACTGGTCATAGTGGCATTCTGAGTGATTCTTGGAGAGAGGCTGCTTTTGGATGGTCTAAATGTTAACACTCTGAAAATGCATTTTTCTAACACTCATGAGCTAGGACATTCAACTAGATTGAGTGGAAAGTCTTCAGTTGGCACTAGCATTCTGAGGACACAACGGAAGTGAAAGGAACCTCCCAGATATTATGATTCATTCCAGATTTGAAATTGAAATTGAGATTCGTTATTGGATCTTCAGAAAACTTAATGCTGTGTTTATTATTGGTAGAAAAGGTAGACAGTTTTGCAAAAATCTCTGCTTTTGCAAATGATTTAAAATCAATTTCTGTCTGCTTCCCCTTGAATGTATTGGTTTCACGTTTGATACCCAAACTTTTATTTTTATAGATATGGATAAAGAAGATGCACTAGTTTGTTTTGAAGAGCATATAAGAGCATTAGAAAAAGAGGAAGAGGAGGAGAAACAACGGGGTTTGCTTAGAGAGCGGAGAAGGCAGCGTAAGAATAGGGAGGCTTTTCAAGTAAGTGACAAATGAAATTTGCAGGTCATGTACATAACAGTGCGCATTGTTTTATGCCAAATTGTGTTTGATTATACTGCTGCTGAAGTGCTTTATTGTGTTGGTGGTGCTATATAAAATAATCTATTGTTAGAGCTGCAATGTGTTTTTGCATTGTTGCTAACGAAGATGATCAATGACCAAAAAAGCCATAAAGAATTATTTTTAGTTAATTTACATTATTTTTGTTTAGGTAGGATTTTTCTGGCTCTTTGCATTGTAGTTTATTCTCTCTTTAACGCTTCCAAACTTTTTTATAATCATTCATTGAATGCTAATTTTAATTTGCAATCAGTAATTAAGATTTATTTTATTAGAGATTACTTTAAATGTTTTAACTTACCTCAAAAATAGATGAATTAAATATTTTTTAATGAAATTTTCACAAGTTCCTCATTCTTCAATGAGCAACTTTAAAATGATAATAGATAAACCTCCAATAAGATTTAACCTTCGCATGTCACAGTACATCATAACTCTGTATCTAAGTATATTCTTGTTATTCCCTTAAAATTTATGTCCCATACTATCTTAAAGCCACATAAATTGTGACAACAGAGAAATAGGAAAAGGAGAAGGCTGTTCATCCCTTTTCTGCTTTAAGTCTGCTCCACCATTTAATAAAACCTTAGCTGAGCTTTTATCTCAAGTTCCACATTGCAGCATATTCAAGAATCCCCCATAACACTTAAAACCCTTAATATCCAGAATTCCAGTATTCTGTGTTTTGAATATACTCGGCAACTAAGCAGGTAGCAAATTCCAAAGTTTCACAACCACCAGAATGAAGAAATTTCTCTTCTCCTTGGTGTTAAATTGCCAACCCCTTTGTTTTTTGAGACTGTGAGCCTAATTCTAGACTCTCTAGCTGCGGAAACTTTCTCCCGCATCTAACCATATCAAATCCTTTAAAAATGTTCTATATTTCAATGAGCTCACCTTTCATGCTTCTAAATTCCAGGCAATATAGATCTAATGTACTCAATCTCTCCTTGGTCCAAGAGTCAATCTGGTGAATCTTTGCATTGAATCTACCAACATTTCCCAACCTTTCACTATTTATTTTTCCATATTATATTTCATCTGGTATGTTCTCACTTAACTTGAATACATCTGTTGCATAGGAAGCTGTTGCATCCCTAGCCTTACCTTCCCATCTTTTTTTGGGGGGGGCGGTGCTGAGAATAATATATCCAAGTCATTGGTATGGCTTGTGAAAAACTGAGGCTCACATGATACGCCACTACCTAGAGGCTGCCAAACTGAAAACAAATCTTTTATTTCTACTTTGTTTCCTGGCTGTTAATCAACCTTCAACATATTAGCACTGATCCCATGTACTTGATTTTGTGGCAGTAATCTATTGGATGCGACCTTATCAAATACTTTTTGAAAACTTAAATATATCACACTTACTGATTCCTACTTTTCAAACCTGTTATTACAATCTCAATAAGTTCATTTGTCAAACATGATTTCCCTTTTTATAAATTCTTTTGACTTTGCCCAGTTTTATGATTGTTTAGTACTCTGTTAATTCACAGAATCACAAAATTACAGGACCTAATCTTACTCCCCTGTAAATTCTTTCATTTCAAATAGGAATGTGACTCCCTTTTGAGTACCTCAATCAAACTGCTTCCACCACCCTCTCAGAAATTTCATTCCCAGTCCCAAACACATTCTGGTGAAACATTTTTTCTCCACGTTGCTTTTATTCTTTTTGCCAATTATTTCAATCTGTGTCCTCCAGCTCTTGATGCTCACTATCCTGTACTTAATTCTCAGAATCTTGAATAATTCTATCAAATCTCCTCTCAGCCTTCTTTTCTCCAAGGGAAGTAATTCTAGGCTCTTCAACTATCCTCATAGCTACAGTTGTTTATCCCTGGAATCATTTTTGTCAATAATCTCTGTACTCATCTCCAATGCCATCACACCATACTTAAAGCATGGTGCCTAGAACTGGACGCATTACTCTCCAGATAACGTCAACTGAATTGATTGTAGTGTTTTCCCTATTACTAAAGTTAAAATAATGGGTTTAAGTTCCCTGATATCCATTCTATCTTGAATAGAGGGGTTACCTTCTAATCCATGGGACCTTCCTATGACTAGAGCATATATCGAGGGAATTCTGGAAAATTAAACAAATTACTATAGCTGTCTCTTTTAAACCCCAAGGAATTAGGTCCAGACACAGGAGATAAGAAGTCTTTAGCTCATTAATTTCTCTAGCCTTGTTTCTATGCTAATTTTAATGTCTTTAGCTTTCTCATTCTCATCAATGCTAAGCTTGAGGAAGGGCTTCAGGTTCTTTAACATTTAGACCAAGTCTGAGGCAAGAGGCACCTAGGGAAAAGTTGCTCATAACAGGACTGGGACCATTGCCCTTGTTGGGGCTTCATTTGTGTGGTTGGAAAGGATTTAACCTACATTGACAGGGGAAGCAGACCCAACATATAAGGCTAGATAAGGAGAATAGAATCATAAAGGAGTGAGAGTTCAAAGATAAGGAAGTGGGCCTATACTAGATAGGAGCAGACTAAGAAGACTATAAAGAATGCAAAGATGAGTTTACAGTGCAAATATGTAAATACGCAAAGTGGTGAATGAGTTTGGTGACCTACAAGCACAAATAGTCATGTGGCAATATAATGTAAGAAGAAAAAACAATTGATAGGATAGTAGTATTGATTTGGAAAGATGTTGCAGTGTTTGAGAGAGATAGTATCCTGGATTGGATCAAAAACAATTCATCTGGATAGAGTTGAGAAACAAAATGGAGGCGATCATGCTATTGGGTATATTCTATTGGCCTCCAAATGGGAAATTAGGGAAATAAAATCCAACTTCTAGACTGGAAAAGGGTGAACTTCATTGGGCCAAATGGGGATCTAACCAAAATATGGCAGGAAAAACTAATTGAACAATTGATGATCCTTAAGTGTGTTTTGTTTCAGGTACAAGCTAGGTACGTTCTAACAAGGTCATATTAAAGCCATGGCTTCTTGAATGATGTGGGGCAAGGGAGTTTGATGCAATGATAACTCTCACCCAAGTACTATATCCAGCAATGGCTCCTACTTAGTTTGGACCAAAAACGTACTGCTTTATCATTAACTTCCTGATGTTTCCTAGTTCTCTCATGCCCTGTTAACTCTCTGGCTATCTTTACCCAAATCACTATTCTGTAGCTTTGACATTTTCTCATACTGCTTTTGAATTTTCTCTTTCCTGAATTCTTCCTCTCCTCCCTTTGTTGGTTTTATTTTCTCTTTGCTTTTTGAATTATTTGATTTGTCAGAATGCTGGTCCCAGCTAGATTGGAGCCTATCCCAGCAGAACAGCTGCCTCTTCCCTGAGCCAATGCCCTTTTATAGTGAATTATAACCCTAACCCATTTTTGGAGGTTATCTTGCATCAGGAACACTCCCGCAATAATCGCCCTCATTTGAGTTCAAAATAGCCACTCCCTGTAAACACTTGCTTTGGGTCTCAAAAAGTGATCTACATTTTCTCTCCCCCACTCAGATCAAGTTATAGATTATCTAAGTATTTACCCAGGACTTTGATCTACCACCATTCCTGATGTTGCAACATCACTTTGTTTTCTATTACTTTTGGCTTTGCCTTTTTAGGCAATTTATCGTCATTGAATGGAAGAAGATAATATGCTGAAAAATATGGGTTTTAGTTTTCACGCTTCATCTAATGTTCTTGCAGACATTCTTAGATGAGTTGCATGAAAGTGGACATTTGCATTCCATGTCTACCTGGATGGAACTGTATCCTGCCATCAGTGCTGATATTAGATTTTCCAAAATGTTGGGCCAACCTGGTAAGACTTTTTCAGTTTATCCCCAAATCTTCAATTGTCCACATTGGCCGAATGTATAGAGCAAGTCATGTTTCCTCAAATATTCATGTTTTCTATGATGTACCAAATTGTCATTGTATCTTTAGGATCCACTCCACTTGATCTCTTCAAATTTTATGTGGAAGATCTAAAAGCACGCTTCCATGATGAAAAGAAGATAATAAAAGATATTTTAAAGGTAAATGTAAAGCTTATTGAGTTAGTTTATGAAAATATACAGTAATTACATTATAATTTAGGAAGCATGGTGCAAAGGGATAACTTGACAATTGACTAATAGAAAACTCAAGGTCCTTATTTGGATTGAAGTATGACCTCAATGGAGTATGAACGTTTGGTGAGCTGAGGGGCAATTATATCTTTCTGAAAATCTAATAATATTTGTATTTAGAATATAACTGCAAGTGCTGTTTAAGTTCTAAATCTCATCCAGGTACCTAAACTAGGAGGCGGAAACTATGCATTGGTAACAGCAGAAGTAGTTAACTAAGGAAACTGGCTGGAACTGGTTATTGTTGTATCCAGAGTCAGCTTGTCCCTTTGTTCAGAACATATAAATTCAGACATACTCTGTGTGACTAGCACTGAGTGTGATCACAAAAGAGTGAGAGAAAGTTGAGGAAACTTGGTGATGAGGCAGGAGAGAGATACACATTGGCATTTTCTAACTTCATCACCCTGTAGGAATTTGTTCGTTATACTACTGGGGAAGAAGCAAGCTGTTTGGTGAGTATCGAGTAAGTGGTCGCATCTACTCCGTTCCAAAGGTTTAAAATAATTAAGGAATTTGTGACAAGATTAATAAATGCAGAAAGTAGATAATAGAATAAAATAAGTTATGAATTAAAGCACATGGTGGGGCAGGTGATGTGTCATAGCTAAAGCAGGTCGGAGCTCCTGGATACCGGTGTGATCCAGGGGAGTAGACACGTCTGCAGTGTCAGTGGCTTGAGGAGCTTCAGCTTTGAGCCATCGAGCTGGAGATTGAGCAGCGGATACTGCAACACATCAAAGTGGGCAACAGTTACTTGGACAATTCGTACCAGGAGATGGTGCTGCCCCTGAGAGATAGGGGCTTCTGATTTGGAAGGTGGTCAGGAATAATCATGAGAGCATAAAAATGGAACTAGCCAAAGTAAACTGGCAAATGAGGTTAAATGATTGGTCAGTAGAGATGCAGTGGCAGACTTTTAAAAGGATATGTAAGAATACACACTTGATGCATTTCAATGAGGAAGAGAAATTCTAAGGGGAGAACCCACATCCATGGTTAAGTTAAAGACAATAACAAACTTAAAGAAAAAGCACATCATAGCACAAAGGGTGGGGGGTAGGTCAGAAAATTGCACAAAATATAAATAACAGCAAAGAATGACAAAAGAGTTGAAAAATGAGAGAAATACTTAAAAATATAAAGATGGATAGCAAGAGTTTCAGTAGATATATAGAAACTAGAGTTACCGATTGATCCCATAGAAAGTGCTTCTAGGGAATTGATAATGGAAAGTAGAGAGGTGGTGGATGTATTGTAGATTAAATGATGGGCAGGGATCTTGCAAGTGGAGTATAATGTGGGCAACAGTGAAATGATCTATTTTAGCAGGAAGAATAAAAAAGGGAGAGAGAGAGATTGCAGAGCTCTGAGATGCGGAGGAATCCAGATACCCTAGTTCATGAATCACAGAAGGTTAGCATGCAGGTGATTAGAAAAGCTATTAAAATGTTATTGTTTATTGTGAGGGGAATTGGTTACAAAACTTGGAGGTTATGCTTCAGTTGTACAGGGATCATTGTTTAAAAGTGAGTCATTCTTTTAAGGCAGAGATGAAAAATTTGTTTCTTAGAGGATCGTCAGTCTTTGAAACTCTATTTCTTAAAAGGCAGTGGAAGCAGAGCCTTTGGTAATTTTTAAGGGAAAAAGCAGATAGATTATTGATTGACAAGGGGGTGAAAGGTAATGGGATAGGCAGGATGTGGGGTTGAGGTTACAATCCATTCGGCCATGATCATCATGAATGGCAGAGCAAGCTCGGAGGTCCAAACAGTCTACTCCTCCTCATTTGTATGCTCATATTTATAATAAAAAAAAGGCATCAGAAGGACTTTAGCCAAGAAGGTCCAATACTCATTGGAGAAGTATAATGAGTCAAAAGTTCCAAACTCCTCAGCGCCAAATCCGGGAATTGCCCCAAAGATATGCTGGGGAATCCCTTCGAAAGTTTCCGGCTAAGTTTTGCAAGATAATTGCCCAGAAGTGCAAACTCCTGCACTGCTAACCATCCAAAAATGCAGCTTAAATCACAAACTTCAGATGGTTCTGGCTATGTTACACAAATAGTTATCTACAAAAAGTGTGAAGAATTAAAACCTCCTCTAACTTCTAGGTATCTTGTCTAAAGACTTAGACTGACCCCCTGCCATCCGCAAGTCCATATTGCCACCAGCTTTGAGGTCCACCTACCCCACCCGACCTTCAATACTTAGCTTTTTCCTGGCCTGTTAATTTCAATGGGGCCTTTAATTTAATTGGTTTATAGCAGCTAGAGTCATATAAAAGATTGTGCGTCATTTTCAATCTGATGAAGCTTTGAGGATAGCTGTGCTGCCTGAATCTCACCCAACCTGAGTTGGAAGGTCGGGTAACACTGGCACGGAAGACAATTTTTGGAGGTAATCAAGCATGGAACAGCAGTGCCACTCCTAGGACATTATAACCCATTATTATTGAGTAAGTGGCTTTATAAATGCTGTAACTAGTAAGAGAGATGGTAAGTAACCATGTGCTGAGACTGACAAAAATACACTTTTGTGTTACAACGAACATTAGCCTTGTGAATTAACTGTTATTCTTCTTCTGCGAAGATTTATCATTATGATTATGCTTCTAGTGATCTATTGTCTCTGTAGTGTGTAATTTGGTTGAGTAATCGTTAAATAATTTTTTTTTGCATTTGTAAAATACAACTTCTCTTCCACAAAGCAAGATCTCTAGACAGGGCGCGCAAGTTTATGGTGTGTCTCGCAATCCATTCAATAGATTCTAATGAATTAAAACAAAAATGATTGAAACATAATCATCACAAAAATATATTGGAAGTTATTTTAATAATGCATTTTATTTGTCTTTGCTAAATGTTCTTTGAACAGGCTTGTGATACAACAGAAAGTGATCTGATCCTAAAATATGACATGTACTATTTTCCCTGCACAGGATAAAGGTTTTGTGGTAGAAGTAAATACTACCTTTGAAGAATTTGGTACCGTCATTAGCTCAGACAAAAGAGCAGCCACGCTTGATGCTGGTAACATTAAACTTACTTTTAACAGTGTAAGTAACTTTTTAAAAATTTTGTTCAACCTAACGTACTGAAGTTCACAAAATCTGGTGTTTCTGCAAAAGTTGAGCATCTTGCAATATGGACATGTAGAAAAGGTATCTCAAAATCATGGATGATTTTCCCAAGTGCATTTTAATTCCTTCCCTCCCTCCCATAAAGACTTTTCCTGAATACTGCATCTTTAGCTCCACTCCCAATATCCTTAAGATTATTCATAACCAATCCAATGTTGTTCCCTTCATTACAAAAGACTTAAGAACTCTCTGCACTGTAGTCCTTGCTTATGCTTCCCTATAATGTCTTGCACTTTGCATATTCTGCCTTTGTGCTACACTCCCTAGTCCCTGCTCACACTGCAGCAACTCACTAAGGCTCCTTCGACAGCACTTTTCAAACCTGTGCCTCTGCCACCTTAGTTAGTTTATTTGCCTCAAGTAGGCTTAAATTAACAGAGCTTCTGTGAAATTCCCTGGCGTCTGTTCAGGTCAGTGTACCTTAACCAGCATGTCTTTCAGAATGTGGGGGGAAACCGGAGCACCTGGAGGAAACTCACACAGACAGTGACCCAAGGGAATCAAACCCAGGTCCCTGGCACTGAGGCAGCAGTGTTAACCACTATGCCACCATGCTGCCCACTGCCACAGACAAGGGTAACCAACACATGGGAATCCCACTTACAAGTTTCTTCACCATCCTGACTTAGAAAGATATTGCCATTTCTTTGCTGTTGCTAAGCCAAAATCCTGGAACTCCCTTCGTAAAAGCAATTTGGTGTGCCTATACCAGCTGGACTTGGGCAGTTAAAGGCAGCAGCTCACCATCATTTTTTTCGTGGACAATTGGGAATGGGCAATAAATGCTACCCAAACCAGTGAAGCTGACATCCCATGAAAAACATTTTTAAAAATCCCTAGCCCTGACTTCCTCCGCTTCACTTTCATTCACATATATTTACTTAGCGCAGCTTTATCACATCCCCTCCCTGTGAAAAGTTGATAAATTAACTCAGAGGTGACAGCAAGAAAAAGTGAGAACACCTATATAGCTAAATGTAGAGTATGATCCAAATCAGAAAGATAGTTACAGTGAGAGACGTGCTATTTAAAAGAAAATTGTGCAAGTAATAAATTTTATTTGCTTTATTCAGAATGTGCTAATCACATGTGATTTATAATAGTTGTTAGAAAAAGCAGAAGCTCGAGAACGTGAAAGAGAAAAAGAAGAAGCTAGGAAACTAAAGCGAAAGGAAACTGCTTTCAAAAGTATGTTAAAGCAAGCAACTCCTCCTCTTGAGCCAGAATCAAATTGGGATGAGGTATGTACACGTTAATGCCTTTGGTGTAGCAGACCACTAATTGCAGAATTGCAAATGTATTACAGCCCAGATATGTTTTTTGATTCTCAATATATGCATTTAAGTTTATTGGAATTCATAGATTAATATTTTCTTTACAGGTCCGAGAAAGATTCGTAAACGAGTCTGCTTTTGAAGACATTACAGTAGAATCTGAAAGGAAAAGACTTTTTAAGGAATTTCTACAAATTCTTGAGGTAATTATGAAAAATCTTAAGAGTTGCATTGCTTTTATTTGATATTAATTTCGGTAATCTAGTTATTGTTTTAGAAATGGACTGAATTATCAAACAGTTTGGCAAGATGTGCAGTGCCATGTAAATGCAATGCAAAAATTGGCTTGAAGTGTGAACTACATTTTAACATTCATCAATCCATTTTAATCAAAACCCAGGATAATCAAAATAAGCGGAAGTCAAATTGCTTCAGATTTGGAGTTCAGTTTTGCTGTCATCCACCCTTTCATCATTTTGTTTGCTCCTTCTTCTGCCTTCATGCACATGTTTGTTTTGCTTATTAAAGGGACGTAACAAAGATTGACTCATTGTGTTCGGACCATGTTTCAGCTCAGCTCAGTGTAAGGAGTTGAGAATAAAGTGACTCCTACTATCAGTTTTTTTCTGTCTTCCTCTACAGAGGAACTGAGCTTCTCTGTTGAGACAGTCCTTGCTAAAGAACATATTGAAATTTGCTAACTCAGCATATATGTCTTGACAATGAAGCTTTCCTATAGTTTATCTTCTTGCTCTTTTATTAGGATACAGAAAACGTGTTAAGAGTTCCACTCCTGATGACGAACAAGTAATTACCACTGAATGCATTTGTGTGTACACTTTGTGAGAGGGCAGGACTAGGTTCAGCTATTTCTTGTTGTGTTCAAATAATTTACCAGCGCTCAGTTGAGGTTCAGATATGAATATTGGCTATGCTGGTAAGGTACTTTGTCAACAAGTAGTACGATTGAATGTGTACTCTGTCTTGATAATTATTAAATAGTTAATGGAATTATTTGGGTTTTTTAAGTTCACAACATATGTCATAGTTCTCAAGAAGATCAAGGGATTTCTTCCCCATGTCCTGACTAACATTTATCCCTCAATCAGCATCACTAAAGCATACTATTTGGTCATTAACACCTTGCTGATTGTGGAACCTCACTGTGTAAATTATTGGCTGTATTTCTATATGTACGCAAGACAACAGAAACAGCATATGATAGACAATGTTAAATGATTCCATACCAAAGGATCCGATCAAAGCTCTGCTGGCCTGTCGTACTCATGATGTAGAGATGCCGGCGTTGGACTGGGGTAAACACAGTAAGAAGCCTGGCAACACCAGGATTAAGTCCAACCAATTTATTTGATAGTAAACTCTCAAGCTTTCGAGGTTCCCTTCTTCGTCAGGTGAATGAAGTGTTTTGGTCTTACGTGTAGTTTCTATATGTGTTGTCTGAGACCAGAACACCTCATTCACCTGACGAAAAGGGGAACCTTGAAAGCTTGTGAGTTTACTGTCAAATAAACCAGTTGGACTTTAACCTGGTTTGTCAGGTTTCTTACTGTCATATTCAGTCATGAATAATAGTGGCCAATTAAACACCTGAGTGGAGGAGGTGGATCCATAAATATTCCCATTCTAAATAATGGTGGAACTGAGCATTTCAATACAAAAGACAAGACTAAAGCAATTGCACCTATCATCAGACAGAAGTACAGAATGGTTGATTGATCTCTTGCTCTTTGAGAGTCCCAACATCTGAGATTCCAACCTTCAGCCAATTCAATTAACTCTGATTTTTTTAAAAAACATTATTTATTACTCACAAATAAGGCTTACATTAACACTGCAATGAGGTAACTGTGAAATTCCATGAGTTGCCACACCTTGGCGCCTATTCAGGTACACTGAGGGAGAATTTAGCATTACCAATGCATTTAACTAGCCACCCCCCTGCACTCCCATTGAATGCAACAAGGGCCTATTGATCGTAGCAACATTCTGGCAGTAGTACTGAAGACTTCTACTTCAAAACAAACCATGAACCTAGCTAAGTTGTCTCAGTAAACTGCAATACTAGTATCTATCTGAAAATATGGAGAATAACCTTTGTGTGTTCTGTCCCAAAAAGTAGGACAAATTTACTTGGCCAGTTAACATCCCATCAATCTGCTTGAGATCATCAGCGAAGTATGGAAAGCATTGTCGACAGTGCTATCAAACGACACTTTCAATGCAGTATAGTCACCATGCTGATGTTTGGTTTGGGTTCTGCCAGGGCGATCCAGTTACTCATTAGAGCTGAACTCAACAGATGAGGTGAGAGTGACTGTCCTCGACATCAAAGCAGCATTTGATCGAGAGTGGCATCAAGGATCCCCACCAAAACTGAAGGCAATGAAAATGAGGTGGCACAAAAATAGATGGTTGTGATTGTTGCAGGTCGCTCTCAGCCCAAGGACATCACTGCAGGAGTTCCTCAGGGTAGTCTCCAAGATAACTAGTGGGGATGTTCGCTGTTGATTACAGAGTTTGTAATAGCATTTGCAGCTCAAATCTTGTAGCAGTCTGTGCTCATGTGCAGCAAGGCTTGTACAATATTCAAGCTAGGGCCAGTCATAGACAGCAGTGGGAAGTTGTGCGTGGAGCCTGAAGAGATTGGTGAGGCACTGAATAAATATTTCTCTTCGGTATTCACGCAGAGTGCTGGAAATGTAGCTATGGAGAACACTGAGGTACAGGGTTGCAAATTGGGAAGTATTGTAGTAGATAGGGAGGATGTGTTAGAAATTCTCGAGGGTTTGAAGTTGGATAAGTCCCCTGGGCCGGACGGGATTTACCCTAGGATTCTCTGGGAGGCAAGAGAGGCGATTGCAGAGCTCTGGCTCTGATCTTCAGGTCGTCGTTGGTTACGGGTGTGGTTCCGGAGGACTGGAGGATAGCGAATGTGGTCCCATTGTTCAAGAAGGGGAAGAGAGACCTTCCAGGGAATTATAGGCCAGTGAGTCTTACTTCTGTTGTGGGCAAAGTATTGGAGAGAATTATTAGGGATAGGATTTATAGTTATTTAGAGAGAAATGAATTGATTGGGGATAGTCAGCATGGTTTCGTGAAGGGTAGGTCATGCCTTACTAACCTCATTGAGTTTTTTGAGAAAGTGACCAAAGAGGTGGATGGGGGTAAGGCGGTTGATGTAGTATATATGGACTTTAGTAAGGCGTTTGATAAGGTGGCCCATGGAAGACTTCTACAGAAAATGCAGATGTGTGGAATAGAGGGTGATTTAGCTAATTGGATTAGGAATTGGCTGGCAGATAGAAGACAGAGGGTGGTGGTTGATGGGAGATATTCATCGTGGAGTTCGGTGACGAGTGGTGTGCCTCAGGGGTCTGTTTTGGGGCCCCTGCTGTTTGTAATTTTTATAAATGATCTGGATGAGGGTATTGAGGGATGGATCAGTAAATTTGCAGATGATACTAAAGTTGGTGGTGTGGTAGATAGTGAAGAGGGGTGTTTTAGTTTACAGAGTGACTTGGACAAGTTGCAGAGCTGGGCCGAGAGGTGGCAAATGGAGTTTAATGTGGAAAAGTGTGAGGTAATGCACTTTGGCAGGAACAATAAATGTGTAGAGTATAGGGCTAATGGTAGGGCTCTTAATAGTGTTGAGGAACAGAAGGATCTTGGTGTATGTGTCAATAGATCCCTGAAAGTAGGCAGTCAAGTGGATAAAGTTGTTAAGAAGGCATATGGAGTCTTAGCTTTTATTGGTAGGGGGATTGAATTTAGGAGCCGCAGCATCATGTTGCAACTGTACAAAACTCTAGTGCGGCCGCACTTGGAGTATTGTGTGCAGTTCTGGTCCCCACATTATAAGAAAGATGTGGAGGCATTGGAGAGGGTACAGAGGAGGTTTACCAGGATGTTGCCTGGTATGGAGGGCAGGTCCTATGAAGAGAGGTTGAAGGATTTGAGGTTGTTTTCGTTAGAAAGGAGGCGGCTAAGAGGGGATCTTATTGAAGCATATAAGATGTTTAGAGGTTTAGATAGGGTGGACAGTGATAGCCTTTTTCCTAGGATGGAGAAAGCTAGCACGAGGGGACACAGCTTTAAATTAAGGGGTATGAGTTATAGGACGGATATCAGAGGTAGGTTCTTTACTCAAAGAGTGATTAGGGAGTGGAATGCCCTGCCTGCAGCTGTTGTAGATGCGCCAAGTTTGGTGGCATTTAAGAGGTTAATTGATAAGTATATGGAAGAGAAGGGAATGGTTTAGTTTGGAGGGGCATTGCTTTTTATTTTGGTCGGCACAACATCGAAGGCCGAAGGGCCTGTTCTGTGCTGTAGTGTTCTATGTTCTATAAGTAGCAGATAACATTTACACGACATATGTTCCTTTGCATATCTGTCTCTAGCAAAAAAGAGTCTTAATATTTCTCCTTAAGATTTAATGGCATTTCCCATTACTGAATCCCCCACTATCAACACTGAGGCTTACCAATGATCAGAAGCTTAACTGGATCAGTCATGTAAATACCATGGATACTAGAATTGGTCACAAACTGGAAATTCTGTGGCAAGTATTCTCTAATTCCTGATTCCCTAAAGAATGACCACCATCTACAATCAGGAGTGTGATGGAGTATTTTCCACTTGGAAGAGTGCAGCTCTGACATTTATCGAAAAGTTCAATACCCACAAATAGATCGAAGTAGCCTGGTTGATTGGCACCCCATCCACTACGTTAAATATTTATTCCTTCCACCATTGATGCACAGTGATAGCAGCGTGTACCATCAACAAGATGCATTGCAGTAATTCACCAAGAGCTCCTTCAACAGTACCTTTTAAACCTATGATCTTGTCCACCGAGAAGGACAAAAACAACCAATACATGGGAACACCTTACCAAATCAAAAACCAATGTGATTTGGAAATATACTGCCATATATTCACTGGTACTGGGTCAAAATGCTGAAGCTTCCTGCTCGGCAGCACTGTTAACAGAACATGCACTACATGGACTGCAGCAGTTCAAAAAGGCAGACCACTTGTGTCTTTTCAAGGGCAATTAAAGTTGGGCAAAGAATGCTGATCTGGAAAGCAACACCCACATATTGTAACTGTATGAAATTTATTAAAAAATCTTTACTTAAAAATTCATCAATATACTCTAATTTCTCCTGAACTTAGTTTTTTAAGTATGTGATTGGAGCTTCTGTTGCCAGAACTAATTTATCTGTCTTGCTGCAAAGGTATGTATCATTTGTTAGCTGGTTGTCATCCAAGTTTCTTTTTCTTTACGCAATAGCATGAATGCCAGCATCATCACTCAAAGAGCAAAAAACATTCCAAGAAGTCAAAAAAGCATCACAGGAAGCACTCTCGCTCTCGTTCAGTAAGTGTTTGCATTTTGATTTAATTATCAAAATGGTATGGTTTAATGAACTGATTGATGCACAAAATGAACACAAACCTACTAATCTATTATGTCATGGTCTGCAAATTTGATTATTGCTTTTGGTCAAATGTACAAGCAGACACTTAAGCCCTGATTTTCAGCTGTTGTGTGGTTTTAATTGCAGACAGTAATGCTAAAATGCCTGTTTCAAACAGGTTGAGGCTTCATTTAAAATATTTTTGAGGCTGGAGTGCCCTGCATTTCATTTTATTCTGGTGCTTGGGCGTTTCCTAGTGCCATTTCTGAATCTTATGGAATAGGCATCCAGGTTTGCTAGGGATTAATTGTGACTGTTGCTGATTAATATTACCCAGGTAAGTAAATTTAATACTTACCATTTTTGATTAGTTTGGTCATATATCTTTTGTTTCTGCCCCATAAATTTTGTTTCCATGAGCTTGTGTGTTAATTGTTCAATTCCATCTCCACCAAGTACTATTACTGGCATTAATATTTATCTCAAAAAACTTCCCTCTTTAGAAGAGGGGGAGCACCTATGACTAAAGTTAACATCAGGAAAGTGTTTGTTTACCCAATGGTACAATATGCATGTGAAGAAAGCTGCAACAGTAGATCCAAAAGCACTGGTATCCAACATATTAATATTGGATATCTTTATGGAAGCATGCAACTAAGAATTCAGATCTGCCATGGAAACCTTCCTGGGTTCAGTGAAGAACTGAGTCCTAGTTTACATTTATTGCCCTGTATTTATTTGGATCTAAGAATATAACAAAATAACCATCCTTGTGATCTTAACTGGAGCGTAAAATAGGTTAGGACGGCCAGAATGATAGGTGCACTGGGGCTGATTGGGAATAAAGTATGTGCAGCCAATTTTTGCATAAGCTGTTGCAGGGTATGAAGAAACATGGAGAACATTGGTTATGGTTAGAATTGCTTAGTTTATTTGGTACAGGCTGTATTTATGTAATGGTAAAGCAGAGAACACAATACTGCTCTGATTTAGTAATTTATGTTATTTAACCAAAGCAATCTCTATGCACCCTGTCCAGGACAGAATTGCTTCCCCTAAGGTATCTTGCCTTTTTAGTGGTTTTTTTGGCTGGCCTTCACTACTTGACTGCATAAGCTGCCCTGAACATGAAAGTTTGTGGTGTCTTTGTTGCTTTTTTTTAAATGCCACACTGCAGCTACAGCATTCAGGCAAAACTTTTAAACATCATCACCCCAACAAAGTCCACCAAAACTATCTCTGCTAAGTTGTTTACATCGTAGATTATCACCACAGAAATGAGTGCGAACCGTCAATGCCATGTTAAATGATCTTTTATTGCTCCTGGGATCTGAACCTAACACACAGCTGACAGTTTGCTGCTCTATGAATTTAATCCCTTTAAAACACATTTATTTTAATACACATCTCAAAAAAATTCAAATCCGATCCTTTTTGTAGAAAATTAACCAGTCTTGAAGCATGACATACCACACAATCCTATTTCAATGCTCTTAAATGCATCACGATACTGTGGACACTGGTTGTACTGAAAGGATGTCACCAATAATAACTGCATTTTCTGGTACATTTTATCTGCTGGCAGCTATGGCAAACTGCAACACTTTGATTCAAATCCTGCAATGACAGAGATGTGCTTTTTACAGCTGCTATGCAGTATAGAGCTGCCACATCCAAGAACACCGACAACTTTGGACTGAAAATTTGTTCCATGCTCGTCATTCCGACATCAAATTTAGCATCCTCTCAAACTTTTCATGCGACATTACTGTTATCTGAGCCACCATTTAAATGGAATTAACTGTGAACTGCTCCCATTGGAGGCTAGTCTTTGGATTCTATTTTTCTTTTCAATCTTCGCCCTTCCATATTTGTCAAATGCTATTAAAGGGGAGAGATGCTCTGAGTTTTCTGAGTCATTTCTATCAGTTAACATAATTGTTCCAGCCTAAAATATCAGAAAACCTAGCCTTCCAACTCTGTCCTTGCAGTTCCATTGACAAGAACCTGTATTTAATCCTAAAGGGCTCAGAATCAGAAGACGATGACTATCATCATTCTAAGAAAAAGAAGCGTTCCCATTCAAAGTCCCCATCAGACCGAACCTCGAGTGAAGAGTCAGGTAATGTAAACCTTGTTAATACTTTCATATGTTAACTTTAAAAATTGCAGAAAAATCACATTGTAAATATTTTCTCTCATTCTTAGAGCGTAGTTACAAAAAGTCTAAAAAGCACAAGAAAAAGGGCAAAAAGAGAAGACGCAAGTCTGTAAGTCTCAACTATATTTGTAACTTCTGTAACTTACTAGTACCTGTAAAAATGGGTGATTCAGTACTGATTAGAAATTGGTATACTTAAAGCATGAATTCTGATAGCTGAGGCTTAACTCTATTCAACATTTCCCTCTATGGTCACAGCTGTAATGAAATATCCTATCTTGTTCTTCTAAGCTTTACATTCTACATAACTTCCTTTCTTCCTGCATTTGACCTGCTCCAATTCACTGGCCTTGAACTTCTCATGGCACTGACAGTAAGTATTGAGACATTTATATTGGCAGAACCAGGTGAACATACAGTGAAAATTAAGGTAACCAAAGGAAATGAAGGGTTTCATATAGTCAACACCTCAGGCCTATCTGAGGAGGATTGGATGAACCCTGTTAATCTATGGAACATGTTGGAGGAGCAGCTTTTTGTAAAGGTGAACTTCAGAATAAACCACTTGAGTGGATGGTTTATAGACAACAGGCACCAGAATCAGTTAATCAGTTTGTCAGCAGATGCTGTGAAAAGGCTAAAGATTGCAATTTTTCAGAACCTGAGCAGTCTGAAACATAGTCAAAACTAATTATGGCTTCAATGCTCTTCTAAATCCTTCCCTATATAATTTCGGAGAAAAAAGTCATGATGTTAACACACTACTAAAAGTTGGCAGAGAATGTGAAGCCCTTGTGGCAAACACACACGAACAGCCAAAATTGAACAGGAGACAAATACAATTGTCTTCTGAATCAGAATCATGAAGCATATATACTTGAACCATTGGGAGTTAATATTATGACAACGAAATATCTGCATGCAGTGGTCACCTATCCATTTCATTGTCTCTGATATACAGCTATGCCAAGTATGTATATGGAACTCAATATTGTAACTATACACAAGACCAGCAATGCCCCAATCCTGGCAGAAGAGACCAAACATAGTTGCATTGAGTCAGTCCATGACCTTCAAGAGATGTAACCAGATATAATGCAGGAAACTTCAGCGGTGATGTTGCACTACCTCAGAAACAATGTAATTCCGACAGTCGGTGCTGCTAGAAAGTGCAGTGTCTATAGATAGGAGAAGCTTAAGAGTGAGTTGGATGACAATGTAATGGCATTGTCCATGAACTGATGCAGCTCCATCAGGTACTGAAAAAAGATGGCAGTAACCTGGTGTGCATGGACCCAAGTTGTCTAAATCTCATTCTAAAGAGTAATCTATACAGAATTCCAACGTTAGAGGAATTAAGTCCCAAACTCTCAGGAGCAACGTTTTTCTCCAAGTTGGACACCAAACACTTGTATTGGTCAGTTCATTTGGCAGAGAGATCTCAAGAAATCACTACCTTCAGGACATTGTTCGGAAGATGCAATTTCCACGAGTTACCTTTTGGTTTAAGAAAGGTTTCAACAGCATATTAACAAAGTTACAGAAAACGCTCATGGATCTGTATGCATTGCTGATATTCAGTGATGAGAAAAATCAAGCAGAAGAGCATGAGCAGAACTTAAATTAATTGACGGAGACAGCTTATTCGTAAAGGACTCTCCTTCGACAGCAAGAAATTTGAATTTGGGTCACATTAACTTTATTGTTCCTCTTTATTCAGTTTTTGTGATCCATGCTAACCCAGAAGATCTCCAAGATATATGACATATGCCTACTCCCCACGGCAAAGGTGACTTGCAGAAATGCCTCAGATTCTTCAATTTCTAGGTGCCATCCATTTCCAATTTCATCAATAGATCATCACTTATCGAGCTGTTAAAGAAGGGCGTTCCATACTTACGGCAGGAGGGCCAGCAACATGTGTTTGAGTCAATGAGGTGTGTTTTACAGTACTGCGACCCAAAACGGCCATAGGAATTGATGCTTCTCAAAAATAGTCCGGAATGTATATTTTACAAAATGGAAAACCAATTGCATTTGGTTCCAAATGTCTACTGCAAGTTTGTTGTTTTGTCCACCTCCACAATGTGAAGTCTGACACTCACTCGTCAATTCTGAATCGCACATACGCCAAATCCTATCTGTTTACTTCCTCTTTGATCTGTCAGTTTCAGCGGATATGTAAACGTACTTTATTTACACCAGGTAGGGTGAGACAGGCATGGAAAAAATTTCATAATTAATTGGGCACGCAGTGGCAATCGAATAAATTGCAAAATCTCAGCATTGCTATGTTATACTTGAGAGTAGCACCTCTGGAAATGAGCTCACCAATGGGAAACCTTGTTTAGGAGGCAGTTGAGGACAAGGTTATCAAGCCATTGCCTCTTGAAATTCTCAGAAATATAAAGAAATTTACTGAAAAACATGGGAGAATGAAGTCTGCATGTGACTGCCATGCTGGTGAGGAACTGCTTAGTCTGCATGTAGGACTAAATGTTTGGGTCATACACCTGGTTACCTGTAGAGGTAACTAACATGTGCTGTGGCCTCCATCCTATGAAGTCACAACAATAAATAGAGTGATGTTGAGGTGAAACAGCAGCCAGTTAAGGAATTATACAACTGTAAAGCATCCGTCATTTAAATTACATCTTGAATGTATCCAAAAATGATGGAAGACCACCATGAAAGCAATCAGCACTCCGATAATACAGAAAATGCCAGTGCGTCTGAAAGTCATGAACACCAAAATGATGAATGTCGATCTTGGGAACATTCAACTGTCACAAGATCTTGGAAAATTAGTAAACTCTCTATATTGTACAGGTTGTTAAACTCTCAAATGACAAACGGAGAACTATACCACTGTGTATGTACTTTCAATCTACGTAGTGTTGTCTTGGAAAAGAGGAGCGTTATGATATAACTTTGAGAATATGTAAATAATAAAGTGACCAGGATATAAAACAGATCAGTAGCCAGTTAGTGGTATGTGTGAGTGGTTGCAGCAGTTCTTGTGAGTAATGGTGGTTGTTAAATCTCTAGTTGACTTGTCTGCTGAGCTATCCTGTAAATAACAATTGTACCCTTCAAATAAATCCAAACCATATAGTTTTCAATCTAGTGTGTGTGATTGGTGAGTTTGTCTAAAGAAACCTAAAAACCCAACACTATACTTACCCATATATTTATCCCTTCCATTTCTCACTGTTAATTGCTGTCTCATGTCTAAGATTAACAGCAGGAACCAGATTAGGAAAGCTTAAATAAAAAATAATCCCCCTTGCACCCTGGGTAATACTCACCCCCCATTCCTGATAATGTCCACTTGCCCATGAACCCCCTCAAAAGTGTCACCCCTCCCAACATTACTCCTTGTCACACCATTTATTTTCACCTTGCATCCTGACTCCCCCTCACTTCCACCTCCTGACAGTGCTCAACCCCTCTGTCCCACACTGTCGACCCACCACAAACTCATAACAGCAAATAAAGGGCTTCAACAGTTAAAAAGCCTTACATTAAAAAGAATTTTATCATGATACTGCAAGGATGCTGACTTTGAGAAATTACTTGAGTTGGTGACATCAGTAGGGTACCACTCCTTGCCAGTTCTTCTCCAGGATCCCCACAACAATGCCTAGCTCCTCATTTGGGACAAGAAGTCCCAATTGGAAGGGCAAGAAGAAGTAAAACTACTTTCAGTTGTGGTCACACTGCTATGGCATTGGGGCTAACTGTATGATCTGGGCATTTATCTTTCCTTAATAATCTTCAGCCTATCAAAGCCAAGCTTGGCATGACCTAGTCACTGTTCATTTCATCCAGTCTTCACTTATCAACATTGGCAGTGCACAAGAGGTTTTGTTCTTTATTTTAATGTTAATTTAAAAAAAAACTAATTTTTAGAGAATTTCTTCTTACAAAATATGTTGCACTACAGCTCTGTTCTGAGATGATAATCACATTTGGTGAACCACTTGAATTATTTTTTTTTTGCATAGACAGGTGTAATAACATAGTTTGATCTGGACTGTATGCATAACAATAACATGTCATTAAGAAAATAATAGAGAAATGTGCAAGTCAGAAACAAATATAAAATTGTGCAGAATTGGGTAATGCTAATTGGAGGTGAGATTCTTGTGAATCCATATGACTAAATATGAAACAAGATTCAGTGAGAGAAATGAAGGGAATCATATTAATCATTTTAAATTTTATCAATGTTTATACTAAAGTGAAAACGTATAACCCCAGACCCTGTCAATTGGAGCTTTGATTTTCCTTCTCATACTGATGTGAGGGTCGAGGGTTCCATTAAATGTGGTACTGTTCATGGATTTGGCCTGCCAGCTTTATGAATTTGCAGTTTTTAGTACTTAATGTACAAATTGAATGCTAGAGGATGCATGCTACATGATTTGAAAAAGCATAAAATTTGACACAGATTGTAACTATATATAAATCTTTGTTCTTTTGTGTTAAATAATGAATGTAACCAAACCAATTGAATTTTTGAAATGATTCCTTTTACTGTCCCACCACACAGGTGACTCCGGAATCTGAAGGAGAACGAGAGCGGGAAAGGGAAAGAGACCGGGATAGACGAGATAAGGAAAGAAGCAGGGATGATGAAAAAGAAAGAAACCGACACAGATCGCAATCAAAGCACAAATCACCCAGAAAAGCCACCAACAAAGACACAGTACGTAACCTTTTAATTATTTGAATGACTATACTTAGCTTTATACCAAAATCAAATTGACCCATATCACTGAGCGGTTTTATTAACTTCAGCCAAATACTTCATATCCTTTATATTCATTCCAATAACCTTTCCTAGAATCCTTAAGTGTCATCGAAGATGTACATTAGCCTCTTGTACCAATCTTTCGTGAGAGATTTCATTAAGGATGATTTGATAGTCTAGATAGCTTATTGGGGTGTTCATTGTTTACTTGGCATGTTGCTTTCTCAAAACTTGTTAAAGTTTTAGGAAATGGTTATTTTCAATCCTTTAAAATAAATACTTATTTTGTTTTACTAGTTCTTGATGTGAGACCAACATTTATTATCTGGGGTAACTTTTAGCACCTTCTTTGATATGAGTGCCTTGCTGATTTGTTTCTCTTCCATTAGGCATCCTGATGGCAATTGTCAATACACCTCATGTCCTGTTTTTTAACTTTCTGGTTTTATGATATGCAAACATAATTATATCCTGACTTCAAACATTCCTGCATCATTTGGGATGAGAACTGCTTAAAAAAAAACCAAAATAAACATTTTTTTAGCAAAATAAATACGAACGTAAATAAAAACCCAATCTTTCTAATGCTGGTTACTGAATTAAAATTGAAGCATTTGGAATTTTTTTAAATACCATTTAAATTACTTTTAGTACAAATTAATGGGCATAAAATGGGCTCAAGAATCATTGATTTATATCAGGAGCAACCTGTATTTGTGTACTTTTCAAATTAAGTTTGATATTGCATTACTGAAATGCAGAAGACTGATTGCTGGTTAAAACTGACTGACTGTTGTAGTACTTTTTGTCCACAGGCAAATTGGGAAACCTCTGATAGTGAGCTAAGTGAGGGAGAACTAGAAAAACGAAGGCGAACTCTCCTGCAACAACTTGATGATGACCAGTAATTAACACTTCTATGTATGAATCAGCCAAGTCGAATGTTGGGTGAGGGGCAGTCTTTTCACAAACACTCAAAAGGATTAAATGTAATCTCCAATGTTTTGACATCTGTTGTAATTTTTACAGGAGATATGATGATTTATGAAAACATTACAGATCCTTCAAACTTTCTTCCAATATGCGAGCAACAGAGTTTCTTTATTATGTAGATAAATCCTTCTGATTCCAAGATCAACCAGCTTATGTTTGGGTGCATATCATGCTTTGATACTCTGTATTCATCATGGGTCTTAAAACTCGCCCATAGATTCTTTAAAGAGCACCTGTACCCTAATTAATGTGTACAACCTGAAAAGTCACTTCTGGTCTGTTTCCATATCCAACAGCAAGCTTCTGACGTCAGAAACTGTAAGCAGTTCATGAGTGTTTTTGGAAAGTTGGAGATGACGCTTAAGGAAGGCTCCAGAGTTTTGCCCAGAAATCGCTTTGCTTACTTCACTTCCAGTTATGGGACTAGTCACGAACAATTTTATTGTTTGGTTCAGCTTTATTTATGACATCTTACATTATGAAATAAAGAGAGAAACTCTTGGGTCATTGTAAAGAATATAAATGAACTAACTAGTCGTGGCTCTGAAGATAGCATGGTTCGATGATAACATTCAAAGTGAGTGAGCTACCTGCTATTTCTGACACAAGTAGTTTTTTTGTATCCAAAGCTAGCTGTGGTGAGAGATCTGGGATCTTTTCAGATTCCAGGCCATCAAACAATTGCAAATAACCTGTTATGAAGTGTATTAAAATGGACAGAATATTAGATAGGCGTGCCATAAAAATGTAGCAGGATTTTTTGCTATTAGTAATTCAAAACTAAATTTATTCTGAATCTTGATAGCCTTGATTCCTGTTTTATTGTAGTTAATTTTGTAATTTCTTCAAGGACATTTTATTCCAATTTGTCTTTGTCCATTGGAAAACAGTAATACAAAAAAAAATTTGGAGCATGATGCAGCAGAGAAATAAGTTTGTACTTGTAGCAAGAGTTCATTTTCCCAAAACAGTACTGCAAATTTTATTGAAGTTGTTCTAAAATTTAATTTTCCAAGGCATGAAATGCAGCAGAGGGTTTATTTTCCATCTCTGTATATACTTGTGTCTGAAATACTTAAGCGTTGCTCAGAAAGGGAGCAGAATATTTTTGTATGTTTTATCACAGAAACATTAAAATTTGTTTTCTGCTGAAATGAGTCTCTGTTTGCATTATTTCTTATTAAACACATCCCTGTTAAACATACCATTTTTGCATTAAAAAATGGTGACTATCTTGAAAAAAAATTAAAGCTGTCCATGTCTGTTTTGGGGGGAAAAAAACAGCCATGGATGGTAAATAATCATTTCATGCTGAACTCATGCACAGAGAGTAAATTGCTTAGTGTGTCATGCCTGGAGGATGAAAGATTATACAAGACAGGTGGGCACAGTGGTCAGCATTGTTGCCTCATAGCACCAGGTACCCTGAGTTCAATTCTGATCTTGGATGACTGTGGAGTTTGCAAATTCTCCATGTCTGTGTGGGTTTCCACTGGGTGCTGTGGTTTCCCCTCAACTTCCAAAAATATGTTAGGTGGCTTGGCCAGGCTAAATTGCCTCTTAGTGTCCTAACATGTATTTTAGGCGAGTTAGCCATGATAAATGCACAGGATTATGGGAAGAGAGGGGGAGGGTCTTAGGATCTTATGGATCTCCATAAGAGAGTTCATTATGCTGTTATGGAGGGTTGGTGCAGACTGGTTGAATTGAGTGGCCTTCTGCAATTCTGATTCTAGGTTCTATGACACAGATGAGTGTACATCTCACTTGCTGCATCTGTCTATGACATCAGGAATCAAACACAACAGGATGGATAATGGTTTAGTTGTGTTTCAATGACCACAATCTTCATAACTGACTTTTCAGACAGGTGAGCACAGGCCACCTGGATAGCTAGTTGGAATTCTAGTATTATGGCAGGAAATCTCCGATTTACAATCGCAGATCACAGGTGTCTGTGCAAATGTAGATACATTGTCAATGAAATACCTTGTGGTCCAGGATCTACAGCTGGTCCTTCTAATACCTTTGTGAAATAAGGATGCATCCTTGGTGGATATATTTGGCTCCTTCAGATGGCTGGACTTGCAGATAGTGAGGAGCATTGTCAGGCGATGCAGCAGGACATAGGCTGGCAGCTTGGGCAGATAGAATTCAATCCTGATAAATGCGAGGTGATGCATTTCAGGAGAAAGAATGTAGGGGGGAGGTATATGATAAAGGGTAAACCTATTAGGTGTATAGAAACACAGAGGGACCTGGGGGTGCAGGTGAACAAGCCTCTGAAGGTGGCAGAGCAAGTGGAGAAGATTGTGAAGAAAGCATATAGTATGCTAGCCTTTATAGGAAGGGGTATAGAGTACAAGAGCTGGTCTTTAATGTTGCAGTTGTATAAAATGTTGGTTAGACCTCATTTGGAATACTGCGTCCAGTTCTGGTCGCCTTACTACCAGAAGGACGTGGAGACTCTGGAGAAGAGTGCAGAGGAGGTTTACCAGGATGCTGCCTGGTATGGAAGGTCTGATTTACGAGGGGAGGTTAGGCAAATTGGGACTGTTTTCCTTAGAAAGATGTAGACTTGGAGAAGATCTAATAGAGGTGTACAAGATTATGAGGCATATAGCTAGAGTGAACAGGGTTAAGCTTTTTCCTAGGATGGACTCAAATAGCACGAGAGGTCACGGGCTTAGGGTGAGGTGGGGTAAGGTATAATTTGGATGCCAGAGGGAGTTTTTTTCACAGAGTGGTAGGGGTATGGAATGCGCTACGAAGTGGTAGAGGCAGGTACTCTGGAGTTATTTAAATACTTAGATGGGCACGTGAACAGAATGGGAATGCAGGGGTATAGAAAACTTTTAAAATAGGGATCATGAGCCTTGGGAGTCCCTGGGAAGGTTGTAAATAGTCAATGATATTGATGTACTTGTTTTTAATCCTACTGGTCCACCTTGTCTAACAAGGGCCATACATTCGATGGGTCGTGAGAGGGCTACTCGGATTTTTTTTTTCCAGAGTATCCTAGTGCTTCACGTTGTTAGTGTACACTTGACCTGGACCATTTGATGGGCAGTGACTATCACTGTGCTGTGCAGATACATGGATTTGGACCTGTGTCTGTGGGAGTTTGCTCATTCTCCCTGTGCTTGTGTGGATTTTCTCTGGTTTCCTCCCAAAGATGTGCTCTTAGGCTAATTGGCAAAACAAATTCTCCCTAAATTGTCTCAAATTTGGTTTTTAATCCATAGATCTATAAACATAGACAGGGATCACGGGTAGGGGTGGGAACATTGGGATGGCGTTGCGGGCTTGTTGGGCTGAAGGGCCTGTTTCCCGTTCTGTTTTGTTTGTTCTTTGCATCAAAAAACATTGGTACGAAGGGCTAAGTGTCCAGGAACAGTGTATTTTTAGAGGTCAGTGGAAGAGGATTGTCCTATGCTGTCTTGCATAACTTGGGAATAGAATGAAAACTGTAAACTAATAGCCACAGCTATTTTTACATTGACCTTTAAAACCACTTTTTTCTATTAGCACTATTTCCTGTCCTGGTCCCTCCATGCTATATAGTTTAAGAAAGCCCACAGTGCCTCTACTTTCACAAGAAGCTAAGGAAATTTGGCATGTCTGTGCTATGACTCTCTACAGATGTACCGCAGAAAGCTTTCTTTCTGGATGTATCATGGTTTGGCATAGCTCCTACCAGAAACTACAAAGAGTTGCATCCATTACGCAAACCAACCTCTCAATTGACTCCATTTATACCTCCCACTGTCTTGAAAATGCAATCAGCATAATCAAGGACCCCACACATTTCTCCTGACAAAAGGCAGAGACAATGTAAAAATTTGAGATCATGTACCAAATGACTCATGAACAGCTTTGTCCCTGCAGCTATCAGACTTTTGAATGGACATATATGGTCATGCTAGCTATGACTGAAATGCTACATTTTGTGCTTTCCTTCTCCCACATATTCAATGATCTGTATGTTTTGTTTCTGTAGCGTGCACTGTAGCACTTTTCTCACCAAAGGTCCCAGGATTGGATTTGATTTGATATTATCACATGTATTGAGATACAGAGAAAAGTGGCACCAAGCTCAGTGAATGTAGTGAGAGCGCCTGATATGGAGGGCTCTTCCTCAAGCTACCTTCTCCATCTCCACACTGCAATTTTCCCCCCTATGCAAAGGCTGAGGCTGCTTTGACATGAAGTTTTTCTTCCCCTTTGAATGTCTATTTACCAGTTCTTGGGATGAAGCTGCACTTGGGATAGTGTAGCTACGTGCTGTGTTTCTTTGGATAATGGGAATCCAGCCCTGCATAATTAATATTCTTGACACAGGGAGATGGATTATGGTTGGAGTAAAGGCAGGGGGGGTCAGGCAGAGAGAGATTCTATCCCATCCCACCTGTAAGATGTAGCTGTGAAAGTCTGTGACTACTGACAGGAAGTGCACACAGGAAGATTTCAACCACAAATTTCTACGTAGTAGTGTAAAGGTGTTTATTTGACCAAATGCCATTAACAAATCTGGGTTCTATTTTAATAGTTTTTCTTAAAACAGTTCTAATTTTGGCAACAAGCAGAAAACTAAAGTACATGAGCAGAACATGCCAACATTCCAGTCACTGATCCAGGACAGTGTTAAATTCTTCTACTCAAATTTAAAATTTGAAGGCTGTGCATTAACACAAAATTTATGGTCAGATGACCAAAGACATAGCTAAAATTGAACACTGCACGTTCCTTATTGTCAACATCCTTGTTTGCTTGCCAGTGAACAAAATACACAATCTTGGCATGTTCTATGCACCATATACATACCATGTAGAAATAATAAAAAGCAGATGACTTTAAAACTAAGTTTACAGTGAAATTGTAAGCAGAAGTTAATCTGATAATGAGAAACCAAGCCTTGGTCACTGTCCTTTTTAGTTAAATATAAAAACAACTATAAGTTAAAATAACATTCAAATTGTATAGCACAGGCTGTCGCAATATTTTTAAACAATATGTACAATATTACCCAGAGGCTATAGAGTGAATCAAACTGTAAAAAACCATAAAAATGCATTGATTTCCTAGCAAAATATCTGTACATTTAGAACAGTTTTATCTAAATATAACTACACATCGTTCAAAACAAAAAAAATGCCAGTCACAAGTGGGTCACATGAGCCAAATGCAAACAGGAAGGAGTTCAGTGGTTAAATACTATACAATAAACTTTACAATCAACATGGTGAGGCAATGCAACCAAGGAGATTAAAATAAGCCAAATGGGTACATATTCAAAGAAGTCCATGAATTTCATTTCTAGTTCAACCTTTGAAAATTGTTAATGTACAATTTTACACCTTTGTGTGTCCAGTAATATTTCTACTTTTGGTCCTCAGATGCTCAATAATACTGTTTAGTTAAGAGGGGTTAATACCTTACTCGTATCTACAAGGTTTTTCACAATAGTCCATATTCAGTGAGTACATAACATTTTCTTTCATTGCTTGTTCTCGCAAAGCATTCCATTTTGATTTTGCCAGGAAACGAGATAATATTTTGATCGTTGTAGATTGGTCATCTATGCTTTTCTATTTGAATTACCAAATTCCATTCGGATTCACTGCCTTGGTTCGACAGTGCCAGTATAAATTCCGTGCAATGCAAGTACAGTGTGCAGTCTTCAAATGAACGCAATAACATAACTGCCTTAGCAGTTCATTATGGCAAGCGATTCCACATGCATTACTCCTCATTTTCACCAAACAACAAGCTTCTCTACTCATTTTTCTTGGCTTCAACAATTTCATGTCATATGTAAAACAGTTTAGAGATCACAATTTTAGGTTACAACTTTGTTAAAATTTATTGAATTATAATAAAACTTAGTTGTTATGTCAACAGTTACACACCGCAGCAGTATTGTGCTGTGTAGCTTGAGAGGAAATTTTACATTGAGGCACTTAGCTTGGGCTGAATACATCTTGCTAGCCCACACAGATTGCCTGTGATTCTTCCTCTTGTCCTCACCCCAGTTTCCAACAGCATGCCACTTTAGTAGTTAAACATGGTAACAAACAATGCACGCTTCATGCAGACACCATATCATTCAAACGCACTCATACTCTCAACACTTTCCTTCTCCATCACAATGCCAATTCAGTGCTATTCAGAGAGCGCAAATTTTGTTCATCAAAACGTTTCCTCACGCTTCTTCTCACCGCATCTGCACGCCTGTACGGCTGGTTCCTAAGATCTGTGTGGAAATGAAGACCATATTAAGGTGATGTAAAAGCAATGGAAAAAAAATCAAATGTAACAAGAAGACAATCTCACAAAGCAGCTTGTGTGAAGTGATCAATTCCAGAGAGCAGTCAAGTACAAATGAGAAATATTACCACTCCAAGTACTGTAGAATTGAGTAACTCCTGTTATTGCTATAATTATTCAAAACGCAATTTTCCTTGCCGGGAGTTATGTAGCCTTCATTGACTTTTTTTAATTGGATTATTTTGAGAAAGGGCCAACTTTGTATTTGCTGGACAACAGGATGCACGAGGATTTTCAATATAAAATCATAACCCTTGGGACCCTTGGCAATTTTAGTATTTTCTTTAGAAAAACAGTGTCTGATGTTTCAGCAAATAAAGTAATTAAAGGGTTATGATTTTCAATAAATTGCAAACAATCATTTCTGGCAAGTCATGCACTGCTAAACTCGGAAGCAGTCCATTTCATTGCATTATACTTTCATTCATTCTTGTTCAAATATACTTCAATCATGTACATTTTATGGTCTACAATAAAATTTTGTGAAAAATATAGAATGCCTGGCGTACCATTCAGCCTATTGAGACTTTCCAATAGACCTATCCCTGTGACCCCTTGTTTTTACCTAAATAATCTCCCTACACATCTTGGACATTAAAGGGGCAATTTAACATAGTCAATCCATCTAACCTGTAGATCTTTGGATTGTGGGAAGAAACTGGAGCACCCCACAGGAAACTCACGTAGCCATGGGGAGAACATGTAAATTCCAAACAGTCACCCAAGGCCGGAATTGAAACCGGGTCCCTGGGACTGAGAGACAGCAGTGCTAACCATTGTCCTCCCCTACATTAAATTTCTCCTTGCCTTCACTATTTTTCCACTTCATGAGTGGGTCTCCGTTACTTAGAACTTTCATTCCTTCAACATGAAAACAAAGTATCAATAATTGATTGCAAATGTGTTCTTGATTAAATCTATAATTTTTTTTGCTTGATTTCAAGTTCTTCCAATTATTGCTACCACTTTTTAGATGGAATTAGATGAATCAGCTGTGTTGAAACCCATGGTCATATTGCATAGTGGAGCAGGTTTGCTGGTCTACGTGGTCTACTCCTATTTCTTGTTTTCGCGTTAAGTGGCACCTATTAATGTAACTTTAAGGAGCACACGTTGAAATGGTATGTGGAAAGTGCATTGTCTGCTGGAAGTTGAATACCCAGAGGGCTGTAATGAGGGTCTGGCGTTGCACTCACCCTGCCAGAGTGAACAAGATCATTGAACTTTTTACAGCACTGGATCCAATTGTTCCCCTACTAGACTTTGTCTGCTGACAGTCTCGACAAGCTCAATCCATGCCAATTTTGTCCAGGTGGGTGGCCTTCTCCTGTCACTCTCCCAAACGAGGACATCTCTCCTGCTTCAAAGTCGACTTCAAAGTTGGGGAATCTAAATACAGAGAGGCAGCCCAGTCCCGGGTGCCAGGCCTCTGCCTTTCTTCTTCCATCACAAGTGCATTCATTCCTTCAGTCAAACAGCAGCTAAAGGTTGCTTAAATGGGGCCTGCACTTGGACCCAACCAAGCCAATTTACAAATGGTCTCCATTCAACTCTAGGGGCTATGACGCTTCCCCTCATAAGGAGTAGTATCAAAACCCAGATACGGACCCAATATCAGTTTCCCGATCCAGGAAGAAAGATCAAGCCCTACACTGTAGAGAGTTCCAGAATTTACCTCATTGTAAAACCCTCATCACCTAATTAAGTTTCATTATCTTGAATTAACTAATACTCCCATTTTTCTAATTAAACCCTTAGGGGTGAAGGAAACAAACCTTGCTAAGTAGACGTGGCTGAGGAGCAGTATATGATGAGGCACACTTTTCAATATCTTAAAGAATCTAGATTGGAGGCCATTTACCCATGTCTTGCATATCATTGAACATTTCTTTTAATTTCTGATTCAAATTGCCCAATCTCACACAATCACAAAAAGTAAATTTCTGTAGGATAACACTGATGATTAAAGTGTGTCTGAGGAACATTCCACATGGATTCTCCCGTTTGTCTACCATAACTTCAATGGAAGAGCCACAGAGAATAAATGAGTGGAGGTAATTTCCCCCCCCCACCCTGCCATGCTAGTTTTCTCAAAGTGAGGGGTTGGGGGGAAGCGATCAGGCTGTGGAGGAGTCGTGGGAGGCAGCACTGCGAGGGTCATGGGCTGGCCAGTGACTCAGCTGCACAGTAAATGGGAGGTGGACAGTTCGGGACAGCGCGCTGCGCAGAAGCTCGCTTGGTTTCAGCCACCCGAGTGGGAATAGGCAACATCCCCTTAAACTTAACAATTTTGCACTGGAGGCCTCTGCAGAGCAGAAAGTATGAGATTCTAATGTGAACTCCCAGTGGAACAAACAGCGTGAATTACCCCAGTTTTCCTGTGAATTTCTTTGGGAGAATCCCCCCCTGGTTGTTTGCACTTTCTTTAATTTCCTCTCAAGTTAGGGGAGATAAGTGGGAGAACCAGCACAAGAAGGATCCCTAACAGAGCTGCTATCCACTGACATTACTCGAGATAGTGTTTGAAAGGAAGAAACGTTTCATTCTTAAAATATGAACTTTCTCCAGTAATGAGAAATTGAGAAAGCCTGTATTTTCTGCGTTATCATATGGATATTGTACACGTGTCTGCCATTGTATAGCTGTAGCAAGAAAAAGCAATGCTTGCCAGCTCTATGTGTCCTCCGCCACCGCTGTGCAAGAAACATTCCTTACCCTCGAGGGACAATTTGGAAATTTAGTGATATTATTCTTCTTTAGAGCTAAACAGAAAAAACACAAAGGATGGTTAAATTTTGTTTTAAAGAGGGAGATAAGTGGAGTCAATAACTCTCATTCTAGCGTTCCAGACTTCCAGTGCAGGTTAGCCATTGCAGCAGAATAGCCACCAAAGGAGAGGTTAGAACAGGTTTAACAGCTGTTGCAGATACAGCAGAAGCAGAATAAAGGAGAGAATCCACATTCACATTTCAGTTCGTTGAAAGAAATTCACAAGCTGCTTTGAAGATTGAATTCAACTAGACAGGACATGACTGCAATTGAGTTAAACACAAATCATCATAATTTCCAAGTTGGCAAAAAAAAAGTAACACTACAGAGTTTCGTTAAATGATGATAGTTGATAAGATTAGCAAAATTGGTCTTTTAATGATCATTCAGTTAAAATTGAATAAATCTGAGATGTACATGCTTGTGTTAGATGAAATGCTTTCGTGATCATGTTTAGTTTTGATTCTTGACCAGAAGTCATTCATTGCAAGCATTTTGGTTGAATTCATTCAAAAAAAATGTGCAAATCCATATGAAAACATACAAGCCAGACAGCCACAACATACATTGGGAAATTATCATAGCTTAGGTTATGCACATATTAAACATGACTCAAGAGTGAGAGAAGTCCGAAAAGCAAGCAAGCAAAAATGCCCAAAAATATAAATACTTTCCAATTCATGCATTAGCTTGACTGCAAAATCCAAAAATGATAATACTTTCATGCAGGACAATTGCACTACTTCCATCCGCAGCACCAACATTTAATTAAAATGACCCAGCTACAGCAAGAATGAATAGCACGAGCACAGTGTAGCAAATGAAGTGATGTATAAAAACAACAGCCAATATAACAATACCATACCAATGCACTTGAAACAGCCAGAATGCACAATAAAAGTCCTCAGTGACTTTAAACATGCAACCCTAATGAAAAATGAGCAAACAATTCCCAAAAAATAACACCCCTTCTCATTCTTTGAGCTATTTCACATGGCCAGAGAAAAAAAATAGGAGTAAGTATTTTGTTTTAAAAAAGCAACCTTTAAGAGCTTCAGTTGTTAAAATGTAATATTTTAGTAATGGGAATCTTCAGAGGAAGCTGATTCACAGAAGAACCGAGAGCCACGTTTGGCTGTTCGGGCTGTAAAGGGCACGGTCTTCAGCACTGCATGGAAGATAACAGCCAAACAAGACAAAGAGGAAACAGTAAGAAGCAAACAAACTAGTGTCCTGGTGTATGGTTAGTCAACAAGTACAGCTAACTTTAGATCATTAAATAAATAGATTTTGTTAAAAAGCATTATAAGGGATATCAATTGCCAGAATCTGTAAACAATCCTTCACATTGACAAGGTATGTATTAGCACTTATTTTAAAAGAGTTAATCGTCAAGCAAATATTACACAATTACATCATGCATTTACCCAAATGAGCAGTTAAAGATCTTACAAAAACTCATCTGATGTTAGGGTAAGACATTAATTACAATGAAGAATACAGTGAATGTTAAACATATATGGAATAATATTAATTTTTGACAATGATGGTGTAAAATAGGCAATACCAAAATCAAATGGGGTATATGGTACGCAGCCTATCCAATATCATCCATTTTATTCTATTGGCAAAGATTAAAGTAGTCCACTGGGTGCTCTGATTTCCTCCCACAGTCCAAAGATATGCAGGTTTGGTGGATTGGCCATGCTAACTTAGGCCGAAGGGCCTGTTTCCTGTGCTGTGTTAAATTGCTTCTTAGTGTCACGGGTTTAGCAGGATAAATATGTGGCGTTACAGGGATGGGGTCTGGTGCAGGCTCGACGGGCCAAGCGGCCTCTTTCTGCACTCCAGGGAATCTATGGATTCTATGATTTAACTGCAATCTGAAATAAAGATTAAAAACACCAAGTTCATTTAGTGCACACCAACTGCCCCTACACATCCTCCCCCTGCATGTGGAATGGTTTAATATTTCTAGCTGGGTGTTCGATGAAGCTTATACTCACTGATAAACATATGCTCCAATTTACAAGGACTGTGTCAAATTTCACACCGTTAATGGATTTAACCTGATGTGTGTGTATTTTCTGCAAAACCCAATTCTGAATGCAATCAACAATTAGAGGTATGATAGATGCATACTGTGATAAAAAGCTAAAAATCCCTTGGACTTTATTTATTCATCTCCATTAGCAGATTAAGTTTGTGATTGAAAATAGTGATAACTTGAGTGGTTTTCAAGTTGACTGAATCTGTGATCTGACAGTTTCACTGTGAGGAGCTACAGGAATTAAATCACCCGAAAAGACTCACCCTCTATTGCCAGCACCAAGCTTCATTGCTGGAGACCTGGCACCAGGTTAGTTACTTCCTACCTTGGCTGCAGTGTACTCAAACCTATCAGCTACAAATATATGCAGCTCTCATCCATCATCCACTTATCCTGATTTGGGCTACAAAATCAAATTTCTTAAACATCTGAAATTATTTCCAGACAAATTTTATTTGTTCCCCACCACACCACACTCTCACCCACCAGCAATATTATCTCCTGTAGACTAAACAAAGAGTGGATGGCACTGACCACCTTTTATGAGAATGCCAACAGCTTGGATCATCCTACCCTCCACGATGAAAGAGATTAGACAAGTAGTCATGAGGATTGAAAAGGAAGAGGAAAACAGAAGACAATAATGCCATTTATTATGGTCTCTTGAAGTCCAGATATTATATATACTTAAAGCTAGAAAATTACATCATGTTTGATATCATTGTGAATGAGCTTGTATCTCTTTGCAATGGAGAACTGAGGAGGATCAGAATTTACTGAAGCTTAGCCTTATTTTCCATGGCCCATATGGCTTCACCTTACCTGTAATGATATCCTCAATGGCCCCATCTTTTCCTTCATACACCTGTCTGTGCTCTCTGACTTGTTTCCTCCTCAGCTCTGCAATTAACTCTTGTTGTTGTCTCTTTGTTTTATGTGATGGAGACTAAAATGTAACAAAAAGAGGAGCAATTAAAAACAAAACTGCTTGCACAAACATTGTGACTAGATTTTCTGCCCATGCATGGTCTAAACACTGTGTGAAGATTGATATTTGGCATTTGCAGAATACCGATCTGAAATTTTTACAATATCTCAAAATCGTTTTTTACTATTTTACTTCAAGATCAATGTCCCCTAACTCCTTGATCAGCATCTCTAGTAATATCTTGTTCCATCATCAGAGAAGAGATATGGTTGGGAGTGAGTGGCACTAGAAGTGCTCAGGATTGGCTCCAGTCCTAATGAAGTCTCATGTCAAAAGGTCACAGAATAGCAAGACCACTGGCTGATTATCACCTACCACCCTCTCAGCTGACAAATCAGTGCTCCCACCATTTTGAAAAGTACTGAAGCATAGACTTTCTCTGGCAAACTCAATAGTCAAAAGATGCTATTAACCATGCCAGCCACAGCTGCCAGACTGGGCAAGCAGCAGATGGTCAGAGAACCAACATGACAGAAAATCCTATATGACTTATTCTCATCAATCTACTATCTCAGATACATCTGTCCTTAACAATATTGGTATGAATGACCACCACATAGTCCTTGCGGAGATGAAACCTCATGCTGAGGGTAGCACCCACTGTGTTCTGTGATGCAACCATTATGCTAATTGGGCCAGATTCAGAACAGATCTGAAGTCCAGCAAAGGCAATAATTATTTCTTCACCATTCAGATATGGGCTAGTAATTGGCAAGTAACATTCATGCCACATAAGTGCCAGGCAATGGCCATCTCCAAGGAGTGAGAACCAAAAGACCTGCACTTGTCACTGAAATGACATTATCAACACTAATTATACTATTAATATCCTGTGGGAATGGGGGCTTCACCATCGATCAGAGGTTTAACTAGGCCAACCTTATAAATACTGAAACTACAAGAACAGAAACAGGTCAGAGACTGGGGGTTTACTGGAATGAGTGCTTTCCCTCCTGACTTGCCAATGCCTTTCCATCATCTACCTTGCATAAGTCAGGAATGTCTATTCGTGGGTCCAAAGATGAGTGCAGCTACCAATAACAGTAAAGAAGTTCTATACCACCCAGGACAAAGTAGCCTGTTTAATTGACACCCCATCCATTAGCTTAAAAATTCACTGCTGCCATTGCTAGTAACAGCGGCAGCAATGCGTACCAACTGCAAGATGCACTGCAACAACTCATCAAGGCTCATTCATCAACACCTCCCAAGAAACCCACAACTTCTACTGCCTGAAGAACAAGAACATCAGGTCAGTTCACTCCAAATCACATCCCATCCTGACTTGGGACTATATTGCCATTCGTTCACTGTCATTGGGTCAAAAATCCTGGTACTCACTCCCTAATAGCACAGTGGGTATACCTACACCACAGAGACTGCAGCATTTCAAGAAGGCAGCTCACCACCACCTTCTGGGGCAGCACTGTGGCACAATGGTTAACATTGTTACTTCCAAGTGCCAGGGACTTCAATTCTGGTCTTGTGTGACCGTGTGTGGAGTTTGCACATTCTCCTCGTGTCTGCATGGATTTCCTTCAGGTTCTCCGGTTTCTTCCCATATTTCAAAGATATGCAGGATTGGCGATGTTAAATGTGTGGAGTTACGGGATTGGGTGGGAGGAGAGGGTCTGTCAAAGAGCCAGTGCACATTCTTCTGCACTGTAGGGATTCCATGATTTTCAGAGACAATAAGAGATAGGCATCAAATGTTGGCTCTGCAAGTGATACCCTCTTCTAATGATCAAATAAAAGATAAATTTTGAATCACATTCTCAGTTAATATTATTTTACCTTTTCATCCTGTTGTTCCATCATGGCTTCCTGTTCGAGGATTTTATTTAATAGTGCTTGCTCCTGCTTCTTCCTCAGCTCATTGTCCTGATCTGCTTGCTATTAAAAAAAGATACACAGCCTTGTGACACCATTCTTTCCCCTCATACAACTCTCCACTGTCACATCGTAATTTCCAGCTAATGGGGTGACTGAATGGTTGTGAGGAATACAGTCCGAACATTCTGTGGCTACACAGCAGTGTTATTGAACAATCTGAGCTGGCTCTCGCGCTGATTTCTCTCCTTATCACCATTACATCTGCTTGCTACATAGGGAAGAATAAATGCCAGTCCGCAGTCACCCCCATTAGATCATTTCAATGTATAAATAATCTTTCTCAGATATGCTCGACTATTAATTAATTGATACAATCATTTGAGACAAAAAATTGTAAAGAGCTACAAAGTGATAAGTTAAATTATGTGTTAAAAATATCAGCAGCTATTCTTTACTGCCTTCTGAAGTTCTCTAAAAAAGAGGGTAAGTAAAATGCTGTAGTTCCAACCTTTTTAAGTTCATAAGATAACATATGGGAGCAGAATTAGGCCATTTGGCCCATAGAGTCTGCTGACCATTCGATTATGGCTGATATGCTTCTTATCCCCATTTTCCTGGCTTCTCCCCATAACCCTTCAATCCATTACCAGTCTGTTGAAGTACTCTTCACTGGACGTGAGCTGAACGAATTTACCCGAAAGATATGTTAGAAACTTATCATTTCGAAATCTTTATCATCTGTATTGATGATAGTTTGTTAATGACTTATCACCTTCCCTGTAAGACTTGGAAAGATTGATAAACACACAGCAGTGTTGACACAGTTTTGCCAGATATCTGAAATGAAAACAGAAAATGCTAGAAATATTCAACACGCCTGGCAACATCTGCGGAGAAATGAACAGATTCACTGCCTGTAACCACCTCAGAATGGTAATTAGCAGTGGACGGCCCACTGAGCTGCACTTGAATTCCACTCTCCTGCCTCGTTCAATCTGAAGTGGATCAGTTCCACTTTCCCACCTGCTCCCCATAACCCTTAATTCCCTTATCTATCAGAAATCTATCTACCCGTGACTTAAACATATTCAACGAAGTAGCCTCCACCACTTCAATGGTCAGAGAGTTCCAGAGATTCACCACCCTCTGAGAGAAGAAGTTCCTCCTCAAGTTATTCTTCAAGACTCCTCAAGTCATTCATAGTTACTCTGAAAGAGTTGGAAGGATAAAAGGCACTTCCAACTTCAGACTAACTATTCTAAAGATCCTGACAGAACCCTGCATGGGGCATACCGCTGACTCCCAGGATACACCAACATACATCCTCCAAATAAGCACGCCATCAACACGGAATTCCACCTCCCCCCATCCCCAGAACTGACCCTCAAACCCCCTCCCCCTGATCTCCACCCAACCATATTCTCTTGACTTAGGCAATACCACCACACCCCACAGAATGATGAGGGAAGGGTGTCAGATCTGGGCATGGGCAGGGGTTAGAGGTGTGGGATGGGAGGGATGAAGTCCAATATGGAGGGCATGGTAATCAGGTTGGACATGAGGCAGTGGAGTCAAATATGTCGGGGGTGGGCGTGGGAGGGGAGGGGAGGTGAGGTGGCAATGCATGGTAGTCAGGAAATAGGAGAACGTGCGGGGGGGAGAAGTTGGGCTAGGTGTGTATCATTCTGTGGGATGTGGTGGTATTGCCTAAGTCAAGAGAATATGACCATTGAAGTGTGGAGGCTACTTCGTTGAATATGTTTAAGTCACGGGTAGATAGATTTCTGATAGATAAGGGAACTAAGGGTTATGGGGAGCAGGTGGGAAAGTGGAACTGATCCACTTCAGATCAGCCATGATCTTATTGAATGGTGGGGCAGGCTTGAAGGGCTAGATGGCCTACTCCTGCTCCTATTTCTTATGTTCTTATGAGTGTGAAACTAACAAACCATCTGAAGTGATTTAAAATCAGCTCTATTGGATGGTTCCCAGCCTAGTGCAATTATCCAGGCAAGGTTAGCCCTTTTGGACAATTGCTGGATAAACTCTTACCTGGGAACTCCCAATGCATCACTGGGGGACCCCCCAAATCCGACATTGGAGAACCAGGAAGTCATGACCAGGAGCAATTCAAATCTAATAGCTCTTATTCCAAAGAATTGACCTGGACCATCTGATGGGCAACACGACAGCTCAATGACTATCGCTGTGCTGTGCAGATACATGGATTGTTTGCGCATTCTCCCCGTGCTTGCGTGGGTTTTCTCTGGGACCTCCAGTTTCATCCCACATCCCAAAGATGTGCTCTTAGGCTAATTGGCAAAACAAATTCTCCCTAAATTGTTTCAAATTTGGTTTTTAATCCATAGATCTATAAACATGGACAGGGATCGCGGGTAGAGGTGGGAACATCAGGGCGGCTTCGTTGGGCCGAAGGGCCTGTTTCCCGTGCTGTTTTGTTCTTTGTTATTCTAAGAGTCATTGGACTCAAAACATTAGCTTTGTTCCCCTCTCCACAGACATTGCTCGGGTATATCCAGCATTTTCTATTTTCATCACAGTTAAGATATGACGGTTGCAATCAGTTAATATCAATCATGTCAATGATCCACATCAACAATCAACATCAAATCTTGCTTGATCTTGTGCAACACTGAACAGTGAAAAGCTCTTACCCTGTATGACTTCACAAATCTCACAATTACAGGGAAGAAGACTGATGGAGGGGTTGTTTTTGTATTCTCTCCAAAGTATTTAACCACCTCGTCAAAGGCATCCTGCACAACATATAAATACGAAAATTAAGACCAAAACAGCAAAAGCTCAAAAAATACATGATAAATGAAGTTGGAAGAAAAATCATGGAACTCCAAAGTAGAATAATTAAATATTAATGTAACTTTCTTGTATTCTTAACAATTTAATGACTCAAACATTTAATCCCAATTCTTTCACTTAAGTCTCTTAAATGTGCAGATATAGTTATTGTTTATTGCAGTTATCAACTCAAACTGAAAACCAATGTGTTGACAAGTCCATTACATCTCCAGCCTAAATATGTTGCATAAATGCTATTATTAAACTACATGAGTTTTGTTTGCATACAGGCATATTTGTAATGTACCATAAATAATCTTGAAATAGAGAAGTTGGAATAAAAATGGAGTGCAAGAAAAAAAACCTAAGAATAAAGACCAAAACTGTTTATATTTTGTGTTTTTATATTATAGTGAAGTTTATATTTTGTTACCATCACATATATGCTGGAGAAAATTAAGGAGACATTTCAAGCAGTTGTATAATGAATACTAAGACTATTTTTAAATCTGAATGATGTTATTAAAAATGTTGAGGGTGATTCTCCCAAACCGCTGCACTACTCTAGCAGAGCAACAGGCCATAGAGCCATAGAAAATTACAGCTCAGAAACAGGCCTTTTGGCCCTTCTTGTCTGTGCCAAACCATGCCTAGTCCTACTGACCTGCACTTGAACTATATCCCTCCACACCCTGCTCATCCATGAGACCGTCGAAGATTTTCTTAAATGTTAAAAGTGACCCCGCATTTACCACTTTATCCGGCAGCTCATTCCACACTGCCATTATTCTCTGCGTGAAAAAGCACCCCCCCCCCCAATATTCCCTTTAAACTTTTCTCCTTTCATCCTTAACCCATGCCCTCTGATTTTTTTTCTCCCCTAGCCTCAGTGGAAAAAGCCTGCTTGCATTCACTCTGTCAATGCCCATCAAAATCTTATACACCTCTATCAAATCTCCCCTCATTCTTCGATGCTCCGGGGCCGGGAGACATCAGCAGAGGCCGTTTCACAGGCTTCCTGCTGGATACCATGGACTCTGCGCATCTCCACAGCAAAGATTTTTTAGTGTCATCAGCTCCATGTTGGAAATGGGTGCACAGCTGATTTTAATATTTAAATCAGGATTTGCATCCCCATTAGCAGGCCCAGGATTGAAGTCTCCGCGCCTGTTAATATCCCCATCCCACCTCCTCCACCAGAAACGTTCACTCCAGTGGAGTTTGCTACCACTCCCCTTTAATGGAGAACTGGCGATCTAACTCCGCTGGAGGGAACAGAGGCTATGAAGCTCCCCCTTCCTCCCCCAGGAGGAGGTGGGGGTGGGTAAGGGAGGGCTGCCAATCTGTCCCCCTGGCTCTTTCAAAGGGGCAAATTGGCAATGCCCAATGGCACCTTGGCATTTCCACTGGGGCATGAGGCAGTGCCAACAGGGCAGGGCCAGAGGTGCCGGGGCATATTGGGAGGCATTCGGTGGGAGTGTGGGTGGTTCACTGTCACTCTGCCACAGATGGCATGCAGAGGGATCAAGGACAGTGACTGGCTAGGGTGGAGGGGATGAATGGTGTGCGGGGAAATAAGGCTGGCCAGGACATCAGGGTTTCCCAGAGAGATCCGAGAGGCCAGCAATTGTGAGAGTAGTGGGATCTTGGGGCTGGCTGGGGATCAGGGGCCACTGAATATGCACCGCTCAGCGCTGACAAATCAGCGCATCAGCAGTGGCCCACTCAGCGCTATGCTGCCAGACTCTTCAGCAAGAATACCCCCCCCCACGTCGTCCCCCATCCCTGATTTACAGAGGGGCACTCTGAATTGCTCAGAGTGTGGGGAGATCCATTCTAAAAACCCACTGATCTGTTTTCATGCGCATTAGGGACTTTGAATTTTTGGGGGGGAGAACCCAGCTGTGCGACATAAATTAGGAATATTATAAATTGTTTATTTTTATGCACTTTTCCAAATAAAATCTCAGCCTTGGCTCAGTGCTTGCCTTTGATCTGAAGATCAGAGATTCAGAATTCCTGCAAAACTTCTGCATTGTCAAAGGTGCCAGCTTTCAGGTGAGATGTTAAACCAGGGCCTCGACTGTCCTGTTGGGTGGATCTTATGGATCCTTTGGCACTATCTTTGAAACACAGTTCCAACAGATTATTCACTAACTTGTCTCAGTTCTATTTGTAGGACCTTGATATACATAAATTGATTGCTGATTATGTCTTCCTCTGAACACTGACTATACTGCAAGTCCTTCACTTGGTTGAAAAATACATCCAAGAATGAAATGTACGATATAAATGCAAATTTGTTCATTATCTCTACGCGGATCAAGTACAATCGAGGGTACTTTTATATTGTTTTGTTTGAATGTATTTCCAGTTCCTAATTATTTTTTTAACAACCAATGAGAAATACATGAACCTCATTTCCCTACAAATGGCAATGATCTCTGTCACTGCCCACACTTCCCTCATTTATTGAATCCTGAATTAATTGCCACTGCAAAATACAAGTGCCAGTGGCTATAGTTCTGATCGATGCTCCTGTGTATTTGTATAAAAATGTATCCTAATTGCTATTTCTTATTTTTAAACTGCAGTTCGGCTGAACAACGGGCCTTTGAGATGACTGACCCTTTGTCTGTCTGTGTGTCATCATCTGAAAGTCTCCAGAACAGAAGAATTCACTTCTCAGTTTCGGGATTGTCACATTGTGTTATGTCTGACGTGCTACGACCATACCACCGAGGGAACTGCACAGGCCAACGGCAAAGGGAAATCTGGAAGGTCATTTGCATTTGTCAAACTGTGCTTGCTAAGGAGCTCAAGAGCCTACAGTGTCTTCTCAAACACCAGACATTCAGCAAATAGAACCTTTCTCAACCCATAATGGATGTACATAGAACATAGAACATAACAGCGCAGAACAGGCCCTTCGGCCTTCGATGTTGCGCCGACCAATATAAAAAGCAATGCCCCTCCAAGCTAAACCATTCCCTTCTCTTCCATATACTTATCAACTAACCTCTTAAACGCCACCAAACTGGCGCATCTACAACTGCTGCAGGCAGGGCATTCCACTCCCGAACCACCCTTTGGGTAAAGAACCTACCTCTGATATCCGTCCTATAACTATCACCCCTTAATTTAAAGCTGGGTCCCCTCGTGCTAGCTTTCTCCATCCTAGGAAAAAGGCTATCACTGTCCACCCTATCTAAACCTCTAATCATCTTATCTGTTTCGATCAGGTCCCCTCTTAGCCTCCTCCTTTCTAACGAAAACAACCTCAAATCCCTCAGCCTCTCCTCATAAGACCTGCCCTCCATACCAGGCAACATCCTGGTAAAACCTCCTCTGTACCCTCTCCAATGCCTCCACATCTTTCTTATAATGTGGGGACCAGAACTGCACACAATACTCCAAGTGCGGCCGCACTAGAGTTTTGTACAGTTGCAACATGACGTCGCGGCTCCGAAATTCAATCCCTCTACCAATAAAAGCCAAGACTCCATATGCCTTCCTAACAACCTTCTCGACCTGAATGCCTACTTTCAGGGATCTATGCACATACACACCAAGATCCCTCTGTTCATCTAGACTACTAAGAATCCTACCATTTGCCCTATACTCTACACATTTATTATTTCTGCCATAGTGCATTACCTCACACTTTTCCACATTAAACTCCATTTGCCACTCTCGGCCCAGCTCTGCAACTTGTCCAAGTCCCTCTGCAAACTATAACAACCCTCTTCACTATCTACCACTCCACCGACTTTAGTGTCATCTGCAAATTTACTAATCCATCCTTCAATACCCTCATCCAGAGCATTTATAAAAATTACAAACAGCAGGGGCCCCAAAACAGACCCCTGAGGTACGCCACTTGTCACCGAACTCCAAGATGAATATCTCCCATCAACCACCACCCTCTGTCTTCTATCTGCTAGCCAATTCCTAACCCAATAAGCTAAATCACCCTCTATCCCATACATCTGCATTTTCTGCAGAAGTCTTCCATGGGCCACCTTATCAAACGCCTTACTAAAGTCCATATATACCACATCAACCGCCTTACCCCCATCCACCTCTTTGGTCACTTTTTCAAAAAACTCAATAAGGTTAGTAAGGCACGACCTACCCTTCACAAACCATGCTGACTATCCCCAATCAATTCATTTCTCTCTAAATAACTATAAATCCTAACCCTAATAATTCTCTCCAATACTTTGCCCACCACAGAAGTAAGACTCACTGGCCTATAATTCCCTGGAAGGTCTCTCTTCCCCTTCTTGAACAATGGGACCACATTCGCTATCCTACAGTCCTCCGGAACCACACCCGTAACCAACGACGACCTGAAGATCAGAGCCAGAGGCTCTGCAATCTCCTCTCTTGCCTCCCAGAGAATCCGAGGGTAAATCCCGTCCGGCCCAGGGGACTTATCCAACTTCAAACCCTCGAGAATATCTATCACATCCTCCCTATCTACTTCGATACCTTCCAGCTTGCTACCCTGTACCTCAGTGTTCTCCATAACTACATTTACATCACCCTGCGTGAATACCGAAGAGAAATATTTATTCAGTGCCTCTCCAATCTCTTCAGCTCCACGCACAACTTCCCACTGCTGTCTATGACTGGCCCTAATCTTGCCCTAACCAATCTTCTATTCTTAACATAGCTAAAGAAAGCTTTAGGATTCTCCTTAATCCTATCAGCCAAAGTCTTCTCGTGTCCTCTCTTAGCTCTCCTCAATTCATTCTTTAGCTCCCTCCTGGCTAATCTATAGCTATCCATTGCACTAACCGAGCCATCAAGCCTCATTCTGACATAAGCCTCCTTTTTCCTTTTAACCAGCAAATCAACTTTTTTCGTACACCAAGGTTCTCTTACTCGACCATTTCCTCCTCGCCTGACAGGGACATACTTATCAAGGACTCACAGCAGCTGCTCCTTGAATAAGCTCCACATTCCAGATGTTCCCAGTCCCTGCAGTTTCCTAGTCCAATCTATGCATCTTCGGCCTTCGATGTTGCGCCGACCAATTATGAAAAAAGCAATGACCCTCCAAACTAAACCATTTCCTTCTCTTCCATAAACTTATCAACTAACCTCTTAAACGCCACCAAACTTGGCGCATCTACAACTGCCGCAGGCAGGGCATTCCACTCCCAAACCACCCTCTGGGTAAAGAACCTACCTCTGATATCCATCCTATAACTATCACCCCTTAATTTAAAGCTGTGTCCCCTCGTGCTAGCTTTCTCCATCCTAGGAAAAAGACATTATTAGCCTGGAACACTAAAACAATTTGCAGACACTGGACACATATCCCCTTTGTTGGAGAGATAATGGAGAGATAAGGTCACATGACCTAAGACTGGTTAGCTGAGCAGGTTAAAATTGCCTTCTGAGATGCAAATTCCAATTTGCTGTTTAACATCTGATGGGGAGGCCACACTGAAGCAAGCCTCGGCCAGGTGGGATGACCAGGGAGCAAGATGGTGGCACAGTGTCGAGCACAGCTGTCTCACAGCACCAGAGTTCCGGGTTCAATTCTGGCCTCTGTCACTGTCTGTGCAGAGTCTGCATGTTCTCCCTGTTTCTGTGTGGGTTTCCTCCAAGTGCTCCAGTTTCTTCCCACACTCCGAAGATTTACATGTTAGGTGGATTGTCCATGCTAAATTGCACCTTAGTGTCAGAGGGATCAGCATGGTAAACACTGAAGTTACAGGGTTAGGGCCTGGGTGGGGTTGTTGTTGGTGCGGGCTCGATGGACCAAATGGCCTGCTTCTGCAATGTAGACATTCTATGATTCTATCTGATCACTCCATCTAACCTGACTCTGCTGGAAATGTTGCATCATCACTTACAAAACTGATACATCTCTGCATCTCTACTTCATCTTATGAATTCAACACTACTGGAAAAGTGGATTTTAGCATAGTGGTTTTCAGCCTGCTGACCTCCATGAAAAAGTTCTATAAACATGGACAGGGATCGTGGGTGGAGGTGGGAACATCGGGGTGGCGGCGTGGGCTCGTTGGGCCGAAGGGCCTGTTTCCCGTGCTGTTTTGTTCTTTGTTGGACTTCAATTCTGGAGCTCAAAGTGAACCAATCTTTATTTTCCCTGCAGTCTCTGTACTGTAAAACTATATTTTCTCTATTTCTCTCTTCACTGTACGAATGCAGAGGGGGAAATTGTGGACTCGGATTTTTGCGATATTTGAATGCGTGAAATAAACTGACCCTCTAAATCAACCTACCTCGAATTTGCTGTGGGGTTAATATTAGAAATCTGAAACTGAGGGATTGGGAAATATGCTTATTTAAAAAAAAACTGAGAACACCTGTTCAGGCAGGTGTGAGGAAAAATCAGTGCTGTTTGAACAACTCCTACTGGTGGAACATTAATATGAATCATTTAACTCCACCATGTAAACTTGTGACAGAAGTCAATTCGTTTTACGGACACCTAGAATCATAGAATCCCGACAGCGTAGAAGGAGGCCCATCGAGTCTGCACTGACCACAATCGCACCCAGGCCCCATTCCCGCAATCCCTCATATTCACCCTGCTAATCCTCCTGACATTAGGGTTAATTCAGTACGGCCAATCAACCTAACCGGCACTTCTTTGGACTGGAGCACCTGGAGGAAATCCATACAGACATGGGGAAAATGTGCAAACTCCACACAGTGACCCGAGGCCAGAATTGAACCCTGGATCTCTAGCACTGTGAGGTAACAGTTCTAACCGTTGTGTCACCCTTCTTGTAACTATATACTGCAAAAAAAATAAATTTATGAAGAGACCCATCTCTGAGGCAGTTGAATATATAGACAAGGTGCTGGTGGAGTGGTATTGTCACTGGACTAGTAATCCAGAGACCCAGGACTTAGCTGTGGAAACCTGAGTTAGAAATCCACTACGGCAAATGGTGAAATTTGGATCCAATAAAAATCTGGAATTAGAAGTCTAATGATGAGACCATGAAACCATTATCAACTGTCCTAAAAACCCACCTAGCTCAATAATGTCCTTTAGAGAAGGAAAATCCTCATTCCTTACCTGATCTGGCCTACATGTGACTGGCTGGCTCTAAAATGACTAGTGAAATTCCCACTCAATTCACAGACAATTGTGGATGGGCAATAAATACTAGCCCAGCCAACAATGTCTACATCAAATGAATGGAAAAAAGTGACTGGTTTGATACTTCCACTTGACTGAAATAAAATCTCAGCTCAGCACATACTTTGATGCACAGAGCCATCTGGTGTTTGCTAATGGGGTTACAGTTTCAAGGGCATGTTTGATCTAAAATAGATCATGTGTTAGCTCTAAATAATCTCCATGGCTTCAGGACAGTTGCTGACAATTATTGGGATATCTTTTCATTATTATGTATTTTTCTTTTACAGAAAGTCTTAACAATTTTTCATGCAGGGCTGTGTGGGTGGGGTGCGGGGGGGGGAGTGGGGGTACTGAGTCTCCCATTCATAGATTGACTGTACAGTTGAGTGGTGAGCTACAGCAGCATAAGTTTTGCAGCTGAAACTTGCTGCCAGAGAAGGTAGTGGAAGCAGATACAATAGTGACTTTATGGGGCATCTTGACAATACATGAATGGAATGAGAATAGCGGGGTATGGTACCTGAAAGGGTAGGGATTTTAATTCAGTCAGGCAGCATGGTCTGAGGGTCAAAGGGCCTGTTCCTGTGTTGTAATTTTCTTTGTTCTAGCTGGCAGAGGACCTGGAGTGGGAGGGGAGGAGGTACGGAGCTGATCCTGCTTTGGAGAGGGGGACACACAAAGCTGTATTTTGCCAATTAAATGGCTGCTGTATTTGCTGCCATTCCAACGTCAAGTGAAGGTTAGCATGGGCAGTAAAACAAAAAAAAAAATCAGTGTCTGGCCTGATACAAAAGCTGAAATCTCAGTCTGCCCTTGATGGTGACAGCATCCAGCAGTCAATTATATTTGCCAGCAACAGTATGCTTTTCCAATAGTGCCAGGTTTGCTTTAATTTAAAGGGTAAAAATTTCCACCCTGCCCTTGTGAATGTCATAATCTATGATCTTGCTATCATATATTTAGAATATTGTTGCTAGACGGTTAATTCCTTCAAAGGATGCACTTGGGCTGATTTCCCAAATGTAACCCCTCAGATAGCAGAGGCTGTAAATAAAAAGAGAGCTCTTGATCCTCTATCCAATTAAATTGACAGATGATGAATCGGGTACTCAGAGCCCATACCTTCCTGGACATTGTATAAGCTGATTTCCCCATTGAGGAGCAGAGTGTAGAAGCAGGCCATTCAGCCCAGCATGTCTGCACTGGCTCTCTGAATGAGCAATTCTTTTTGTGTCTTTCTTCTACCTCTTTTCCCTAATCCTACACATTATTGCTTTTTAGAATGCAATCTAATTCCCTCTGTGAAGACAGGCACAAGGCAAATGTTTAGCATCTCTGCCACTGCCTTTATTCCATTAGAAATTCTCTTTTCTCTCTCTGCAATGGACGCTTCGATAAATAGTGAAGTCTGGAGATTAGCAACGGACCAAACTATTAGCAACATGTCGGCTATTCAACAGACATTCAACTGGGGGTACTCTAGAGGTACAACTCTTATCTCAAAGTTAAAGAGATAACAGTGTCCATTGCACACCAATGCTCATGATTACAGGAATCACAAGCACAGAGAATCAGTGCATCAGCTGCACTCGGTGAATTTAGAGAAATGAATCAAGGTTTTGATTCAAATTGGACAAGAATTGTAAAAATAAGTTTCAGTTTAAATGGGTCCTCAGGATAGCACAGGAAGTTTAAATCCCTCAGTTAGTTCTGTCAACTGGAATCAAGCAGAAATATTAATGGCTGGTATATATGCAGTTTAAATATCGAAATTAGTAAATTGTTGGCTATATGGAAGATTCTATTTTGCTGTAATTTTTCTTGGTTGAAACTCTAGCTTTCTGAACCAGGTTTGCTCAGTGAAAGTAGTTAGTGAAAAGAATTCTTGCCTGTGATATTTTTGCATCATCCTGCAGTTTCTTCAGTTTCCCTTCATTGGCACTAAGAAAGTCTTTTAACACAACATTGTGCTCATGCATGGTGTACTCCCTCTTTGTAAGGTCCATGCCTCTTTGTAGCTCTTTCACATCCAGTAAGACATTCTCTAGGGACACTAGTTAAAACATCAAAAGCAGGCTGATTTAACAATGCCTCACATGTTATGCATGCAATCAAATGCTGTTAAATATATGTTTGCTACAAATTATGATGCTTAGATCAAAATCACATAGTATTACAGATTAAAGTAGATAATTTTTAAAACTTGTTGCACAACTCAGATATCTGCCCAATCTATCAACTAAACAATTAGCTTTTCAAAAACAAAAGTATAGTTTTTCTGGGCAAAATTCCAAATGAAAAAATGTTGTCTATTTTGAGTCCAATTCACATTAGTATGTTTATATTTTAAAAAATCCAAAGTGCATCTAAAGAAAAATCTTTTTTTCTAATTAACAAAAGAAATGAGTTTAAGAATCTTTGCTGATGCATAATTTCCTCTCTGGCAGCGATAAGCATGCAATAAACATAATAAACATGCCTTCTCTGCATCATACAATGTAAGGGATCTTCAACTTTTTTTTAGCAGTTTAATACATTTAATGACAAAAATGACATTTACAATATCATCTAATTTTGGATTCTTCATTGTGTTATAGAGCAGAGAAATTAAGCAGAATTGTATGCCGGTGGTACCTCAACTCGCTGAAGGAGAAGTTTCTGGGGAAATTGGAAAGTCTTAAAGTGGATAAATCATCCGGACTGAATGGACTACATCGCTGTGTTCCAAAAAAGATAGCTGAGAAAACCGTGGAGGTATTGGTGGTGACCTTTCAGGAATCACTGGAGACAGGAAGGAGTAATCTGGAGATGCCGGCGTTGGACTGGGGTAAACACAGTACGAAATCTCACAACACCAGGTTAAACTCCAACTGACTTATTTGGTAGCAAAAGCCACTTTGCTATCAAATAAACACACTTTAACCTGGTGTTATGAGGCTTGTTACTGACGGAAAGGAGCCCAGAGGACTGGAAAATAGCTAACATAACACCGCAGTTTAAGAAGGGAGGGAGATGGCAGACGGGAAATTATAGATCGGTTAGCCTGACTTTGGTCATTGGCAAGATTTTAGAGTCCATTATTAACTCTAAATCATGGAACTGCATGAAAAAATAGGACAGAGTCAGCACAGCTTTATAAAGAGATCATGTCTGACAAATCTGTTAGAGTTCTTCGAGAAATTAACAACAAAGTTAGATAAAAGAACATGATTTATTTAGATTTCCAAAAGACCTCTGACAAGGTGTCACATATGAGACTGTTAAATAAGTTAAGTGCCTATGGTGTTAAGGGTAAGATCTTGGCATAGGTAGAGGATTGGCTGACTGGTAGAAGGCAGAGTGGGGATAAAGGGATTTTTTTTTAGGATGACAGTCTTTGTCGAGGGGTGTGCCTCAGGAAGCGATGCTGAGAACACAACTTTTCACAATATACATTAACAATTTGGAAGAAGAAACCAAGGGCACTTTTGCTAAGTTTGCAAATGATGCAAAGATATGTCGAGGGACAAGCAGTACTGATGAAGTGGGGGGAGCTGCAGAAGGACTTGGACAGGCAAGGAGAGTGGGTGAAGAAGTGCAGATGGAATACAATGTGCAAAGTGTGAAGTTATGCACTTTGGAAGGAAGAATGGGAGTATAGACTATTTTCTAAATGGGGAAATGTTTAGGAAATCACAAGCAAAAAGAGACTTGGGAGTTGTTGTTCAAGATTCTCTTCAGGTTAATATGCAAGTTCAGTCGGCAGTTAGGAAGGCAAATGCAACATTAGCATTCATGTTGAGCAGGGATGCACTTCTGAGGCTGTATAAGTTTCTGGTCAGACCTCATTTGGAATACTGTGAGCAGTTTTGGGCTCTATATCTAAGGAATCACGTGCTGGCCTTGGAAAGGATCCAGAGGAGGTTCAAAACAATAATCCCCGGAATGAAGAGCTTGTCTTCTGACTTTAGGTCTGTATTTATTGGAGTTTAGAAGGATGAGGGGGGATCTTATTGAAATACTGTGAGACCTGGATAGAGTGGGCGTGGAGAGGATGTTTCCTCTAGTAGGAAAAACTAGAACATAGGGCACAACCTCAGCCTAATGGGATGATCCTGTAAAACAGAGATGAGGAGGAATTTCTTCAGCCAGCAAGTGGTGAATCTGTGGAACTCTTTGTCGCAGAAGGCTGTGGAGGCCAGTCATTGAGTGTATTTAAGACAGAGGTAGATAGGTTCTTGAATAATGAGGGTATCTGGAGTTATGCGGAAAAGGCAAGAGAATGGGGATGAGAAAAATATCAGATATGATTGAATTGCAGAGCGGACTCGATGGGCCAAGTGGCCTAATTCTGTTCCTATGTATTGTGGTCCTATGAAGTTAATGGACCTTTGAACAGCTCACTGTAACTTACGGTCCACTCCCATTACGACAAGGCTGTAAAATCCCACTCATAGAATGCAAGTTTCCGCATGACTCTCCAAACAGCGAATTTCTGCCTTGGTCTTGTAATCAAAATGAAGTGACAACCAAGCACTAGACTCTCTCTAGCAGAAGGAAAGGAGATAAAAGATACATTGCCAAATGCCAAGATACGGTTAGCTCTGCTGGTTCTGGTGCACAGTCCAATGGCTACTTCAACACGAGCATTGGTCAAGATCTGGTAACAGTTCATTCTTCCACCTACTCAGCTACAGATCCCAACAGAACAAATAAAATCCTTCTCCGGGTGCAGCAACATTTTCCTTAAGAGAAATGTCCATAGTTACCTGCAGCTGCCTTCTCCACATAATGGAGTTCATTGTAGAAGAGGGAAACATCAGGGTACTTCTCTTTAATGACATTTGCTATGTAATGTAATAAGGTCTGTTTGCGATCTGTTGACTTTGTATCTAAAAGCTATCAATGATAAGAAAGAAAATTACCATTCTTAAGGTAATACATTAATTAATCTTACATAAAATTAAAGTTTCAATGCGTTTTCATTTATAAAGCTGTATATTTATAAAGTGGATCTCTTACCAGGTCTAAACTCTGCAGTTTAAATCCATACACTGCTCCTCTCTTGCTGCTATTCATGTAGTTGCCAAGTGCCAAAATTATCTGCAGAAGGACAGAAAATTTAAGCTATTAATTACTGTCAGTCTTGGATGAACTGGAAACTTGCGATACATCACAACAACTCACTGGTGATATTTTATTGTGAATAATTATCACTTCTGCAGCACATCTGGGGATAAGTACCATTTAATCCATTCTCAATTCAGCTAGTGACATAGGGTTTTTCTTGAATGTTCTGTCATTTTAACACTCAATTTATAGTGACCTCAACTGTTCAAACTGACATCAGCTTTTAACACCGCAGAACTTTTCAGCTGCTGGAATGTTCTTATTTATGAAACATATAAACAGTGAATTGAGAGCTGACATCACCCTAGCCTTAAAAATTCACTTCTAAACGAACCCAAATCAATACATCTCTCACTCGGTGAAGACCAGCGTTCTTGAACAATCACTAAGTAGATTTCCCTTGACATTGTTTATGATGAGTCAGCAGATGTATTCGAGATTTGAGAGGGTTGTAGTGAGAAAGAGTGAAATAAGTAGAGAATGGCTGAAGCCAGATCATCAGATTAACTGCAGAAATCTGAGCCAATCAAAAACTGTGACAGATTATTGACTACATTTAAAAGGTACTCTTAGGCAAGTTATCACAGGATATACATAGTGCAGAAGGAGGCCATTCGACCCATTGAGTCTGCATTACTCACAATCTCACCCAGGTCCGACCTCCACAACCTTATGAATTTACCCTAGCTCGTTCCCCTAACACTGAGGTGCAATCCACATAAACCACACATCTTTAGACTCTGGGAAGAAATCGGAACACCTAGAGGAAAGCCACGCAGACATGGGGAGAACATGCAAACTCCACACAGATAATGACCCAAGCTGGGAATCAAACCCGGGTCCTTGGCACTGTGAGGCAGCAGTGCTAACCACTATGCTACTCTATTAATATATTATTAAACAACCTCCATGACTTTCATGAACAGTGTGGGTTTGGAAGGCACTCATGTTTAGCTGCAAAGGTAGAGCAACATTAAAATTGACTGGTCTCTCTCTTTAAAGCCACTGCTTAGAGATTCCTTATGGAAAAGCAATACAATGCAGTTTTAATGTTGTGACAAACGTTTGGCAAATTCTATCTTGTGAAAAGAGTGAATCAAGTGGGAGAAGGGAGGCTATTATGACCAAAAAAACAAATAACTGGCAATAAATGTCTTTTTGATATTCTGAAGCATAATGTGTGGAGTATGATGAAACTACATTACATGTAGAATTCTATGTATTAAAAGTCTTGCATATAGCATGCCTTTTCTCAAAGTATCACACTTGTTTCCTACAACATTTTTTTCACAGTGATATCTTAATTGTTATAAATCAGCACAACTTCCAACTCACCATTAGCAACACTATGACCAATCTGTTAATGGAAATATACATTTTATTATATAGAAATATGTATATTTTTTAAGAACGGTTAAAAACAAACTCTATTTGCAGCAATACCATTGCTTCTATTTATATTCAAGATCTATTTATAGTCAGACATCAAGGTAATTGCTACTTACCTCCAGTATTTTCTTCAATTTTTGAGATGATTTTATTGATACGGATGCTGCTATTATAGCATGGAGTTGCTAAGTCAAAAACAGCAAATGTTAATGATTGGCCAGGGTGAGAAAATCCACTGCATTCTTATTAATTCCCTGAACAAAGCTTTTTTTTAGATTAGCATGTGAACATCCAAGAGGTCTTGTGGATATCTTATTTTGAACTGCAGTTCTTTGTACAAACCATTAGAATATTTAACTTCACAATTTACACTAATTAAAAATGTTATATGTAACACATACATATATTTTGCATACATCTCTAGCAAGCTTTAATTTGAAAAGTTCACTTCAACTTCACTGCTGTTTGAGGCAGAGAGGATAAGTTACACAGAATTGAAATGTTTGTTGAGTGTCAGGATAAGGAAATGCATGATCAGAAATTTATTTTATATTTATTCATTCATGGGAGGTGGGATTCACTGGTCAGGCCAGCATTTATTGCCCATCCTTAATTGGCTGAGAGGGTGATGATGAGCTGCTTTCTTGAACCACTGCAGTCCCTGGGACGAATTTTATTGTCCTGCCCACCGCGGGAATCTGAACAGGTGAGGGGCGGAACCACGGAAAGGTCCGTTGCCTTTCTTCCATTTTTGGGGCGAGTGGGGCCCAAAATCCTACCCCATGTGTTGTAGGAACACTCACAGTGCTGCTAGGGAAGGAGCAATGTAATTATAATTGTGTTGAGACAATAGGAGGTGGTCCCATGGATAGGATATGCTGAAAAAAGACATGAGGAGAAACTGGGGAGAAATGTGAGTATGGTGTTACAGAAACCAGGCAGAACATTGAAGGAAACATGACTTGGTCGTCAAGAGAAAGGGGTGTAGGAGAGGCAACTAAGCAGATGGGCATGAATATGAGAGACAAAATCATCCATAAGTTGCTTGCATTTGTTGGTAGAGTAGAAGATGGAGTGGGCTAAGGACAAGGATATAAGGAGAGGACTGGAATTGGAGGAGATAAACCATTTGTTATCTTTATATTTCGATGTGTACAGAGGCAAGCAGTGATTAACGTGGTCCAGATAAACCTGCTGTTGATCGAGTTATGCACCATATACCCCTTGCGGTCTGTACCCCTTGCGCTTAATGGAGCAAAGATAAATCACTGAATCAATTCAAATTTGGATTGTGATGATGACAGCTACTTACTGGTGTCAACATCTGAACACTCTCTGTAAAGTTTCCGATGAATGCCATAATGGTCATTCTCTGCATCAGTCTTTCAACCTTGCTGAACTGCACCATGAATCGGTCTTCATCTGTTAGATTCTCCAGTGGCTTCCTCTCTCTTTCATACTGTCGCAGAACCTTAACTTCATTTTCCGTTGGCAAGAACCTCATCAGGCACTCAACAAAGTCCACGGGTAATGTTTTTAAGTCAAACCTAATATAAACCAAAAGAAATTAGCACAAACATAAATTACAACTAATACATGCTTCATTTTGGTACAGGTACACTGTCAATGGCTACACTACACAATTTACAATTCCATAATCATTAAAAAGCCACTTTTATTTTACAGACATTGGCCGGAATTTTACTGTGCCGCCCACCACGGGAATCGGAGCAGGTGAGGGGCGGACCATGGAAAGGTCCTTTGACCTGGGATGGGATTTTACGGTTTCGGGAAGAGTGAGGTTATAAAATTCCGCCCATTAAGTTTGAATGTGCAATGGTCCTATCGACTGACTTTCCCATTTCCCAATTCTCCTCTTGCTCAGCCTCTCCTAAGGACATTGATTCCTCCCTGGAGTGTTTTCTCGCAGCTAATCACAACATTAACCTGCTGGGCCGCTGGAAAAGTCAATTTGTCAGGCAGAATTTTTCAATGCTCCTTAAAGAGCTGGCAAAGAACACTTTCACACTGACCCTCAGCCATTCAACCATCTGGGCAACACTAACTGGCTGAAGATGGGACTTCCAAGCCTCATGCTGGCTGAAATCTTGCCAGTCAGTAACTCTGTAGCCCCAACAGTATCAGGCTGTCCCAGGTTGCTGAGGGTGTACACCCAATGTGGAAAGAGACCCCCGAGAGTGCCATCCCTCTTATCAGCTGAAGTCCATTCAGGATCAACTGTCGGGCTTGCCTCCTATCGCTGAACTTCCCTCACTAGCTTCAAAATTGAGGCAGCAGGAAGCGATCAATTAACAACCTTAACTGGAGTGAAAGACAATGGCAGCTGAGGCCCATCCATTCCATGTAAAATTGCAGAGAGTTGGAGGCAGGAGTGAGGGCGGAAGGAAGGTCACCTCAGGAATTTTACAGACTCTCTGCTAGAACTGTAAAAGTCTGACCATAGGGTTGTTGGCTAAATTGTACAGTTACTAGTTAGTCTTGAATACACATTGAACATGGAATAGGCAAATGAAAACGAAGCAAAACAGGATAACCACTTCCCTCCTCTCGGAGCAAAGACCAAAAAATGCTCACTGCATGAGATTGTATTTGCTGAAGAGATTTCAATTACTCACATCTGGATTGCCCTGCATATTTCATCAGTGGTTTTTCCTGCCTTCCGCAACGTAATGGCGAGATTCTTGGCTCGATTGGAATCCAATAACGTCACTTTGTTCGATCCTTTTTGGATCACCTTTTGTCTACTCGAAACAATATCCACGGCTGGCCCTTGGGCTTTTGTTTTAAATATTTCTTCAAACTCATCCACATTCAATTCCTGCAAATTAGAATTTGTATGTACAGCCTGGCTTAGTGCTGAAATACTCAAAACAATATAAACAGGAATGATTTGAAATATCTAATAAGTTTCTATTTAATATTTGTCCTCATAATAATATTAAGCTAAAGACATACCTCTAGAATTTTCTCATCATCGATGTCATTGAAGACTGTGCCATTGATCTGATTAGGCTTCAGTGCCACCCAGTTAAAAACTGGCATACGGAATTTGGTCTTGATAGGTTTCTTGATCTTCACAGCTGCACAAAAAAAATAGTTTAGAGATCGTCTCTCAAGCCACCCATAACAACAAATCCAATTTTGTCCACATTCTCATGGCATTTTTAAGTGTAATGGCAAGCCAATTCTCATGCAATTACAACATCAACAGAGTCTGTGACCCAAATGACAGTAGGAAAAGTTACATTAATGTTTTTACTATATTTTAGAAAAATTGCACATGATAGAATTTTTGAGGCCCCATTAGTGAGACACCATTAGTGAGACACAAGTCGGTGGTATAATCAAATGGCAAATTTGTCTTCATAGTTTTCTTCACTGCCACTGAATGAAACCCACCTGGGTATTAATAGGTGGCAGGGTAAATGAGGTTAAATATTCATTCATTTCAGTTGGATTTAGAGTTTGAAAAGCAAGCTAAATTATTTCAAGTATTTGCTTGGCCATTTTACCCAAATGTTTAACTTCTCTGAACTATGCAGACCTGACAAACTGGCTTGCTAGATGCACAGAATTATTGCCCACTCAGGTATAATATCAAAACCATTTATAAATCAATAAATTATTCAGCACATTACTCAAATCTGCCAAGAAAAGAGATATGGCAAAGCTTTTCATCTTGCATTCATTTCGTTGGCGGAAGACTTGCCATCTATCAGAGTCCAGTTGCCTAGCTATCAACAGTCTTCTCTTACAGTATAAATTGTTGTTTTATATTGATATTCTTGTGAAATGTCCTGATGAGTGCAAGATGAAAAGCTTTGACGTCTTTTTTTTTAGCAATACTCAAGTTCTGTACGACCAAGTTACTATTATTCAAAATATGAACTTACAATTACAAGAGTAAGCTGCCATTTCCAGTCATTTGAGTTCACAATTTAGTTTAAGTAAGATGATCTACACGTGCTTAGACTCTACTCAGGTCATCTAATGCCATAATTAAGAGTGGACACATTCAAATTAAACATACGTACTAACTGTATTAAAGAACCACAATCAAACACTTGGAACATGCATGAACTAGGACAAACAAGAGAAACACTATACATGGTCTCTTTCAGTGCAATTTAGAATTTTCAGTGTTCAATCCACACAAAAAGAAAACACCTGAATTATGTTGAGACTGGGAATGAGAACACCATATAGAACATGATTGTCACAGCCACCTACCATGAACTGATTCATCTCAGCTCTTTATTATAGCGAAAAGCAGAGTTTTTTTTAGTGTATAACTGCGTCGCAAGCTGGTGTATCCAACTGGACCAACACTTGGAATCTTCAATAAAAATATCAAATTCATGACAGCACAGTGGTTAGAACTGCTGCTTCACAGCGAAAGGGACCTGAGTTCTATTCTGGTCTCAGGTGTCTGTCTGTTTGGAATTTGTATGTTCTCCCTGTGTCTGCATGGTTTTCTCCCAGACACCAAAGATGTGCGGGTTAGATGGATTGGCCATGCTAAATTGCCTCTTAGTGTCAAGAGAATTAGCAGGGTAACTACATGGGGTAACAGGGATATGGCCTGGGTGGAATTGTTGTCAGTTCAGACTCAATGGGCCGAATGATCTTTTTCTGCACTGTAGGATTCAATGACTGGAAAAAAAGATTAGTTCTAAAATTTATCATAAATATTATTTCAAGTAAACCGAGGTAACTGGGAAACAAAACAAGTGTTCCAATATGTTGAAATGAACTGTCTGGCGTGTTTTATTTTTGTTCAATAAAATGCATTGAAAGAACCATGGTCAACAACACGTATCACTGCTTGAATGATAGATACAGTGTGATGCAGCAATAGAGCATAAAGAAACCTACAGAACAGCTTGATTGGTCCCTCTTGTATGGAAGCAGACAGGGTAGATAAAGAAAGACGAGTTAGCAGAAGAGAAGTCATTAAATAGTGTGCAAGAGACAGCAGAAAACATTTATCATTGGTAGGCATTCTCACTACAGAAAGCACCTTAGAAAATTTATTGCACCATTTTCCCATAGATAGAACTCATATCTAAATGGACTGCAATCATTTCGCAACCTTCACATATTCCATAGGTTTGTCATGAGAGTTATTGTCCAATCTTTTATTTTTTCTAACTTTTTTTTAAATTTTCAAGAAGATTATTATGCTATTATAAGATAATTACTATAGAGTTAGATCATGTGATTGATGCAACCACACTGATCCAGTGTAATTGCCATTGATTTTACATCTCGTAGTCATAATGAGACCACCATATAGCACACTGTATTGTCTGTATAGTGCAAGAAACAATACTATTCACAGTATACTAATACATGTGACAATAATAACTCAAATCAAATCAATGATGCTATGCGATTCCAAGCCAGTAACACGGTAAAAGGAGATTCATTTTTTTCAATCGAAAAGCATTATTGGATGTTATTTTAATTCTTGATGATTCTTTGTTACGGTCACTACATTTCTGTCACCATTTCTCTTTTTGTCTTTATTTCTTCATTTCCTTTTCTCCTTCAATCATAGAACATTAGAACCTTTGTAAAAACAGATTACACTGGCAACTTTCCCCCTCTCTCCCCATTTCCCAGTCCCATTATTCTTCCTTCTCGTCACTAATGAGTCTTTGAAAAACGTTCATTTCTGAAAACCAATCATTTCCAGATTCAGGAGGAGTGAATATAATTCTCTTTTAAGTTCCTGCCAACAAGTAATAAGGGATCTCCAGAGTGAGCAGCTTTCCGACTTCATTTCACTTTCCCCACCCAGAGGAGCATCCCTGTTTTCTACCAAGTCTTCAGCCGCTGGCACAGGCAACCCGAGATTAGGATTATGATATGGAGAGAATGCAAAATAGAAATGGCCAAATACCTTTCTGGAACATCTCCATTTCTGTAAATTATCACCTTACTCACCTGGCTGGCTTACAGGGATTCATACTCAACACCCTCCCCCACCACGATGGGTCAGAGAGAAAGGGGAGGTTGAAAATTCTAAAAATTAATTAGGGAATGTGTCCTCAGCCTATGACTCAGAATATCGCCCAGTGAAATAGAGTCAGGAGTAGCAGACTGCGGTAGGGTTATGCTATCTGGGGACCAAGAGAAGTTTCTACCAATCCCTCAAGCAAACTTTTGGCCTCCCTTCACTGCTGCAATAGATTGGTCTCACCATCCCAACCCAAATTTCAATCTCAAGCCACCTGCCGCACTATTGAATAATCCCTGCCCCAATGATGCCCAACTATTTTTCCCCTTCTGACTTCTGGCTGCCAGGCTCTGATTGTTCCCCCACCTCTACCACCAAGCCAAGCCCAAACTGCCACAAGCCTCCTCTCTCTTCCCACATTCCCTTAATTACTGCGGGCCACAGGTTCTATAGCTGAAAGTTACAAATTAATGTACACCACAGTGACAAACACCCAGTTTAGAATAGAGGGGATGTAACTTTTTACAATCTACTGTCACGGCATGTCTGGATCCAGGAATCAAATTTCCAATGTTGCTGAGTATACATATTATTTCCTAATAAACCAATCCTTTTTTCTCCCCCACCCAACGTATATTAGCTATATTACCTGAACTCATAAAATAACCATTAGTGGCTCATCACCCGTAAGCCAGGTATCTGTGAACCACTTTGTGACTGGGTTCCATGAGGTTACCTGCTAAGCCAGGATTAAAAATGAGAGTTGGGGCTGTCCCAGGCAATGGAGGAGCTGCTGGTGGGGGTGGGGGTGGTGGGGGCGGTGGCGGCGGCGGAGGAGCAGGCGGAGCTTCCAAAGTTGGCGGCGGTGGTGGCAGTGGAGGAGCAGGAAGTGCCGGCGATGTCTGGGCAGACACGGGCCCATTTGGTACTGTCAAAATTACAAAAACAAAAGTTACATTTGGCTTTCAGACAAGGCAGAAACGTTAGCATCAGTCCTGCAGACATTTTCTACTGTCACGGGACGAAGGTTAAACAATGACTGGAGTTCAGACAAAGTCACCTATATAGTGCAAAATAATATTAATCACACTGCTACGTGCTTATTATAAAACTCCCAAATTCTGTCAAGAAACCTCAACTTAACAACTTAGGTGAGTGTGATGAGGTTTAGATAGAATACTATTTTTTTCATTGTTCTTGTACAGATTTTATGGTATTTTTCACTGCAAATAACATTCTTTTCCAGAATCACTCCCATTCAAGAGAAATTTAGATTTAAACTTTTACAACTCGAGATTATATTTTCTCACTAAAATAGCAACATGATTGTTGCCATGCCAGCGAGGGCCATGGATTTTTAAAATATTCGTAGGACATGGGCATCGCTGGCTGACTAGCATTTATTGCCCATCCCTAGTGCCTGAGGGTAGCTGAGAGTCAACTACTGTGGCTCTGAAGTTACAGACCAGGTAAGGTCAGCAGATTTCATTCCCTAAAGGGCATTGGTGAACCAGATTGGTTTTTCTGATAGTCAATAATGGTTTCAAGGTTATCAGCAGATACTTAATTCCAGATTTTTTTTTATTGGTTCAAATTCCACCATCTGCTGTGGTGGGATTTGAATCCGGGTCCCCAGAACATTAGTTGAGTTTCTGGATTAATAATTCAGCGGTAATATCACTAAGCTCTCGTCTCCCCTAAAATGTAACATGTCTAATCCTTAGTGACATGTTCTACAAATAATTTGCAAGAAACCTCAATAATGCCTTACCTGCACCTGACAGACATGGAGGAGGTGGAGGAAGGGGTGGCATTGCCAGGCTTGATGCTTCAAGTGGTGGTCCTGTATAAATGCTGGATACATGCTCTGCAGCACCTGGAGATAGTGCTGTGGAAGACAAAACTGGGAGAATGGCAATGTCACCGTCTCCTTTTTTCTGCACTTTAATGGACCCCTGCTTCTCTAATTCATGAATCTTTTTTTCTAGGTGATTATGTCTTTGTATGGTCTCCTCCTTCTCTTTGATCATTCTCCGCAATGTGTGAACCTGGGTGTTGGTATCTTTGTAAACCTCCTGAGAAGGGAGGAGAGAAGAAATTACCCGAGGAAACATTTTACTCACAAAATCACTTGCAATAAAGAAACACTAAGACTTGCACTTGTTTGCATCTTTTTTAAACTGTGTTCAAATTCTTTCCTTGTGCTTCCCTTCATCTTTTGTTAGAAAGAAAACTGAAATTTTCCACCTGCACTTAATAATCAACACACCTCCAAATTCTATCTTGGTGCTAAAATAGTGGGGCATGATAAGAACTTGTTAGAATGCCATTAGAATTCCCATGTAGAGGTTACACAGTAATCCGTACAGTTCAGAGGGAAAAGACATCTCTCAAACAGTGCAACTTAATAAGTATTCACAGAAACCCTGAAACAAACTGTGAAATGGTCTAGGGAAATCTGGATAAAAGGGGTGGGGGGGAATCTAAAAAAGATAAGTTCATACCCTCAAAAAGCAAAATCATCATCCAAACGTAGCCAAATGCTCACTCTCAGATCATGAATCATACATAATCTGGTATCCCAATCTTGACACACATTTAAAATGTGAAGCACTTGCAGCATAAGCTTGTAGCATCAAACTTGTAAAGGTCAGGTTCAGGTCACACCGCCCAAAGAAACCAAAAGAGTGCATGCTATAAACTAAGGTTTAACTGAAGTTCAGAAAATCAGCTTAGGTCACAAGCTTTCTGTGGATTGTAGCATTGGTGTATAACTGATGTTAATAACTGACAAAAGCTTATTGTAAATACGAATCATATTGATATGGGATCAGTCTCAAGACCACAAATCTTCTTGTCGCTTCAGGCTGCATTGGCTTGTAATAAACCTCAATAATTCAAGCTTTCTTTTGGAATTGGGTTAACCACTGGTTCACACTCAGGAATTACAGCCCTTCCTCAGTACAGTAATGTTAGGCTTGGAAAGAATGATCTTGCACTTACATATCTCCCATAGACTTAGGAAGCCTCAAGGCAACTCACATCTAATAAAACACTTAAAAAATGTGATCATTTTTGCAATGTAGGGAAATGAAACAGACAATTGGTGGACAAGGTCCCATAAATTGCAATGAGTTTAATGACTAATTCATCTGCTTTTGTGATGTGGGTTGATAGATAAATGTTGGCCAGGACAGAAGGAAAATTACAGAGCTCTGCTTTAAATAGAGATAAGAATACTTTATGTCTATTTGATAGTGTAAGTGGGGTCTCAATCTAATGCTTCATTCAATTAATGACACTGCTGAGAATCTATCAGTCCACAGTATATTTATATACTGCCTTTAATATGGTAAAACTTCTCAAGATGCTTCTCAGAAAGCTGTAGCAAACAGAATTTGATACTGAATCTTATAAAGAGATATTGAGGCTGTTGACTAAAAGTTTGGGTAAAGGGATAAGTTTTGAGTTAAGGAACAGTTAAGGAAGGAAGAGAGCTACAGAAGCAGAGAAATTTAGAAAGAGAGTTCAAGATCTGAATGTCCTGAGCAGCTGAAAGCAGAATTGCCAATATTGGAGGGATTAAAATTGTGACTGTTTAATAGTAGGTCAGAATTAGAAGCATCTTGACCATTTTAGAGGGTTGTATGGCTGGAGGAGATTACAGAGATAAGGAGGGCTGAGGCCACAGGTAAGATGACAATTTTAACATTGAAACATTATTTATATGGGAGCCTATGCAGGTCAGAGAGCACCGAGATGATGGGTAAACAGAACGTGAGGCAAGTTGGGACATGGCAGAACGTTTAGTAACATCATTCATGGATGATAGAAGGTGGGAGATTGGGCTGGTTGGAATAGTTAAATCTCAAGGTTACAAAAGCACGAACAAGGGTTTCAATGGCAGGTCAGACCCAAGCAAATTACAACGGCAGTAATTGACTCTTAGCAATGATGCAATCTGGGATCAAAAGCTCACTTGGATTCAAGTACAACACCAAGGTTCCAAACATTCTGGTTCAGCCTGAGGCAAGGGAGGTGGAGTCGATGATTAGGATATGGACTGTGCAGCACAGATCAACATCAATGGCTTCATTCTTTCCAATTTCATGTTGGAGGAAGTTTCTGTTCATCCAGCACAGTATGTTGGTCAAGTAGTCTAACAATTTAGAAATATTGTAGAATCAAGAGAGGTGGTAATGAGGTAGAGTTGGGTGCCACCAGCACACATACTTTAGTGAAATATGAGTCTAGTTTATATGCTGAAGTCACTCAAGTGTAAAAAATTTCTGTCAGGGACATTGGGGTATAACTTCCTGTTCCGCCCACCATACACATTCGGAGCAGGCAAAGTGCAGACCACAGAAAAATCTGTTGACCTCAGCGGGATTTTCCAATTTCGGGGCACGTGAGGCCAGGAAATCCCTCCCATTTGAGGCAGAGTTAAGAATCTGAGAGTGGGAATGAAAGATAGAGCAGTTATGGATTAGCAGAAATAGTGCTTGCACGTAATTCCAGACATGGAGGGCAAGATTTTCTGGCCACGCTCACCAAGGCCATAAAATCCCTCCTGACGTCATCGAGCCCCTAGGCCCAACTTGTCCATGCAGTCTTTTTTTTTATATAAGCTTCTAAGCTAATAGCAATTGCCCGCATTTTGCCCATATCTCTCTATACCCATCGTACACACATAACCATCTAAAATGTTTTCTAATAGGGTCATATTATAGGTCAAGGGACCTTTGCATGGTACAGTTCCGCCTGTTACGATTCCCATGGTGGGAGAGATGGGAAAGTTTCGTCCACAGTATTGCCATCAGATTCAGTTGCTAATCAGGTCTTTAAGATCTCAGCTCTAAACAATCCAAATCCTGAGGTCCGAGAACAATATAATTTATTTGGAAATTTCAGCCTCCGGGTCAATTATATTTAACATTACTCGCAATAAGTCAAACAATGCACTATTATATAACTATAGGAGTGTAATGTTCTTTGCAATGTATTATTAAGGTCACAGATCTAAGTACTGGTGAATTCAAGGTTAATTGCTATCCAGACTCCCTCTGCATAAATGTTTTGAATTGTGTCATAGAAATTTGAGTTCAATACTTGGGAGTGTAAAGGAAAGGAAAGGTATGTGAGAAGTACTATTAATTTCCATACTTATAAAGCAAATTTCTCTTCTTCTTGTATACAGCCACCAGAAGTTAAAGAATCTCTCATTAAGGTCAGGAGCTCTGTAAAGTGTGGGTGTGCTTCGGGTTAACATTACAGTGCATAATTGTTGTCAAGTTAACATAGAGTTCATTCAAAGGCCAACAAGAAGGCACGTGCAAAATGAACAGTGGATGAGTTCAGACAGGCATCAGGTAAACAGTCTACAAATATCTTGGTTCTGGTAGTTTGAAATCCTTCATTTTACTGTACAATTTTCTCCCTCACTCTCTCAGTTGTAACAGAGAAGAATGTGCACTTATCAATATCTCACAGCTGAGCACAGATCTCAGTCAAGACATTTAAAGGGGATGTGAGTGATGATGAACTCAAACTTTTTGCCCACAAAAATGCTGGACGTGGAGGTAATGGATGATTCCAAAAGAGAACTGGATGGGCAACTGAGGGAAAGAAAGGTTGCAGGGCCATAGGTTTGGAGTGGGTGAATGAGGCTGATTGCATTGTTCTACAGACAGCCAGCACGAACTCAATGGGCTGAATCCTTTTGTGTTGGAATTCAATATTGGGAGCTGTGAGCTTAAAGTTTATTCATTCGTGTCACAAGTAGGCTTACATTAACATTGCAATGAAGTTACTGTAAAAATCCCTTGGTTGTCATACTCTGGCACCTGTTTAGGTACACTGAGGGAAAATTTGGCCAATACACCTAACCAGCATGTCTTTCGGCCTATGGGAAAAAACTGGAGCACTTGGAGGAAACTCACACAGACAGGGGGAAAATATGGAGACTCCACACAGACAGTGACCCAAGCCGGGAATTGAACCTGGGTTCCTGGTGTTGTGAGACAGCAGTGCCAAACATTGCACCATCGTGGGAGGCTGACAAGTGAGGAGCGGAATCAGAAGGAGGGTTCAGGGTGTTTATTTCAGTCAGGGGCAGGAGGGCTTCTGGATAGGCTTGGTGAAGAATCTTCCCGTCCTGCCACCACGTGAATCGCAGCGGGTGAGGGCGGACCATGCAAAGGTCCACTGACCTTGCGGGGAGGTGGTGGTGGTGGGGAGGTGGTGGTGGGAGTGGGGCTTCCAGCCTTGGAGCAAATGCAGCTGGAAAATCCCACCTTTCTAGTCCAGCTGCTAATTCAAGTCTACTGATGCCCACTTAGGGGTCTCAGCTCACCACTACTGGCATTCCATCAGCAGCAGTCAGTGAAGCCTCCATGAAGCGAACCAGAATAGCAAACCCATGGGTTTCTGAGAGGGTCCCTTTTCAAAGTTGTTCAGTTTCTGATCAAGGGGTCTGGCACTGGGAAATGGGAAAGTGGGGGGAAGGGGGGCACTGAGTGCCACCTCATTCTTTTAACCCCCACCTAGCCAGCCATATCATTCCCGCAACCCACACTCACCTAGGCTTCCAGTGGATGTGTTATCAGGAGCAACAACCTCCATGAGAATGGAAAGCTGCTGGCCTCTGATTGACCAATGGCTCTCAGGGAGTGGGATTTCTGCCCCATCTAGGGTCCTAAATCCTGAGAAATACCCAACGTTGGGCACTTAAATACCTTATAGGTACTTAATTCTGGTGGCCTTCCCCAGTGAAGGCAATATGTGGCTCTCGCCATTTCTCCAGCAGGCAAGACCCTGGTAGCAAACGTTAAATTCTGCCCCAAGATTCCAGGAGATTGCTACTCGTGGAATAAAAACGCATACAAAATTGGAAGTAAACATGTAATACTATAACTATTATTAATGCAAGTTTTCACATTTACTGTAGATTTAGTGCACTGTTACTCCTGGGAAGCTGGAGGATTTGACAAGATTTATATCTCTAATTCAGTTAGAACATTAAACTGCTGATCAAGATCATACTTTAGCCGGATAGCAGTGAATTTAGTTTATATAATAGCAAAACAAAAGGCTCATAGTGAATGTACCTGTCTTTCTTTTCCACAAGATCAGTTGACCATGAACACTGTCGCAAAAGACCAATTTACAACACATTAGCCAAAATTTTCCAGCTCTTTCTGTCGGCAGGATCTTCCAGTCCCACCAATGGCAGAAACCCCCCCACCCACTGTGCGTTCCCCATCAGCCAAAGGTGCAGGCAATCAAAACACTCTAGTCATCAGTGAGATTGTAAGATCCTACAACCAGTCAACAGCGTGGCGTTCTGCCACTGGGATGTACAATTTGGGGGGTAGAAAATCCCACACATCATGCCCCACAATTGCAAAGAAAGTCTTTATGAACGTACTCTTATTACTTCCAGTTCTTTGCTTCTGTGCATCAGTTGCTTTTCCAGTTCCACAATTTTTTCCATTGCTTCGTTTTCAGTGTCTTGCAGTTTTTCTGACAACTGAAATTAGAAGTTTGACACGTCAATTCCTATTTCGTCCTCATTAATACTTGATCCAACAAAATTCAAATTCAGCCCACTTCTCTGAGACATCAACTATCCTAGTTAACAAGCAGTTTAACCATACGGAACATAACATCCAAATCCATTTGTAACTCCTCAAATAATGACCACCTCCAACAAGGAAGAATCTACCCACCTCCTCTGACCAGGGATTTCATGGACAAACTGTGGCTGCAATAACAGTCCAGGAGCTGAGGATTCTGCAAGAGCATAACTCCTGACTTCCCAAAGCCAACCTATCATCTACAACACACAATTTTGTGATGGAATATTTTCCATTTGCTTGGACAAGTGCGGTTCCAACAACATACAAGATGTCCAACACCATCAGGACAAAGCAGTCTGTTTGATTATCACTTCACTTTACCAGCTTAAACATTAGTCTCTGCAATGCCAATGCACAGTGGCTGCAGTGTATCCCACCTACAAGATGCACTGCAGCAACTCGCCAAGGCTTCTTCAATGTCTCCTACATCTGGCATTCCCAGCCTGGTATGAGCTGGCTCCATTGAAAAGATAGGTACCTGCTAATTCACCACAATTTTCATAGAGTTGGATCAGGTTTTTAAAGACTTGTCATTCACAGTCCCTTCAGGGAGTTTAAACTCTAGTGTGCATGAGGGGAGCTTTTAAAAACTAAGTTCAAAAGGTCCCCTTCAGGCCCTCTGAGCCTACTTACCCCCATGACACTTGATGCTCCCTTTACCAAGCTCTCGCCTTCCACCCAACCCCTAAGGGTCTTGTCTCTCATACCCTCTATGCCAAGTTCTGCATTTCCACCCATTCCCTCAGTCCTGCTATGCCAAGCTCAGGCACTACCCACTGGACCCACCACCCACTTTCAAGAGCCTATGTACACCATAGTGTATACAAGGATAAGTAAAAGAGAAGCTTTGAAAAATGTAATTGATTACATGTGGACTGCATCAATGCAAGACACTCTCCACCATTATCTCAAGTGCAATTAAGGATGGGCAACAAACACTGGCCTTGCCTTTGCCACCCACATCCCATGAATGAATAAAAACTTACTTTTGAGTGGCAGTCATTGGTGTCAGGTGAGCAAATGGAGCAGCCATTCTTTGAATAGCCAAGTTTCACACACAGAAAATTACCAGTTAATTAAGGTTTCAAGACACTTCACTGGCAGTTCAGACACAGCCTGGTTATGATTATTTTAGTGTACCAAATAAGAGGTACCGCTTTTTAAAAAAACTGTCCACTGAACACCATGACTCATAACTACATCTGACAGCAGTGACAGGCTAATCTGTACTACAAAATGTTCTTTAGTCTCACAATCTATCAGAGCTACCACATCACAGCTATGTACTTAGAGTGGCATTCCGCACCAAACAAAACCTCTGCATTGTGATCCAGCAATAATGATCTAATCCTTTTTATGCTGAGCTGGCTTAACCATTTGATCCTGGAATTATTTCTCAGTATTTCAAGAGAACCTGACTAATTATTTTGTGGTAGCAGCTAATCACCAAATGCAGGTTTCTTAATTATATCGGCTGGGCACCGCAGCTCACTCGGAAAATTTAAAGCGATGATTACGTGAGAAATGTTTTCTTCCAGTTCCTCCACCCTCTCCAAGGCAGCGTTCTTCGTTTCAGCATCTTCCAGTAATGCACCCACATCAAACACATTGTCCAGATAGGCCTGAATCTGCACCTGCAGTTTGTCACTCTCTGTGTTTTTCAGTTTCTAAAAAAATACAACTTCTCAACATTAGAATTCATGTCAATTATCAAGCGACTTTTAAAGGTAAGTCTAAAATCCACACTAAAAAGCTATGAGAAAATGGCTATGTAATCACTGACTGTACTTTTTGCCCTTTTCCGCACTGATTTGGTTTTTTTGTTGGTGGTGGCGGGTGGTGGGGGGATAGGGCATGTTCTGCTTTTGGCTTCTTGTGTCTCCATACCAGTGCTTCTGTTTTCACAGATAAGTGGGAGGTGTTGCACAAAGAATACACTTGTATCTTGGAAAATAAAAGTCCAAATGGGATGGAGAAGCAAAGGGAGCTAGGGACACATTTATATAAATCACTAAAAATAGCACACGTCAATAATGACATAAAAGCAAAGGGAAACAGGTGTCATTTCTAGAGGAACAGAATCAAAAAGCAGTGATATTATAAAGAATCTCGATTAGACCACACCGGGAGCACTGTGAACCTATTCATGAGCCATAACTTTCTCCAAGTGGCAATCAGCACAGAGTGCTGCCCTGTACTGATCTAACCGTGCTAAAGTTCAAACTTGCCTGTCTCAGCTGACCGCCCTGACTCAGGCTGGGAGAGATTCAGGCAGCATAGCAGGTCTCTGGATCCATACACTGCCATTAAGCAGCTGAGTTTAAATGTCCCATCGAAAGTAACAGGTCAGGGGAGAAGGCCAGAGTTTAAGGGAAGCAAATGGTACGTGGGAGGTGAGGGTTCAGACATGGGCTGACACTGGGTGGGGGTGGCTTGGATATCGGGAGTCAGGCATCAGGGAGATCAGGTGGAGGTCGAAAATCGGGATCAGATTGTTTAGGGTGGGGGGTGTATGCAGAGATCTAGTCAGTACCAGGACCAGGGGCAGTTGGGGGGGTGGGGGAGCAGGCGGCAAGGCAGTCAGATAAAAGTGGAGCTGTCAAGTCAGGGGGTGAGGTAGAGAATATTGTGCAGGTAATGGGGGGAGGGGTGGGGTATTTATTTTGAGGGTGGGGGGGTCCCCTTGAGGGTGTTCAGGGGTGTGGAGGGACGTCCTGAGGAAGCTCTGTCTGGGGTATTTTAAATAGTTTTAAATAAGTTTCAAACAACTTATTAATGTGATACCATAAGTTACAGTGGGAGATGGCACACACTGATAATTTACAGCAATAGCCTGAATATTGTTTCATCCTCTTAAATCATTCCTGAGTAAATGATTTAATTGCTTAAAGAAATTGTATTATTGCCACATTCCCTTTGCCTGTGAATTTTTGGAATTAGGAGTTATCTTAATATTCATGTAATTATATTGTGAACAGCTTCTGAATGAAGGTAATATGGCCAAAGGAGAATGATTAAATTGACTTGTGTCTGTGTTCCAGGGAAAGACAACAACTGCATCTACCAATAACACAAAAAAAATTAATAAAAATAATCTTAAAACTTCTAAATCAAATATTTTTTGAATAGTGCTACGGACTATTAATTAATCTACAGTGACAGAAACCTGAGGTGAAATGTGGGCAGCATGGTGGCACAGTGGTTAGTGCTGCTGTCTCACAGCGCCAGGGACCTGGGTTCAATTCCGGCCTCATGTCAATGTCTGTGTGGAGTTTGCACATTCTCCCCATGTTTGCGTGGGTTTCCTCCAGGTGCTCCGGTTTCCTCCCACAGTCCAAAGATATGCAGGTTAGGTTGGTTGGCAATGGTAAATTGCCCCTTAGTCTCAAGGGAGTAGCAGGGTATGTCTGGGGGTTACAGGGATAGGGCCTGAGTGGGATTGTTGTCGGTGCAGGCTTGATGGGGCCGAATAGCCTCTTTCTGCACCGTAGGGAGTCTGTGATTTAGGGTTCCACCAAAGACAATGGACTTTTGAACAGTGCGCTGCATTTTACACTCCCGCCTCTTTTGCTGTAGAATTCCACCCATGTACTCTGGATAAAGAACTGGAATAATGCTGCTAAACTGTTATTGTTAACTGAGTAAAGGACTACCCACATCCAGGTATTCATCCAGTCCTAGTTTCGTGAACTCGTATTGGAGATGCACTCGGAAATTCATGTCCTCTACAGAATGGACCACAATGTTAATAAATTGCATACAGGCCACCTAGAAACACAAGGAAATTTTTTAAAAATTGCAGAGAATTATACCATTTAGGTCTTCCATTTATAGCAAAATTAAAGCATACCATCATCCTATAATAAATGATGTTCCAATTCAAATTGAAAGCCATCAAATCCCACTAAATAAAGCACTCGACACTAACAATGGTTTGTTTTTATATTGAAAACTGCATTTATATACATTTAGTAACCCCCAACAGATAACAGTAATTGCCTGATAATTGAGAGCTATTATCTCTAGAGCAACTACATTTTTTGAAGCAATCTGTTGAATATTTTATTAACATCAGGAATGCTTCGTTAACATATTAAAACCACAAATTTTTTCAAAATGCAAAGCATTTTACCACAGTCCACAGAATGGGGTTTCAACTTATTGAGATTTTTTGGAACAAATAAATTTTAAAAATAACTTTAGGAATAAATGGTTGAAACAAAGAATGTAACATCTTGTGGATCAGATGCACTGCTTTTTCTTTAATACCAGATTACTACAAAGACTGAGGCCATAACCAAGGTACAGTCCTGGACATATAAATAGATTAATAGCCGCAAGTGAAGTCCAGAATGTTACGACCATTCGTGTCTGTGGGATTTTCCCATCCCGCTGCAGTGAATGAGACTTGCCTGGCCATCAAATTCTCTCACTTTGCTGCAGCAGGACCGTGTGTTAATGGCCAGTAATATCATGCTCCAGGGGTTGTAGTCACCATAATGAGTAACATGTCTAGTTCTGATCAGGGAGAAACATTTAAACTCAGGCGAGGATGCGGAAAAGAGCTCAGAGTCCAACAGCTAATGTGGAAAGATTGAGTTCTGAAAAAAGACGACATTTCCAGCCTGCTTATCTGAGAGAGGTCAATATTCAGTGGATGATATATTCAAAAGGTTAAAACAGAATCGCATTCTTCCCATGACATTAGCTACAATGGTCAAAAATTTGCTCAATTAAGGAAATGGTGCCATGATGCATGTAAATTGCATGGCGCAACATTTTTTGTCATGGAATTCTAGTGTTACCAAGTTTTTTTTGGCATTTTATCAGATTTTTCACTCAAGAATATTAATCTTTGTGACCTTTCATCACTTAAATCCAGCAGACAGATGAGTTTTGTGGTATAGATCCAGATGCACCGCAATTCATTCAATGATTGTACCCAAAATTTGTTTTTTGTCTTTTAGTCCACAGCAGAGCATTCTCACTGATCCCCATCCATCATTGATAATCTTCTACATTTTGACAGTTTAACTACTGTAAGCTACTGGATCAGCCACTTGCACTTACGGATGGTGGTGACAGGTTAATACTTGTGCCACACAAGTGCCAGCCAATAACTTGGCCAAAAAGATAGAATCTAACCACCTTCCCTCGACATTCAACTTGTATTACCATAAGCGAATCTCCTCACCTTCAACATCCTGGAGTTTACAACTGGGCAGAACCTGAACTGAACCAGCCATTTCATTACTGTGGCTGCAACAGCTGGTCAGAGACTGGGAATTCTGCAGCAAGCAACTTATCTTCTGACTCTCTTAAGCTCGTCCACCAACTACAAGACACAAGTCAGGAGTGTGATAGAATATTCCCCATTTCTGTGAATGAGTGCAACTCCAGCAACACCCAACAAGTTGAGGACCATCAAGGACAAAACAGGCATTCATCTAATCCACATTCATTTCTTAAACATTCACTCCCTCCACACAGGTGCACAGCTGCAGCAGTGGGCACCATCTAGAGAATGCAACCTGAAGTTTCTTCAAATGTACCTTCCTAATCCTTTACCCTCCAGAAGAACAAGGGCAGCAGGGGCATGGGATCTCTACTAACTTCTTTTTCTTCAAGTCACTCACTATCCTGACTTGGAACTATTTGCACTGTTGCTGGGTTAAATTCTTGGCACCTCTGCCCTGACAGCACTGTAGATATAGCTACACCATAAGGCTGCAGAGGTTTGAGAAGGCAGCTCATCACCACCTTCTTTTGAGCAATTGGGATGGGCAATAAATGCCAGAACACCCACATCCTCTGAATGAATAAAAAAATAAAATGTTGCTCAAAACACAATCTGAATATGTATTGTACAGCTGAAAAAAAGGAGATACTTGAGGATCAAATCTGATATCCATTACTTCACAGAAACTAAATCAACTCCAACACTTTCCTTAATATCTACTTCCGTAGTAAATATCAGTTTTTGGAAATTCAGATGGAGGAGCGAAACATAGAAACATAGAACAGTACAGCACAGTACAGGCCCTTTGGCCCTTAATGTTGTACTGGGCTACATCCAATCCCAAGATTATGTTATCCCCTCCCTATAATTCTGGAGTGCTCCATGACAATAACATGATAACTAAGGAGCAAGGAAGAGTGCAAAATTTATTTAATTAATAAGATGTTTACCATGAAGTCAATGTTATTGTCTTCATTTCGAAAATGTTCCATTAGCTTTTCAAATCGGTACTTTTCACCACACACCTGAGGTGAGACAGAATGAAGAAAAAACATTAGACAATTCCATTTAAACACTAGAGGGTGCTCTATGTACAGACTAGGAACCAGACTTGCAATATTACGACTGATCTTTCTCGACACCCTAGCGGTGATTGTAACACTACATTCTGCACCCTCTCCTTTCCTTCTTTCCTCTATGCTTTGTCTGTATAGCGCACAAAAACAATATCATTCACTGTATCTCTAAACATGTGATAATAATAAAATAAAATAAAATCATTTTAACGATGTGGTTAGCATACACAGCAACAGTACACACAATAATTTTCTCTAAATGTTGGTAAATCAACTGTAAAATAATAGTTATTTCTCTAAAATAAGTAAAAAACCCAGTTAGACAGCATATGTTCTACACAATCGTTTCACTGGCGCTACATAAGCTGTGCATCTGTTTCTAAATCCAGGAGATAACCTTAAAATCTCTCTGCATCGGGATTTTCTCTTCTCGGCATTTCTCATTACACAGTCTGTGGTTATCCAAGAAAATAGCAAAAATCAGGAGGTGTGATTTGCATGGCAAGGAGACGCAAGGGCTTCTGAATGAACTGAAGGTGGAACCTTCCCAGCTCTGCGTTCCCAAGGTAACAGGAGGAAGCTGCCTCTAAGCTTCCGAGATCTATATTGTTTCAAGTCTGTTGCCGGAGACTTCAGGTTCTCACGCACAAAGGCAAGTTCTTGGATCTCAGGCCCAAGGAGGTTAAGGCAAGTCAGACAAATTAACACACGACTGTGCGTGCCCAAGAACAGATGAGCAAAATATTACCCAAAAGTGGAATGCAAATTGGCTGCAAAGCACAAATATAATCTCTAGCAGAGATCAGTGAAAAAAAAAAACACTGAATTAAAAGACAATTTTTTTGTGTTGAACAGGTTACGGGTGGAAACACCAAGCAGACATGCTTTCAAATAAAATGCTGATTTTTGTAAATGCTGAATAAAAAATAACTTCAGCAAGTCGTCTTATTTAAGATAAATTAACTTATTGTTCTACTGAGCTGATAAAGTTAGTTGGATGCACATTCCTAATCATGTAAAAGATGTATATTCCTCATCATACGAGAGCAGTGGCATTCATTTTCCCAGCAAGGCCCACTCTCATTTATCAGCCATCTTTTTTTTAAACCACCAATTTTCTCTCCCCTTCCTCTCAAAGTCATTAACTTCTTGTTGTACAGCTACATCGCCATGGACAGTGAGGTTTGGCAGACTGCATAACAGTGGGGACATCACAGGCAAACACAAATCTATCTTAATCCTGAACCTACGTACAAACTTTCAAGCATGGCAACAAATAGGAACAGAACACTGATTAGTTTTCCATTCCTTAACCCCAGGCAGCTGATGAGATCAATTGTATCATTCTTATCACTACTCTGGCTGAGAACACTCAGTAAGAAGTTCTGGAGGAGTTCAATTTGACTCTTTCCTTTTTGGTCACTGCAAGGCAGCAGTTCTGCTTCATTGACTGTCCTACTGTGTTCGCTGTTAGCCTCCTGGGGTTTATGGAAGAACTCCCTCAGCTTCATTCACCTGATGAATTCCTCTGTGTCCGCTGTGAGACTGATGGGGTCCATTTTAGTGACGGTGCCGAAATTGAGCCCTCAGCTGAGAACTTCGATTTCATCTGGTTGAAGTGTGTAGCCCAACATGTTGACAATGGACTTCCCTGCAGTGGTACTGTTTTCTACTGTGGTATCAAGGGAGGCTTAGTTGCTACTAGTGGTGATGCCAAGTGCATGTAGAATGGCGTAGTTCCGTTGTCTTGTCTCCTTGGCAATATTTTGCAGCTGGTCTGCGTTCTGAGCGCAAGTTGAGAATATGAATTCTACCTTGGTTTCCAGGATGCGATGTTTGTTGTAGAGCTGGTGTGTGAGGTGGTTGATGTGCGTTAAACAGGTGTGACGGCAAAGTCTTTCCGCATAGTTTGTGTTATAGGTTGACCTGACTGTGTTTGTGATCCGTAGTCTTTTCAGTATCTTGTCACTGAGTTCCTACCAGGGATTAAACCAATCATAGAATCCCTGCACTGCAGAAGTAAGTCATTCGGCCCATCGAGCCTGCATCAACAACAATCCCACTCTGGCCCTATTCCCATAACCGTGCACATTTAGCCTGCTAGTCCCCCTGATACTAAGGGACAATTTTATATGGCCAATCAACCTAACCCATACATCTTTGGAGGGTGGGAGGAAACTGGAACTTCCGGAGGAAACCCACACAGACACGAGGAGGATGTGCAAACTCCACACAGACAGTGACCCAAGACTGAATTGAACCAGGCTTCCTGGCACTGTGAGGCAGCAGTGCTGCCCAGTGATCTTCTTTGTCTGTATGGTTCAGCTACACACTATCTTGATCATTTGTGTTCCTTAGGAGAAGTAAAAGTTCAGTTACTATCTATATGTCCAATCATCACATCATCCATATTTTTACGGTTTCAGTACATGGTGCTCAAACTAGAGTTGCAACTTAGGATTTGATTGGAAACAACTTCTGATGATGTTTACTATTCATGTATTCCTCATTATTATTTTCAATACTGTTCTTTCATCCACAGTTTTCCCTGCAGTTGTAAAACATGTTCAAAATGTAGTTAAATTAATATGCAACAATTGAATTCAATATTTATTCATATCTATTTATTACGTTTACAAACAAGGAATTGCTTGATGCTCACACTCAATTTATTGCAGTTATAAAACTTTCCTTAAGAACAAATCATTTGACTAAGTCTGCGCTAATGCTTTATTTCCTCAATACCTACAGTCTAATTCCACTTTGATTTTCTCTACATGTTCAGTAATATTCCTTTCTTGGAACAACTTGTGGCTTATGAAAATATATTTTGTGTACTCACTTTAATAATTCCACATTCTATGAGCCCTAAATGAAAAACAAATTCTTCTGACTTCCCCCTTCACTTTTTGTGCCTTTTCTTCAATGTCTTGCTGACCAGAACAAACAATCATCATTCTTAAAAGTTGTGTGACTTTAATCAGTGCTGTTAGTTTGCCTGGAACTGATTCCATTTTTCTGTACTGCGTGTGTCCATTTTTCTACTGGGTGGAATGGTAGCACAGTGGCTAGCATTGCTGCCTCATAGCACCAGGGACCTGTGTTCACTTCCAGCCTCAGGAGACTGTCTGTGTGGAGTTTGCACATTCTACCTTCTCCAAGTGTTATGAGATAGGTCTGGCCACATTGCCAGAATGCTCCTTTCAGTTGGATCATGCCGCACCACCTAACCTTTGTGCAGAAGTTTAAGCAGAAAAATATTTTTGACCACAAGTCCATCAGGCAGTGGTCTACATGCAACATCCTCAAGGCTCTGGAGGAAATGGAAATGGTGGATTCTGCCACATAGTCTGTTCAAAGAATATTGAAGTCATTTGGCAGAATGCCTCTTCATCAAAAGCACTGAGATGTTGTTTTGCAGGTTGTGAAAGGGCCCTTCCCATCAGATCCTTCCTGCACCTCCAGGACTCATCCACTCCAGACAGAAAGTGTTGTTGACCTCCAACAGGAATGTACCTTTGCACATTCTGGAATTCGATGCAGTGATTTTCATCTCCATGTATCTCTGTGACGCAGTGTCCTGTGCTCAACGGGCTGTTGCCAGAGGTGCACATCAAAATAAACATCAACTGTGATTGGAATTATTGGAAGATACTCTTTAATCTGTTTAAGCTTCCAGCTGTTGATGACCGAGTGTAGCAGATTGACAAATTCCAAGGTCTAGGACCACGTGCTGAGGGATGTAGTAAAACTTTAGGCAAACACCACAAAGATACAATGGTAACGGTGATCATTTTAAGCCTTTCAGCTACAGTACACCAAGGCACCAGAAACTGAAAAAATCCTTGGGCCATGTTGACTGGAATCATAAATGTAATAAATAGAATCAGTACAGTACAGAAGGAGACCTTTCAGCCCATCGAGCATGCACTGACAACAATCCCACCCAAGCCCTATTCCTGCAACCCCACATGTTGACCTTACTAACTCTCCTGACATTAAGAGGCAATTTAGCATGGCCAATCAACCTAACTTGAACATCTTTGGAGTGTGGGAGGAAACCAGAGCACCTGGAAACATACAATTCTAGAAGAATGTGAATTGTTTTGAAATTTGTGTATGACAATCACACAATATATTTTTATACACTTTATGAATAAAGTATATGTTAGAAAAAAGTGTTAAAATTCAACATTAAATGAAAAACTAAAGGTATTTCCATATTTTGATGAATTAACCAGCATATTGTACAATTTATGTGAACAGATGCTGGGTAGCTGAATGAATCATATTTTGGCTTAGTACAAATTTAACCTTGTATATTAAGGACAGCCTGTTTGCAAAGGAGCGGTTGGATTAGCTCATGTTCCGGCAATAAGCAATGGCATATTAACAATTTACCATGTTGAACTGCTGATTTTAACAACTACAATTTACTGCTCAATGTGCATTATTGTGAAGGTCTCTGGAAGTATGTGCATAAATCTATAACTTACACAACTGAACAACTTTCAATTTCCCATTTGTTACAGAACTGAGATTATTAAGCGGACACTTCAGTAACAAGTACTTAGGTATAATTAGCAAAGCCACGAGTTCGTAAGCAATCACTTCATTAGGGGAAGATGCATGGGTCTTATAACAGACTGAATCACTGATTTAGTGTAAAATTTTTTTGTCCTTGTATCTAATTCCACTGGCTTGTCCCTTATTTTCAGTTTTAACAACCCTGTATTCATTTATTTATTTTCATTTCCTCCACAATTATTTCTTCTTTAAAATCCCATTTTTTGTTTCACTATGTTATTGTGCTATCCATTGGAAAACTAATGGAATTCTAGAAACTTCTGCTCTTTCAAGCAGCGCTCTGCCTTAACAGTGCCCAGGATACTAAATACTTCTTCAAACTGATCCCGCTGAGGGTCACAAACTTCAATTCCACAACAAAGGGGTATCATTCACTGTTGACATTGTTCTTTATTTCAGACACTGCCATTCAGTAGTACTAATTAAGTGCTGCAATACTAGATACTGTGGCCAAATATTGTGGATCAGCACCTTGTGATTTCAGTGCTGTTGTCTCCTTCTTTTGCATATTGCCTAGAATCTTGTTTCATATAAAACTGAGAAAACTTCACAAAATGGATTTAAAATTCAGAAAAGTAAAATGCAAGTACATGTTGGTTGATTGACTATGATCACTTTCACCTATCGTATGAAAACTTATGGTGAATATCTCAATCAACCATGAGCTAGTATGATCTTTTTCCTTCCTAAAAGTTGTTACAAAATGAAAATATACAAAGTACTAAGAGAGTTAAAAATTGGCAGATGTTTAAACCAACAAACTGCCTGTGTGAGAAGTAAACAAAAGATTATCTAGTCAAAGGGACTAAAAGATTGATATTTCCAGGTTGGTGCTGCATGCTTTTCCTTGCACATTTTCATCCTAAGCCAAATTGAGCAGTGGGTCCTTTTCTCTGGGCCAGAAATTACGGGTCCAAGTCCCACCCCAGGACTTGATGGTTACAACAGCATTCATAACAAGACCAAACAGGTTACATGTCAACCTGTAAATTCTTCCAAACTCACTAGTGGCAGGCAATAAGAGCAACAGGAACTCCTGGTCAGCTATGCTTGATGTGGAGTGACGTCCCTCTAGCTACAAGCCCCACTAATGTCTTGTTCCAGGAATTACTAACTATGGAAAAAGACAAAAGTCTGCTTTCGTGCACCACTAGGTGCGGAAAGAGAATTGGATTTGAATCACCGGACTCTAGGTTCAAGATTGAAAAGACCTTATGTACGTCCCTCTGCATTTTTACCAAGAGGAAACAGAATTAGCCAATTTACTCTTTTGTATTCTAGTGCAATGAGAGTGTTTATTAAAGGGAGCATCTTGAATAGAAACTCAAGATCTTTTGAGCGTATGGTGTCTTCTGAGCGTACGGCACCTTCCGAGCGTACATATTTTCTGCTGCAAGTATCTATTCAGCATTACCAGATGTCACTAGAATGCTTTACAAATGAATATGCTGGTAATAAGTGGCAGCATGTCCTTGTTGAACGACTATCCATTTTGCAAACATCCAACTTACAAGTCTGATGAATGCAGATGGACTGTACCATCTTCTTCTTCATTGAACAGCTTGCTTTCTTAATCGCCATTTCTCACTAGAATACTTTATCTCAAAATCTGTTCTATTTCAGAACCTATTTATTTTCTAGAACAACACTATCAGCTTACAATCATATAACACTTTTAATCTAAAGTAAATTTCATGCCACTTCCCAGGAATGCTAAGGCAAAATGATACATTGAACCAAATTAGGAGAAATTCAGGCCACTGACCAAACGCTTGGTCAAAAAGACAGGCTTTAAGGAGTGTTTTACTGGAAGAAGGAGAAGTAAAGATTTGAACAGGTTTAAGGTGGAGATTACAGAACTTACGACCTAGATATCTGAAGACACAACCAGCACTGATGGAGAGACTAAAATAGGGGATCCTTAAGATGCCCTAAGAATGCAGGTATCCTGAAAGATTGCAGAGCTGGAAGAGATCACGGAGATAGGGAGGAGTCAGGCCTTGGCAGGGATTTGAAAACAAGGATCAGAATTTTAAAATCAATGTCACTAGAATGCTTTATGGGGTGCTAAAGTAGATCAATGAGCATAGAAATGAGAGGCAAACGGGTCATGGTGAGAATAAGGACATGGATGAGCTCCAGTTTATGGGTGGTAGAATGTGGGAGGACAGCATGATGTACATTGGAATAATCGAGTGTAAAGCTAACAAAAGCATGAATAAGAGCTTCAGCAGCAAATGAGGCTGAGGTGGAGCAAAATTGGGTGAGTGTTACATTAAGTGAAGATGGATATTTTTAGTGATGGCAAATATTAGTTCATAAGTTCGCAAGATACAAGGCCAGAATTAGGCCATTCGACCCACTAGTCTGCTCCACCATTCGATTGTGATTGATACATGGTCAGAAGCTCATTTTGGGATGAACTAATTCTTACTTTTCTAATAAACTGATAAATATTTAAATAATGTAGGCGCAACAATTATATTTCAAACACCCTTTGCTATTCGAGAAGTGACAGGAAAAAAGAAATCCCACAGTGTAAAGAGGGATGAATCTTGTCAAAAACTTAAATCTGGAAGAAGGACGCCTTACCTCTTTGAAATTATCAAATGCTAATAAGATTATTTCATGTCCTCCCCTGACAAGACAAACAGCTGCCAACAGTTCCAAGACGAGCGCTTTTGTCCTACAATAACAACAAACACAATCATGAACAGGATTTGGATAAATAAGACTTTGATTACACCAGTTCTTTTGTACTGGACATACACAACACAGAAACATTCATCTGTCAATGACAATGATGCTTCTTTTTTGAATTGTTTATTTGAATACTGTAAACCAAAAATTCAGTCCTTTTGATTCAGAAAGGACAACTGTAAGTTAACATTCAATCTCACATCTCATAAAAACAGATAATTATAAAGATGTGGCGATTTCTCTAGCAACAAGATGCACTGGCAGCGATTTCTGACAGTTCCTTCAGGCACTTCAAAGAACCTTCAAAGGGGAATCATGCTGGGATCTTCAACTGAAATGTTCATTTATTTTGGTAAAGTCTAAATAAAGGAGAACCATTGAGGGGCTTATTGCTACTTAAATTGCCTGTTTATTGCCATTAATGAAGCTGCACGACTTCTTAGTGGATGGCATTTCATCAATTGACTAGCTTATTGAGAGGAAGGAATTCTTCACTGAAGATTTTGAGCATTATTTAAAGCTGTTCCACCTTTCCATGTTCACTGTCTGCCAAAAGACAGGAGAAGTATTTGAAACGTTTTGGAACGTTAGGCATTTTGGCACATTTTCTCAAACCTTCATCAACACTCTTGTCGATGTTAATTCTGGAATTCTCTGAGACTTCAGCTATGCTACTCTCCCTTTCTGGACAGCTTATAAAAGACACTAAGAGAAAAGAGGAACTTGGTTAAGAGCAGATAGCTAGGGATCACCACTGAGCTGCAAGGGAAGTGGAAGATGGGCAGAGCAGTTGCAGAAAAGAGCAAGGAGGAGCGAAAACAGGGCTTCCTCCACCTGGATCTCTAGTACTACATTTGGGAATCTGTGCATCCTGTCATCTGATTTCTGAGTCATCTTGAAAGGTCTCACTTTGCACCAAGCAGCCCATCTCACACCTGCAGTGACAGTGGATGTATGGAGTCTACATACACACTGCACATAATGAACATTGCATTAATCCGTATTTAAATACTAAGCCTGCAAGAACCCATTTTAGCAGTTCCAAGAATGTTAAAATTATGGTCAGCAACAATTAGAATGAAAATTAGACTTTCAAACAAGCCTGTATTATTAGCACCTATTTTCATCCATGCACCAAAATAATCCCAAACGTGTATGTAGTTCTATCCCATTATTTACAAAATTGTAAGAATAACCAGTGTACCTTTACAATACCTTTGCGTTGTTCTAAAACAATACTAAGTCAAGTGGGAAAGATATCTTACCTTGGATTCTTATTGTTCAGACTCAGTGCAATTTCATTAACCGCATGTGGGTGTGACATGACCATGTTAAAGCCATACTGCAATCAGAGAAAATGGATGGCCTTTCATGAGTAACAGACCATTGTTATAAAACTCCAATCTAATTATAAATATGATTTGCAAATCCTAAAGTTGTTGTCCAGGAATATCTTAAATACAACGAAAGTATAGAGAAATACTCCCAAATCCAGTGCCATTATCCAATGTCTAAATAGTGAGTTATTACAGGAAGGCTATACATTCCATCTCACTAAAAACTGGGGTAAATTTGTGGCATTTTCCTACCAGATTTCGCTAGATAAGCTCAAAAAGGAGCTGGAATTGGTCCTTGTGGCTAAAGGAATTAAGGGATATGGCAAGAAAGCAGGAATGGGATATTAAAAGTGATCAGCCATGACCATATTGAATAGGGGTGCAGGCTCATTTTCTATGTTTCTGTGTTTCTATGAGTCTGATTCTCACAAGCTATGTTGGTTTTTGCTGTAAACCTCCAGATTGGGTCATAAAACAATAGTCATTGGAAATTATGACTAACAAATTGAGGCACAATTTGTACAATCTTTGTCAAAAGTGTGGGGTTTGATTGCAGGGAAAAATGCCTTGCTCTCCAAGATTGATAGTGGATACAGTCTCTGATAACAAATTGCAACTGATCACAATTCCTGGCCTTTGAATTATTGAACAAATATGTAGGTCTTTCTGCCAAATGTAATGATGGAAAGATTATATTAATCTCCACAAAGGACATTCTTTCATCTAAAATCACAAGTAATTCAAAATATTTCCTTCGAAAAGATTATTACACACTGTTCTCGATTTTCAGGCATTTTGGACATGTTTGGAAAGATGGAAAACTTCCAGTATTACAGTGGCCAACCTCAACCCAAAACCAACAAAAATCATTCTCAGGATTCTTTAGATTGGCCTAGATGGTAGCTCCACCCTATACTTTTGATATCTAATTTCAGACTTTCACCACTCTTTGGTGAAATTGGTCTGGAGACGCTACTGAGCAGTGGAAAATCAACCAGTACGTGCCCAGATATAAGAAGATCATCCACGGGAAGACTGAATAATCAAGGGCACTGAATAAGAGGCTACAACCTGCAAAGAAGTTGGCAGTAAATGGAATTCCAGCAGGGACTGAAAAATAATTGTCATTTACTATGTCAGTCATTTTGTCCTTATACTGGCAGGTTTACGACAAAGAAACTAACATGATTTACAGCAGAATAAACTCTGTTAAAAAAATTAAAAACATTATGGAAGAAACCATAGATCCTAACTTGACGTTACATCCAAAATTTAGTTAGTGCCTTGTTTCACACGCTTTTATACATATTCTTAAAGGCAATTATGTTGGATTTTATGAGGATGCAGAACTACAAGATTGATCGAGCTGGCCCTCTAATTAATTTAAGTAGGAGCTTTACATCTAATTGGCACAATAGTTACATTTAATGCTCTAACTTTCTCATGAAGGAAAGAGGAAAATAGTATTTTTTTTATAGGAATCAACAGGAATATTGGGACAAGGTAAAACGTGTACTGTGTACCTGATAGTTCATGATTGCGCGCAAGCACATGATGCAGACATGAACGTCATCCTTTTTGCTCACTAATCTAGAATTCTTCAGTGTCCTTCTGCTTGGCAAAGTATTAAACCTAAAGATGGATAATGGAAAGGTACTTAAAACAGGTTTTTGAAATAGTGAACATCATTGAAACCAATATAGACAAAGAATCTACATACAAGCACTAAACTTAAATAAATAAGGGTTGAATAATCTCTTCCGTAACAGTGAACCTTTTCAGTAAATTGATTACTTTTTGAAATGCGGGGATGAATTTTATGTGGAGACACAGCCTCACGTAAAAGTTAGTTGGTCAGCTCACCCTGGAGTCACATAATGGCTGTAGGCCATTAATTGGCTTGAGGCAAGCCTTTGACCCCATCAAGAAAGAGGTCCCACCTCCAATTGCTGCAAACCAATCAAATGGCCAGTAGCACCCTGGTCCTAGCAGTGCTATAAGTGGCGGACACTGCTGAAACTGCAATGAATCCCAAAGGGAGACAAGTTACAATGGAACCCAGACTATGAGGTAAGCCCAGGCTGGCAGGGGTGGGAATAGAAGGAAGATGCCCCTATGGGAGCAGGAGATCTGAAAAGAAAATTGCTGCCCCGCTTACTTGACCATCTCTGCCACATGCTGGACACTTAGTGCCAACCTCCTTCACTACAATTAAAACCCAGAAGCAGCAGAAAGGGGCATTTAAGTGCTCTTAATTGGGCAAGTGCATCTCCCAATACCTCCCTGCTGCTGATAAAATTGCAGATGGCAGGTCGACGAGCATGGCACCAGTGACACGAAGTCTACCCCCTACTCAAATCCCAGCCTTGATCACTGTTGTAAGATTGCATAATGTGGCACCCAATTCAGTCACAATAATATGCCACAAATGCAATAGAAATGACTAGATAATCTGTATTTTTAATGTCAGTTGAAGAATAAATATTGGCTACTCCCCATCCTATCTTCAAATAGTGCTAGGGGATGTTTTATAAGTGGGAAACACATGGGGCCTTGATTTAATATCACACTTGATAGATGAAACTGAGGGACTACAGCACTGCAGGGTCAACCTGGAATTAAGCATATGTCTTTGAGTGGACTTGAATCCATGATCTTCCAACTCAAGGGCAAGAGCTCTACCAAACGATTAACTTGGTTTCAAAATAATTTTTTTGAGGCATCAATTATGATGCTAAAAGCAGAGTTAAGTATGATATGTGAGGTAAGAAACTAAACTTATTCTTTAATTATGGGAGGCATAGACAGGGTGGATAATCAGATGCTTTTTCCCAGGATAGAAGTTGCAATTACAAGCAGGCACAGGTTCCAGGTGAGAAGGGAAAAGTTTAAAGGAGATGTGCAGAGATGTGCTGTGTTTTTGACAGAGAGTAGTGAGTGCCTGAACATATTAGCAGAGGTGGTGGTGGAAGCAGGCACATTAGCAACATTTAAGAGGCATATGGATGGATACGGATCTTCCTCAGACCATATCCCTCTATTCCCTCCCTATTCATGCTGAAAAACTTTAAACCTTTAAAACACAAATAGGGAGAGAACAGAGGGATATGGTCGAAGTAAGGCTGATTTTTAGTTTAGTTAGGGCAACATGACAAGCACGGGCTTGGAGGACCGAAGGGCCTGTTCCTGTGGTGTACATTTCTTTGTTATTTATTCCCTTAGCTTGTTGTGCAATGTGACAAATCTTATACCTTGGCTGTGAATTGTTCCAACTTCATTTTTAAAACTTTAGAATGTACTTTTGGAGAAGTTCAAATTTTCTAAATAATTCAAAAAATATTTGTGAAACTTTATAGACAAATGCTTAGACAGTGAAAATTAAACAAAAACTCAATTTCATTCAGGATTTTCTCACCTCTATTTCCTCTGCCAGATTACAAACTTAAAAACTCAATTTTATGGCTATTATTAACACAGTTTGAAAAAAATGTTTTATGTTTTCAAATATATTGCACAGCGCTGTACAGAACATTCACTGTGTGTGTCAAATATATTGGCTGTTCATACCATTATATTTAGTGCCCCACCAATGACTGTTGTATTTTCTTAGGAGACTGGAGCAGACAGTCTTATATTGTTGCGCCTGTGTATTTTAGGTGGGCATGTTTTAAGTAAGTCATTTAATACAGGAAACAGAAGTGCAATGACTTAACTATGAAGCAAACCGAAGCAGACTGGAGGAATGCTCCTGTGGTTTAACTGGCACAATCGGAGAATGAGTCAGTGCAGTTTGGCTCATTGTGGTTCTGAAGTCTGACAATATCACCAATATGCTTCAAATCACTGCTGCAGCTTACATCATCATCTGACCTCTGAGGGTTTTGCAGTATCGCCACATGTTCTCCAAGAGCCACTGCTTTCACAATTGTAAAAGTGGTAGCTGAGATTTCATATTGCAATTTGCCACCTGCTGTTTCACACATTTGACTAGTTTACAGTGTAGGGCAGTTTCAAGAATTAAGAGGAAAAGGAAAATTGGGAATGGGCTGCTCCCAAACTGCCAAAGATTTACTCGTTCTTTTACGCAAGAGGGTTCACACCAAGCCGATTTAGGATTTGGTTCTTTGACTAGCACCACAAATGGCTAAGTTAACGTGTTAAAAGGTGAAGAGGTGAGATATTTTAATACATTTATAATAATTAATGCTTCTCACTGAATTCATAGAATTAACAGTGCAGGAGGTCATTTCATCCATTGAGCCTGCGCCAATGACTCCACTCAAGTCCTATCCTCATATATTCAGAACACAGAACATAGAACACTACAACACAAACAGGCCCTTCGGCCCACAAGTTGCACTGATCATATCCCTACGTACCAGGCCTATCTATAACCTTCAATCCCATTAAATCCCATGTATTCATCCAGAAGTCTCTTAAAAGACCCCAACGGGTTCGCCTCCACCATCATGACGGCAGCCAATTCCACACCATCCTCTGAGTGAAAAACTTACCCCTGACATCTCCTCTGTACCTACTCCCCAGCACCTTAAACCTGTGTACTCTCATAGCAACCATTTCAGCCCTGGAAATAGCCTCTGAGAATCCACCCGATCTATACCTCTCAACATCTTATAAACCTCAATCAGGTCACCTCTCGTCCTTCGTCTCTCCAGGGAGAAAAGACTGAGCTTCCTCAACCTATCCTTATAAGGCATGCCACCCAATCCAGGCAACATCTTTGCAAATCTCCTCTGCACCCTTTCAATAGCTTCCACATCTTTCTTGTAATGAGGCGACCAGAACTGAGCACAGTACTCCCAAGTGGGGTCTGACAAGAGTCTTATAAAGTTGCAGCATTATCTCCTGACTCCTAAACTCAATCCCTTGATTAAGGGAGGCCAGTACACCATGTACCTTCTTGACCACATCTTCCACCTGCAAGGCCAATTTAAGCGTACTATTGATGCGGACCCCAAGGTCCTTCTGATCCTCTACACTGCTAAAAATGTTCCCTTGATATTGTACTCCTTCATCCCATTGAATCTGCCAAAATGGATCACTACACATTTATCCGGGTTGAAGTCCATCTGCCACTTCTCCACCCAGTCTTGCATCCAATCTATGTCTTGCTGCAACTTCTGACATTCCTCCAGACTATTCACAAGACTACCAACCTTAGTGTCGTCGGCAAACTTACCAACCCATCTCTCCACTTCCTCACCTGGGTCGTTTACGAAAATTACAAACATTTATTCTCCTAACCCCCTGACACTAAGAGCCAATTTAGTATGGCCAATTAACCCAACCTGCACATCTTTGGACAGTGGAAGGAAACTGTAGCACCCACAGGAAACCCATGCAGACATGGGGAGAATGTGCAAATCCAAACAGGCAGTCACTTGAGGCCGGAAGTGAACACAGATTCCTGGCGCCGTAAAGCAGCAGTGCTAACAACTGTGCCACCACAATTCACAAGCCGTCGCTCTTTAATTGAGTTTCAATACAGTACAGAAACAGGTCATTTGTCCGTGCTAACATTCATACTCCACTTAAGCCTCTTCTAATTCTTCTTCATCTAATTCTATCAGCATAATCCTCTATTCTCTTCTCCGTTATATGTTTGTCAAACTTCCCCTTAAACACACATATTCGGCTCAACCACTCTCTGTTTCAATGAGCTCCACGTTCTCACCGCTCTATCTTTCAGAAAGAAATTTCATCCGAATTCCTGCTTGATTGCTTGAGGACTATTTTATATTGATGGCCTTTCTTTTGCTCTATCCCTTTTTATTGTGCCTACTGTATCAAAGCCTTTCCTTTAAAGTTGGCCACTTTAAAGGAGAGAGAAGCTATGAGCTGGCTTCAAGTGTTCGTTCTGCTAAACTCCACACGTTATGCTTGCAATAAATTGATAAGGCTCTGAAGAACTTAATTATGGAGGTATGGGAGGCACAGGGGCAAGATATTCTGCCCATGGAATCAGATCACAGCACAAGTCAGAGTTTTTCAGGGAAAAGCAAAGAAAATTAGAACAGAAAATAAAGAAAAGGCGAGGGGTAAACGTTTTCTTAAAAGAAGTCAAAGCAAGGGAAGAAAACTTCTTATTTAACAATGTAAACATTAAAACATTTTTAATTTACATGCATTGGTTGGCAAGATGAAAAGGGACAAAAAGCAATTTAAATTATAAAACCAGCATGTGTTTTTTGGACTGTCATCTTAACAACTGAGATCACAATTGCTCATCTGTTAGTGATGTCTATGCTAAATAGAATTCTGGGATGAAATTTTCTATTCGTTTGAGAACAATGGTCCCATTTAGAATACATTTTCAGAATCGTACTGCAGATTTTAAACTGCAACTTACAAACAAACTAATCCAGTGGCTGGTGGATGAACACAAACTGGTTCTTAGCTGATGTGATAAGCATGTGTGTTTGAGCTGGGAGTTCTTGGCAAGCCTTGTATTGCTGTCACATTTTATGCTAATCCACCACTGATCTGCCCAAAGTCTATCGCAGTTTATGTTCAGCACTGATCTCTGATCCAGTATTGGGATGTTTCTAATTGAACACTAACAGCAGAGGGCCCAAACTCACTTAAATCTACTCAGCATCATCCCTAGACCTAGTAAGAAGTCTCACAACACCAGGTTAAAGTCCAACAGGTTTATTTGGTATCACAGCTATCGGAACATTGCTCCTTCAGCAGGTGAGTGGCCTACCTGACTGTGTGCACCCTGGCCCAACGCCAGCATCTCCATATCATCCCTAGTCCTAAAATAAGGGTGACTTCAGGAGAATAGTGTAAGTACGAGAAGACAATGACCAATGTTTCTAAAATTTATTTGAATTAGCAATGGATATCCTCTGTGATTTTAAGTGATTGATATTGCATTTTACAATAAGAATACTCAAATAAACAATTATCACTTTAACATAAATAGGATTTTTTCTGCTTTTCTTTCCGGTTTCTCCATTCTATTTTGTTGTTAGAACCCAGCTCTGTCGGATGCTCCACGATTAACAAGATTCAACTCACAAAGGCAGACAGCCTTATAAACATAAATATCCATTTTTTTGGTGAAACTTGTGTGTATGGGCAGCACGGTGGCAAAGTGTTAGCACTACTGCCTCACAGTGCCAAGGACTAGGATTCAATTCCAGCCTTGGGCAACTGTCTCTGTGGAGTCCGCACACGCTCCCAGTGCCTGCATGAGTTTCCTCCAGGTACACCGGTTTCTTCCCATAGCCCAAATCTGTGCAGGTTAGGCTGATCGGTCTTAGAGTCAGGGGGATTAGCAGGGTAAATACATGAGGTTGCGGGGATAGGTTCTGGGTGGATTTGTCGTTGGTGCAGGCTCAATGGGCCGAATGATATGCTATTCAGCTGCTAAGAATATGTATGAGCACCAGCTCGCCCCCACCTGTGCCAAGTTCCTCCTGCAGAGGCCTGCTCTTGTCAGTCCTTCTGGCCCCACCTCCTTGGCACCGCTCATGCCCTGTGCCAAAGTGTCCCATGGGCATTGTCACTTTGCCCCTCGGGCAGAGCCAGGGTGGCAATGCAAGGGGCATCCCTCCCTCATCCCCAAACTCTTGAAGGGTCACTGTGACCTCTCTTCACTCCAGCGGGATTGGCACTCCTGCCCCCATTAGTAGAGAGTTATTGTAAACCTGCTGGAGTGAACCACTCCTGGCAGAGGGGAAAAGTAGGTCCATTAACAGGTTGCAAATCTTCATTTTAATAACTTATACAGCTCCCAGCCAATTTCTGGCATGGAGCTGACAGTGCCAGAATTCCGGAAGCCAGAAACTCACGGAGTTCACGGCACTCAGCGGGAAGTCTGCTAAATGGCCTCCGCTTTAGTCTCCTGGCCTTCTGTCCTGGTAAAGTAGCAGACTGGGAGAATCAGCCCTACTATGATTAATTCCCAAGCATAAAGAGTAGAAGAATTCTGTCACCAGCCTACCGTAGTGTCGAATGCCTGGAAGTTCGCGCCAGGCTATTACCAACTGGCGATGGCAAATTACTCCCTCGATGTAAATCCTCAATAGACCGGCTCCAAGGTTTGGACTTATCCATTGCATTCTCCACATTGTTTTCCACACTTTCAAAGTCAAATCTGGAGGCAAGTTACACAAAATCAGATTGTAAAAATGTATTGATTAATCAAAAATAAAGTCAAACAGGCTTGTCACTAACAAACCAAGAGGTCTTCAAATGGATATATTCTGAGATGCACATGTAGCACGACTGTTGGGAATTTTTTGACTAACTGGATAAAATTAATCTGAGCTTTGTTCATTCAATTGGCATAATAAATCTCAGTACTACCTAAATAAGCAGATGGTTACAATAAAAAGCGAGGTAAAACCAAAACCCTGCGATGCTGGAATCTGAAATAAAAAAAAATGTGGGACAGGATGGTAGCACAGTGATTAGCACTGCTGTCCTCAGAGCCAGGAACCTGGGTTCAATTCCCGGCTTGAGTTACTGTCTGTGTGGTGTTGGCATGTTTCCCCATGTCTGCATGAAGTTTGTCCAGGTGCTCCGGTTTCCTCCCACAGTCCAAAAGATGTGCTGGTCGTTTGCATTCGCCATGTTAAATTCTGCTTCAGTATACTTAAACAGGTGCCAGAGTGCGGTGACTAGGGGATTTTCACAGTAACTGCATTGCAGTGTTAATATAAGCCTACTCGTGACTAATAATTAAACTTTTTAAAAAAAATGCTGGAAAACCTCAGCAGGTCTCATAGCATCTGTGAAGAGAAAATAGAGCCAACATTTCAAGTCTGGAAGATCCTTCATCAGAGTCCAGACTCAAAACTTTGGCTCTACTCTCTCTCCACAGATGCTGCCAGACCTGCCGAGATTCCCAAGCACTTTGCATTAGACAGTAACAACGTTATCCTTTATAAGAATTAATCTCCAGCATAAACTATGCCAATACATACAAATTATATTCATGTCAAAAAATGGTGAGGACAGCAAAAATCCATACACATCTCAAAGCACATCAACAGAGCACTGATGGAGAGTTTTAAGCTTAAAACTGCAAAGAACAGTGAAGCCAATTAAGTTGCAAGCTCCCTCTATTCCTGCCGTATGATGAGACAAATGTAACCTCTAACATGAGAGGTTTCTAGCTAATCTGTGATCACTGAAAAAAAACAAAAGGCCTGAGATCCCACTCAGAATACAAAGACCCAGATTTTGCAGTCAGTGTTGCTGCAATGGCTCCTGTCGCTGACCTCAAAAACAAAAAGCAGCTAACAAGGATCCAGCAACCCCTGTGGCCATGATTTCCCTCTTTCACGGTGGCATTTTAAATCTGGCACCAAGTCAAGGGGATATCCTGGTGCGCAGCAGGATTGATGTCAGCAAGAAGTGAAAAAGCTAGTAACAACAAACTCGGAAGTTAAAACCACTTAAGGGGAAACATTTTTCCTCGTGAAGTGGATAATTACATTTCTATAAATTACATTGCACCTGCAATATTCTTGCCTACTCACTCAATTTATTGTCTACATCCCTTTACAAACTTGCTGTGCCCTCCCCCCCCATTTATTTAGAACATAGAACATAGAACAATACAGCACAGAACAGGCCCTTCGGCCTTCGATGTTGTGCCGACCAAAATAAAAAGCAATGCCCCTCCTAACTAAACCATTCCCTTCTCATCCATATACTTATCAACTAACCTCTTAAACGCCACCAAACTTGGCGCATCTACAACAGCTGCAGGCAGGGCATTCCACTCCCTAATCACTCTTTGAGTAAAGAACCTACCTCTGATATCCGTCCTATAACTCATACCCCTTAATTTAAAGCTGTGTCCCCTCGTGCTAGCTTTCTCCATCCTAGGAAAAAGGCTATCACTGTCCACCCTATCTAAACCTCTAATCATCTTATATGCTTCAATAAGATCCCCTCTTAGCCGCCTCCTTTCTAACGAAAACAACCTCAAATCCTTCAACCTCTCTTCATAGGACCTGCCCTCCATACCAGGCAACATCCTGGTAAACCTCCTCTGTACCCTCTCCAATGCCTCCACATCTTTCTTATAATGTGGCGACCAGAACTGCACACAATACTCCAAGTGCGGCCGCACTAGAGTTTTGTACAGCTGCAACATGATGCTGCGGCTCCTAAATTCAATCCCCCTACCAATAAAAGCTAAGACTCCAAATAAGACTATTTGCCTTAATAACTTTGCATTATCAGCAAACTTGGAAATGTTGTACTTGTTAAGAGCGTAGCCGATGATAACATTGGATCTGCTGTCATGTGCTCAATGGTAACAAGCTGTAAGGATCAGCTGACCCAGTAAACTATGCAATCAATGACAAAATGATGTGATGTCCAGCTGACCAGCTGACTCAGTATAAGAAAGAATCTGTTGAGGATTTGTTAAACTGCCTGGGATGGTCCAGGGTGAGGCCTCAAGAGTTGGATTGACAAAGTTTCTTTATTAAACCCTTTTCTTTGATTTGTAAGTTTTATTATCTTTCGTCGCCCAACACCTGAAGAACTCCTTCTGGAGGATCAACAGTACTCAGTCCCTTCATCTAAGTCATTGAAACACACTGTTAATAGCTGAAGTCCCAAACATTGATCCTTACTATACTCTGCAAGTTACAACCCACCAACTCAAAAGTTACGGTCCGCAGCTTACTCAGATTGGCAATCACCGGCAGAATGTCATTCCAGAGTGACTTTGCTGGAATTCCAAAGTGGCTGTCCATCCTGGCCTTCATCACCCAGGCCAGCTGCAGCAACTTGAACCCCAGCAGTGTGGTGTAAATGGAATGCAGTGAGGATGGACACGCCTACCTGGAATTGAAGCCAGATCCCTGGCGCTGTGAGGCAGTAGGCTAACTACTGTGCCGCCATTGAGGGGGGAGGGGGGAAGTGGGAAAGGGGGGAAGAGGGGAGGGGGGTTTCATTGGTGGTGTTGTAGGGTGTCCCATACTGCATCTGGGTCTTTAATAGTTACTCTGCAATTTGAAGTGTTTTGGTTTCTATCAACCTCTTTCAGAGTAACTATGAGTATAAAACAGGCAGAACCATCCAGAATTAGGTGATTGAAATCGCTTTGTCAGATGCTTCTCAGCGCAGCACAATTGTTCAGGGGAAGTTAGTGTTTCTGAACAATTGCCAGTTGAATCCTTACCTGGAACTTGAATTCACCAATACATCATTGGGAAACTACCCCCAGATTCAACACTGGGGACCCATTAACCAACCCTCAATCTATATTCTCCCCAACCCAATGAGCCCTAATTTCATGTAATAACCTCTGGTGCATCACCCAAATGTTTTTTGAAAACTCAACTAAACAAGATTCCCCGATTCTCCGGATCCTTGCTGCTAGTTACAGCCAAGACAAGTACAAGAGTATTTGGGGCTCTCGATAAACTTCCAGCCTTGAACACAAACTCAATCCATACCCCCTACATCTAACTTTGGAAAATTTGAATTATGTTCTTTGATATTATTTCCTGATTTGCAATTTAGAAAAAGTGATGTAGGTGCACAAATTTGTAAAACAGTTACATAAACAGAATAAGGAATATATGAAATTTTGAGACAGATTGTGATGAAAATCTATATGTCGGTCAGTATAAATGTGCATATATATAGATCTGGACCTTTCATTTCCACTGCTGAGGTCTGGTTGTTTATTTAAGTCATTTGATGAATGGTTCATCTAGTTTTTTGCTCTCCCTCCCTCACAACCCCCAAACTTTGCTTTCCTATCAACTACCCCATTTGTCTTGTGGTTGCACCAGTCACGGTTACAGTCTCAAAGCATTAGAAGATTTGCCAAACATGATTTTCTTTACATATATCCACACTGATTCTGTTTAATCACCTCATGATTTTCTAAATGTTCTCTTACATGTCCTTAACAATAGCCAAGCAATCTCCCAATTGCTGATATCAAAGAAACTGGCCTACAGATATGAACTTTATCTCTCCATCCTTTCCTGAAGAGGGGGATTACATTTACAACTTTCCAAAGCTCTAGAATCTGGGTAGTTCATAGAATCCTTACAATGCAGAAGGAGACGAATTGAGCCTTCAGTGACAACAATCCCACCCAGACCCTATTTCCATAACCCCTCGTATTTATTCTGCTAATCCTCCTGACTTTAAGGGTCAATTTACCTTGGCCAATCAAACCTAACTCCCCACCTCTTTGGAATGTGAGAGGAAATCAAAGCACCCTTCCCCACCCTACAGCCATTGTGGAAGATGAAACTCAAGGATTGCAGCCAGTGTGTCTGGGAAATCTGTCAGATTTTGGCCCTGTTAATTTCTCTACCATTATTTCTTTACTAATATCAATGTCCTCAATCAACAAGGTGCAACTTTTCAAGATCTTTTAGAGAAAGAATGTCTTAAAAGTGGAAGTTCTCAACGAGTCAATTGATTTCTCATTGATTACAGTATGGAATATGGTGTGCATATGCGTGTGTGTTTACAGGATGCCTTAAACAACATAACCTCTGAAAACAAGAAGAACCAACTTCTGGATTTCTGCATTACTCTGTGCACTCTAGAAGTGCTGTCAATGTCAATGGAGTAATGATTGAAAATGTTGACACTTCTCCATTTTTATCACCGCAAATCCTGCACCAAACACTGCTGGCTGTCAACCTCTTTCTCTTGAAATAACTTTGTTTGGAAAAAAACATTTTCATTAGATTTCTAGTGCTTACTGATTCCTGGAAAGATATCAAACAACATTTCGAAGCTTATGCCAACCATTTGAAAAATACCAAACAAGTGCTGTCATGTGGTATTTCTTTTCACATTGAAGAAGAAAAGATAGACAAAAGCTTTATTTTACTGGGATTTTGTCCAGTTCTGGATTGAAAGATTTACATACATACAGTTTGCTGATGAGTGATCAGAAAGGACACTTACGTAACTGCGTACTGTGCAAATGAAAGGTACTCCACCAATATGTCTAGACCTTGGTTCTCTTCATTCAAAAACTCCCGCACCCAACTGTGAAAAAAGCAAATGCACAGAAGGACCACATGAGCACACTGTTAATAGCTTTAGAAAACCTAGTGAAATAATTCAAATCAAAGCAGCTCACCTCAGCCAAATCTCCCCTAAAGGAATAAAAATATATAACCCCGATAAGAGTTCATCACAGTTATAATATATGATACATATAACATTCTATTCCTGAGAGCCAAAACATCAAAAAAGGAAAATCAAAAATGAGGAAGACATTGATAAGAATGCACCCTCATTCAAAAAGCACTTGAATGCCATAACCATTTCATTTTGCAACATAGTGAGAGGGAGAGAGGGGGAGATTGACAGAGGGAGCAAGGGACCCAAAACAGCTTCAATGCTGGAGATTTTCCTTGTCTCTCCTCAATGATGCAAGACAGAGCTTAACTTTTAAAATTGGGATCCCTATTTACACCTTTAGACTGATTGCCCCCATGGTAGACTGTCCACTCACATCAGCATGAGGGCGCGCCAATATGAATCACAAGAGATCCCACAAGATGTGCCCCTAGAGAACAGAAGCCACAGAAGTGCAGAGGTGAGGACAGGTCCCAGGAGGAGAAAGTCATACCCCAGCAGAGCCAGAGGGTTCCACAGCAGAGGTGCTCCATGGGGGGGGGGGGGGGGGGGGTCCACTGAAGGGGAACCATCACCATATCACTTTCCTTCCCCCCAGAGTGTCAAAAGATGGTGGCAAAAGCTAGCAAAGTACCAGCCACACTCCACTCTTTCCACGCTTTGGGAAAAAATCATAAAATTCCACCCAGTGTTTCAAATTTCTGGTACACCTAACCCACACATCTCTGGACTGTGGGAGGAAACCAAGCATCTGAAGGAAACCCATACAGATATGAGGAGAATGTGCAAACTCCAGAACGACAGTGACCCAGTGTTGTATGTATCATACACTGTAGCTGTGCTATATGCATCAAGAAGTGGTGCATGTAAATTTTATCTTAATTCTGTAGATTATTAGTAAAGTTAGGAAAATCAAAGAATTAGCTATTTCCTTGTCAGGGAAAAAAGTTACTAAAGTAAAGTTTATTTTATTAGTCACAAATAGGTTTACATTCACACTGCAATGAAGTTATTTGAAAATCCCCTAGTCGCCGCACTCCAGCACCTGTTCAGGCGCACTGAGGGAGAATTTAGCATGGCCGATCCATCTAACCCACACATCTTTTGGATTATGGGAGGAAACCAGAGCATCTGGAGGAAATCCATACAGACACAGGGAGAACATGAAACTCCACACAGAGAGTGACCCACGTTGGGAACCGAACCCGGGTCTCTGGCAGCAGTGCTAATCACTGTGTCACCACAGTGAACCGAACGCAAGTCCTAACCAGCAGAAATCTTCAACTCAAAAATGTAAACTGAAATGGTGTGGGGGTGGGGGGAAGAAGTTAATTTTATGATGACATAAACAGTGGAAAGCAACTATTTCATTCCTCCATTTTAAACTAGTAAATATTTTGAACCAATTTATTTTGAATTTAAGCTAGTTTTATCCACTGGGATGCCGACAATCAAGCTAATTTTATTCATAGTCCCTAAACAGATTTTAATTTGAGCTAATTCTTTGTTGCCAGTACCCACGATGATTGTAGATCTGCATCCAGTGGGGGTTGGAACACAATTAATTTTACTTACTGTCTGCTAACAGCCACCAGTGTTAGCAAACATTCATTCGCTTATCCGCCGTGCTAACATTTTTTTTGTTGGTCAAACACTTTAGTCTGGCAGCAACAATTTTAGTATACAAGATGAAGTATCAGAAGAAGGTGACTTTTCTCTCCCCCTCCATTTGCAACGCAAGGAAGGATACCATGGGAAAAGAGGAATTCTACATCTGGTAATATTTACCTTTGTCAAATTCCAACATGGTTAGATGAGGAGATTTAGTCTCAGACAATAAAGGAAGTTCGATTTGAGAGAGTACTTCGAGTTTACTTTTTGCAATTTACAGGCTGGTATTTACATTCCAACAAAATATGCAGGTTTTGTGCATTTAGCAACATTCCTGCTGCTCCAATTAATAATGTATACACACAATGCGTGACATACATTTATGTCTCTTGCTAAGGTTTTTCCAGTAAGTTTACTAATTATAGTATTCATTTCAAACGCTACTGTTGAAGCAGGAGGCATACACAACGCCTGACCAAAATGACAGACTAAGTCACAGAGCAGCAGACAGATTCCACAATTCCCCCATATGCTGAAATTCCTGTTTGAACTGTTTTGTAAGAGGAAGAAACTAGGCTTTTTCACAAGGTGAGGAGAAAACAAGTATCAAAAACCAAAGACCTTTATACATCCAAACAGCAGCGATCTGGGAGCAGATAGCTGGCCAACCTCAAGACCCGAGATTAAGGGTCTAAGGGCAAAAGATCATTTGGTGATGCAGGTACCACATTCTAAATTAATCCAGAGGCAAATGTTCACATCAGCATTCCTCAGCTTTTACTGAGAAGGAGCCTTCTAAATCAATTTTCACATAAAGCATCTGGAGACATAGACATGCCACATTCAGCTGAGGAGATTCCAGAAAGGAGGACTTTCAATACAATTCTGAAATCCCAGATGAGGAAGGAGACTTAGCGATCAGACAGCATTTCCAGAAGTGGCAGCAGCAGGGAGGCTCAGCTGATTTTAGCATCAGAGTATCGTTAACATGCTGCATACCCAATCAAAAAGGCCAGAAAATTGGCAGGAAGCAGTTGGCCAGTCACTGAAGTGGGCATCAGGAAGATGGCACGGTGGGTCCAGACAAATAGGATAAGGTCAGCGCCTCTGAGGCAGGGGGTGAAAGGGCAGCGCAGGTGTCAGAGTCTCCTGTTAACACGGAACAAACTCATTTCTTCTAGAGCAGTCGACTGTTTCCAGCAGATTTGGCCTGACAGGGAAATCACAACTGCTCCTCCGCTCATTCTTCAAATTAACATAGGAGATGGACCTGAACCATCACTGAGGCCTGATCAATGCATTTACAGAGAATGCCACAAACTTGATGAGGGTGAGTTTACTGCCTGTGATTTAAAGTTACAATTGACCAGTAAGGGAGGGAAAAACGTGGACAAGTCCTCTGCCTAATTTTAGCTCTTCACCCAGTGTTACTCTTGATATGGCTGTTTCTGCACTTCTTAAAATCCAGGGGACACAAATCTGACCTTGACTCATGCCCAAGTGGTTTAACCATACATCACCAATTTAGGATGCACCAAATCAAGCTCTATTGGGCCTCAATGCACATTACCCTTGGATTCTCAACAGCATTTATAATCTCCAGCATAATTTCTCGAATCATTAGCATTTGACTGTCTCTAACCTCACTTCCAACAATCAATGACCTTTGTATTTTTTTTGTCAGCAATGGCCAGAATTCTGATGCAGACGGGGAGGTTGTCTTTGCAAAGTGGTGGACGCTTGGGTCTTGAAGTCCCAGTCTCAATCCCACCAACTTTGGTTCTAATATGCACATCTGTCATTCACAAAGGCAACAGTACATTTGAAAGTGTAGTTACCTCAATCAGATCTGATTTTGGCTACTGTAATATCCAAAACATGACTTCTGCACTTTCGATCCAGTGGGAAGAAGTCCAAAGCTGCTCGAGACCTTTTGAAGAGGTAAGACATCCTTTTGGGTATGCTAATGGGACACCTCTGGAGAGCTCATGGGCCCATTGAGAGAAATAAACTTCCCTTTGGGATTGTTAAAATTTCACATGGTGCCTAAAAAATTGCTTAAACTCGCTGGAACTGTCGAGAATGTCAAGCATATATAAATGGCAAGACATTTATACAAGAAAAAATACTGCAGTGTTTAAAAAATAAGATTGACCATTTTGAACACATTTTTTGCCATTTCTCTTACATCTCTGTGTCTGGCTCAGCATCATTTTTCTTTGCTCGTGAAATGCCTTAGAGCAGTTTTTTACATTAAAGTCATCACATAAGGGCATGATTTTGCTGTTGTAAAATGCTTGCAATTCAAAATCTTACCATAGGTTCTGTAAGTGGAAAGGAAGAGACAGGAAGTGAGGAGGGAGATCAGTACTGAACTTATGATGAAATAATCCTCATGAAGCTGAAATGTATAACGTGGAATCGAGGGAATTATGTATCCTGTTGGAACACTGGTGATGACCCTTGTACATTAGCCAACTAATCCCTCGCAAGTGTCTTGTATCCATCATTAGTGCTCAGGAATATGACAATGCCAGACCTATGTACTGTATAATTATGAGTTATCATCTGAACCTTCTGGAGCCTGAGCCTTTGTGAACCACCCTGATTTAACAGCCCTAGATGCTGACATATTTACAACTCCACATGAATGTTTCTTATGTTTCTGTCTAGAGTGATGTGGTCTGGAACGACCTTCATGCACTACTGTGCTTTATTGTATGTTATGATTAATTCTTGGACTCAATTCCCAAATAGGTAACTGCCTTCGTAAAACAAATATGTCTATTTATACAGAACATGTCAAAAGTCTGCATATCCCTTACTGGAAGACATGAGTCCAGAATTGTTCACTGTGCTAGCTGTAACTCAAATAGTTGCGTAACACGGGGCACAGGTTCAAGATGAGAGGGGAAAGTTTAAAGGAGATGTGTGGGGGAAGTTTATCAAGCATAGAATGTCACCACAGGAGGTGATGGAAGCAGGCACATTACCAACATTTAGGGTTCATGAATAGGGAAGGGAAAAAAGGGATGTGGACTGAGTAAGAACGGCAGAGGCTTTTTTTTTAATTTTAGTCAGGGCATCATGATTGGCACAGTCTTGAAGGGCCAGAGGACTTGTTCCTGTGCTGTACATTTCTTTGTTCTAACATAGGAACATAGCAATGTAAGGAACTGGAGAAAGATCACCGAAATTTTGTACAGTTTTCCAAGACTACTTGACAGATTATTACCATTGGTTGGGTGGCTTTCCCAAAGTGCGCATTGTGCCAAAATTGGACAACTGGACTCCCTACTTGAAGGTGGTGAGCAATATGAGTTCTGGAGATTTTTTGCTTAGTTTATAGCTGGTAGGATCTGGGCCAGGGAGAGAAATCATGGGCGTCAGTGCATTGACTGTTTCCGTGCACTTCAGCCCCCTGACCATCCCCTCCCCTCTTTTCGGAGCCCAAATTAGAACTGTCATCATAATAGAGTCTAACTGCTTAAAACAGGTCTGGCAAAATATCTCGGCTTACACTATAAAGCTAGTTGAAAGCTCAGGTTTCAGTATGATTTTGCAACTACGGTCTTGTCAGGCAGTTACACACACCTTGTTGTTCACATTATGCAACCAGCTTCTTTGAACCTGGCCATATGAAATAGCTGAATAGCAAAACACTTGAACCTCAGAAGCGCCGCAAACAATAATTCCATGCACAAATGAGAACATGTTGAACTAAAAGGTACATATTCTGGCTCCTGATTTCATTTCAACTTTACAAATGACAAAATATTCCAGTGAATTAGCACCGACCTATTCATCAGCAATCATGTGTTATTTCTATCCACACAAATGGACTTTAAGAATAATAGCACTCTGCATTGAATGACAAATATTTTCTCATTTTAAGTTGAACTACTCTAACTGAAATTAGTTTGTAGCTTTTGTGGCGCAGTGATAGCATCTTTGCCTCTGAGCCAGAAGCTCCAGGTTCAAGTCTCACTGCAGGATTTGAAGGCCAAGGAAGATGAGTTCATAACACCGTCAAACAGGTTGAGTGTTGGCGGTAAGTGCAGGAGAAATTCCTAGTCAGCCACACTTAACATGGCGTGACATCTCTCAAACTATAAGATCCTGGCAATAGGCTAGCAATCTGTTCTGGGAATTACTAGCTATACAAACAGTTGAAAGTCTACCTTGGTGCACCACTAGGCATGAAGGGTCAATGGAAATGGAATTTTTACTGATGCCAAACATGGAGCCTATATTAGAAGGGTGAAGTACTCGCGATGCTGGAAATCTGAAACAGAAAATGCTGCAAACTAACAAACCAGGCAACATCTGTGAAGAGGGGAACCAAGTCAACACTTTGGATCCACAATTTGCATGAGCTCTGCTGAAGTGCCTACTTCTCTCTGCACACATGCTACCAGATGTGCTGAGCATTTCCAACACTTCCCATTTCTATTGGGGAAAATCCCTAATCAGCCCTCCACAATGCTACCAGACTTCTTGTCAGCCATTCGTTCTCTGTCAGCAAGAAAACCAGCAGCTGCTGCCCGAGATCTGGTTTGATACAAAATTTTAACACAAATTTCAAAGCAAGTGTTTGAGTACCCTGAGCAAAAAAACAATGTAAAAGCAATAAATTAATAATTCAATAAAATTATTAATAAGTAATTAAAAGATGTCAAACAGCAAAGCTAACGAATAATTTTTTTTATGTAGCTCTAATACTTTCTTCTTCATTTTACAGCTTTATCAAGCAACAGACAGCTTTGAAGTGTCCTTTTTTTTTATGGCACTCAGCTCTCCCCACTGGACATTTTTCCCATTTAAGCTTTGTTCTCACCACATCAATAGCATTTCAAAACGGCGGTTGGCATGCTCTTTCCCATTTTCATTGGCTTAGGCTTTGGTTCACGGCCTACAGACTGAATGGTCTCACTCGACCTTCTCCACCAAACCTCACCTTCCCTGTAAACAAATGCTCAATTATGTTTTCTAAGCTGGGTTTGTCTTGCAATTTGTACTGCCTTGACCTCTCTCATTTGTAGGAGATCTGATAATGCTTCATTCAGGATCCCTAATATTATTCTATCACAATCGCAGTTCTCATTGATGAATTAATGTATTCTTTCTCTTGTTAATATTTGCCCTGTCTATAATTAAAGCCGTGATTCTCCCATCCATCACACCACTTTCTGGCAAGTCTGGCTGGGAAACGTGTGTCAGCAGCCTTGAATAGAGCTTTGTTCATGGGTGGGGAATGTGTGCGCACCTCCCAGAGCAGGCAAGCAGTCGTGCGTCAGACCACGCTGGAAACCGGCAGGAAGGTAGGTAAGTCATTTAAATCTTTTTTCAATCTATTTTAAAGTGTAGATTAGTTAATTATCGGGACCTTTTAGGTTCCAACCAATTCTCCCACTTCACCAGGAGTACTTCATTTTGATGGGGTTCAGACTAGCTCCCCACGTTTGGGGAACTAGTGGGAGATCCCACCAGAACGAAGGGGGGCGGGGGGGCAATCAGAGCCTTCCAAAGAGGCCAGTCGGCAGGAGGAGTTAGTGCCCCCTGGGCATGGGCACCTTGGCAGTGCAAGCCTGTGTCCCCTGGCACTGCCCAAGGGGCAAAAAGGGACACCTTGGCACTGCCTATTGGGCATTGGGCAGTGGCAAGATGGCAGGGCCTATTGCGAGTAGGGCTGGACATGATCAGTGGGAGGACCGCTGCGACTCTGAATGGATCAGTCTGAGATGGAGGGAGAGCAGCGATTGGAGCAGACTGGGAGGCGAGTGGGTCCGCCTGGAGGTGTTTGTTATCACATTGTCAATGACAGATTCAGTTGCATAAAGTACTGTGCTGACCTGGATTTACGTATCTTTTCTATAGAAGCCAGAAGCAGTTCTATGTTTAGCGAACCTCTTTCTCCAGTCCTCCCTGTTCTGGGCAATTTGTGAACCATCAGGTCCCTAGGTTGATTTTACAAGTGGAAATGTGATTCCTGAATTTTACTAAACCCTGGAATTATTGCTGCTTCACTGGTGCTGCTTGTTGCTTCAAATCAATGCTCATTGTTGTCCAAACTCTGTGTCTGTGTCTCAGCTTGTATCTGATGCACGTGATGCTCTGACCTTTTGGTGCCTTTCAGCCTCCTTTTAAGGATCTCTCGACCTGCCAGGTCTAAAGTTTGTCTCAGTCTTTTACTTACTGTCTGCTGCTACCATGTTCTGTCAGACGGGATTCTTTAAGGGACTTATCTATTCTCCCAAAACAGGCTACTTGAGATTGCTGTCTGTTAAAACCATAATTCTTTATTTGCAGTTACTATGTACATTTTAGAACCTCTGCATGAGGCTGGAACCTCTCCTACCTCCAGACCTCTGTTACTTAATCATAAGATTCTGATGTTAATCCTTTATTCTGCACAGATTATCTGGTTATCTATCTCAGAGAATCCCTGCAATGCCGAAGAAAGCTATTTGGCCCATCAAGTCTGCACCAACAACAATTCCACGCAGGCCCTATCCCTGTAACCTCATGCATTCATCCTGCTAATTCCCCTGATGCTAAGGGACAATTTTACATGGCTAATCAAATTAACCCACACATCTTTGTACTGAGAGAATATTGAGCTTCCAAAGAAAACCCACACAGACATGGAGAGAACATACAAAGTCCACACAGAAGCCAAGATTGAATCCAGGTCCCCGGAGCTGTAAGGCAGCAATACTAACTACTGCACCATTGTGCCACCCATTTCATTGCTGGCAATGGAAACTTGCTGTTTGCAAATAGACTTATGTTTTCCTGCATCACAACACTGATGACACTTTGGAAACAAATCGTTAGCTGCAGAGCTTTCTTTTTTTTGATCATTCAGAGGACTTGAAAAACATTATATGTGTAAGAGTCTTTTTGTTATTTTCACATATAGCAGACATTGCTTTCTTAATCGTATTCGATATACACTGAGTAATGGTCTGAAACCAATAGAACCTTCAAAGAGACTTTTAAAGCTGCCTGTGCCTTTACGACTACATTATTTCATCACGTTACTATCTAGTTTCTGTGCACCATTTTATCATATCCTGATCAGTACCAACCCCCCCTCCCCACCCCTTCCCTGCCATCAACAGCTTCTCATGCATTTGTGCAGCTCCCAAGACTACAAAAGAGTCTTTCTGTTAGTTGCCTGTGGGCATAAGAACGGCTGTCAGCTTTTAAATTACATTTGTCTCCGGAATGCCTAAGAACTGAAATTTGGAATTCACATTCTTTGAACATTCTTGAGGATTCTTTCTAAGCTTAATGTATTTTCTCTCCTTTTATTCCACTCACAATTTGAGAAAACCCATCATGGAAATGGGTGGAAGACTCACTCCCTGTTCTGAGAATTAAACTGGGACGGATTCTGTCTCTCCAATTTTCCCTCCTTACTGACAGGAATTTTATAAACATTGTTCTAAAATGTAGACTGAGAATTCAATATTTGGGAGCCTTAGGCACACAGCTTAGGCAAACGCATCAGTTAGTTCTGAACTGATTAAAAATAATTAGTTTCACTTGCTACCGAGGAACAAAAAGATGGTTTAGTTGCAAGTTTTATTATATGAATTAGGACCTGTGAAATAATCCAATCTCATTCACTACAGAGAATGAATGACCCTATGGTAAAATGGTCAAACTTACCCAATATAGTTTGTTCTCAGAGAAATCTCCAGTTCTCGCAGTACTTGAGTTGATTCTTGCACTCTTCTTCTGAACTTCTGCAAATATTTAATTGAAGATGTTTAGGACGATAATAGATCAATTCAAAACTGAAACAGTTAATCGACCTTGCTGAGTGTCCAGTTGTCAAATGTATGAATCCGGCACACTGCATAGCAATTTAGTCCAGCTTTAAAAGGTGCTGAGGAAAACCATGTGTTAAACATAGTTACTGATAAGTAAAACCATACCCGGTCATCTATTACTGCTCCTATATAAAGTACCCATACTATTGTGCTCAATTGAAACTATTTTAATCACTTAACATGAGAAGAAATTTACAAACTTGCAGGGTCTACAGAGACAGATGGTTGGTTTGGTCATCCCTGGAGGGTGTAAGTTATAGTAAGAAGTTTCACAACACCAGGTTAAAGTTCAACAGGTTTACTTGGAGCAAAAGCCACTAGCTTTCGGAGCGCTGTTCCTTCATCAGGCGAGTGGCGTTTCAGTTCACAAACAGAGCATATAAAGACACAAACCCAATTTAAATATATATTATACCAAGAAAATGATCTTGCATTCTGTTCGTTTAGCATTCTATGTGAAAATGACACAGCAACATGGTGTAAGTTTTAGGAGGTAAGGGCAAGGTTCTGTGTAGGAATCTGATGGCTACCAGGGCCTGTCTGACAAACACTGTAATGTGCTGCTAAAAAAAAGAATGATCTTTCTTTCCCAAAACTCCCCACCCTGCTTTATGTTGTTATTGAGCTGAACATGCTTTCTCAGGCCAAAGTAGAACATGGCAGTGACTTTCCAGATGATAAAGTCACTGCAGATTACACCCTTCACATTTACACTTTTGTGCCTCAGCTAGTATGGTGGCGGCACATCTGAATGCAGCTGCTTTCAATCAGAAGCAATTTTTGTTACCAACATTTCCAAAACATGAGTCATGGGCTTCACACATTTGGGGAAAAGATCTAAACCGACCAGTGTTCTGTGGGAAGGTACCCTTCTGAAGAGCTTCAAGGTTTCAGGTACCCATTTGGATTGTTAATGGCAGATGTTAATGTTAATAAAAGGTATTTGAAAAATTCCTTCAATTCGGAAATGGTCCCAATAGATTGGAAGTTGGCAAATGTTCCATCGTTTTGCAAGGAGGGAGAGAAGAATCAGTGAACTACAGACCATTTAGCCCAACAACATTGGCAGAATGTTGAAATTTATTTAAATCTTTAACAGTGCATTTAGAAAAGCATAATCTAATTAGAACAAGTAAACATGGTTTGTTAAAGAGAAATCCTGTTTGACAATTTATTAGAATGTCTTGAGGATAGAAAAGGGGAACCAGCAGATGTTGTATACCTGGATATCTAAAAGGCATTTGATAAGATGCCACACGACAGTTAATAGGCAAAATAAGCGCACATGGAGTTGGGCGTAACATATTAGTATGGATGGATGATAGATCAGCAGATTCAGCAGAGAGTGGACACAAACTGGTCTCTTTTGAGTTGACAATAAATAGTGCTACAGAACAAGAATCAGTGTTGGAGTCTCAGTTATGTACAATGATGACTTTGATGAAAAGATGTAAAGTAATATGTTTAAGTTTATTGATGATACAAAACAAGCTGGAAAGGTAAGCAGTGGGGAGAACATGGAAAGACTGCAGAGAAATATAGCCATGTTCACTGATTCGGCAACAAGATGGCAGATGGAGCATAATATAGGGAAGTGTGAAGTTATTCACTTTGATTATAAAAAGAGAATCAGAATATTTTTTAAAAGGTAGAATCTTTTAGGTATTGATGAGACTTGATTGCTCATTCAAGAAACTCAGAAGTTAGCATGCAAATACTGCAAGCAATATGGAAGACAAATAGCATATTGGCCTTTATTGCAAGAAGATTACAGTATGGGAATAAATAAGTCTTGCTACAATTGTACAAGGTTTTGGTAAGACCATATCTGGAGAACAGCATGTATTTTTGGTCTGCACACTTAGGAAGAGATATACTTGTAGTTTGTACACATATTGAAACTTACAAGGTTACGTGGAGAAGCTGGTGGGACTGGGGAGTGTTCTGAATGGAATGTTCTTTTGGAGGGTTAATGCAGATTTGATGGGCCAAATGGTCTCTTTCTACATTGTAGGGATTCTATGGGCACTTCATTATGCCTTCTATTTGCTATCTTAGAATGGAATAAAAACATCAATTGATAAGATTCACTATAATTTCATACGACTGTGCTGGTTTTAAAAAAAAGTAATGTCAACAACAAAATTGCCTCTTCTTTTATTTATATAACAAAAACAAAAATGCTGGAAAATTCTGTTTATTTATATTACTTCAGTCTTTATCAAAACTGCTTTAACTCTGAACATGTGAATGGAGGTAGGAGAAGTTGACAATGAGAACTTGAACAATATTAAACAGTGGTATTCACTGTACAAATAGAAAAGTTAAATATGCCCATGGTAACTGAAAACTCAAAATCTGTAATAACCCTTGAATTGAAGTTCCATATAACAGCTGAATGTGCAAGACTCCATTATAGCCAAATAAATTAATCATATTCAATATCCATTCTAACCCCACTAGTATTAGACAATGGATTCCAAATGGCTTCCACACATCTTCATTTTCAATTATTAAAAGAATATTTCATCTTTTTACCGAAGCATGCAATGTAGTTTAATTGGAGAAAAATGCTTCCTATTTAACTACAATCGTTTGAGAAAACAACAAAAGTTTTGCCCTATTTTTGGATCACACGCAGAAATATTATTGTCATTTCAAATGATCAAAAATATGATCAAGCACCTTACACCGCACCAGTAAAAGCTGTGCACACTACTAACAGCAAATTTAAATAGCTTTACCTTTCAACCAGACTACTTTTGAGGGCTTATGATTCCCATAGAGTATTTATCTCCAAAATGCATAGTACATTCCTTCCAGAGTCAAAGCAATTTTACTAATATTTCCACACTGAGTTTTGTATATTTATTATCCATTCACATGAATAGTTTATTGTACACCGGAAGTAACTTTAAATCATCTTCGCTGAAGCACATAATGTAGCGCAACATATAGAATGCTTTTGCTATGCTTTCAACTCATACCACGAGTACTAAAAAAAATGTCAATTGAGCTTTTCTGAATTTATTTTGCACTACACAATGAAAATATGGACAGTCCATAACGTATGTGTTTTATCAAAGATTTCTGCAAATGTCAAACTCTTGGCATTCACTCTTGATATAGAACTATAATATGAAACTCATCCTCCTTAGAATGCAAGGTCAAAAGAAAATATCTGCCCTTATTACATGCTCTCTGACTTGCCTTGTCTGGTTGGCTTATAGAATATTCCAGCCTCTACATTTAAACTGGAAGCACATTTAGAAAGTCAAGAAAACCCAAAGCCAGCATTATTCAAGCTGGAAGAAACTGTTTAGTGCATTTCTCTCACTGGACTGTGCTACAAAAAAAATGCTGATAAAATCCACACAGGATGCAAGAACATCTGTGCTGACCAAATAAAATATTTTTAGAATCACAGCAAGTTCATGGGACTAACTGCTTTTACTTCAGAAAATAACAACACTGTACTTTCAATATTCCAACGCTGAATATTTGAACGAACTTGACAATTTCTGCTTGTCCATTAAATTAGCAATTCTAGGTAGCAAAATTTCCAATGTCCACAGTAAAGCACTGCTTTGATCTTTTAAAATATACAAATTGAGATCAATTTTTTAATGCTTTGTAGTGGGAAAATAAAATTGCAGGAGTTGATGTACCAAGGTCATCCCATTAAGTCAGACCGTTAAATCAGAGTATTGCATGTGAGATCACAATCTTGCATCCTCCTACTTCACAAATCGCAATCTCACACCCCACTGCTAACTCCAGCTTTATTGTTTTCATATGGTTTCTCTTGCTGGAGAGTGGGAGAGAAAAAAAGTTATATACATGCAGTTTTTCCAGTATTCATGGTGCTTTTGGAGATCTTCCAGTAAATCAAGAGGTACTGCAGTTTAATTACAGGATTTTCACCAGCGATATGGCTGCAGCCCTTTCACTGCAGTGTACTTTTGTTTCTCCTGCTCCCCAGCTAGAGAAAGCAAAAGCAAATCTTAACTCACACCAATGGTAACAGGACTGTCTGCAAAGTAGCTGCTACCTTTGTCAACATCACAATTACTTTCATGGTTTTCACTTTTCCCACTAGAAAGCTAATTTGAACCAAACACTGTATAAAAGGCCACTTCCGTCTCAAACAGGAAACTGACATTTTTCATTTCCATAAACACATGCTGAAAGCAGCCATCTAGTGACTCACTTAGCAACTGACCATTGAGCTGAATTGTCACTGTCCTCTTCACCCAAAAGGTAATCGGCTGCCCTGTGTCATGCCTACTCTTAGTTAATTTTCCCCACTACTTCAAAACTACAGTAATGTGAGGTACAGTGATGATTAGTGTCATGAAAACAAGGCGTAATGAAGAGTCATAGGGTCATTTATAGCATGGAAACAGGCCCTTCGGCCCAATTTCTCCATGTCACCCAATTTTTACACTAAACTAGTCCCAATTACCCAAATTTGGCCCCTATTCTTCTATGTCCATCTTACCCAAATAATTGTCTAATTGTGTTCCAAAAGACGGAATTGTACTCTTTTCTACTACTACCTGACAGCTCATTCCAGACACTCATATCTCTGAATGAAAAAATTAATCCTCTGGATCTTTTTGACCTTTCCCCTCTCACCTTAAACTTATATCCTTTAGTTTTAGACTCTCCTACCTTTGGGAAAGGATGTTGACTACCTAACTTATCAATGCCCCTCATTATTTTATAGATCTCTAAATGTTCACCCCAAGCCTCCTATGCTCCAGGGAAATAAGTCCCAGTCTATCCAGCCTCTTCTTGTAACTCAAACCATCAAGTCCTAGCAGCATCCTCGTAAACCTTTTTCTGCTCTCTTTCTAATTTAATAATATTCTTTCTATAATAGGGTGACCCGAACTGTACACATAATTCCAAGTGTGGCCTTATCAATGTCTTGTATAACTTCAACAAGACATTCCAACTCCTACATTCAATATTCTAACCAATGAAACCAAGCATACCAAATGCCTTCTTCATCACTCTATCCACCTGTGATTCCACTTCCAAGGGGCTATGAACCTGTACCCCCAGATCTCTTTGTTCTATAACTCTCCCCAACACCCTACTATAAACTGAGTAAGTTCTGCCCTGATTTGATCTACCAAAATGCATCACCTCACATTTATCTAAATTAATCTCCATCTGCCATTCTCTAACCTACTGGTCCAATTGATCAAAATCCCATTGCAATCCTAGATATTCTTCTTCACTGTCCACTATGCCACCAATCTTGGTGTCACTGGCAAACTTACGAATGATGCCTCCTACATTTTCATCCAAATCCTTAATATAAATGACAAATAAACAGTGGACCCGTACTGATCTTCGAGGCACACCACTGATCAAGGTCTCCAGTTTGGAGAAACAATCCTCTACAACCACCCTCTGTCTTCTGTTATCAAGATGTGAGATGCCAGCATTGGACTGGGGTAAATACAGCAAGAAGTCTCACAACATCAGGTTAAAGTCCAACAGGTTTACTTGGTAGCACAAGCCACTAGCTTTCAGAATGCTGCTCTTTCATCAGGCAAGTGGAAGTTCTGTTCACAACAGCAGATAAAGACACAAACACAATTTACAAAATAATGGTTGGAATGTGAGTCTTTACAGGTAATCAAGTCATAAAGGTACAGACAATGTGAGTGGAAAGACAGTTAAGCACAGGTTAAAGGGATGTCTATTGTCTCCAGACAGGACAGTTAGTAAGATTTTGCAAATCCAGGCAAGTTGATGATTGGCATCCTCAACCAGGATCTTAAGTTCATGTCACACTGTCTGTAAACCCCACAACTTGCCTGGGCTTGCAAAATCTCACTAACTGTCCTGGCTGGAAACAATACACACCTCTTCAACCTTGTGCTTAACCCTCTCTCCACTCACATCGTCTGCACCTTTATGACTTGATTACCTGTAAAGACGCGCATTTCAACCATTATTTTATAAATTGAGTTGTGTCTTTATCTGCCCTGTTTGTGAATAGAACTCCCACTTACATGATGAAGGAGCAGCACCCCGAAAACTAGTGGCTTTTGCTACCAAATAAACCTGTTGGACTTTAACCTGGTGTTGTGAGACTTCTTATTCTGTCATCAAGCCAATTTTGCATCCACTTGGCTACCTCACCCTGCTTCCCATGAGATTTAACGTTATGCAACAACCGACCATGTGATACCTTGTCGAAGGCCATGTGAAAGGCTGTGCAGACAACATCGACTGCACTGCCCTCATCTACCTTCCTGATTACCCTTCAAAAAGCTCAAATGATTTTCCACTCACAAAACCATGCTGACTGTCCCTAATCGGTCCTTGCCTCTCTAAATGACTGTAGATCCTATCTCTCAAAATACCTTCCAACAACTTACTCACTACAGACATTAGGCTCACCGGCCTATAGTTCCCAGACTTTGCACTGCACCCTTTTTAAACAAAGGCACAACATTTGCTATCCTCCAATTTTCAGGCTGTCGATGATTCAAATATCTCCTCTACAGGACCTGCAATTTCCTCCCTAGCCTCCCACAACATTCTGGGATACACCTCATTAGGTACTGGGGATTTATCTATCTTGATGCACTTCAGGACTTCCAGCATCTCCTTCTCTGTAATATGTATACTCCTCAAGACATCACTATTTATTTCCCCAAGTTCACTAACATCCATGCCTTTCTCAGCAGTAAATACCAATGAGAAATATCCATTTAGGATCTCACTCATGTCTTGTGGATTCACAACTTGTTGATCTTTAAGAGGCCATACTCTCTCCCTAGTTACTCTTGTGCTCTTTATGTATTTGTAGAAGCTGTTTTTCTTTTGGTGATATTATTGTCATATTTCTCATACTGGAAGACAAACTGTTGGAGTTGTATGTATGGCAACTGGAATAAGAGACAGGGTGACTGCAAGAATCTAAACTAACAGTAAAACATGCTTTTGATATGGTAATGAACCAAGCAGAACTTCAATCGGGATTTTACATTAGGCAATAACAGGAATAAATTTAAATGGGTTGTTCTACTTCAAAAGGGAACATACGCAGTTTATAAAAAGGTGCAAGAAAAGATGGAGTAAGTTTACTTTTTTTTAATCCTAAAAACTAAAGAAATAAATTTAATAAATTCTAGGAAGAAAGAATTATTAAGAGATTGGTGAGACATTAGAGAGATCAAAGGGAAAGAACATATTTAAGAAAATACCGAAGCATATGTGAGGAAGTAGCTGCTGAGATCTCCCAGAAAGCTGCAGGAAAGCTGACTAGAAAATGGAAGCTTCCAGAAAACCATCTGTTTTCAGCCTCAGAGGACACCGCCAAGAGAAAATAAAAGCATTGTTTGTAAACAGTTACTGGAATTCCATAGATTTTAAAATCTATAAGGATAGTTGCTGAACAGAAAAAGGAAGGTAATTTGATGGTAGTTGAAGTTAAGATCTTTTGGAACTGTTTTAAGGTACCCTTTATTGTGTGAAACTAATTTTTGTGTTTAAGTGTTATCCTTTTCTTTATTTGTTCATAAATATTTACTATACTATAAAATCATCACAATTAGTCAGGGACGTCACTTCCTGAGTTCAGAACCTCTCCTCATATTATACAAATTGCAATAAGTCTTTCAGCAGTTGAGTCAGAGTTAAAGTCAGAGATTTACAGCATGGAAACAGACCCTTCAGCCCAACTCGTCCATGGAGCCCCTTTTTTTTAAAACCCCTAAACTAATCCCAATTGCCTGCATTTGGCCCATATCCCTCTATACTCATCGTACCCATGTAACTAAATGCTTTTTAAAAGACAAAATTGTACCCATCTCTACTACTACCTCTGCCAGCGAGATGGCTGTCTTGAAAATTTCCCTTCCTTAATACAAAGTTTCCCTTTGGGATTTGAGCAGCTCAGTATTTATCATCAACCCTCTCGTAACATTAAGGTGAAGCGAGCAGTTAAGTAAGGAGCACTGAGAAGCTTATCATGTTACCGCTTAACACTTTTTTAGCATTCAGTGCACAATAAAAATGAACTCAAATGAAACAAGGACTCTGAGGTTTAAAAAAAGAAATGAGGTGAACTAATTGGGAAAGTAAATATTTATAAGTATTCCTTACCTTTCTGGTTACAGCTGGATCAAGATAACCTTTCAATTTCAGAATGTATGTATGTGGAGGATTTTTCACTTGAAATCTTTCCTATATTGAGAGAAACATTTACACATTAGCTTGTGCAATTTGTCCACTTACATCTGAAATCATAAAATTTCAAAGAGTGGTCTGTTTATAATGTACTTCATACTTAAATTTATTGTCTCCTATTCAAAGATTAAGGCCTTGCTATTCACCATGACAGGAAGTCTGGAAGATGGAGGAGGCATGAGGGTGAGTGAGGGCTGGTGGCGATTTTATGCTTTCCTGTTCAGTGCTGGAGAACTGAGGCAGGCCTTCCACCCAGCCCACCTCTGCACATGGCACCCTTTGCATTTGTTCTGACTCCCACAAACTACTCCACCCTGAAACCCAAATCTGACACTGCGTCATACGTTTTTAGAAGTTGGGTTTATGGAATCTGGAATTCTCCTCAACTGTGTGCACCTGATGCACAGGTGGAAATCTAGGTCTAATGTGCTTTTAATAACTAACTTTGATACAGTTCACATTATCCCCATGAAAACGTGCCAAGTTCCAATCTAACAGCCTGATATTTTCATTTCTCATACTAAGGCTTGACCTATGCTCTCACTAAGCTGTATTTTCTAATTGTGCTGCATTTATTAGTTAGCACAGAGTTGTTGTATTTCAAACACAATCAAAAGACAAGAATCAACAACATCTGTGGTCTTAGTGCAGCACACAAACTATAGCAGGTTCACTAAGAGTCACGAGGAATCCAAGCATTGGATGGCACCAGTAAGTGCTTTCTTTAATATAATTTTTCCTTGCTGGTGTAAGTTTCATGGACACAAATCTCAAATTTTGATTGCCAAGGTCAACAGACTGTTATTAAGATTACCACAACCAGTCAAATTCTGTTCACCATAGTAATCTCCAGAAGAGGCAGGGGGAATATGTAAGTAATTAGAAGCATGAATCATAGAGAACTTTCCTCTCTGACTCAAAGCCAGTAAAGCCAGTTGTAAATACTGTACCACTGCCGCCAACACAGCACAGGCCAGGGATTGAATTTGGGATTTTCTGGTCTGTTGGGTTTAGCTACTTGCTGAACATTAACCACTGAAGGAGCTATATAAATATCTACTGCCAAAAAAAGTCTACACACTTACAGACCAAGCAATTCTTGCATTGCACATAATCCCTCCAAAATTTACATTCCTACCCATGAGATATGCAGTCTTACTATAGAACCCCTACAGTAGAGAATGAGGCCATGCAGCCCATTGACTCTACACCAACTCTCCAACAGAGTATCTTACCCAGACCCATTTCCAGGTAGTGCATTCCAAACCTCAACCATCAATCTGAAAATGTTTTCTCTAATATCATATTTGCTTCTTTTACAAATCACTTTAAACCTTTGCCCTCTCTTAATCCTTTTGTGAGTTTGATTTGATGGCACATATATTAGCTTACAATGAAAAGTATTGTTTCTTGCACACTATATAAACAAAACACACTATTTACAGAGAAGGAAACGAGAGAGTGCAGAATGTAGTGTTACAGTCATTGTTAGGGTGTAAAAAAAAAATCAATATAATGCAAGGTAGGTCCATTAAAAGGTCTGATGGCAGCAGAAATAAAGCTGTTCTTGTGTCAATTGAGGTATATAGCCTCAGATTTTTGTATCTTTTTCCCGATGGAAGAAGGTGGAAGAGAGCATATCTGGGGTGTGTGGGGTCCTTAATTATATTTTTTTGAGGCAGCAGGAAGTGTAGACACAGTCAATGAATGGGAGGCTGGTTTGCTTGATGGATTGGGCTAAATTCACAATCTTTTGTAGTCTTTTGCGGCCTTGGGCAGAGCAGGAGCCATAACAAGCAGTGATACAACCAGGAAGAAGTGGAAACAATTTCTCCCTGTCCACTCTGTCCAGTCCATTCATGACTTTAACATCTCTTTCAAATTTCCTCTTAGCTTCTACCCTCCAAGAAAAACAGTCCCAACTTTCCAATCTATCCTCATAACTGGTGTTTCTTATTCCTGGAACTATTCTTGTAAACCTCTTCTGCATCCATGAATAACAAAAACTATTTTAATAAAGTGATTATGCGTACAGAGTTAACTAATGGCAGAGATTCTGCAATGGAAGTATACTGTGTGGTATCCTTATTTAACAACACTATCACACATGAAGCATGAGGTGTATCTAATCAGAGATCTGCAGGCAGAGAACTGGTGATAAAAGTTCCATTTTCTATATGGATTTCCATCATTTCTGCAAGACCCAAAATCTAAACACATTAAAGCACTTATATTCTCATCGGCTTTTTATTCTTCGCCTTTTATCCTTTTTATCCCCTTTCAATAGACTTTTTATTCCTGTGGAATAACATTGTTATTCTTGTATATTGTTGTATGTATAACGCGTCATTATTTTCTCCAGGTTTCCTTTTAGTCATTCACTGTATGCTAATTGCGGTGCTTTGGAAATAACTAAATTATAGGAGGCAATTGCAAAAACAAAACAAAATTCTTAAACATTTTCCTTTTGAGTTATTATTATGTTTTAAAACAGACTGTGTCAAATATTGAAAGTGGTAACATCTTTGGGTTGGAATTACTAAGTGTGACACTTATGGTTGAAAAACCATCGGGGAAATTTTCAGCCCACACATGGCTGAGGTGGTGTCTGACAGGCAGGGAGGTGGTAGCTGGGTAGGATGAGTTCTAAAAAAAGAGTCACACTGGACTGGAAACATTAACTTGTTTCTCTTTCCACAGTCACTGCCAGACCTATGAATTTTCCAGCATTTTCCATTTCTATTTCAGATTTCCAGCATACACAATATTTCACTTTTCTTCCCAAATTCCTGGTTTGCTTTCAGTGAGAACATGTTGTTGACTGCTTAGCCCGCTTGATGATATCACTGTTGTTGGACATGGAGATCCCTTATCGTTGACCGCCAAATGAAATTATCAGGAAATGTGAAGTCCACACTATCAACGTCGCTAGATCTTTATGGACAACTTTCTTGAAAAGTCAGCAGTGAACACCATAATTTCTTTGCTAGCAAAACCCAAGTTAGTGTGCTTAATTCTGGGCACCAAGCTTTAGAAAGGACATCAAGTTCTTTCAGAGAATGTAGAAGAGGAATATACTGGAGCTGGAGGAACTTTATTATCTTTGGGAGACTGGAGAAACTGAGGTTATTCTTCCTAAGAGAGAAATGGTTGAGTGCACATTTGATGGAATATTCAAAATCCTACCAGGCTTGGATAGAATAAATAAGGAGAAATTGTTTGCAGTGACAGATGGACCAGTAAACAGAGGAGAGATCGAAGTGATTGGCAAAAGAGCCAGCGACAGCAAAAGGAAGCGTTAATTTTAAAACAGCAAATTGTGTCTGCAATACAATATCTGAATGGGTGCAAGTAGCTTGCAAAAGAGAGTTGGATTAATAGTCAATCAGAAAGAACATACAGGTGTTATGGAGATTGAGCAGAGGAGTGGTTTAACTGTATAACTCCACCAAACAGTCAACACTAATTGGTCTCCATGTTTCCTGTATCATGCTATGATGCTATGCTCTACCTTCTTTTGCAGGTTGGCAGGAGCTCAACATTGGTTCTATGAACCTGTACTGTCACAGCAGTGATACAACTGCAACAGATTGTGCCCATACTGAGTTACCATCTGGTAACTGATGGTCAGGTGTAGAGAGCAGCTAAGAGAACACGGCACTCCAAAATGATCAGATTTTCATAAAAGTTCTGAGGCCCTTTTCAGAGGCCATGCATGGATTGTCAGCAGCACCAATGCACAATTTGCTCCATGCTTTAAAAAAATGAGAAGCATCAAGGTTAGGTGGATTGGCTATGGTAAATTGCTCCTTCATGTTCAAAGCTGTGTAGGCAAGGGATTAGTGGGGTAAATACATGGGGTTACATGCACAGAGCTCGGGTAAGATGAACTGTGGGAAAGTCAATGCAGATTCAATGGGCTGAATGGCCTTCTCCTGCACTGTAGGGATTATATGACTAAGGTTTGGGTGGTATGATGGCACTACGCAATGGAGCAAACATGCTCCAAGTGGTGCAGCTCACGTGAAGAGTGACCAGCTAAAACGGATGTCAATGAATGCCCAGAACTAAACAGCCTGCCAAGCCCCTTCTCAACAAAGTTACAGAATGTCAGCAACAACTAAAATCTAACATTAAAGGTTGTAGGTAGACACTTTGAAGTAAAAAATATGATAGTGAACTTCTAGTTGGAGCTATCTTGCCGGTGACCTTTATGGCTCCTTTGGTTTCTGAGTCAAACCATTTACTTTCTATAGTATTCACCCATTGACATGTTGCAGGAGCAGGAATCCTCACCCCCAGCGAGATGAGCTACCGGTCTGTCCAATGTATCATAGGGGAGCTCATTACCAGGGAAGAACAGTTGTTGGTTGCTCCCACATCTCCAGATCTACATGGGGAGCAGGATGCAAACATCCCCACTGGATGCCAACCAGTATTCAGAGCGAGCCTTGCTAGGGTTGTCAGGAGTGGGCCTTAAACTCAACCCTCCGGCCTCAGAGGCAGGAACACTGCACGAGTGCATGATCACTGCCCAAGTATCCATTTGGATATCAACCAAATATTTAGAGACCGTATTCCAGTCTCCATTTGAGGAATATCAAACCTTACATCTGTCTCAGAGGCAGAAATTTTAACCACCAACTCAAAGATTTACTCCATCTGTAACCAATTTCAAACTGCTGATTTTGAAGAGTTTGTGAAATAATTTTAAATTACAGTAGCTTTTATTTTAAAGTAGGAATTGACTCTTTGCAGTCTCAGTATATTGCTGCACATTGTTAAGTGAACAACAACCATAACGTTTGCACCTACTTAATGGAATCCTTTTCTCGGTAAAATCTTCAGTGGTTATAACACCTGAAATACTAAAGCCGGGATTCTAAGCTCCCAAAGTGTGGAAAAATGGCAGTTTAGCATACTTACCAGAGAGATTCTCCGATACTTAGTGCCCTAGCATGATTCGCTCTGAAAATCAGGGAGCAGGGCCTATTCCCACTGGAGAAAGCGGTATCATAGCATAGAATGCCCCATCTGTCAGTGCAGCGATTGGTGCATGCATAGTGACACCACCCCCCCCCCTCCATAACCACCACCATTGCCAACCTCCAGATCACTGGCCTTCTAACTCCCCCACCCCCCGATTGCTGGCCTCCTGAACGCCCTCAGGCCAGCCACAATGTGTCCCCACGCCAACCCCCCCACCTCGAGCAGCCCCAATCTGCTGCCCACCCCTGATGAACATCCCTAGTGTTTAGCCCTGATCTCCCCCCCACAAAAGTCCTAAGCCCCCCCCGATGACCACCCATCCCTCCACAACTCCACCCAGTAATCCATCCCTACCTGCGAGTGATCCCAACTACAGAGTAGCACACCCATCCTCACTGATCAGGGCTCTCTCAGCACTGCCTGCTGCCCGATAGGTAATGCAAAGGTGCTCCTTAGGCAGTGCTAGTTTGCCCCTTTGTCAGTGTCAGAGTGCCAGGCCAGCACTGCCCAAGGGACACAAAATAGGGCAGGGCACCAAGTAAGGTCGGGGGGGGCAGTTTAGAATGGAGTTGAGGAGGAACTTCTTCACTCAAAGGGTGGTGAATCTCTGGAATTCTCTGCCTATTGAAGTGGCGGAGGCTACCTCGTTGAATATATTTAAGTCACGGGTGGATAGATTTCTGACTGACAAGGAATTAAGGGTTATGAGGAGAAAGCGGGAAAGTGAAACTGATCCACTTCAGATCAGACATGATCTTATTGAATGGTGGGGCAGGCTTGAAGGGCTAGATGGCCTACTCCTGCTCCTATTTCTTATGTCCTTATAGCCTTCCCCCTGACCTCCAGTGACTGGGGGGGGGGGGGGGGGGGGGGTTTTGCTCTCTTGCCTCAGGGCACCTGTTTCCCATTTGTGGGGAGCAGTTTTAAACCATGCCAAGGGGAACCACTCCTGGCAGCGGAGGGGAGGGATGCTAGTGGGCCGGGAGAATTCTGTCCAGGGAGATGCACGGAAACCGTAACATCCGGTGGGAATCCCGCAAATCGGCCACTGCTGATGTCTCCCAGCCCTTGAACAGCACAGCTCAGATACTCGGATGGTGATGATTAACACAAGGGGACATAGCTTTAAATTGAGGGGTGGTAATTATAGGACGGATGTCAGAGGTAGATTCTTTACTCAGAGGGTATTCAAATGGTTACTGGATAGGCATATGGATAACATTGGAATAGTTTAGATCAAAGGATCATTAGATTCGTTCCACTGGTTGGCGCAACATTGAGGGCCAAAGGGCCTGTACTGCGCTGTAATGTTCTATGTTCGAGAACTGCTTCCTAAATTAGCAGCTGTCTTAGTATTGGTAAGTCTTTTTACACAATCCCTTAACACTCAGTGGTAGGACATCCATTCCCAGATTACACTGCCTATTTTGGCTTAAGTATGAGAGTGAAAAATGAAAGCATTGGAATCTATTTATTGAGTGATCTTAGGAAAAAAGTAACTTATTCCCCAATACACAATAACTCCTCTTGCACACACAGAAACCCATTGGCATTGGGCAATTCACCTCAGTCACAATGTGATCATAAACTATGGCCTCTGTAAGTATGATAAGGACAGTGGGTATTCTTGAGAAATCAAAATCCTAATAGTCATTCATGCCGGCTGTCAACACTTTGCATCCACGGAGTAAATGGCATTTTTATCTATCACTGCTGAAGCCATAACAAGAATACAAAACAAAGTGCAATTCATAAGATTAGGAGTGATATCTGTTTAAGTGTTTTGTCTGCTCTCAGTACTCACAGTCCTCCATGCTGATGTGCGAAACGTGTTGATTGCAGCAATATGCCGCAAAACTTATTACTCATCAATTCTCAACTGGGCCAAAGAAATTAACATTTAATGTGTTATAAAATCATCAGTTTAAATAATTAATCTCTGGGCCTTGTACTCAATGTGTGGTTACCTGCTTCTATTTGAAAACATTAGCAGTTTTTTTTAAGTGAGAAAAGCTAAAGATTGTACATGTTGCATTTGCTATTGTATATGTTATAAAGATTGTCCTGTTACATACACGCCAAGGTGAAATAAGAGAAAGTTCTACCATTGAAACATTTACCAGGGAGCCTGGTATTATAGCATATTCATATTCAGCCTCCTATCCATGGATTCCGTCTACGCTTCCTGCTGCCTCAGAAAAGCAGGCAGCATAATCAAGAACCTCAAGCAACTCGGATGTACTCTTTTCCATCTTCTTCCATCAAGAAAAAGATACAAAAGTTAAAGGTCACATACCAACCAACTCAAGAACAACTTCGTCCCTGCTGCCATCAGACTTTTGAATGGACCTATTGTTTATTAAGCTGACCTTTCTCTATACCTTCACTATGTCTGCTATGCTACGTTCTGTGTGCTCTCCTTTCTTTCATTCCTTCTGAATGGTATGCTTTGTCTGTTGGCGTGCAAGAAACAATACTTATTACAGTATACTAACAAATCTGACAATAATAAATCAAATCAAATATCCTATAGGGTATTCCCAGCTTGAGTTACTGTCTGTGAGGAGTTTGCATGTTTTCCCTGTGTCTGCATGGGTTTCTTCCAGGTCTCCTGTTTCCTCCCACCGTCAAAGATGTGCAGGTTAGATGGATTAGCCAGTCAGGGGGACTAGCTAGGCTAAATGTGGAGGTTATGGGGATAGAGACTGAGTGGGATTGTGGTCAGTGCAGACCTAAAGGGCTGAATGACCTCCTTCTGCACTGTAAAATTCTATGATTCTAATGTGCTCAATGTTATTCGCTTCTCGGTCTTTTGGCTAAGATACAAATAAGGTCAAGTGTAGTATCAACATGCTGAGATGGTTAGAGTCATTCGGTTACATTTTAGCTTCATTTGAAGCAATTTTTAAAAGTGGCATCAGGGCCTCTTGACTGAGATGTAAATAAGATCAAGCCTTGGAGGAGGAGCTATGCCTCCTCCAATCAGCTTAGATCATGTAGATCAAACCCAAGACCGGAGGTGAGAGCCCTGTCTTGTCAGTTTGGATCGGGAATGTCTCAACTTGTTGAGACTCTGAACAGGACTTGATTGGATTGAATTGGAATAAATTTTTTTTAAATACTATTTTTTATCAAAATAATCATTACTCAATTCACAGGTTTTAAACGTGTTTGGTTACTTTTAAACTACATTAATTTCTTGAGTAATGTAATGATATTGGCATTTATGGGCCTTCTTCAGTATGCTTCAATTGTTTTTCCAGAGATACAGGTGTAGGTTGGCGCAGGTTTTCAACTTGCTCTCTGGCTTAAAATAAAAATTGGGGCAGTTTCTGTAATAGTTAATGACCTGAAACACCAAGTTGAAAATGTATTCAATTGCTTTAACGATGAGTATCTACTGTATGTTAAATAAAGAGAGTTGTGACGTACTATCTTAGCAGAGAAAATGGAGTCCTATTAGCTGAACGCAAGAATTCTTGTGCATACAATGTTTTTGAATCTTATCAGAACTGTAGAATCGGTATCAGGTGAGATTGATTTTCAGCTGCTGTCGCTTTGTGCATGAATTCAACTACTGAAAATAACAATTGTAAGGAAATCATAGAATCCCTGCAGTGCAAAAGGAGGCCACTTGGCCCATTGAATCTACACTGACCACAATCCCACCCAGGCCCATTTCCGTAATCCCACATATTTATCCTACTAATTCCCCCTGACACTAGGGTCAATTTAGCATGGCCAATCTACTTAACCAGCACATCTTTAGAGTGTGGGGAAAACCAGAGCACCTGGAGAAACTCACACTGACATGGGGAGAACATACAGACTCCACACAGACAGTGACCTGAGGCTGCAATTGAACCAGGATTCCTGGTACTGTGAAAAGGGTTATGGTAACCACTGTGCCACTATGAGTTGACAGTGAGAAACGCAAAGAATAAATATTGATCAGCAGACAGATTATGAAAAGCCAAGTAACTGGCTAACTGGCTAAGCGATTGCATGGTAAAAGCCCAAAAGGCCGGCAGCAGTGTTTATCTTGGAAGCCCATTAAGAGACGTGGGCACTGCTGATGCAGGCAGGTCCCCTCAAGGTGGAGAGAATGCCTTGCGACTATAGCTACAGCTCTCTGCCATCCACCACTGAAGGGGATTAAAAGAGGCCTCATTTCTCTGCCACCCTCTGGCCAGTTGCAGGGAGGCTGCCTCCAAGCAAAAACCCAACTTTAGCCTCAGAGAAGTCCTTTGCCTATCAGAAAGATCATGGTGACATCGTCTATCTAACCCTAGTGGATACCTAACTGAACCCAATGAACTACCTGCAAATGCCAGGCAGGTATCTGATGTCAGTCGAACCCCAACCAGATTGCTCGGGAATGTAATCGCACAGGGAACCACCCTGATGTGACATTCCCTGGCTTTGTTTCTAATCATGCTTTCGAACCCATATCTGCGGTTCCTGAAATCTCATCCCAACGATTAGATAGTGGTGCATGGAGTTCAAATTGGGGAAGTGTGGCATCTTCCACTTTGAGTCTCTGAAAAAGGCAAATGAGAAACAAAGTGAAAAGGAGCTGTGGAGGAGCCAAGTGATTTAGGCCTCCAGGAATATAAATCTCGAGAAGTTAATATATGGGTTTCAAGGAATCAAAAATGCTACTGGGGATAATTGGCCTTTAAGTCAGATGGATAATCCGAACAAGGAGAAGTAGACCATTCAGTCCCTTGAGCCTGCTCGGCCATTTAATAAGATCATGGCTGATCTGCTAGTAACCTCAAATTTGCATCCCGCCTATTCCCAATAACTTACCAACCTCTTGCTTACTAACAATCTATCCACCTGTCTCAAAAATATTCAAAAGCTGTCCTTCCACAACTTTTTCAGCAAGAGAGTTCCAAAAACTCACGAACCTCTGACTGGAAAACACATTCACTTCATCTCTGTTTTCCATGTTCAACACCTTATTTCTAAACAGTGACCCCCAAGTTCCAGATTCTCCAACAAGAGGAAACATCCTTTCCACATCCACCCTGTCACGACCCTTCGGGATTCCAGTGAGAGAAAGCAATGCTTCCACTGGGCACCAAATATCAAGAAAAATAAAAACAAAACCCTGTGGATGCTGAAAATCTGAAATGAAAACAAAAAACGCCAGAGATACTCAGCAGCTCAAGTAGAACCTGTGGAGAGAAAAACATCTCAACTGAACAGCCTCACTTCAGAATTCCAGCCTTCTGTAAAAAGGTCCTTGATCAGGGATGATCTATTGCCTTGGAAGAGATAGTATAGATCCAGCAGAATAATACCAAGATATAAAGGGTTAAGTTAGAAGGACAATGTGTGTGAGAAGTTGTTTGTATTCCCTTGAGTTTAGAAGATTATGTGGTGATATAATCGTGATGTTTAAAATGGTAAAGAGATTTGATCTGGTAACTGTGAAAAAAAAACTATTTCTTTTCATGGGAAATTAAGAACAAAAGACATAATCTTAAAATTAGAACTTCAGCTTCGCAGAATGAAATCATGAAATAATTTTTATACAAAGCATCATGGAAATGTGCAACTCTGTCCCTCATAAGTCAATTGATGCAATGTCAATTTAAATCTTCAAGGCTCAGATCAATAGGTTTTTGTTAAGATAGTATCAAGGGATACAGAGGAAAGATGGATAAATTAAGTAAATGTACCACTCAGCCATGAACCAAATGATTAATGGAAAAAGCTTGAGGGGCTGAAAGGCCTACCCCCATTCTAATGTGATTAACACCAGGAATCTTCTTCTTAGTCATCTGACAGTCTGGGAGGTAACAAGGATTCTTTGAGATTCTTGGTCCAAGTCTAGATATAAAGAAATGCAGCCCCAGTGACTGTATATATTTAAGACATTCTTTGCTTACATTCTCCAACTAACATTCTTAAAATCAAAAACAATCTCATAACCTTGGTTTTGCCAATCTCCTGAGTAAACATTAGGTATGAAGATGCCAAATTTTGGAAGACATACAACAGCTTACTTTTGTGCTTATGTTCAAGATGCTGTATAACTTTCTAGCAATTCAAATATTCATCGTGGGCATGAAAAAACCTACCTTATTTTTCTGGGGGTGTAGAATTACATTTGAGCTCTGTATATTGGATATACAATTCTGAATACAAGATAATACAGGTCAATTCACATTTCCTAAATCTTTTTCTGATATCACTAGAATCCAAAGATTAATTTAAGGGATTTACATTCGCAAAGGTAAAAAGTTGAAAATGAGATATGTGTTTAATTTAATCTTTCTAGCGCTGTGGATGTATTTCATGGTTGAAAAAATTGTTTGGCTATTTACGGTTGACTCCAGTTACTGCCAAAATCCAAAGTGATCTGCCCCAGCAACAAATTTAGAAATCAGAAAATGTGGGGCAAGAGCACTTAATATTCTTCAGAGTGACAAAAGGTGGCAGGTGCTGTTTGAGGGTTGTGAGGGAGCTGGGGAAATGGTCTCTCTCAGTTCTGCACAAGTTTGAGAAAGGCTGTAACAATGGAGTAAACTGAAACTAAATAAACCAGTTTAGGGGAGGCGATAGCCTGGTGGCATTATCACTAGACTATTAATCTAGAAACTCAATTAATGTTCTGGGAACCCGGGTTCAGATCCCCCCATGGCAGGTGGCAGAATCTGAATTCAATAAAGAGTATCTGGAATTAAGAATCTACTGATGACAACGAAAGCATTGTCGATTATCGGAAAAACCTATCTGGTTCACTAACGTCCTTTAGAAAAGGAAATCTGCCGTCCTTATCAGATCAGACCTACATGTAACTCTACAGCCAACTGCCATCCAAGGGAAATTAGGGATGGGTAATAAATCATAGAACACTACAGTGAAGAAAAAGGCCATTCAGCCCATCGAATTTGCACCAACCACAATCCCACTCAGGCCTACCCTCATATCTCTGCATATTTCACCCGCTAATCCCTCTAACCTACATACCTAAGGACACTAAGGGCAATTTTAACATGGCCAATCAACCTAACCTGCACATCTTTGGACTGTGGGAGGAAACCAGAGCACCTGGAGGAAACACACACAGACACAAGGAGAACGTGCAAACTCCACACAGACAGCGACCTGAGCCAGGAATCGAACCTCGGTCCCTGGAGCTGTGAAGCAGCAGTACCAACCAAATACTGGCCATCCAGCAATAGCCAAGTCGATTCCTATGAATGAATAAAAAAGTACAGAAAATAGTGATAGAAAATAGATTTCAGGACCCTGAATCTAAATGAAGAAAGAATAAGGCATGTTCCAGAAAGAATCAAGGACTAAAGGAGCTAGAGCTTTTGAATTAAAGAAGCCATTCTACTCAACTAGATTTATAGTTGGGAGAAGACTTCAGAGACAGCTAAAAGTTTTGAAGCAATTCTATTAAGAAACTGGGATTGGAAAGTTAAAACAATTGACAGTGAGAAGAATCAGTAACCCAATTGAGGCAGAGGAAACTGAAAGGAGTTGGTCCACGGTATGGTGGCACAGTGGTTAACACTACTGCCTCACAGCGCTAGAGACCTGGGTTCAATTCCAGTCTTGGGTCACTGTCTGTGTGGAGCTTGCACATCCACGCCATGTCTGCATGGGTTTCCTCTGGATGTTCCAGTTTCCTTCCATAGTCCAAAGACATGCAGGTTAGGTGGACTGGTTATTCTAAATTGTCCCTTAGTGTCAAGGGGACTAGCTATGGTAAATGCATGGGGATAGGTCTGGGTGGGATTGTGGTCAGTGCAGATCCTACATGGCCTCCTTTTACATTGTAGGGATTCTATAATTGTATGAAAATACAGGAATCACTGCTGCAGGTCAAGTGAAAACTCACCTATGAAAACTGTCTGGGGATATTCTGAGAAAGAATCCACAAACTACAAACTTCTGTGCTGATGAGACCACTGTAGCTTCCAACGTACTTTGTCATGCATGTTATTCCTAAAACTGTATGTATTTGATAAGCTAAGGGAAAGGAAAGGCCTATTCTATTATAATCCATTCCTTTCATGTTTAATAAATGTTTCTTCTATTGGTAAAATCTAATTAGTGGTTCTAGTGCTTCCATTTCCTCCACGCTTGTTTAAAGAAAAGAGTCAGAGTCTTTGAGCCAAGATCTGGGATCTTGCCATCCAGTCCTAGCACCAACTAGACTGATAACAAAGATCAGAAACGAGGAGAGAGAAAGGGATGATGTAATGTGAACATCACCAGCAAATCTTTACCATAGAACAGAACCAAAGGTCCTGCATTCAACACAATCTACACATAGACTACAGTATGGAGGGAGAAAAATGACCTATCCCCATTCCCACTTCAATTCTTCATAAAGGTTGGGAATTAAATGTTTAAAGAGCATGGTATGGCATCTCATCTCGTCAGGTCATATCATCCAAAAGAAAGCAGCATTCTAAAGCAAGTAAAGACATTCAGTTAATATTGGTTGCCTCAGAAATGATCATCAGTCCCAACTAGCAGCTTAGCTAAGATTTCCCAAAACGTTATCTACAAAAGGGAACTAAAAACAAATGCCAAAGGTACCTTTTAAATCCAGGCCCTCTGATGTATGACCCAATAATAGGGGTTACAGATAAATTGTGTTATAGGTCTCTAATTAAACAACAAACTATTCCCATTGTACCAATACATTTTCTTTTCCAATGCATCAGGCATGACCATAATTCCCTAAATGACTCCGTGAAGTCACTTATCGCTAAAAAGCAGGAAGCTTCTAGTTTAATTCTCAAACTGTGCTGCTAACTAATCTCATTAAGGTGACAGGAGGCAATCCACAATGAGCCTCATTCTAAACGCGAAAGCAAAAATACTGTAAATGTTAACCAGTAGGCATTGCTGGAAGTGCCGTTGGTGAGACATTATGTAGGGAAAGATCTGACTTGGGTTTTCTCTGTTTATTGGTTAACTAACATTCATCGTCATAATCTATAAATTAATAAATAGCCAACACTGTACTGTACCATAGAACATATGGGAACTGGGTGGAACAAGTGAAAGAAATTAATGTCTTCAGAGAATAAAGGAACAAAAGTTGGAGATTGGTCATAAAAACTACAATAAGTATCCGCACTTAATGGATTCTCATATCACAGTTAGAAAGTAGTAACCGATTAAGTGGCACATACAACAAACAGATCACATATTATGCAATCACTCATATGGCTCCCAGCTGTCCTGGTTCTAAAATACGATGGTGATGATCAGTTACAAAGTCAGCTCAGACCACGCTTTAGCACACGCAAATCCAACTAATTGTGGTTACTTGGAATCTGCTGAAGTCAGATGGCCACTGTAACTGCTTGAATACATCAAGCTCCAGGTCAAAACCAAGGTTTTTGTTGTCTTTTTATGCAACTAAGTGTGACAACTGGGCAGGATTGTCCTTCCAGGGTCAGGAAACTGATTTCGGGGTCATTCTCGTTCCCAATTCCAGCCTAGGACGGGGGTGGAGATGCCACAACCCAGTGTTTTCACAGGGGCACACTGTTAATTGGCTGGAGCGTGGACAATTAGCAGCCAGGAAGAGTGCAGGCCCAATTTAAATAGATAACAGCTGCTGTTTATCTTCAAAGATACAAGCACACAGGATCCCCAAAGAGAGGCTCTGGATTCAGATTGCAACACCCCCCCCCCACTTCCCAACCTTTTGGCTCTACAAGCTCTCAATGAGCTACTTCACTACCTTAATTGGATTTATTTCTTAATTGGGCCTATTTCCAGGACGAGTCTTCCCCACAAAACGGAAACGCCAGCGGATGGAACTGGGTTAATGCTTTAGTGAAGCATAGCAATCCCAGAGGATTTGCAGTGAGATGTTGATAATGGCTGTAATTTTCATTAGCTTGAGTAAGCGAGGAGTTCTTGAGGCTTGAGTTCAAGTCCCACTTCCGATTGATGAATAAAGAAAGTGCATTCATAGTGTAGCCAAACAGGTTGGACTAAATAATATGGGAGGGGGAAGCCATGTCACATGCTCCACGCCAATGCAGCTGGCAGCTGTAAGTCCCGTCCTCTGGAGCTGCCAGCCAATCCGATTGGCCAGCAGCTTGTCAATCCCAGGAGCACCAGGAAGATATCAGTGCCCACTACTGGGGCTGCAGAAGAGGAAGAAGGTGGTAGATTTCTGGAACAGTTGGGTCTGGAATTTCAGGCTGGTGGGTTCCGGTAGGTTAGGGAGAGGGGTGGTGGGGATGAATGGGTCCAAGGGAAGGGAGTAGGTTGCAAGGAAGTGGAGGGCCAACCTTAAGGTTGATTCCATAATTGGTCAAGGGCAGCCCCCTGAAATGCGACCCCCACACTCCTGGAACCCCGTTGTTTCCAGCCTTTAAGCACTAGAACTTAAACAATATTGAGCTTCCCACTCTCTTCCAGTTGCCCATGCCAAAGGTGTTACGATAAGTGCAGCGTGTTATCAGGGGTAGCTCGCCGAACTGACCCTTCTTTAGTCATTTAGATTTGGAGGGTAGCACTTCATCCACCTGTATCACGATGATGAGAGAGGTGGTGGTAGTATGGAGGTGCCCATACTCCTCCATACCTCACATTCGTTCCCTTCACCCAGTAGGAAACACGTCTGCTGGGGGAGGCAAAATGATAAAACATAGCCTGTTGAGTATCAATTTGTAAATCCTTCCAACATGTTAATGGCAGGTGGTATTGTGGGAGAGATCCCCAGTCAACCACATATAGCAAAGAGAATTGAAGCCTCTACTTTCCCCATTCACGGCTCCAGACCTTAACATTCATGCCACAGCAACATGGACTCCTTGGATGGGACTGGCTGGCTCAGTGGCTGAACTGCCATTGTGAATCATATTAGTGTCAACAGCATGGGGTTGGATCCCTGTTCTAATTGGGATAGATTCAGGACCTGCCCTCTTGTCATACCCATGGTGGAGATTGTAGCAGTGTGGGTTGGACTTGCTTTCAGGCAGAGAACTGTAGTGAAATGGTAAATGAGATCTCTTTCATTCAAATAGATATTCCTTAATGGATATTTTTGGAAGATGTGTTTTTTTCCCCCCATTGTGACAGTCAAACTTTGAAAAAAGGGAAAAGATGTCATTTTTGAAGAATCATCTCTTTTTGAACATCTGCTAAATTGGGTTGTCATCTACTGTTTTCAGCATCCCAACTTGCATCAGCACAGAGATACTCTTGAACCAATGACTTGTAAATGCTTGGGTTTCTGGAAACCTATGACATCCTCTCTCCTCCACCCAAATAGAACATTACCAATCCAAATAAAGACATTATTTCACAGAAATAGAGTTTCTTTTGTCACAGGGAGCTAGTCACATGTTTCTTTGATCAATTCAATGTGCTGCAACGAATGTTATGATAGGTTTTCAAACTGCTTATCATCATTAGAAGATCCATCCTTCCAGTGAATCATTGAATCCCTACACTGCAGAAGGAGGCCTTGCAGCCCTTCGACCACAATCCCACCCAAACCCTATTCCAGTAACTCCATGTATTTACCCTGCTAATCCCTCTGGCAACAGAATCCATTTAGCATGTTAGCATGGCCAAATGACCTAACCTGCACATCTTTGGACTGTGGGAAGAAACCGGAGCATCTGGAGAATACCCACGCAGACACGGAATGTGAAACTCCACTCAGACAGTGACCTGAGGTTGTAATTGAACCCGGTTTCCTGGCATTGTGAGGCAGCAGTGCTAACCACTGTGCCAGCATGTCGCCCCCATCCAGTGGAATGTCTGTTTTACTTTTTGTTTTGTTAAGTGGGTTTTCAAAATGCATACAATGCATCAACATTGTTAATTTATGTAAAAGGAGCTCTGCGGCTTGCTCATACTTGTTCTAATTGTGCTAATGGCAACATTACTTCATCTGTTAAACAATAAAGCTGGACGGGTTGCAAATAAACCATTTAAGCCATGCAAAATATTTAAATCCACGGATGTCAAAATAAACAAACATTACAAACCCGGATGCGTGATGCTGAACATAAAAGCAATCACTGAGAACTCAGTGTATTTCTGTATGTATTATAAGTTGCAATGATCTATTCTCCAACCATTCCTCTGCTCATTCACTGTCACTATTTATTCAATGAGGAAGAGAATTTTGGATTGGTTTTACCTGGTCACAGATGAGCTCCCACTTCTTCTCATTATCATACTGCCTCAGTAACCTTGCTTTATCAGGAGGAAGGTTCATTGAATTCTGCAGAAAGAAGAAAAATGGGTTATTACAAGAATTTGTTAAAAAGTTTAATTAATTTTATAAGGTGGACTTTATTTTAATAGTTTGATCCTAACCACAGTGATTAATAAGTGCTTATGATAAAATCAATGTAATTTGCACAACAAATTCCACTGATCATGTGCCTCAATGTTAATCACAAATTGTATTTCCGTGAAGTGAAGAATAGACAGAGTAAAAAGTCTCACAACACCAAGTTAAAGTCCAACAGATTTATTTGGTACCACAAGCAACAAGCTTTCAGAGCACTGCCCCTTCATCAGGTTATCACCTGATCCAAGTAACTTTAACCTCATGCTGTTCTATGTTCTATGTGAGTCATCTTACACTGCTTACCCAGTCCAACACCGGCATCTCCACATCAAGAATAGACATGACAAGTTACAATGCTAAATCAGATAGATTTGTTTGCTTATTTATTAGCTTATTTACTCATGCCATAAGGAGGCTTACATCAACACAAATGAAATTACAGTGAAAATCCCCCAGTTGCCACACTCCAATGCCTGTTCGGGTACAACAAGGGAGAATGTAGCATGGCCAATCAACCTAACCAGTAAGCCTTTTGGACTAAGGAGAAAACTGGTGAACCCAGAGGCAACCCATGCAGACACTCAGAGAACGTGCAGACTCCACGCAGACACTCAGAGAACGTGCAGACTCCGCACATTCAGTTACTCAAGCCAGGAATCGAACCTGGGTCCCTGGCACTGAGAGGCAACAGTGCTAACCATTGTGCCACCGTGCTGCCCAATGCTATGCAAATAGAAGCAAAACTGGCTAGGGAATCTAGAACATGGGGGCACACTCTCAGCATAAAAGAGTGAGAGGGATGTGGGGGAGGAATGCAATCAATTAGGATTGAGATGAGGGGGAATTTTTTTCATTCAAAGAGCTGTGGATCTTTGGGATTCTGTACCCCAGAGGATATTGGCAGTTCCATTATTGAATACATTTAACACTGAGATACAGATTCTTTTTGTCTTTCAGGGAATCAGGTGGGAAAGCAGAATTGAGACAGAAGATCAGCCATGATCATATACAGGCTTCAGGGCAACTCCCACTCCTGTTTCTCATCTTATTATGTTTCTTAAGACAAGAGTCATTTGTAAGCATCAATCTCAATATCAAGATTGGATTGCAATATTTAATATCCTTTAAAAGATCAGTATAGCATAGGAACAAGCCTTTCAGCCCACTAAGCCTGTGCTCACACAGATGCCTCTTAATCTAATATTTCCTTGCCTCTATGTGATTCATATCCCTTTATTTTCTGCCTACTCGCATATCTCATGAGATGCCTCTTGAACATCATCATAGAATCTGCTTCCACTACCTGCCCCGGCGCTGCAATCCAGACATTCATCACTCCCTATATGAAAAACTTGCCCCTTACATCTCTTTTAAACTTTTTCTTCTCACTTTCAACCTATGTACCCCTGAGTAATTGACCCTTCGACCTTGGGAAAAAGACTGACTATGCACTCTATCCAAAGCTATCATAATCTTGAAAACCTGTATCAAGTTCCAGCTGACTTTTATCCTGCTGTATCCTCCTCGCTATTTGCTACTCCCCCCACTTTTTGTATCATCTGCAAATTTACTAATAAGACCATGTACATTTTCCTGCAAATCATTTACATACAGCACAAACAGTAGAGATTCCAGCACTAATCCTTGTGGAACGCGGCTTGTCACAGACCTCCAGTTAGAAAAATACCCTTCCACGGCTACTATCTGCTTTCCATGCCCAAGCCAATTTTGTATCCATCTTACTAGCTCACCTCGGATCCCATATGATTTCTGTATCAGCCCGCCACGAGGAAGCTTACCCAAGGCTTTATGAAAACCCAAGTATACAACATCCACTGTCCTGCCCTGGTCAATTTTTCTTGTCACTTCCTCAAAGAACTCCAAGAAAGTAGTTGTATAGTATATAATAATATGAAGCTTCCTGTCATGAATTCAGCTGAATTCCTAGGTTAATTTTGTTCCACTGTCTGTCCACAGCATAGTCAGTGTGATTAGAGAATTGAAGAATGTAACAAATTTAGACATATAACATCAAATAAATGGTCTACAGAAATGTACATGCCAACCATCAATGCCAACCCTTCTCGCAGGGTTAACCAAAATCAGCTTGGGCTTGACTTTCTGAGAAACAGGGGCCAGAGTATTTTGCTTCCATGGTCCAAGCTTCACACCACAAGCATATATAAGGAAATTGTATCTCCCTCTTTCACCAATCAACTGATCAATCTTAAATCACAAGGGGGTATTCTTCATAAGACCTGGCAGGCTGGGAGGATTTTAGTTGAAATCTGGTTCTGGCAATACTAAAAATAAGAGACCATGCAAAGAACCAAACAAAACGAAACAGGTTTTCACAAATAAGGTCATAGCCAACAATGTATCCCTCAGCAATTTATGTGTTACAGGCAAATTATCTCATCCAGCCTAGTTCCAAAATAACCCATTTGCCATTACAAAGTGGGGGAGGGGGATATTTTAACTCCGAAACACAGGTGGATTTGGATCAGGCTGACGTGATAATGTTAATAATAATCTGAATCCCGAAGTCCATACAGCTCCAACCAATTTGCGGCTTTAATGGGGGTGAGACAGGGAGCATGTAAACCAACTTACTTTCAGGAGGCAGATTAGCAATTCAGTTAGAAACTTCTGTTCCTATTTTGTATGTTTGTGTCTGCGTCATATTTAAGCACCATTTGAAATTTAACCATGACCAGCTGGGTATTCTAGGTCCTGTTCTGGGAAATTTGCCAGCTGAAGGACGTAGCTGCTTCAATAATCTACCCTGCAATCCGACAAGCTCCATCTGCGCCCAACCCCACCACTGCCAACCAGCTCAATCATACAGTTTCAATCTCCTGCTCTTCCTATCACACTCTCCAAATACTTCCAGTCTCCTTCACAAGGCTGCCATGCTGCCTTCAGTCTCCAATCCCAACCTCCAGTTTTTCTCCACGCCCAAACCCCGATTTTCCCAAGCTCCTCTCTCTGCTCCCCAGTTGCAGCCTGTCATCAAAGGCCTGTGTCTGACAGCCAGACTTTAAATTCAACATAACTTTTAGGAAACCTTTTTCTTTGGGTTTCTTAATCTCAAAATCTGCATCCTCCCCATCTGCCTCCTGCCACCTCCTGCCTCAGTTTAATATTAAGGACAAATTCTCAGCAATTAGCAGAGATAGTCTCTTTGATATTGCTGCCGTAACATGTTGATTTGCAAATATAATCTGATTGAAAACAGAGACATCTGGAGACAATTTTAAGCATAAACCATTATTTTCCCCAAAATGGTTTCAACTCCAAAATAAATGGCACAACTTAGAAGCTAGATCCAATCGCATATTTTAAATATTCATCTGAGAAAAGCATCATATTTTGTATTAGAATGAGCATAAAGACAAGGTTAAAATAATAAGGGGTTAGGATAAAGATTTTTCGTAACAGGGACAATAGATGAGGAGAGTCAGTAGCAACCTTATGACTGAGGTGTGCAACCCAGTCCACAATGATCAAGAGGTAGTTAAGCATGTGTATTCCATGAGCAATACATTGATTGTCAACTTTTAAAGCACAAGGAATCTCTCAGAAAACTGGACTAAAATCCTGGAACTCCCTCCCCAATAATGCTGTGGATGTACCTACACTATATGGGTTGCAGCAGTTCAAGTAGTCAGCTTAACTACCATTTTCTCAAGAGCAATTAGGGATGGGCAATAAGTGCTGGCCTGACCAGTGACGCCCACACCCTGTGATGAACTAAAATATGGATATCCAGGACTACTTAGCATTTATACCTTCCCCTTACAGGATAGGCACATAGCACCTACTGTTTTATACTTCACTGCCGGTAGTGAAGTATACTTGGGCAAGGATCAAATCCTGCCTGAAGCCAATGGAGAAGTCCATCCTGCGAGTCTCACTTGCCCAGATTCTGGGGCGGGTGTGCCAGTAAAATTCAGGCCCACGTGTATTAATTTACAATGGTACAAGAATGAAGGTCAGCATCATTTTAAAACAAAAAATGTTCATTTTAAAATATTTAAATACTTCCAGGATTCATTATTTTTGGCTTTAAGCACATTACTGTAAACTTGAATGCAGATTAAAGTGATTGGGTAGGGGTACAAAATTCTAAAAATAAGTCTTAAATGAAAGATAAAATTCTTTTTGCAGCTTGCTCCTGACAATTTTGTTTGAATCTCGGATAAACAATTCTGCTGATACTCCAGCTACTGTTTTGAAATCAGTTTAACCAAACTTGCAGCTCATTTTCTGAGAACATTGGGCTTTACTGAAAACAATACTCTGCAGTAGGAACATTTGCAGAAAGCTTTTCAATTTGTTAGTTATGAATGTAAAATGGTCCATTCATCACATTTGTAAACTGAACCTGAACTGCCCCTCAAGCACTTGTATTCATTTTCATATTTAGAAGTCAAGAGAGTACCCACCCAGTTATCTTCCCCCAGTGTTTCGCCCAATGTATGGGCAAGCCTCAACTGTTAATGAGCAAAATTACTTTAATGCAATAACTTCAGAAGAGTATAAAGGGCTGGTAACTCTGCCTGCTTAAAGATTTACAGGGAATTGGTTTGTTTCTTCCCTTCCATGCGGCAACTTTTCTGATTTAGAAGATACATGCCTATATCACTGGGGGGATTTTAATTAATTAATGAGCCAGTATCAAATCAGAGCATTGAATTCCACAGAGTGTAACTCAGAGTACATCAACAACTGGGTTATGTTAATTCATCCCCCCAAGATTGCTCAGGCTCAGCAATTCTGCCAATCAGTTCCTGACATATCATCAGAAGTGACTTAATTAAAAAAAAAACCATGATATAGCAACAGAACTGAAAAACAAGGAGAGTATTTTAAACTATGACAATATTTATTCAAAGAATCAATATTTTAAAAGTCATTAACTGCAGATCATAGATTGTGTACCTGACATCTGACAGCTGGCAGATAAATGAAAGATAATGAATTTTGGGATTTCGAAAAATTGGTGCTTAAACTTAACAGGTGCGGAGAGACAGAACTAAGCCCTGAATTAGTGGGGCTCTCACTTCCCACCAGCCAAAAGTTTCCTCCTGACTTAGCTATTTCACACTCGAATGAGTGTTAAGTGGCTGCAGGTAAGACTTCGACCCTTCCCCTGGGAGGAAGGCCCCCACTATAGCTGGCTGCCAATCGATCTGATTGGTCTGCTATTTGGTAATGAAAAAAATCTCTCATTCATAAATAATTTCAAAGTTTTTAAATCTCAAGTGGTTAATCTCTTATAAAAATAAACAAACTTCTATTCAGTAACTTTATTAAGCCTTATTAAAGACAGCTAATCCTTTAATAACCTCTTAAGCTCTGGGTTAAACTGTGGATGCTGAAACCCCACTGAGATAGCTGTAGCTGCCGAAACTCAGCAACCCATTCAAAATGACATAACGATAGCCCTTGGTGAAATGTCAACCAGGAGTTCAAAACCAAACTGCAAAACCAGATGGTACGTCTTTCAATCAACGCAGCCCAGCAAAAGCTTTTTTACAGTCCCACTGACAGTTGAAGTTTTCTTCTTTAAGATTAAAAAGCAAGGTTTTTTGTTTCAAATCCAGATCATGACAATTACACAGACTCCATTTAAGTGTGTTTACGTCTACTCCATCAATCTTTGACTACTACATGGGAAGTTAAGCCCCTTGGACCAGCCAAAATGGCACCCTCAGTACCCATTCCTAACTGGCCATCAACATGCAGGTCCTGCCCATTATTTTTAAGTCCATGGCTTTTTCACATGAAAATCCACTCCAAAGGTCAGGAATTTCACAGGGAGAATGGAGTTGTCATAGAATTCTGCAGTTAAATCCTTTGCAGGGACATCAAGGCAGAGGCACAGTGATCAGCACTGCTTCCTCACAGCATCAGGGACTTTGGTTCAATTCCGAGTTTGGGTCACTGTCCATGCAAAGTCTGTACATTCTCCCATACCTGTGTGAGTTTCTTCCGGGTGCTCCAATTTCCTCCCACAATTCAAAAGATGTGATAGTTAGGTAGATTAGCCATGTTAAATTCTCTCTCAGTATACAGGAGTGTGGCAACTAGGGGATTTTCACTGTAAGTTCATTGCACTGTTAGTGTAAGCCCTCTACTTATGACAGTAGTAAATAAATAAATAAAAATCACTTTTTTTTAACAGCTCCATTCCACTATGCATTTAATGTAGCGTTTAGGAAGGTCATCTCTAAACAGGTGCAGGTGCCAGGTAGATCTTGAGCAAACAACTAAGAAAGAAGTCCATTCTATTCTACCTGGTTTACAATATCATATTCAAGTAGTTAAACAGTAATAGCAGGTGCAAACTTTTTGTTTCATGGTGGTTTAATGTTCATGTTTTCCCAGAGAGATATCTAACAGCGCCATGGGAAAATGAAAGCAAACGACTTTATCCCAGAATTGGTTACAATGTTATCATTCAGTTTGATGCATTTACACATTAAGGAATGATTCATGTGTACTAATTAAAAGTAAATAAAACATGGAACACCATTATAAACGAGCTCTCAATATCTTTTCACAGCTAACCCATCCTTTGTTTAGCTTCCTTAGCCAATTCCAAATCAAATGGCACATTTTGCTGAGCTTTAACATGCACTCTGGCAAAAGGAAAGCACTTTGCAGTCAATAAAGTACTCAAGGGCGCTGAAGCTTGCCCCTTATGAACGTAAGAAATAAGAGCAGGAGTAGCCATTTAGCCCTTTGAGCCTGCCCCTCCATTCAATAAGATCATGGCTGATCTGAAGAGAATGGTTCCACTTTCCCACTTGCTCCCCAGAACCTTCCTTGGCCATGTGGAGTCCATGGACCATGTCTATGTTTCGTGTCTTAGGTTGCACTCTTTTTGTTTTCATGAAAAATCTTTTGTTTGCACTTCAGTCCCACGATCCTGGTCTATGGACACCCGGTGCGAGAGGCGCGGGTTAGGATGGCGACCTCCTTGTGAACCTACTCCTAGGCCTAGCGAAGCGCGCCATTTGCAGGTCCAGGCAGCAGGCGATCGAGGGGGCCGTCCATCCTGACTGTCTGGCCCTATACCACAGCTACGTTCCTGGAGAAGGAGCATGATTGGGCACCGCAGGAGCTGGAGTAAATTAGTGACCCTAATAATCACATTTTTATTTGATGTTTTCAAGTTTCCTTTGTACTTTGATTTTGTTCAGGCTGTTCCCCCTCCTTTTGGGGAGCTGCCCCTTTTACTTTATCCTGATTTGACTTGAGTTTGTTTATTTGGTTTGACCTTAAAAGAGGCCAAGAAACTACATCTGAAGTGTTATCACTGCTGTAATGTAGGAAATACAGCAATCAATCGGCACATAGAAAGCTCCCACAAACCGCAATTTGGTAATGGCCAGATAGTCCAATCCAGTATTGTTGATTCAGGCATAAACTTTGGCCATGATACCGAGGATAAATCATTGCTCTTCTCCGAAATAGTGCCATAAGACTTTTTTGGTTCTGTGAGGGCAGACAAGGCCTTTGTTTTAATATCTCACCTTAACAACAACACCTCCAACAGTGCAACACTCCCTCAGCACTGTCCTGGAGTGCCAGCCTTGATTTTCTTTTTCCTTCATGCCTACGTAGTGGGTTTTGACAGAACCACCTGGCACAGAAGTGAGAATGCTACCAATTTGAGCCACAGCTGTCACTCTTAAGAAAGCTGGCAGACTATTCATTCCATTCTTAAGAACATAAGAAAGGGCATGGTTAAATAATGCCTTGAACAAGACTCTCCCCACCCACTTACGAAATTCTTCACATACAGATTATTCTGACTCCCTCCCGATGGGAAATGCCCAGCATGGACCTGGAAATGATCTGCCTTCCACCTTGTATTAGTGCTACTATTGAATTAGCTGCTAAAAGGTATGATTGTACTCGATTAACCCATACTCCAAGCTTCCAATCTTGGCAGTAACATGGAGCTACAACAATTTGGATGAGAAAGGGGAATCTCAGGCACAAAGCTTTGCTACAGTATGCTTATTATGTCAATACACTAGTCACTTAAAAATGATCATTTTTAAATTGAATGCTCTCACAAGATTAAGGCATGTGCTTTATTTTGACACTGAGAAGCTGACCAAAAAGTACAATATTCCATTTTTAGTAAAGGTAAAATTAGATTCACAAATTATAGTATTCAGTTTTCTTTTTTAGGAATTGACTTAATATACCAATTGGCAACTCTTAAAGATACACAAACAGAAAGAATTTAATTCAAAACACTGAAAGCCTGAACATAATTTAAAGGCTTTAGTGTAAGAACTCTGCATTCTCAAGATTTGATTTGATTTATTATCATCACATGTACACAATGAAAAGTATTATTTCTTGGGCACTATACAGACAAAGCATACCGCTCATCGATAAGCAAAAGAGAGAATGCAGAATGTAGTGTTGCAGTCATAGCTAGGGAGTAAAGAAAGATCAACTTAATGGGAAGTAGGTCCATGTGAATTATAGCATTGTTAGAAAGTTTAAAAGAGTTAGAATAAAGTTTTAGAGGCACAGAATAAAAGATAGAATGAGAAGATATGCTGGGCACAGCTTGCAAGAAGTCATCTTGCTCCAGTACCATCTTGAGAAAGGAAGAATTCTGTTGTGATCTGATCAATATCTATAAGCTGCTCCCAGATGACTAGTGGAAACATAACCGATAGATCAATAGTTGTCTGATATTAAAGCCCAAGTTAATCCTATTTTTTAAAATCAGGTCAGTTGAAAAGCAATCTGCTGTGACTTTACCAATCAGTCATCATGTTGCGAAATGGCAGCCAAGAAAAACTTTTTGGTGGCAAAACAAATCAAGATAAATAGTAAAATACAAGGTTTTTAACTAGGATATACAAGCTCATGGAGACAAGAACTTACTTCTTACTATAGATTTAAATGCAAATTTTCTGGGATTATATTGAACAGTGCACCACAAGTCTTTTATTTGTGATCTTGGGGATACAATGCTTATTAATTTATTCATTTTAAATTACATTCTCATCTAGCCTCTCTTTCTTAAATCACACACATACAAAGCTTATAGAATTCAAACTGAATCGCTACACTAATTAAGCTTGACCTAATCAGATATTCATATGACTTGATTAGTTAAGCATCCATAAACAAGCAGTAACTAGACTTGATTTGATATATTACTCCCAATGAAAGAAAAAGGATATTCCTCTGAAATTTACTTCCAGTTGCTTGTGGATTGTAGCTGTACCTTCAAGCATTCTTTTCAATCTAGCTTGAATATTTTATTTCACATGATCAATTCCTCTTGAGGTTTTAAAATAAGTTGAATCTTTTCTCCTCTCAATGCTTTTTCCTACAAATTAAGACAAATCACCATTGCAGTTTTTTGTTTCATTGAAACGTACCCCAACAAAAATGTCCTTTGTTGTCAGGGTGTTTGAAGCAGCATACGCTATTCCAAGCGGCATATGTTATTCCAAATATGGTCTTGCCAATGATCAACACAAATTTAAAACAGCTTATTTCAATTTGAAGTCCTAATATTAGTTCCAAATTGATTGAAAACTTTCATTGAATCATCAATAATTATATCCAAATTCCTTCCCTTTTCCACACTGGCTGCCAGGCACCTATTCTTCTTGTAAAGTCAAATTTATTAACAATGAAATCCATCTGCCTTTCTTTAACTCTTTCACTAGACTAATCCAGATTTTTCTGAATGTTATCACTCATACACAACAGAAAATTATAAGGCTCCTCCTTCATCATATTGACAGTAGGGGACTCAAAACAGATGCTCCACCCATGCCACCCAATTACAGCTTCTTCCACTTTCCAATGTTCATTTGTTTTCCATTGTAATAAGTTAATTTGCCAGTAAAGCGTTCGTGTACAATACGATTATTACATTTCCATTAGCCAATTCAGTAGCAATGATGAGGTTGAATGAATTCACTCCACTGTTTTTGGTTCAGAACCAGCCTATCAGCTTCAAACATATGTCCTTTTCAATGACAAGTCACCCTTGACACCATCTGTCCTGCATTTCCTGGATATCCCTCAGCTTCTTGTTTCTTGTACCTCCATAGAGAGGGCCTTGAAAAGTATAGGCAGTTTTCATTCATGAAACATAACCAAACCATCAATCATCTTTCTTGGATCTTCTGCATGACCTTTACCTCTACCCAAGTTTCTAGTACAGTACATAACGGACATTTACAAATAATTTTGGACGGTATTTTTCTTATACTAGAAATCATTTCAAGGAAATAACTAAAATTCAAACAATCCATCATCAGTTTATCCTTATTTGCATTATTCCTTCCTCTCTTAAAGAGGAAAACAGTACTTAAAGGTACTGTCTCTTTTCTAGAGATTGTAACCTGGCAGAGACTAAGCTACCCAGGCCAGGAGATTTTTTCATACCAAACTTCCAGCAAATTATCTGCCCAGTACCCTCTCAAATGATGAGGAACATTTTTGTTGCCCATCCCTAATTGCCCTTGAATGGTGTACTTGTCAGGTCATTTCAGAGTCAACCACATTGCTATGGATCTGGAATCACATAGGCCAGACTAGGTAAGGATGGCAGATTTTCTTCCCTACTGAAACCCGACAAGTTTTATGACAATGACTTCATGGTCATCATTCGAAGTTGACTTGCAGATTTTTACTGAATTCAAATGTCACCATTTGCCGTGGTGGGATTTGAACCTGGGTCCCCAGAGCCTTATCCTGGGGCTCTGGGTTACTAACATAGTGACATCATCATTACACCACCACATCTCCATAATGTGGTGTGGCGCAAGGTAGCAGAAGGGGAGGATAAATCTAAAAAAGTGTCTTAACTGGAAACATAAATACAGCAACTATAAAGTTTACCCAAATATATTTTCAAATATCTTACTCCAGAGATTTAAACAGGAACAAATTATCTCAGAAGGAATTTGAGTATCGTGCACACAGGACAAAAATAGAAAAAAAAATCACAAGAAGTTTGAACACTTGAGTGTTACGCTTAACTTGCTAAGAACTTAGCTGTTTTGACCTTTAGCACTGGTCTTCATTCTGGAATGTGCTTGCAATGCTTTGGTCACATTATCTTACCTCAAATATCTGCAGCCATCAAGGTTCAAGTCCTTACAACATTCAGCAAGAAAAACAAAGCTATTGCTCATATGTAGAGACTTTCCTTATTGACGGCAGCAAAAAATGAAACAAATCATTAGCTGCTGCCACAGAGGCATGCCCACAATCCACAGAAATTAACAGAAAACAGACTCTCTTACAGGAGGCGAGATGATCAATTTCAAACCGCACTTGCAGGGAATAGCAAGCACCGTAACCCATAGCTAGAGCAATTAGTACAGCTTGGCTGAAATATGATATTGACCCATTCATACATCTATAGCTGCATGCAATTATGTCACTTAATGAGAACTCTCCTACTATGAAGTGTGCCAAAGGATCTTTCACATCCAGATGAGAAAAGTAGTCTGGGCTTCAATAATGTTGCACCTCATTTCCATTCCTACAGTAATGCACTGAAGCTGTCACTGTATAAGAGGGTTAGTGATCGAAAGGGAACTGGCCATTTGGTAAGAGGGTGTCCTTGGCCAAAGGAAGAGTATGTAGTCAGCGCTGTGCTTTAACCAGGGTTTACACCTCCGAGTACCGCAGGGCAAATAAGCAGGAGGCAAGGCTGCCAAGAACAACTGTCCAGACACCTGACAAGAAAGAAGGTTCCAGCTTGCAGTAGGGGCACAACTCTGATTTTGGAGACTGGGGCAACATGCCTTATGTGACGGACACAAAGTCCCAGGCATCAGGGAGGCATGAGAGGGGCAAACAAGGGCATGTAGGCAGCATAGGCCAACACTTCATTCAGTGTCACAAAAAACCAGGATGCTATTAAAAATAACTTTTTTACAATTTTTTTGCAAGTAAAATCAAACTGCCATGTACTTTTGAACCCTATATAGGCAGCAATTATAAGAAAGGAATGAATAGGAAACAGCACGTTCTTTGCGATTGATACAGTCATCAGAGTGCTGAGAACAGGAAGCAATTTAGACATAGATGAGGTGTTGAAGAGGCAGCAGCGAGAGAGAGAGAGAGAGAGGCAGCCATCCACAGGAGCCAATGCAGCCAGAAATTAGGAGCTGAAGACAGCAGAAGAGTGGGAGAGGGGAGCAACCATCCTCAAGAACCAGCTCAGCTAAAGCCAATTTGTGCAAAAGATAGTTTTCTTTACTGAACTGAAGATTATTCCCAAATCCTGTTCACTTTAGCTTTCAGTGTGGTAATCAGAGGCTAGATTTGACCAATAGGTTTATGGTAGCTGTTTGGGAAACAAGGGTCTCAGCAAAGGTTCAGATTACAGGGTAAACAAATACCTTTTCAATCTTCAAGGAGCTAAAGTGCTTACTATTACTTTGTTGAAGAATAAGATTACTCTTTGTAATATTTTATTATCTTTCTTGTACCTTAGTAAATACTTTTATTTTTCTGGTTAACAAAAGAGAGGTCTGAGTTCCCACTGTCTCCACAAATATTTCTCACTAATATCCAAAAAAAATACATCACGGGAAACCAGTGTTTCAGGTTGGAACATATAACTCACACATAACACCAGAGGGGTTTTGTAACAGCTGCCAAAGACTGCTATTTTGAGATGATCAAGAAGCAGGGCTACAGGAGCTGCAATTCTCCAGACAGCTAAGCACTAACATCCACACAGTCATCGCCAAAACCTTCGTACACCACAGTAGAAGTTTCTATGCTCTGCCAGTTGCTGTGAAAGACATTGTGTCATTGAACTTGTTTCTGATTCTTTTCAAAGATCAGCTGCGGACCTTAGTAGTATCTCACAAAAGACTGTACGCCACTGTGTCCCACAGGTCATTGATACCTTTTAAGCAGAGTTGGACTTCCAATTCACTGAACAGACATTGCTCCACAGAGACAGTGGTCATCTGGTCTTGTGGAACCTTTCGATTCTCCTCAGGAAAGAATTATCATTGATTGCGCCCATGTGGCCATCATGGCAACTATCAACCAGTCATTAAAACCTATCAATAGGAAGCACTTCCAATCCCCCAACTGATCTGTGACCATAACAAGAGCTTCCTCCACGCATGCACTCACTTTCCCAGTAGATACCAAGACTTATTCTCCTGTAGTCCAGGCTGTCTCAGACCTTTACTCTAACCCTTTAAGCGTGTTAATGGCTCTTAGGAGACAAAGGGAATCCTTTGAAGAGATGGCTATTAACCATTCTGTGGGAGCTCCAAATAGAGGCTTACCTGTAATGTCTCATCTTCCTCTAGTGAAGTGGAAGACTTTGACACAACATACGGATCTCTTCCCTCAAGACAATTAGATGGCTGTAAGTGAAATGGATGAAAAAGAGTTCACCTATTCTTTGATCTGCCACCATTTCTGTCTTTCACTGGGCTCTAAGTGGACATAAACCACTTCTGCATATCAATTAAGAGATTCCCTTGTGAAAATTTGAACTGGAATCAATTTTTCCCCACAGGCAGGTTTCTGACCAAAACAAAAACTCAGTCCCTGTTTCCCACCTCCGAGGTGAAAATGCACCCTGCAATGTCTCCAAATTATTTAAGTCTCTTGCCAATGATGGTTCCAGGAATAATCTCATCCCCCCATCCCCGCAAAAAAAAGTGTAACCTAAAGTACAAAGGGAAAAGCAAGAGATTGTAAATTTGAGGTCGAGTTTCTCCCATTAGCACCAACACTCACGAGCGCAAAGTGAACCATTTTAACACTCACATGTTCAGAATTGAGAAATGATTAGAATTTAAAAATCTGATGATAAGCAGCCTCATCCTGGGATCTAAAAGCACAAACCAACAGGAGACCAACAGTTTAGTGGGTGCATCATTCAATTAGGTTTCTGAAATTTAATATTTAGTACATTCATCTGTGAAGCATAGAAATCAGACCATTAAACAAAGTATGCCAATTCACTCAGTGTCCTTTTTTGCACTTGATGACTCCCTAAATATTACACATCACTACTGTTCCTCAGAGGGTTGTACTTCTACTGGATAATCACTGTAGGCATCAAGTTAGATGGATTGACCATGCTAAATAGCCCCTTAGTGTCAGAAGGACTAGCTAGGGTTATTGCATGGGGGTTATAAGGATAGGACCTGGGTGGGCTTGTGATCAGTGCAGACTCAATGAGCCAAATTGCCCTCCTTCTGTACTGTAAGATACTGTGATCTATGACTTCCCCTCTGTTAAAACATTTTAACTTGCACTCTACTCTACTCTGCTTTACTCATTTTGTCTTCTCTTTAAACATTATGCATGTATTCTTACTGCCCATGCATTACATCAAACTCACCTTGGCAAGCACTTAAGCTGCCCACTCTGATCCTCACTTTTAGTTTAGGCTCCTGAGGCTCCTCCCATGTTCCCTCTCTTATGTGAATCACTTTTAGCACATCATATCCAACAGCTGCCAGTATCCACTCGGTTGGTGCCAGTTATCCAGCTCTGAAAATTAAACCTCCATCTCCATTCTTGGGATTCACAGCATCACAGAATTGTTACAGCGAAGGGGACCATTTGGCCTATTACACTGGCTCTCCAAAGAGCCACAGGACTTTGTGCCATTCCCTTGCCTTTTCCCCACACCCCTGCACATTGTGTCTATTTAAATAATCATCTAATTCCCTCTTGAATGTCTCAATTTAACCTACCTCCATCTCTAACCATCACATTCCCTGTTGAATACATCCATTGAACCTGCCTCCACCTCACCTCCAGGCAGAGCAGCATTCGAGACCCAAACCACTCATATTGTGAAAAACTTTTGTCTCATATCCTATTTTCTTCTTTTGCAAATCACCTTAAATTTGGGTCCTCTTATTCTTGATCTTTTAATGAGCAGGCTCTGTTTCTCTTCATTTAGTCTATCCAGCCCTTCCTGATTTTGAACATCTCTTTCAAATCTCCTCTTAGCCTTCTTCTCTCTAAGGAGAACTGTCCCAATCTCTCCAATCTTTCCTCATAAATTCCCTGCCTTCTCCAGATTCCATACCACTCATCAGTTAATTAGCACAAGAATACTAATTATGGATCCTGTGCACAAGCATGTTGAGTGCAGCTTGCAAAGCTCCTGTTGTGCGAGAGCTCTCTCCATTAATCTATGAATACTAAAAGATCAACAGTTTGCCCCTTCTTAGTGTTAAAAGATTCAAATGACAGAAAAGGTGACAAAGACAGTGTTTCCTACATTTTCATATTGTACCATAAAGCCCACCTCATGTGGGCAGGTGGTCCTCAAGTTGATTTTGATCCACGTGCTCCAGATGTGCCAAAACTAATCATGAGGTAAAGTACGAAGTCCAGCTCCCTGAATCCATTCTTGTCTTCATTACAGGAGAGAAAGCAAAGGGGAGAAATAGCCAGTTTGCCCGTTCTTCTTTTAATATGCAAGGGACCAATTATTTAATATAATTCTATGAAATGTACGAACAATGGATTAACAATTATTCTGGTTATTTCTTACATCCTAACTAAAACAGGACAATATCAGAAAAGCACAAGTTTGAGACAAGTAGCTAAAAATAAATACTTGTAGTGAAGAAGTGGCTAGAAAGAACTAGTTTAGAACATTAAATATTGATTTTGCCAACACAAGAGGTTTATTGAGTCCTTTACAAATGGCTTGAGTTTCAGTTAAAAAGTTACCAGAGAAACTGATTCTGTCCAGGCACTTTCTACTAGAATCATATACAAAATATGTCAGCACAAAGCAAGACCAAAGTTGACCTCAGCTGTTATATCCCTCTCCCCCTTCAATTGTTCATACAAAGTGGCCCATTGGACGTCACATACAGCCTCACACAAAGAATAACCACTTGTGTAAGAAAGTAGAGAGCTGTTAGCATAACTGGCACAATATTAAATTTAGGGTCAGCACCCTAACCCTAACCCTTTAGCCACCTAACAAAGTCAGCCATTCTCCCAGTATAGTTATATTAACAGGCCATCAATCCAGTGTCAAAACTTTGAGAACAACCCAGAAATCATAAGGGAATGTCTAAATCATTATTGAGTACCTTACAGCAGTAAAGCCAAACTAAAAAACACAATAATTGGTTTAATTCTTACATCCTCACAATTTCAATTACAAAATTAAATGGTTTTAAAAATCTTGGATGTTGTTGAGGGCAAGGAGAGGATGCAATGATTAGCCATTATATATTTAAGTGACTAACAGTGTTAAAATATTAAAGTTGCAGTGCCCCTCAATTTAATTTGCTACAGAATCATAAAGAAAATTTGCAGTACAGAAGAGGCCATTTAGCCCATCATGTCTGCACCAGCCTAATCCCACACTCCATGAATGGCCTGTGGCCTGTAGGTTTAGGCACTCAAGTTACATATCCAAACAACTCTTAAATGAGTTGAGAGTTTCTGTCTCTAACACCCTCTCAGGAAATGAGTTCCAGAGCCACAAACACACTGGGTTAAAAGAACTTTCATTTTGTCCTCTCTAATTTTGCTACCAATCACTTTAATCTGTGTCCCCTGGTCACTGACCTCTCTGCTAAGGTAAATAGGCTCTTCCCATCCAATTTATCCAGACCCCTCGCACATTTATACATCTCAATCACATCTCCCCTCAGCCTCCTCTATTCCAATTCTATCCCAAGTTCATTATAATTTTGATAATGATGTAGTCTCCCTCAGAACATATCCCATAAATCAAAGGCTCCATGCCTGTAAGATTACAAACACATGAATTACGAAACAGCATTAAATTGGAAATGGCATTGGAATGGAGGATGACACAAATCAAAATAAGTTATATTGAAGCAGCATTCTCTTCATGAAGGTTACTAATGTGAGATGTCTCATATCGTGCATCACTGGGACAAAAACAACAACACTTGCCTTCCTTAAAGGTTTTCCATTGGGAGAGTGTATACGATCCTTTAAAAGTTAAAGTAACATTTAAGAAATAAATAGTTTAAAAGTTAAAGTTAAAACACATAATTGCACTTCTGAATATAGACATACGGCAGGTTGAAAATAGAACTAACACAAAAGAACTATAGGCATAGTGCTGGTTATGAGGTATACTTACTTACAAAGAGCCCAAGACTTCCTGTCTATTTGGATTAAAATTCTTACACACACTATTGCAAAATTTATACCAATGGCACTGAACATGAGCGGGTAGATATACTGTCTTAGCAAATCACCCATTTCAAACTCCGTATTTCAATCATCTAGCCTAAAAGTAATCATTGTTCTATAAATGACAGATCGGCCTCTGCCATCTTGCTGAAGACCTTGGCTAAGTCTTAGGAATGGGATCCTTGGTCAAATGTACCAAAGTTTCACACAGGCACAAGGATTTGCATAACAGTCAATATTGAATGACCTCGGGTAATTACAACGTGAGCTTCATGTAAATCTCCCTAGATATGAAAATAATCTTCCATTAGAGATAATCAAACTAACTCCACATTTGACTAAGGTCTTTCTCACTAACAGCACAATTTAATTCAATTTGCTCAAAGTTCCATTTACCCTCAGCCTGGTGATAAAATAGTTTAATTTCTAATTTGCATTATTTCAATTGTAAGATTAATCTACTTGAATCTTGCTGGAAAATATCTTCTTAAAAAAAACAGATCTATTTGCTTTGTTATACCTAGCAATTTCATACCCAAAAACCCACTACCGTTTTTAAAACATCTTGCCTATTCCACTGTTTCAAAACATAATTCAGTGAGTTCCGTCCATGTTCTGGCCAACATTCCTCTCTCAACAAACAAATAGATTCACTGATCATATATTTCTTCAATATAAGATCTTGCTAGGCACAAACTGGATGCAGTCGTTATCTATATGGTGCAGCAGCCTAGTGGCTATGGACTGGACAAATCTCTGAGGTTTGGGTCTGAATTTTCAATGTGGGGTCACTCCTCTGCCATTGTGACAATTTTAAATTTTAGATGACCTAACTATCCAGGGGGCAGGTTTGTGCCCAATAGATGGCTGGGCTCTCTGTCTGGCAGCAACTAAGAAGTGGAAGGAAGTGAACAGCGCCCTTTTGTGATAAGGTAGATTCAGCGCTGGTTGACACCAGATTTGTTGAAAGGAGTAGAACAAATAAAGTCACTCATCCCCACAGCGAACCAACAAACAAGCATGCAAGACTCATATGGCTCACTCAAAACTCTTTTCAAAATTCTACTCTGGATTCTCAAAGAGTTTTAAGGACTTTGGGTGCCTTCTTTGCTCCCTCACTCCTATCATCCCTTTAAAAATCTGAAACTGCCCCAAGGCAGGATTCCCCGACACAACCTCTGGAACTGTGACTGCCAAAGCCCATCCACGTTGCTGTCCCTTCACACACCATGCCACATAAAAATCCAGCCCTGTGTGTTCAACAATACCACCATGGCAGGTTGTGAAATTAAGCTGAATCATCAGTTGACTCTTGGGCTGACAGGTAGGAGGACCATAAAAGTTGGTAACTGCTGTAAAATGCAGTTAGTTGACTAATGTCATTCAGGGAGTCTGTCACCCCTCCCCTAGCTAATCTACTCCAGCTCACATGGCTTGAACTTTTGTAGACATGGATCAGCCTTAACCAAAATAGTGCTGAAATGCTACAGTTGCCTTCAATCAGAAGTAATTTTCATCATCCAAGTTTCTTTCGTTGGGCTTTGTGATCTTAGGGATAGGGATAAAACCTATCAGGTCTTTTGGCAAGGTGTAGATGCCACTTTGGGACGGTTAAGTACAGACATGAATATGCATAAGTAGAAGATAAATCTTTGCAACTATTAGGCTGACAAATCATTTAAAAACCAATGTTTGCAGTTTCAATGCATGTTTATTGACATAGCCTAAGGCTTATCATAATCATATTAGTGCTGTTTGACTCCTTCTACGAACTATCATCACACTGGGCAGGTGGCCTTAAGTTCACAATTTGACAGATAGCTCCAAGTAGTCATAAAGGAATTAACTCCCTTTGATGTGGGGCTAGGAATACAAATGCTTGTTTTTATAAGAGATTAAATACTTGATATGTTTAAATATATTGCATGAGCTTTTATCAATGGGTGTGTTTTCATATACAAGTCTGTAATAGATACTTACTACTTTTTTGCATCTCAACATGGCTTTGAAGGTCTGTCCATGGTGCTACCTTGTGAGTTGATATGGAGGTAAAGCATAGTGGTCATAGGTTGGCATGTGTTGGCATAAAATTGATATGCTGTCATGAACAGCCATGGAGATGAAAGGTCATGGAATGGCAAATTATTGGCATAGGGGTTACTAAGGGCCCTAGGGGTGGGTAGAAAGGCACAGATTGGCATGGAAGGTATGAATGACCATGAGGCATGGGTAGAGGGTCATGGATTGACATGGAAAGTATGGGAGGCCACAAGAGTGAGAGGGGCTATGGGAGTGAGCAGGGTACAGAACGTGGCATGAGGAAGGTGTGGGCGTGGGGGGTTGAGGAGTTTTATTATAACTTGGGCAAAGTCACAAAGCACTGAGACAGGCCTTTTAAACAGCTCGCCTTGGGACTCGGCAGCCTGGTAACTGCCTTTGCATTATTTCTGGGGACAGCAGGTCTGACTCCAGTTGGCATCCACAGCCCCAGGATGAAAATCTGACCATTGAGGGAAGTCGAGTTTGCAGAATTGGGAAATTTCCTGGATCTGTGCACCAAACTCGGGGGTAAAAATTTGGGTTTATGTTATTGATTCCTTCTGTCCTTGGGGAATGAAAGGATAATACTGCACTTCAAATTCATTGATTCAAATTGCTTTAAGATATAATAATACAATTAGAAATATGATTATTTCTGTAAAACTCACACACCAGCTCTTACCACTTATCTGTTTTCATTTTAAGCCTGCAAAGAGTTGCCCTTTAACACAGCCGCTTCTTTTTCCTTCTAGTTCTTTCAGACTGGTGGAAATTCCCTTCTTACCTCATTCAAAGCCATGTATCATAAAGTTGCAATCCCTCCTCCCCAAATATGCAGGTTCATACCAATGAGATTACTATTGGGGGTTAAGAGGATAATTTTAATTGGAAAACTGAGCACATATAATTCAGCCTAATTATCTTAAAATAGCAAGCAAACCACACTCTCCACCCCCTCCACAGTTTTGAACAACTTTGCATTACAAATAATTCACTCAATGATTGACAGATTACTCAATCATTTTTCTGAAGTCCATTTGTTAAAATGTGTTAATGATAAAAGCATCCACATATGTTTGCCTAATATAGCACACTGTGTCGGATTAAAATATTTTTAAAAATACATTTTTACAGTGAATTTAGCAGGAATCAAGGCAAGGAACTTGGCAGAGCTGTCAATGTCAGTCATTCAAATACAATGCAGCACAAGGGCCTGATTTAGCAAGTTGCCTTATCAGGGATCTTCCTTATTCCTTCCACCCATTTGAAGATGTAAGCTCAGAGATGAAGGCGAGTATCAGCCTTCAAAACCTGGCTTTGTCTGACTTGTGAAATTACTGAAAGATTTTTATTGACTCCAGAAAAGACCCAAGTTGAAAGCGGCATGGTGGCACAGTGGTTAGCACTACTGCCTCACGGCACCGGGGACCCAGGTTCAAATCCAATCTTGGGTGACTGTGTGAAGTTTGCACATTCTCCCCATGTCTGCATGGATTTCCTCCCAGGATCCAAAGATGTGCAGGTTAGGTTGATCAGCCATGCTAAATTTCCCCTTAATGTCAGGGGATTAGCTGGACAAATATTTGGGGCTAAAGGGAAAGGGCCTGGGTGGGATTGTTATTGGTACAAGCTCAATGGGCCAAATGGCCTCCTTCTGCACTGTAGGAATTCTATGATAAAATTTGTGGAAACTGAATGAGAGATTGATTCATTACATTGTGAGCATTAGGCAACTAATCTCGTAGCTGGATCTTTTTCAGGTTTTACGTCTCAAGCTTGTGAATTAATACTTTTGAAGGCTACATTAACATTTGCTTTCACAGCAAGCAGAGAAATCGCCAAGCCAGCAGTCAGGGGGGCATAATGTCAAGAAGTGCATAAATGATAACACAGCTCCACTTTAGATTCTTAAACTTAACTGCAAGGTCAGGATGTGCCATGAAGCTGGGTGTATGTGGTGGGGGTGGGGCTGGGGGAATGAATTTCAACAAAAGAACAAACAAAAAGGCAAGCAAACCTGGTTACCAGCTGGCCCCATAGTAGGTCTGTTGGCTGTTGCATTATCAGAGAATAATGCATGGTGGGACAACAGAGAATTAGCAACTGGGAACAGTAAAGACAAAGTCATAAGTGATTCATGTTGCAGTTTTTAATTTCACGTATCCACGCTGGAAATATGGAATTAATCAGTAGCTCTACTCTATACTGCAGTATTATTGAGGAGGTATAATAACGTTATAATAGAAAGCAAGTGTTTGAAAATTATGATTACACCTATAAATACCAAAACTTTTTTTAATGCACACTTAATCAAAAAATAGCTGGAGATTAATACTCATAATATCCATCTGCAAACCAGGCTAGGCTGGGAAATGGTACTGTTCAGAAGCACTCCAAAAAGAACAGTGCCCCTTTATGTTTGCTGCTTGTAAAGCAACATGAGTGTGAGAGAATTTCACTCACTAAGAAGCCTGGGGTAACTTACTTTCTGTCTTTGATAAGTTAAAAAACAAAGCATGTGGCTGAATGTTCAGAGCTGGAAGGATAAACAGACTGAACTTATTTTCAGTTTCTTTATTCTCCCTTTTTGATCTATTGTCTGTCTCACATTATGGATGAACTCGTTTGTCTCACTTAAAGGGACTTTTTTTAAAAGGACACTTCTGGTTAGAATTCAATCAATAACTCTTCTCCAAAGATAAGTTCAAGCAAGTTTACTAGACACAAAATAAATGTATAAAATGCAAATTTTTGTTAAGTTTAGCTTTATTCATTAATGTCACAAGTAGGCTTACCCTAATGCTACGATGAAGTTACTGTGAAAATCCCCTAGTCACCACATTCCAGCACCTGTTCGGATACACTGAGGGAGAATCTAACATGGCCAATGCACCAAACCAGCATATCTTTCAGACTTTCTGGATTGGATAGCCTGAATATACACCTGGGATTGAATTTTCAATTGGATGTGGAGCGTATAGCTTTCAGGGTGTCATTGGTCACATTTCCATTCATCTCCACATTCCTGACCACGTTCCCACTCATTTTCTTCTGGCCTTCATGAGTTGGGAATGCCTAGTTTGCAAAACGCACACATCACTCAACTAAGGTTTGATCCTCATTTTTAGTGGGGTGGACTTCTTTCTGCACAACATTTTCATCTCGTTTTTGGAAGCCCATTAAAAGCACACCAAGTCTGATAGTCCGTGAAGAAAACAGAAAGTCTAGAACATTCTGAAAGTGTAAAATGTTTTCATATCTTCCAACTTAGGTCTTTTTAATTCAGGATAGCAGTATTAAATATTCCACTGATATTGCACAGAGTACATGGTGGATACTGTGCAAGTGGCTATGGAGGAATGCGGGTGAGCATTGAAAGATCGTGGAGCTGCAGAAGGGATAGGCTGAGGGGGTTGAAGGGCAAGGTTCAGGGAGCATTTAAACAATATCAGGAAATCTGCTGCTACCACTGAGAACTGAAACGGACCTTCTCACTAGCCCTGCTTCTGCGCTCGCATGCCTCCCGCACTGGTTCATGCTCGCAAACTTCACTGTGATTTGAAACCTGAATCTGTAGAAAAAGACAAAATCCAGGGCAAAGTCACTCATCAGTCAGGACTGCAGAACGTGAGCCATGAGTTGGCGCTATACAAACATTCAAACATACCAATAAGGAGCAGAAGTAGGCCACTCAGCCCCTCAAGCCTGCCCCACCATTTTACAAGATCATAGCTGAGATCTGATTGTAACCTCAACTCTGCATTCCCACCTATTCCAATAACCTTTCTCAGCCCCTTCCATATTTAGATTTATTTAGCTCTGCTTTAAAAATATCCAAAGACTCTCCTTCCACCACCTTTCCAACAGTTCCAAAAACACACAATCCTCAGAGAAAAAACTGCTCCTCATCTTGGTCTTAAACGGGCAACTTCTTAACTTTTAAAATGGTGACACTTAATGCTAGATTCTTTCACAAGAGGAAACGTCCTTTCCACATCCACCCACTCAGGACCCCTTGTATCAATCAAGTCATCTCTTACGCTTCTAAACTCCAACAGACACAAGCCTGGCTGGTCCAACCTTTCTTCATAGGACAACCCACCCATTCCTGGTATTAGCCCAACAAATCTTTTCTGAATTGAATTACTTCCAATATAAAACAAATTCCCATTGGAAAATCCAGCCCCTCTTCTTAGAAAAAAATGAGAGAAAATAAAATAACCCAGAGGCTCAGGTAAAAAGTATTTTGCCCATTTTACTGCAAGGACAGGGACCATAAGAAAGTTTCAAGTTGCAACTGATAATCAACTTCAGCACTTAGTACGTATTCGTATGGTCATTTTGTCATCATGCTGCAATTACAACACTGTGCATTCCTATTTATAATTATCTGATATTATTCCCATTTAACCAGAATGCTAGTATTCTTCAAATCCTGACTTTTGTCACATCAGACCATAATTAGATCCTTTTGTCTTACAGCAAGGCAGTACTTGAACTTTATCCTGGCTTTGCCACTGTTGAGGGAAGGCAGATTGACATTAGAATACACAGTTTTGACAGAGGATCGAAGCTGTATGTACTGATCTCAGGATCATCGCTGTTTTGCACCTTTTTCTGCATTAGTTGCGGATTTTTCCCCTTCTTTATAAACATTCTTTCCTAATTATTTACCCTGTCCATCCTTGTAATGTGCCTCATTTCATTCACATGATCTTTCATACTAACCAACTGTTTTCCCAGTAACAATTTGCAGCTCATTTATTGGCTCCATCTCAGTGACTGACACAGCTGCTATCTTTGTTCTGACTGCCGCCCTCCCTCCCCCCACCCCACCCTATTTTGCAACTTTAATTAAATACTGGCCCATTGTTAATCTTCAGTTTGCATGAAGGGAAACCTTAACCTCCTGGTTCTTCAGCGTCACATTTAGGGCGAGTACCCCAAAGATATTTTGGGGAACCTCAACTGATCAGATCTAAGCTCTGTAATCCTGCCACATCCAACTGTGGACGGTGGAGGACAATTAAACATCTCATTGGAAGAAATAGTTTCAAAAATACTACATTGAAATTAATTCCCTCAATCCTGTTTCTAATGGGTGTGGAATTACTGCATAAACCAACTTACAATTTAATAAGATCACAATATGGCAGTATTGAAGCACAGGGGGATGGTGGAGGAAGTTTTGGTCTGAGTTTTACCATGCTACACCTAATCTGAAAATGCTCAGCGTCAGCACTAAACTCTTGAACACTGAATACCTTCGCACGATGTTGCATTTGTTTATGAACATTTTTACCATCAAGATGTTAAAAAAAATGGAACTGGAACAAGGTAAAGGAACAAAAAAACATTGTACAACACACAGTATTCTTGGAGTAAGCATTTTAAGACATCTGGCTGTATTTTGAATGCAGTGCTGCAATACTACTGTAGCCCTCAAGGATTTATAAAAATTCCACACAACACAAAGTAGTATTGTACTGAACTGCACATTCTGAAACCAATGTGAATACTTTTCTCATGGAGTTTAAACTGCGGCAGGAGTCTGCACATCTTGTAAGTGAAAATAAAAATTCTAACTTGTACAGTTCAGATTCCATATCAGTAATTATCAGATATGAACAACAAGGGCCATTCAACATATTTCATATGGTGAACTGGATTTGATATTCTTGCCGCATTCAGCAAGAGTTATTAAAACAGGAATAGATTTTACTTTTTACTACTTACAGATCCCAGGAATCTCTTAACTCGAACCACTGCATCAACAACTGAAGTGTATGACTTCTCAAAGAACTGTATTGGACAGAGATATAAGCCATTTACTATAGAACTCTGTATCCAGCCTCTAACATTGGGAGTGAATTCCACAGCTTCACAAGTCTGAAGAAATTTCTCTTTTTCTAAGTAGAATAAGAATAGGTTATTCAGCCCCTCAAGCCCAACTGTTAAAAAAAAAAATTCTTCCTTGGTAAAGTATTAAATGGTTCCCACATGTAACCTTGTTGAATTGGGCCCTCATTCTCAATCTTTCAACTGCCAGCACGGCAATAACTTGCCTTTAGCTACATAGTCCATCTTTCATCGTTTTATGGCTTCTGTCATATCATCTTCTAAACTGCATAAACTGTGATTAAGATAAGCCCTTGCAGAAACTGGAAAGCTGGGTCACAAGGATGGCTGGCTTGGAACTAAAATGTCAGCCATTATTCTGACTGTCAGGCTTAGGACACCTCTTAGAGGGGAGATTTAGTTTGTGCACAGTTCCATCATTTTCTACAAACAAGCTAACACGTGAAGACTATCTTTCCCATTGCTGCTGGAAGTACAGAAGGAGCTTTTATGCTGTTTAAGCTGTGTTGATGTTATTCTGTGCCTCGGGCAGCACAACATTGGCGTTAAGCACCAGTGAGAGAAAAGGCTCCCTTCCGAGACTAAAGGCCTTGTTTGTGAACACAAAGTTCAAAAGTTTTCCCAAAAAGAAAGATGAATTGCTGAGTGGGGGATTACATTAAACTGAAGTTTGTCAGAGTTCATGTATACAAGCCAAGCGTTTCACCAAAATATGTTCAAGCTGCAGCAGAAATTCAGCCATGCCTTAAAAAGTAATGAATGATATGGAGCACTGGGACTCTGAAGTAGTGAGGCAAGTATATCACGTTAAGGATTTGCATCACTTGATTTCAGTTTGGAAACTGCAAATCAAATCCACCATAGGAGAACAATCTGGCTTGAAGTTTGTCAAAGATCATGTATGTAAGCCAAACATTTCACCAAATTGAGTCCAAACTGTGGTTCTGATATTGCTGTGGGAGAGGGAAGTTGTATATGTGTATCCACATGTACTACAAAATCCAACTGCACACTGCTCTCTCAGAAGTGACTTTGGAACTGCCCAAAGTGCATGTAAACATTTTTGATTTGATCTATTATTGTCACACGTATGGGATACAGAGAAAAGTATTGTTTCCTGCACACAAAGCATACTGTTCGTAGAGTGGGGGTGAAAGAAATGAGAGGGTACAGAATGTAATGTTACAGTCATAGTTAGGGTGAAGATCAACTTATTATTAGTTGGGTCCATTTAAAAGTCTGAGGACAGCAGGAAAGAAGCTGTCCTTGATCGGCTGATACGTGATCTCAGTCTTTTCTATCTTTTTCCCATTGGAAGAAGGTGGAAGAGAGTATATCCTGGGTGCTTGGGGTACCTGATTATGCTGGCTGCTTTTCTGAGGCAGCAGAAAAATTCATGCACACTGGACCAGGAGTGTACCATAATGAACTTTGTGTAACACGAAATGCATTTATGTATAGGGAATCTTCTATTCAAAGTTAGCCTCAATGAGGTGCAATTTACACAGGAAGTTTGCATGACATTGCATAGGAAGGATCTGTCCTTACAAGCATCATATATCTGAAGACATATGGGATAAGGAAGAAGCAATGCGCCACCTTAACAGCTACTGCATTTAGAGGAAATGTGAAGTCAAGAATAATATTCAGGAAAACAGAAATACACAACTCTGAAAAGGCAAAAAGCTAAAAGCTTGTTCGTTCCTCCTTTCCCCACACATGTAAGCCTCTTAGGAGAGCAGTGAATTGTCCATTACGTGAGATTATGTTCAACACCAAATTCATATTTTGCAAATATAATACTTCATTTAAGTTATAAATTTGGTAATAAATATCTGCATACACAGACACATCTCAAGCATGATATATTGCACTGAGCCTTGAGAATCAACACTATGCTGAAGATAAGATGTAGATGCGCCAAGTTTGGTGGCGTTTAAGAGGTTAGTTGATAAGTATATGGAAGAGAAGGGAATGGTTTAGTTTGGAGGGGCATTGCTTTTTATATTGGTCGGCGCAACATCGAAGGCCAAAGGGCCTGGTCTGTGCTGTAATGTTCTATGTTCTATAAGTTCAAGGAAGTGTAACGCTATCAATTGCCTTTCAAAAAAATAATTAAAAGGTGGAAGAATTAAACTTGTGCGAAGTAAATAACGTGCAGCAATTTGAATATTTGTACAGGGCGAATTGGTTTAACCAGGGTTGTGTGAAGGTCACAATGCCAAAAAGTGACTGGAATTTTAATCCAAAGGAAATAAGGAAAAGCCATAAGTGAAGAGTTGATTTCGGCTGATAAATGGTTTGCTAATTTGCACTGTAAGTAAGAAAGTACTTCCCTTTCTTCCATTGACTTTACAGCAAGAAGCCTGAGCTTACAAAGAAAGAAAGGGCATTTCAGCTGAAATTGATGTGCGGTATTTCCTTTAAGGGACATTCAGCTCTCTCTGAAACTGACTGTAAAATTGCCAAGCTCTGTACTCGATTCAGCATAAACCTAAAATCCTTTGAGGAAATACAGAATGTAACTGGGAAAGAAAAAAAGACTTGTTGCATCCTGCAGCAAAAGGATCTGCTGACAGAAAAAACTCATGGCAAGTGTACAAACTGTTTTTGTTGTCATGGCTCCCCTTTTCCTGCCTTCCTAAATTTCTTACAACCTACATAAACTGATTATTCTCAGGAGGCTTTCAGGCCTCCACCCACCAGCAGCCTCGGCCAGTATGCGATAGTTTCCCCACACCCCCATGTTCCATTACTCAGAGTTCTCCAGAGCTATGTACAAAAACACAGTTACGCTATTGTTTTATAAAATGCTGGAAGATGGCAATCCTCCTTTCCCCAGCTGTTAAAGGACCTTCTCATCTTAAGCTGCCTGTTTACAGGGACTAGGCTTTGCATTTGAATACTTGGTTTCATTCCTAATTTCCTGTAAAACGGTTTGTGTTTCCTGCGATTACTAAACACTCAAAAAGTATCTCCCTCCCATCCCATAGAAAGGTTTAAAAATACTGATGAAATTAGATAATGATAAAACTTTATATGTCAAAATAGGGACAGATCCTGTAGACTCTCAGAAAATTAATTTCAGAAGTAAAACTACAGAGCAAACATTGCAAATATACATTTTCTAATCCTTTGGAGTTTAATGTTACTATTAATACCTCATGTTAAAAATTTACTAATAAACAAATGTAAATGTTATTGACATTTAGTTTTGTCATGAACAAGAAAAGTTACTTTCAAAAATCACCTTGCATTCTTCAGGTACAATTTTTGGAAATCTCAAAACACGAAACAGGAATTTTGTTTTTACTTTGGATGCAATAAGGACATTGTGTCTGAAATGTATGGCAAAATTACGCTGGTCAGATTAGCGCAGGTCTCCACCAAAGCTTATTTCCATAATCACAAATAGTTTCTTCTTTCAACTATTGCAATCAGTGTAGAAGAGCAGCAGTGCTTTATATTTTTCTTTCCATTAAAAAGTATTTGACATGCCTGAGAGTAGGAACTTTGTTCCAGTTAAATAATACAACTCAGAACAGGCAAATGAGCTGAGCCCTCCATCTGTATCACAGAATGCCTACAGTGCAGGAGATAGTCATTCAGCCCATCAGACCTGCACCCACAACAATCCCACCGAGGCCCTATCCCTATATTAAAGGAGCAATTTACCATGGCCAATTAAACTAACCTGCATATCTTTGGACTGAGAGGCAACCGAAGCATCCAGAGGAAACCTATGCAGACAAGGGAGAACATGCAGACTCCATATAGACAGTCACCTAAGGCCAGAATTGAACCTGGCACTGTAGTACTAATCACTGTGCCACTTTATACGAGTAACCTCATTTAAAGTAACTGAAAACAGTTATAAAATATTACACTAAGCCATTTAATCATTTAATTGGTGGAGACTAATCAGTTTCTTAGATTTCAGTACGCAAACATTTTAAAATGTGCATACTGAGTACAAACTGAAGAGTTTTCCCAAACTGGCAGAATTTTGTAATTTCATCTTGGGGTTGTAATTCGTAAGCTGAGCACAACCTGACTTGGGCAGATTGAATCTCAAACAACCAATATAGAAAAAAAAACGCAAGCAATTTTAAGCATAACCTCACTTTCATTCCTCTAATTACGAATGCCAAAACTCACAGAAACACTACCCCAGCATACCTAAAACATGTGAAGGCAACAAAAGGATAGATTGTGCCAGTTTGATCATCTCAAACCAGAAAAACCCAGATGATAAATCAATTTTTTATGAGTTAAACTAGCTGCAGAGGAGCTATTTCACGTCATGAGAATATTATTAAAATGCAAGTTCAAAGGTTTTAATCCAGAACAGCTTGTTAAAAATAGAATATGTTATGCATTTCTTTTCAATCAACAAAGGAATTGTTAATGATGAGGAAAGATTTCTCTTTGGCACTACAGTTTAGCGGATAGAAATGTCGCAAACCTGGTACCTGCGATTTCCTGGTACTTTCTGGTGTATGTGGATTAGCGAGATGATTCAATGTCTTAGTGATAGTTGCTACAACACACAAAACTTGTATCCAACTTCAATAACACTTCTCTCATTGGTTAGTGGAAGTGTATCCCCCTCACTTATTTTTCAATAATTATTGAAAGATGTCACCCAAGCAAAGTCAAGAATTCATTTATTTTAATTGGTCTGAGCTCGCAGCCAAACTTTGCTAAGTGTGGTTAGAGTAAGTTGTTCTTCCTGTGATCTCTTTATTCAATGTCTCAATGTTTATGTGGATAATATGATAAGATGTGACAAGTTTGAAGACTGTTTGTTAGATTTATACTTTGTAGCTTTGTTGAGCAACATAATTCCACCCCCCGCCACTTCCCCAACAGAATATCTGTGAATGGATGTTCTTTGTTTCTCAATAATTCTACACATACTATTGTTATCATTAGGAGTGCATATTGGGTGAATGAGCATCAAAGGGGCACAGGTTGGCATTGAGCAGGCATAGACATTATGAAAGGATGGGTGTGGATGCATGAGTTGGCATGGAAGGTATAAGAGGCCATGGGTGTGGATGAAGAGTGAGAACGAGTACGGTGGCATAGTGATTAGCAGTGCTGCCTCACAGTGCAGGTTCCCGCTTGGGTCACTGTCTCTATGGAGTTTGCGTGGGTTTCCAATGGGTGCTCCAGTTTCCTCCCACAGTCTGAAAGCATGCTGCTTAGGTGTATTGCCCAGAACAGGTGTCAGCGTATGGCAACTAGAGAAATTTCATAGTAATTTCATTGCATTGTTAATGTAAGCCTTACTTGTGACTAATAAATAAACTTTACTTTAGAAAACCCAAAATCTTTTTGAAAAATTACGGTGAAGTCCAAGAGAACCGAGGCAGGCTTTATAACCAATTTGCAGCAGTGCCCCTCAAGCCTGTGGCCACCAATGGTCTTCTTCTGGGGTTGGTGGTCTTGACTCGATTGCATACACACCACCATGCATGACCAAAAATTATTGTGCACACTGAGTAACTTCCTATAAAGGCAAATCCAACAAGACAGGTAATTTGCCAAAACCAGCTACCCATTCTGGTAGCCAAAATCCAGACTATTGGGTTAGTCCCATTCACTGATCCTTCCTCCATATTTGTCATCTTCAAGTATTTATCTACCTTTTTAAAGTTGCTATTAAAACTGCTTCCACAACTCTGATGCAGTGGATTAGATCACTGCAAAAATTATTTATTTCCCTCCACGTCACTGCTGGCCGTTTTCCCATTTGATCAAAATCACTGTCCTCTGGTAATGGCCTACTTACTAGTCAAATCAAAACCCCTGATAATTCTAAATACCTCTGTTAAATCTCCTTTCAACTGTCTCTGTTTGAAGGAGGATCGACCGAGTTTCTCCACATGACTGGTCTTTCAGTCCTAGCAACATTTTACAAATCTCGTTGGCCTTCACATCCTTCTTAAAGTGTAGCACCCAAAAGTTGAGTCTGATCATTGTTTTAAAAAAGATTTCGTGTTTTTTTTGCTTCTGTTCTTCCTCTATTTCGAAGGTCAAAGATCAAGTTTGCTTTTTTTAAACTTCTCAACTTGTTATACCAAATTTAGAGACTTCAGGTCTCACCATGATTGTACCCACACCCCTTTTAAAACTGTACCTTTTTGTTTACATTCTCTCTCCTCATTCTTCTGACCAAAATGCATCACTTCTATTTCTCAACATTAAATTTTGGGTAGAATTTTCCAAAATTGTGGCAAAGCGTCAGGTTCTAGCTGAAAACCGGTGGGTTTCGCGGTGGCATGGGGTGACATCAATGGGAAATACTATTGACAGCTGCAAGACTAGAGAATCCCACCACCTCCTGCCACCGAGTAACATGTGGCTGGTATACTCAGCCCTTCATTGTGGTTACTGTACAAATCTGATTTTCATTTTTAGCTCCATGAATCAATGCTGGCTTTCATTTATGAACCTATATTTTTCTAACTATCCAATAGTTTTGTTTGGATTATTACCTCCTTAAGTTTCTGAAGAACCATATGGACTCAAAATATTGGTAGATTTGTCCCAAACATTGTCAGAATTTCAGTGTTAGACAGGGAACTGCCATGTAGCTCTCCAGTGGCATAACCAAGTCTCCAGTGGCATAACCAAGTCTCTGGCACTCTGTGCACAGAAAATGGTTTACACTGTCAATATGGTGGGGTAGGGACTGTTAAAGTCAGCAGTGCTGGCTCCACAGAGATTGGGGCATCTTCCTTAAAGAGTGCCCCAATCGGCTTAGAATCATAGAATCTTACAGTGCAGAAGATGGCCATTCGGCCCATTGAGTCTGCACCGACCGACAACAATCCTACTCAGGTCCTACACCCATAAGTCCATGCATTTACACTAGCTAGCCCTCCAACCTATCCTGCCACAGACATGGAGGTATCTCCTCCCTATAAGCATCGGGTACCTCACCCGCACTCTCTCCCGGCCCCACCACACAGATAGTAGGGCATCCGCAAACCCCCTTCCTACAGGCATCAAGATACACTCCCCACAGGAATCAGACGTCTTCCCACCATTACAGGCACAGGGCACTCCCCTACTCCTACCACAAGCATCAGGCCCCACTCTCTGCATCCTCACCACACAGACATTAGGTCATTCCACAACCCTTCTTAGCATCCATCCACAATATTTTGCTTCCACCCTCAAGTAATTATTCCTTTCACTACCTTTGATCAACACTGCAACCTCAAACCCCACATTTTTCTCCTTCCCCATCTTGCCTGAACACTTTGCAACCAGGAACATTAAATGTCCATTTGTCCCCTTGCTTAAGATACATCTCCATTATTGCCACATCACAGGTAGAGGTGGGAACATCGGGGTGGTGGAGCAGGCTCGTTGGGCCGAAGGGCCTGTTTCCCATGCTGTTTTGTTCTTTGTTTTGTTCTTTGTATTACAGTGCCACATGACTACTTGTGCCTCAAGCTCACCACCCTTACTTACCATGCTCATGGAATCAGAGAATTCTTATAGTGTAGGAGGAGGTCATTCAGCCCACTGAGTCAGAACAACCCTCCGACAAAGCATCTTATGCAGGACCACCTTCATCCTATAATAGTAACCCCACACATTTACCCCAGTAATCCCCTAATCTATATGTCATGGGATACTAAGGGGCAGTTTAGCATGGCCAATCCACCTAACTTGCATATCTTTGGATACTCCAGATATTTATGCACACATATTCCAAAAACATTTTAATCTATTTTGCATTTCGAAGCTCCAGTCTGCCCTCATTTTAGGCAGAATGGAGGTTGGAAATGCAACCTCCTATTCCTGAAATAGTCTTTATTCTAATGTGGTGTCTGTCCTCTCTGATACCTCCCCTGTGACTCTTCCTCTGCCAAAAAACCCTACCCTGGAACCACCATAAAATGGCACTGGTCTCAATCCTGTTGGGATGCAATCTGGCTATGTTGCACAGTTCCCTCTTAGTCCAGAATTCATCCCAAAAATCCAGGAAACTGAACACTTCCCTCCTACAACATTCCTTCAACCATGCATTCAATAAATTGCTCTAAAATAACTAGCTTGTAGCACAAGAAGTAATTCAGAGATTACTACCTTTAAATACCTGCTCATTATAGTCTTCCCATTGCCAGCAGGATATCAGTCCATTTCCTACTGATTCATTGGTTTCAATATTAGTGACCACACCCCTGCCCCCACAGAATGTTCTGCACCTGTTTAATGGTGATGTTTGCTTTGGCAAGTAACACACTTTTTGCCCATCTATCTTCCTGATTACCACACAAGACTAGACTGTCATCATAATAACACCACAAGTTCCCAGGACTTTGAAAAAAATGTTGGCTTTTTTTTAAATTGTAAAGTAAAGGTGGTTGCTTTTCTGTCTGATTAGCTGAAGCAAAAGTTATATTTATCTCAATAAGTCACACTGTTAGTGGTCAACAAATCTACTGCACTACTATTCCTTCCAAAGGCACAGGAAAATGTTTTGCCTAAATATAAAATCTCAGCACTCCAATAAATACGATCATGTTACCTTGTGAGTAGTTGTTTTCTTTTCAGATTTCCAGGATAATAAGATATTGGTCCGACTACTCCAGCTGTTCACACCCTGCCACCGCTGCCAGAGACCGGAGAATTTGGCACTCAGCCCAATTGCCATTCAATGCAGTAACATGGGAGAATTCTGCTGGCGAGAATGGTTGGGGAATCTCACCCATTATTTCCATGATGCAGATGTTTCATATCTTCTGATGTGTTGAGGTCATAGTACATCTGTGCTGCTTCACAAGGGTTTAAGCTAAAATTTACTTATTAATGTCACAAGTAGGCTTGCAGTAACACTGCAAAGAAGTTACTGTGAAAATCTCCTACCTAGTTGCCACATTCTGGCGCCTGTTTGGGGATACCGAGGGAAAATTTAGCGTGGTTGATGGATCAAACTAGCATGTCTTTCAGTCTGTGGGAGGAAATCGGAGAACCGAGAGGAAACCACGCAGTCTCTCCACAGACAGTCGTCCAAGTCAGGAATCGAACCCGGGCACCGTGAGGCAAAAGTGCTATGTCCCTTCTCTCTGATACTTCCCCTGGTGACCACTGTGCCGTTCATAGGGATTCCAAGAAAACGTTTTTGCTGTAAATCTTGAACATTTCCCAGGCCCATAAGAATAAAGGAGTACCAATGGTCTTCAATGTCCCAGGCTCCAACTCACAACTTGTTGACTTTTTGCCACTATCACCTCAGCACCCCCACCCAATCCATTCTTTCCTTGCTGGTGATGATTTCCGCCACAGCATCTCCCTCTCAACAACAGGGTAACTTTATTTTCATTGGCTTCAAGCAGAACTAGTTTTAGGAGCATATGAGGATTCAGGTCATTGCCTGCTTCAGTCTCCATGCCCAGGTTCATGCTTCCCATGCAACCTGCCCCTGTAATATATATGCCACAAATCCTTATGCTGGGATGTGCGACATTCTTTGCCTGAAGTGAATGCAAGCTCGTGCATGACTTTTGATTGGAAGAGGTCTGACGCTCAGGACTTGAAGGAAAGGTCCCATTGGAAGACAAAGCGCAGGTAGGTTGAACGGAATAATGCAAGATTAAAAAAAGATCCAAGTTAGGTTAACAGGTCAAAGAGCTGCAACTCTGAATTGCATGAGGTCCAAAAGACTGAATCTGTTATTTAGTTAAGGGAGTGACAACGCAACTGCAGGTGCTGCATTAGGGGATGCTCATTGGGACAGTCAAAATAGTTCAGGTGGAAGCAAAACGTTATCAGTGGCCAAGAACATCTGCGATACAATAGTGCGATCGGATGAGAGGCAAGTACTTTACCCAGATGGTGTCAGTTAGTTACGTTGTTTTAATTGAAATCACATTTTAATTGAATGTATGGTTCACCCTGTAATAATTGTATGATGTTTTTCTCATTCTTAACACTTCAGTAGGACCAAGCTGTTACTATGACAGTTATGCTTATATCACCGCTGCCAAACTTTAAAGGACTCGCCTGATAGAATGCTCGGTTCAACATATAATCAGACCTTGTCTCTGTCCTCTTGTGATGCAACGCTCCCAGAAAGTAAAGCTACGCAACAGGCGCATAGATATATTGAAGATTTAACCAATACAACAAATTTCCATGACTTAAAGATATAAAAATCTCTTATTTAGATAAGAGGCTGTGGACAAAGTTAGTCTCGTGACTTGTCTAGTGACAGAGACACTGATCAATCAATCTTGTTCTTCTGTGGAACTTTTGAACAAGTCCATTCTGCTAAAGCTGAGGCACAGGCACATGAAGATCTAAAAAAGGGTCTTATTCTACAAGCTGCCAATTGCAGAGTGTCACTGCTATTAGGCACTCATGTTATTAATATGCCGGGATGCTCTAATCCCTTCATTTTTCCAAATGGAGCAGGTGCCCTTACAGCCTAGCTAGGGATTAGCAACGGTCAGCCACGGAACTCCAAGCTGACAGGTGTCACTTAGCTGAAGATTCACACACAAAAACTTGCAGTTTAGAAACTGATTTATTTTTATCCAGTACCAGCAAGAAAAATCTCTAAAAATTGTATATGCTGTACATAACTCTAAAATTATATATAGTGCAATTGAGCCAAGGTGTAAAGCATTTGGTAAAATTACCCTGAAGATTCATTATTGATGCTATTTCATGTTATTATAAATAAATCACTAGTAAGCCCTAATTTTTTGCAAACAAGATTTCTTGTCTATTTAAGACGAAATTAGTCTTCACAACGAATAAACACATGCTAATTGCTCACTCTGTAACAATTATAATCTTATTCAAACAATCTCTTGAAGATGTAAAAGAACGATAACATATGATGGAAGTTCGTGGTACAATGTTTTCTCTAATCTTATTGGGTGGCATGAGCAATTTTGAAGTTTATTTAGATTGATACAGTATCATGTACACACGTGTTTAATGAGGCTGATGCCATTAGATAAACTGAAGAATCTGCTAAGATTCCTCAGTGATCCTACAATGAGTACGTACACATTAGTGGGAACTGTATATTTAAAAATACATTTGCCAGCGTGATGATCACAGAATGAACTTGCTAAACATCACTGTGATAATCCTTTAAGTGGCAGCTGGGGTGATAGAAGGATAATCAGAAGGATATGGTTCAGATTGCATTCTGCCCCTCAAATAGTCACTTGTCTGTCAGCAAAAGATAATTCATGAAAGCTATTCATTGTCACTAAATTATTGATGAATACAGATGGGGCGGCACAGTTGCACAGTGGTTAGCACTACTGCCTCTCAGCGCCAGGGATCCAGGTTCGACTCCCGGCTTGGGTTACTGTCTGTGTGGAGTTTGCATGTTTACCCTGTATCTGCATGGGTTTCCTCTAGGTGCTCCGGTTTCCTCCCACACTCCAAAGATGTGCTTATTAGGTGCACTGGCCACGCTAAATGCTCCCTCACTGTAACCAACAGGAGCCAGAGTGCGGTGACTAGGGGATTTTCACTTCATTGCAGTGTGAATGTAAACCTACGTGTAATTAATAAATAAAACTTGTTCTGGCAGTCCATGAAACCTTTCAAACTAACTATTCTATCAACTGATATGGTTAGGACTGCGGACTTAGAGTCATTACAACACAAGAGGAGACCATTCGGCCCATTAGCCTGGAAATCCTTCCATGCCTTCTCAGTATTTGTCCCGGGACTCCTGTGAAGCCACAAAATTATCTCTGGGTCTCGAGCAAAATGAGCTGTGAGAAACTTCCTACGCATGTCTAAGAACTAATGTTGATAATGACTCGGATGAAGCAGATGCAATCCGCCTGTCAGTTGATACTCCAGCTTAAAATTAGGACCAGGAATAATTTTCCATATCATTAGTACTTAGGTGCTTGGTCACAAAGTAAACTAATTCCTTTTTCAAACAAATTTCCCATGGGCTTGGAATCCCAACACCTGGAATAAATAATGGGCTAGATTCTCCCAACTGGCCCTCATCTGGGATTCTCCAGTCCAACTGCAGTGAACTGGCTGGGACCCAAACTCTCCATTCTTACTGTCAGACATGGCAGGGCCTGGGTCCAGTGACTTGAGCCCAGACTGAAGCCAGATCAGGGGATGTATTTTCCCAACATGACCAAGAATCATCCAGACTCTTAAACATTGGCTCTATTCTCTGTCCACCGACGCTGCCAGACTTGTTGAGATTTTCCAGCATTTTTTGTTTCTGTTTCAGATTTCAGCATCCGCAGTATTTTGTCTTCATTTAGACTCCTGATGCTCTCAACCCAATCAGAGGGCTGGGTACCATAGAGTCTGGGCAGCCTCATTAGAGACGCGGCTGCTGCTGAGGCAGATGTGAAACTACAATTGCACCTCAGAATAAGGCATGAATTTAAACTACAAATTTGGGAGAGCCCTAGTCAGGGCTCGTGGGAGAAAAATCCTCTGGCAACAGAGTTTGTGCTTATGGTCCAATCCAAAGAACAAAGAACAAAACAGCACAGGAAACAGGCCCTTCAGCCCAACGAGCCCGCGCTGCCACCCTGATGTTCCCACCTCTACCCGCGATCCCTGTCCATGTTTATAGATCTATGGATTAACAACCAAATTTGAGACAATTTAGGGAGAACTTGTTTTGCCAATTAGCCTAAGAGCACATCTTTGGGATGTGGGAGGAAACCGGAGCTCCCGGAGAAAACCCACACAAGCACAGGGAGAATGCGCAAACTCCCACAGACACAGGCCCAAATCCATGTCTCCGCACAGCACAGCAATAGTCACTGAACTGTCCTGTTGCCCATCAAATGGTCCAGGTCAAGTGTACACTAACGACGTGAAGCAGTAGGATACTCTCGAAAAAGATCCAAGAGCAGCCCTCTCACAACCCATCGCGTGTATGCCCCTCGTTAGACAACAAGGTGGACCAAAGCACCTGTAGAATAAAAACAAATACACCAATATCATCATCTATTTGCACAATCCTTACAGTGAGCATACCCCTTGTTGGAAGGAAAGGAGACTCCAGCTTTGATGGCCCTCCAATCTGCCACAAAGAAGCTTCTGCAGCCTCCTCACACAGCAGGGGGCCTTGCTAACAATAGCAAAATGCCAGCATACCCTCTAGATTGAGGCCCTGATTAGGAGCAATTATATAAATTGGCTGCCCACTTCTGTTTACCTGCCTCCTAGCTTGCCTTCCCCATGAGTGGCAATGCGTTGGAGGTACCAATCCTTATGGATTTTCTCCCCTCTTCCTGATCTCTTGTCCTTCCCAAGCCTGTGATCCTGGAGCCAGCAAATACTGACCTAGGATTCATGATTCTTCAAGATCTCATGTTACATTACAAAGCAGAATTGGCAGCTGAACAGAACTATTAACAAACAGAGGTATCTCAAATATTTGACCATTATGTTTTCTTAGCAATTAGCATCCCATAAATGACAGTTTTAAACCAATTATTAGCAATATCCAGGATTTGATTAAATGACACTGCACAATGTAATATTAAAATATTAAACACAACTCTTGAATATAACGGATTACTGATAAAAGATAAAATAACAGCCACATTAATCACATTTCTGCTTTTGTAAAGAGCATAGTCAGTAAGAAATGCCCGAAACAGCATCAGCAAAATCTCACACATGGGTGTCAAGAAAGTCTGTTCAAAATTGTAAATCAAAATCAAGTTCACTTACAATTCAGTACGGAAAACTCAAATGAAATATTGCACCAACTGCCCACTCATCACTTAGCAGGTAATTTAGTCTTTAATAAAAATATCACAATGAAAATACTAATCTTCACTGACTAACACTAGTATCGTAACATTCCATCAAAAAGAATCTGCAACAGCAATTCCTTCACCGATCACAGCCTATATCTGACTGGTTATAAACTGACTCAACTCCAATGCCTACAGGCCAACTACAAGGCTGTATTGAGGACGACACTGGAATAATCCAAGATCTAGACCTCTTGGATAAAGGAGGACACTGCGTGACAGTGAGAACTTGGCATTATTATTGGGATTAAACTGACAGCAACGTCTGCAGTCCACACATGCACATTTAAACACACAAATGCACAAGTTACTGCTAGTGCTGCCTATCAGCCTGCAAGCTGAGCTGTTGCAATCTTACCTACCCCCTTCCCCCCAAAAGGAATCTACGCCAATGTCATTATGATGTTGTGAACTTTGGTTGAATTATCTGTCAGCCTTACACTAAATGCAGATGGAAAAGTTGTGGCTGTAGAATAGAGTAAAATGAGTTTTTAAATGGTAAGAGGAGTGATTTGTACGGCGGAACAACCTATCTGGCCTGAAAATTACATCTTGCAATTTACCAAGTCTCATTTTCCACTCAGAAGAAAATGAATTGCGCAGAATTTTTCTACTTAACAGATGATGTCTTAAGGGCCTCCTCCCACCAGTGCTAGGATTTTACCCATGATGGTAGCAGTCCAGAAAGAAACCTCAAAACACCAGCTTAAAGTCCAACAAATTTATTTGCAGCAAACACCCCAAGCTTTCGGAACACGTTCTTCCGTCAGGTGGGTGAGATTCTGATCGCAAACAGGGCAAAAGACACAAACCCAATTTACATGCACAATGACTAGAATGTGAGTCTTTATACCTAATCACAGATTCACATTCCAGTCATTGTGCATGTAAACTGAGTTTGTGTCTTTGTGCCCTGTTTGTGATCAGAACTCCCACCCACCTGATGAAGGAACAACGTGTTCCGAAAGCCTGGGGCATTTGCTACAAATAAATTTGTTGGACTTTAAGCTGGTGTTGTGAGATTTCTGTCTGTTTTACCCCAGTCCAACACTGGCATCTCCACGTTGTAGCAATCCATACAGTGTGGTGAAATCGCCAGGTTGCAATCTAAGGGTTAGGATTCCTCTTACATGTGCACACTGTGTCCAACAGTGTTCTCCCCCACCCCTGCAATGCATTCCTCTCCCCCGGAAAGTAGACCATCACCACCCCCCTCCCCTACCCTCCCCCCACCACCACCACATCGCCCTTGCCAAGGACTGCCTGCAGTCCTAGCAGTGGCCATTAATAGACATCTGTAACTCTACAACTGAGAGCTGGTCATGGGCCTCTGTTGATTTAGAAACAAAGTAATTTTGACTGCCTGTAGCAAGACTTCCATTTTCTGTTAATAAATATTCCAATTGCATAGTTTAAAGAGTTTTCAGTAAGGGACACAGTACTCCTGGTTCTGATTTGAAAAAAATCTGAACATTCCCAGAACACACATTACCTTACCAAGTTAGTAAATTCGGCAAAAAAAAATTGTATGCTGTCTTTATTGTGACATCTTTGCGATGAAAACAAACCATGAAAAATCAACTATGACAGTCAGAAGCACAATTTCTATGTCATGGCAACCTTAATCTCAGACCAAAATTGAAATAACGCTGTTTATCCACGCATGAGGGTAGAGAATGTGTCCAAAGGGGGTAGGAGAAGCAGCTGTTCTAATCATTTGCATGTGTGTGTCTGCTTGTGAAGAGAGATCATCCAGCATCGGCAAGTAGGTGCTGTGTGGATGACACGAGGAGGACTGAATGGGGAACAGATTGCCTGTTTGCTGAATGGTGCACTTTACGTGACAGAAGAATTGCTTTTAGATTCAGATTCCTCACCACCACCACCACCATTTTGTTCTACTAATATACTTCAGTCTTATTTTAAATATTAAATTCCCCTACAGTTGGACAATCCGACGTTTTGGTCTCGTCACATTGCAGTACTAAAATAATTATAACTTTCAACCCCATTGAAGCATTTTTAATAATCTGAATAAAATAGTTTGTCCTATAAAAAAAATGTACCTTATAAATATTTTTCCAGGATATTTTATTTATCTTTCTCAATATTTTATTTCCAGTGAAGTGCCTTGCATTGCTGTTCTAATTTAAATATACATTTTAAGCTAATTTTAGATGCATGTTTAGTAATGGTTTTGATGCCATTTGAAACATTTGTATACCCTCTTTCACACCACTCCTAAATGGAATGAACAAAAAATCTTGCCCCTAAATAACCTATTTTACATATATTTATATGTGCATGTATAACAGTTGCACTGACAACACAAGAAACTGATGAATATGGATCTCAGGTATACAGCTGAGGAAAGGTGATATATACAAATATATATATAAATGCAGCCAGTTCAGAAGAATGTAAATTTTTAGAACTGTCACCTCCAATAACACAAAAATTGATATAAAGTATTTAGACATAGAAGGCACAGGTGGGTTGTGAAGTTTAAATAAAATGAATAATGAGTCATGGACAGGATTCAGAGGTTTGATAGAAAGCTTGTTAATAAACATAGAAACCCTACAGTGCAGGAAGCCATTCTGTCTATTGAGTCTGCACCAACAACAATCCCACTAATCCCCTTTAACCTACAAATTCAGGGGCACTAAGGCGTAATTTAGCATTGCCAATCAACCTAACCCACACAACTTTTAACTGTGGGAGGAAACCCATGCAGACACGGGGAGAATGTGAAAACTCCACACAGACAGTGACCCAGCAATTGAATCCAGGTCCTTGGCACTGTGAGACAGCAGTGCTAACCACTGTGCCGTGCTTAAAGATGAGTTTGGCAACATTTTTAGCAGCTGGAGGAAATGTGCAAATTAGAAAGACAACTCCAAAGACTCTGGTCAATAGAAAAATTCACAAGAGACCAGATTCAGAAGAATATGTGAGGAGACACAAGGCCAGAAGAAGCTGAATCGCAATGAGGCAAGCCAGTTGGCGGGATTCGAAGATGAGGATTTAAAATTTAATCTGTTGGGAGAATAAGCAGATCAGCAAGGACAGGTAGAATGAATGAGCGGCACTTAGCACAGAACAGGTATAGGCAGCTAGAGTTTGTACAGGTTGCAGTTTATGTTCAATGCTGGATGTAGGGCCAGCAGAGGAAAATGGAATCCCAGTGTGATTGGGCTGAGAGATAAATTGCATACAATTCCATCTGTTTTGCAATGATATTTTGCAGACAAACCATGACTTGTTAAACTTGCCTACTCTGCAAATATTTTCATCATTTAAAGCAACAGGTTTCAGCATGCAGATTAAGATCTGCATCTAAAGAACAATCTGGTCGCTGTTAGATTAACGTGGATAAAGATACCAGTAATTCCAACAGTCAGTCAGTTCACAGTAGTTGAATGAACAATATTAGGATAGTAAATGGAAACTGAGGCATGACGAGTAGACTGTTCCTTGCTGCCCAAATGTAACTCCTCAGGTGGATGCTTTACATTCTGCATTAATAGATAGAGAAGGTCAACATTCCTAAAATAAGTTCAGCTTCCACAGTTCCATGGTTTCAACATTATCTACTTCCAACATAATTGATATCACAATAAACATTTTTAATTGGAATGACATGTTCATTAAAGCACTCATTGCTCAGCTTCACGCAGTGTTAAAACATGTTGGAAGACTGGTTTTAACCACATCAGTGAACGAGTTAGTAAAAAGTGTCATTCCAGGGTAAATGCGCTGAATGTTGATCAGACTGACAGTTAACACAATCAAAATATCCTGTTAACTGGAGTAAATTAAGAGCAGATTTAAAGCAAATAGTGGTTATACATGCAGACAGTTAAGCGCTTTTGTAACCCACATCTTTTCTGGTCCTGTAATTTCCTTCACAGGCAGCGATTGCAACTATGCAAGTTCACCAGTAACACAATTGACAAAGGCCATTATTGCAATTCCCAGAATAGCTACACCCTCAATAATTTGTATCATTAGCAAGTGTTTACATTTAATTAAAATTAAATTAATTTCCTGGGACCTAGGTAAATATGACACGACTGATCGAGCATTTCGGAGAGATTTAAACCATGAAAACAATATTTCAATAGCTAATTTCTGGCCACTGTGTTGATAATAGCAACAAGAGACCTATTCAATGTGTGCCCTTTCATTAATGGGAAAGTGATGGTGGACGGAATTTGAGGTGAAGAAGGGCAAGATCTGAGAATGACTAATCAGAATATTTTCTGAACAAGGTGGACTTGGAAGTGTGCAGGAGCAAAGGAATTTGGATGTGTTGTTAGTAAATTGTCACACTACTTATCCTTTAATTAATTCATGGAACATGGGCAGCATTTATTGCCCATCCCTACTTGCCCTTCTTTATTCAGAGAGTAGTAAGGGCGTGGAATGCCCTGCCTGCAGCAGTTGTGGACTCGCCAACTTTAAGGGCGTTCAAATGGTCATTGGATAGGCATATGAATAACATTGGAATAGTTTAAGTTAGCCAGTCATTAGATCCATGCTACTGGTCGGCGCAACATCAAGGGCCTGCTCGGCCATTTCAGCGGGTAGTTGAGAGTCAACCACGTTGCTGTGGCTCTAGTCACGTGTAGGCCAGATAAGGACATTAGATTTATACACGACTCCAAAATTTCCTCCAGTCGTGAGAAAACTGAAGAAGCTATAATTTTTGGTCCCCACTCCAAACTTCAATCTCTAGTTACCGACTCCATTCCTTCCTTGGCAACAGCCTGAAACTGAATGCAACTTGGTTTTACATTTGACCTCAGATGGAGTTTCTCTGCTCATATCTGCACCATCACTAAAACCATCTATTTCCATTTCCCTAACATTGCCCAACCTTGCCCCTATCTGAGCTCATCAGCTGCCCTGAAACCTTCATTCTTGCCTTTGCTATCTCTTGAGTCACCTATTCCAATACACTCCTAGCTTGTCTCCCATATCTGACTCTCTTCCAAAACTCAGCTACCCGTGTCCTAACTCACACCAAGACCTGTTCACCCAGAAAGAGGGGCGGATTAGTGTGTGTGGTAGGGGGAATGGGCGAGAGTGTAGGGACTGACATGCGTGGTTGGGGAAGAAGAGACCAGCTGATTACTGTGTGTAGTACAGAATAGGCGAGAAGAAAAGAAATGGATTGATGTGTGTGGGTTTGGGTATGGGGAGAGGGGCTGATTATTGGGTGTGGTGTGAGAATGAGGGAGAGGGGAGGGATTGATGTGTGTGTGGTGGGGGAAGGAGAAAGGGGTGGGACTGATGTGAGTGTAGTGGGCGACTGGGGAAGAGGGGTTGATTACAGTGTGTGGAGGAGGAATGCTGCAGAAGGGAGGAGATTGATGTGTGTGTGGTGGGGGAAGGGGAAAGGGGTTGATTACAGTGTGTGTTGAGGAGGCAAAGGTACTGATTATTTTGTGTATGGGATTGGCAACAGAGGGACTTCACTGAATCTTCTGTCACTGTGGAACAGGGAGAGCTTGGCAAAACCCCACATCAAAATATTACCAGTTTTACAAAATTCTTTAAAAACACATTCATGTTTATGTGATGTTGACCAAGGAGATGTGAATTTCAATAATTATATACTGAATGCTACCATTCAGCTTTATTGCTGCTCTGTTTTTGGTCTAGGGAGTCATGTTAATTTTCAAGTGTTAAAATGGTATCACATTCAAGATTAGTTTGGGAAGCAGAGCTCCAGGCTCTAGAATTTCCTCCCGACACTTCTCCACATCATTCTCTTCCTTTAAAACACTTCTTAAAAACAAACCTCTTTGACCAAGCTGTTGGTCAACTGTCCTCATATCTCCTTATGTGGACTGGAGTCATATTTTGTTTGCTATAAGTTGCCTTGGGGTATTTCATTACATTAAAGAGACTATGTACCTGTAAATATAAATTGTTGTTGCCCTCAGTTCACTAAAAGCTAATGCACGGGGTCCAAAAGGTTATTAAAATATCCAGGCCAGGAGCCCTGGATTCAAGTCCCACACCAGGACTTGTTGACCATTGAAGCAGGGTAAGTTGATAATCTATCTGGAAGTCATTCCACCACCTCCCAAACTATTTCCCAAAGAGGGAAAAGTGTGTGTGAAGACACGCTTTTTAAAATAATTCCTGTCTACTGGTACCATCTGATCAAATCTGTTTCTTTGATTGGGAGATATTTCTGGAGGCGCTGTGATTTGTTTAGCTAATGGTATAAATGAAAGGGAGGTGGAGAAGCTTGAAGCTGGGACTTAAAGAGCAGAATTGGTGCAGGTGTGCGGCAGCTTGCAGCCAAGGCAGTTCTTTGGAGGCAGTGTGTCAGGGGATTGCCCTGTAAATAAGTAAATTCATTACTTTGTGAGAGAAAAGCCAGGGACAGACAGGGAGCAATAAGGTTCAATATAGATCGGAAGATTTGGAGGAAAACAAAAAGACAGGTGAAGAAAGGAAATGTACAATTTGTATCCATCAGTGGCAATGATGATGTATGCATGCACACAGACACTCTCAGGGAATGCTAACTACTCATTATATTTAAGTATTTCTTCATGTTGTCTTTGATTCTTTTCCCACTCATCTTAACTCTCTATCCTCTGCTTCTTGTTCTTTCCAACAATTTCTCCGTCTACTTTGTCCAGACTGTTCAAGGTTTTGGACACCTCAATCCAATTTCCACTTAACCTTCTCTTCTCTGAGGTGCCTCTAATCCATCCACGTAACTAAATCTCTCCTCCCTGGAACTATCCTCCTTTCTGCTCCCACTGTCACACATTCACATCCTTCTTGAACTGGGCACAATATTCCAGCAAAGGATGACAATTAAACAACATGGTTTGAAAATGCCATACGTTTTTAAAGTAACTTGTACAAGACTGATTAGATATGCAGCCAGCCTTAGATTTTTAAACTTATTACTGCATTACAAACTCCATTCTCTAAATAGTCCGGTGGCAGGACGTGCGATTTATTTTGCAAGTTCAAAAGATACATAGATTTATTTACAAAAACAATTTAAGGCAGCATGGTGGCACAGTGGTTAGGAACCAGTTCAATTCCAGCCTTGGGTCACTGTCTGTGTGCAGTTTGCACATTCTCTCTGTGTCTGCCTGAGTTTCCTCCGGGTGCTCTGGTTTCCTCCCACACTCTAAAGATGTGTAGGTTAAGTTGATTGCCTCTCAGTATCAGACTAATTAGCGAGGTAAATATAGGGCCTGGTTTGATTGTTATCAGCGCAGTCTCCATTGGTCGAATGATCTCTTGCATTGCAGAGGTTCTATGATTCTAACTTCCACACAACAATATTTTTCATGATACATTAAGCACTTGAGTCAAAGTGTTGGTCTTATCTTTGGGTAACTGGGAAATCCTGTTTCCTTCATTGTAAAAGTTCAACTGAGATTGAAGTGTCATTTCTAACAGAAACATCTGCAGCAGTGACCAGAAAAAGAGGTGACAGGAAAGCTTGCAGCCTGTCCACCTGGAAGGGCCAGGGTCACATAGCGTTTTCCCATGAACAATAACTTTAAAACTCTGGGTCACATATCCTGGCAAATGTTCCAGTCCCAGCACCCGACCTAGTATATCTCCAACTGATGGACTGATCGTGGCCAAGAGAATGATGATAATTGCTGGAATGTACGTCAGACTATAGAGACTTAAAGACTCATTCTATTTATAGATTTTCAGGCTCAACTCAGAAATGATAGTGTTATTTTTACTGCAAGACAGAGGAAGTATGGTGATGATGTTTTATGTGGAGCCATATGACAGGAAGTTAATTTTCATTTCTCCACACTGAGCTCACAGTCATTTCAATGCCACAAAGGCAATAACCACTTAGTCAGTGGGAAAACCCATCAGTAAACTGCAAGGAAGTTTGGAAAAAGATAATATTTGAAAATCAATTATTATGCAAAGAGTTGATTCCAAATTTAGCCAGTTTGCTATTATCAGTCAATTCTGATCATTTTAATACACAAGCAGGAAGTTTAAACTTTTAATTATAAAGGCACCATTAAATATACATTAGCTTGGTCAACAGTGAGCAAAAATGATGCAATGTGTGCCCTCTGTCCATTCATCTCAGACCAGTTGAGCAGATGCAGCTTAGATTCAGGTGGGTTATGATGAAACAGGCTGAAGGCCCATATGACCTCCATGTGCTTTTGTTTCTGTTCCATTAACAATGAAATGAGCTTAGCCAATCTCAATCCTCTTTGATGGGCATGACATTCAGCACAAAGCTCTGTTTAGTTCAGCAGGAACTGACAATATCATTCAGATAGGCCTGTACAGAGTTAACAAAGGAAATGAAATATGTCATAGGTACATTAGAGATGGTATTCTGAAGTTAGACCAAAGCATGTTGTGGACGAACTGAGCTTTTCCCGCTGTGTAAATAGCCAAACTCAGGACTGATGTCGGTGCTGGGTACTTTAAATAAAAAGTGTTCCATTCCGATGTACCAACTTCCCTTGCCTTATCTTAACATTGACCACAACAGCAAATGTTTATACTGCACATCTGAAGAAGCAGAGTATCACAAGATAGAAATAATAGAATCCCTATAGTGCAGGAGGTCATTCGGCCCATCGAGTCTGCACCAACTCCCCGAAACAGCAATGTATTCCAAATGAAGGAAAATAAAAAGACCTGCCATTACCCATATGCACATTCTGTGTTTCTGTAATGTGAAAGCCAAAAGATGCTATATAATTTGTAATAAAGCATAATCACCAACTTCCCCCAATCATTAAGAAATTCCAGGCTTGTGGGAGCTCATGAGGTACATAATTAAAATTTTTGCCGGAAGGTATAATGCAATAAAAGGCCTAGGAACTGCAAGTGCAATCTTTCTAATACTTTTAATGTCTGCACCTTATATATAAACATTTGGAACCATCCTAAAATATGTGCATATTACACTGCTTTCGTTTACACTTAGGATAGTTTACAAGAATTACTGCAACATAAATTATAATTATAAAGATAGTTAAAACCAGATAATCAATTCACAGTACTCCCTGAAATAATAATGACTTCTCCAAAATTAACTGCAATTTAATCTAAACACAAGAAAAAGAGAAGAGGCACTTTATTACTAATTGGTGAGTTTTCATATGCATGAGATGTAGATTAATTCTGGTCAGTAAAAATGTCAACAATCTCCTAAAGTCAAGATCTGTCCACTACAAGCAGCCATTTTCTAATAGGCTGGTTAGAAGACAATTCTATCCTGGACAATTACCATCATATCAGTTTGATCATCAGCAGTGATGGGCAGTGTCATCCACATTGCTATCAAGCAGCACTTACTCAGCATTAACTACTCACTGACCCTCAGTTTGGATCCTGCCAGGGTGACTCAGGTCCAGACCTCAGCCAAATACAGCGAGGAGAGTATTACTGCCCTTGACGTGATGTCAGCATTTGACCAGCTGTGGCAACAAGCAGCCCTAGCAAAACTGGAGTCGATGAGAATTAGGGAGAAAACACTCCACTGGCTGGAGTCAGATCTAGCTCGAAGGAAAACTTTTGTGGTTTTGAGGTCAATCATCTTTGTCCCAGGACATTGCTGCAGGAATTCCTCAGGGTGGTGTCCTTCAGCTGCTGCAGCACAAGGTCAGAAGTGGGGATATTCGGTGGGCGATTGTGCAATCTTCAGGGCTATTCACAAGTCAGGGCTAATGGAGGTCTTGACCATAGGCAGCAAGACCTGGATAACACTCAGGTTTGAATTGACAGGTGCCAAATAACACTGACACCACAAAAAACCCAAATGACACGTTTCAGCATGCAAATTATTTCACAATTGGGACCAGCAAGCTGCTACAAGCACAGTATAAATAACTTAACGCATCTTAAATTTACTATTCTATTTGAGTACTCTGCAATTGACAGTGATAATCTTACATTGATTTGATTGTAATTTTAGTTGTTAAACACTTTGAATATCTGACATGCTTATTAGATTTTATAATCAACAATTTTGCCAGTGTAGCCGAAGTGACTTCGGGATCCTGGGGGAGGTGGGAAAGTCCCAGAATCTGATGTCAGATCAGGCAGGATTAAATAGAACAGGGAAACCATTGGATTCATCAAGTAATTAATGAGGTAGCTGTTAAGGTTATTAAGAAGGTAAGTATGAGCTGCTTTAGCTCTGAATCCTAGGGGGAGATTTTCCAACCATACTTATCGCAAAGCCAGAAAATCCAACCTGAAGTCAACAGACCTTTGCATGGTCCAGCCCCTGCCCACCCGTGACAGGCAGGACAGGAAAATACCCCCCGAGGTTTCCCAGCCATGGAACCAATCTAACAAAGCAGCAGAATCACTGAGGTGAAAGTACGGCAGGAAGAACATCTTCAGTGCAACTGACAAACCAGGAAGGCTTTACCATCAAAGAGCTCCAGCCATGACCACTGAGAGACACATACTCTCAAAACACATACTCTCTCAGAGCATTCTTTCATTATTTGACTGGTGATTGCCAACTTCTTAGAAGGTGATTTACCAGTCTGGCATTTCAATCCCCTCTGCTGCACTTCCCTGCTACCAGCTTTCTGTCTCTGTCAAGGGGGACAAGAGCAGAGGCCACACAACCACCAACAGCTGCCTTCACCTCAGCTTCCACAAAGCAGGGAGGATGGATATCAAGATCCAGCTGAAAGGAGGCGAAGGCCCAACACAAGTTCTACAGGCAAACAGGATCAGCCATCTTGACAGGTCTGAGCACCAGGACGACAGGAGGCCCAGCCTTTCACAACAAGTTGGTGCTGACAACTGCAGCCTCCAGTGGAGCGTAAGCAATTCAAATTTTCAACAACTATTTTATCCTGGCAGATAGCTTACAGGCATAGGTTTGTCTGGAATGAAACAAATATACCGTAAGAACTTCTCATTTGACAAGAAACAACAATTTCAGAGGAGTTTCTCCTAGTGTTTCCAATTCAATATTTTCCCAGTTCCTGACTCGCACTGAACCAGATGGTGTGTAAACTCGGTGTCCTCTCTGACCCCTCAGCTAAGCTTCAAATCTCAATTCCTTGCTATCATTTGTTACAAGTTTCAAGATGTGCATCAATAAATTCTCTTAGTTGCAGCAATCCTGGTTACTCTCATGAAGAAGTAGCTCAGGCAATTTAAATGCCCAATGTATAGTTATGCAATGGCATAATCTAAATGTGCCACAAAACAATGTCTTTGTCACTTTAGCAGGTCATCGTGAGTCTTGCACGGAGTCAGGGCCAGGATTTATGAACAAATTGTACTCACTTTCTCCTCTAAAACTCAGGCTGAGATTTTCTGGCCAGGCCAGCAGTGGGCATCATCAAGGGTAGGATGGGAAAATTTGGAATCAATTGACTTTTGACCACTCTCTAAATTCTCTTATCCCAGCTGCTGAAAAATCCTGGAAAATAATACATCTCACAACTTGTCCCTTTTGTGAGTCAACTTATTTTTGGCAAATCTTAGACAATTTTTATCTACAAAAAGTTCATCTTGCGTTTTAGCTTCCAGTCTAGAGCTGCACTTCAGCAAATTTTAATTAAAATATGAAAACTGATGTGTCTGCACAAAGACAATAACAACAACATTTAAATAGTGTCTTTAAAATGGCTAAAACTATACCACAGTAACACTCAAGTGCATTATTTTGTTATTTCATCTGTGTTCCATTTATTTCTTTGCCTTGTAGTAATTCATCACAAAATCTTGGGGTATGTACTTAAAGACACTGGGGCTAGAATTTTACCACCTAGCACCATCCCAGATCCGGGGCTGGCGAGGCTCACAGAATGGCATTCTCTGTTGGCCTCCAGCAGGATCGTAAGATCCTGTCTTGTAAAATTCCAGCACAGGTGCAGATGGCCAAAAAGCATCTCCCCACTGAGTCCTGTTTTCTCAAATCTTCACAGATCTGGGGGGAGAACAAAGGAAATGCTTCATAGACTCGCCTTGAAGTGCGGCAGTGTTGACATTAATGACTGGGGGGAACTCACTATCTATTGTTCAAAATGGTGACAACTTGTCCATTAAGGTTAAATTTCATGGGATCCAGATGAGGTATCTAAAAAGATACAAAATTGGCTTCCTGGCAGAAGCCAGAGGGCAGTAGCAGAGAATTGTTTTTCAAACTGGAGGCCTGTGACCAGTGGTGTGCCTCAGGAATAAGTGCTGGACCCACTGTTATTTGTCATTTATATTCATGATTTAATGAGAATATAGGAGGCATAGTTAGTAAGTTTGCAGATGATACCTAGATTGGTGGCATAGGGGACAGTGAAGGAAATAATCTCGAACTACAACGGGATCTTGATCAATTGGGCTAGTGGGCTGACAAATGGCAGATGACGTTTAATTTGAACAAATGCGAGGCGATGCATTTTGACAGAGTGAACCTGGCAAGACTTACTGAGTTAATGATAGGGTATTGGGGAAAGTTACAGGACAAAGAAATCTAGGGGTACATGTTCCAAGTTCCTTGAAAGCGGAGTCACAGATGGATAGAGTAGTGAAGAAGGCATTCGACATACTTCATTTCATCAGTCAGAACACTGAATATTGGAGTTGGAATGTCTTATTGAAATTGTACAAGACATTGGTAAGGCCACACTTGGAATATCATGTGCAATTCCCTAATTTAGAAAGGATATTATTAAACTAGAAAGAGTGCAGAAAATATTTAATAGGATACTACTAGGATTTGACGGTTTAAGTTATGAAGAGAGACTGAATAGACTGGGACTTTTTTCTCTGGAGCGTAGAAAGCTGAGGGTGATCTTATAGAGGTCTATAAAATATTGAGGGGCACAGATCAGCTATACAGAAAATATTTTTTCCCAAAAGTAGGGGAGTCTAAAACTAGAGGGCACAGGTTTAAGGTGAGAGGGGAGAGATGCAAAAGTGTCCACGGGGCAATTTTTTCACAGAGGATGGTGAGTGTTTGGAACAAGCTACCAGAGGTAATAGCAAAGTAAGTACGATTTTGTCTTTTAAAAAGCATTTAGATAGTTACATGAGTACATTGGGTATAAAAGAATATGGGCCAAATGTGGACAATTGGGATTAGTTTAGGGTTTTTAAAAAAAGGTGGCATGGACAAGTAGGGCCGAAGGGCCTGTTTCCATGCTGTTAACCTTTATGATTCTTAGTTGCATCATACATAGAGTCACAACATCATGAGGCAGAATGGAAACAGGGAAAGAAAGAAAAGAAGGCAATCAGTCACACTGTATCCCATGTAATATCCTGTACTGTGTACCCAAAGATCTGTAGGTTGAGAATCTGCCTGTTCAGTTACATAAAGACACATAGTTGAAACTCGCAACATTGAATAGACATCGGCCCCAAATCTATCGACAGCTTCTACCGATGACATTTAAGCGAAATATTCCCTTCTGATCTAAAAATTAATGGGATCTATCCTGACTAATAGGCCCAGAGGGAGACAATTGACTTTTACTGTATAGGAAAATCTGTTATTTAGCATGCTCAGGAAATGGGACACAAGGGTTATTTATTTATAATAAAGGTACAAAATCTCAATGTGTCATTGTTTTAAATAAGACCCTTGCTCCCCTGCTTATAGTTAAATGCATCTCAATCCCAGGACATCACCATAGGAGTTCCTCAGGAACATGTTCTAGGCCCAACCATCTTCAGGTGCTCTATCAATAATCTTCTCGTTGTCAGATATGTGAATGTACAGTCATCAGTGAACGATGTTCAGCACCATTCGTGACTCTTCAGACACTGGAGCAGTTTGTGTCCGTATGCAGCAAGACCCGAACAATATTCTGGTTTGGGCTGAGAAATGGCAGGTGACATTCATGCCACACAAATACCAGGCAATGACTATCTCTAACAAGAAATAATCTAACCCAGTGATATCCAAACAATGGATCACGGTTCCATCAGGAAGGGGGCTGTGAGAAATAAAATCACGTTAATCTCTGAAGCTGACTGCGTCTCCTCCATGTAGCACCGTGGTAACATAAAACCAGCGGCCTATTTGAACAGGCTTCAAATCAGATCAATTTGTGGCAAAAAGTAAAAACTGTCCAACTACAAGATGGGAGGCAACTTGGAAGAATGTGTTGTGGCCAAAGGTAAAAAGATATTTTGGCAGCATTTTAGCTCGAGTGGATGAACAAACTGGCGCTGGAGCCTGACCTTCCTGCAAGATCCACATCGAAAAGAAACGAGGGAACCTCGATGTCACTGAAGCTTCATATTCAAAATGTTTATTTCTATTTGAGACTACTTAAAGATTGCAACAATTTCAAGATGTTTGTGTAATAAAGAGGAAAATCATTTGTCCTTCCAAAGTCATGTTGATTGCACTGGCTGTAGCAGTTATCACCATATGTGTTTGGTAATATCCCAGCAGTACAAGTAAGCAGGCCAAAACAAAGGGGACAATTCTCCAGCGCCAAGCATACAGACGCAAATCCCAGTCAGGTTATGAACCAGATAAGCATTTTTAAATGCAAATGTAAATATGCATCTTCAGTTTTAAGCCAGATTCTCCCGCTAACTCACCTCCTGACTCCCCAAAGCCCTCCATCATCTACAAGGAACAAGTCAAGACTGTGATAGAATACTTCTCACTTGCCTGGATCAGTGCAGTTCAATAACACTCAAGAAGTTGACTGTTTGCACATTCTCCCTGTGTCTACGTGGGTTTCCTCCATGTGCTCTGGTTTCCTCCCACAATCCAAAGGGACTTGTTAGGTGCACTGGTCATGCTAAACTGTTCCTTAATGTCAGGGGACTAGTAGGGTAAATACGTGATGTTACAGGGATAGGGCCTGGATGGAATTGTTTTTGGTGCAGGCTCGATGGGCGAAATAGTCTCCTTCTGCACTGTATGGATTGAGCTGGATATTATCCAGGAGAAAGCAGCCTGCTTGACTGGTGACCCATCCACCACAATAAACAATGGCCTCCTCTACCATCAGTGCACAGTAGCAGCCATATATATAACCTATAAGATGCGCTGTCAAAGGAACCAGCATTTGACAACATTTTTGAAATAAACAACCTCTACTTGGAAGGGCAAGGAAAGCAGATGCATGGAAATATCACCTCCAAGACACACACCTTCCTTGACTTGGAACTAAATCACCATTCCTTCACTGTGCTTGGGTCAAAATCCTGGGACTCTAGTCCTAACAGCATTGGAAGTGTGCCAACATCATGTGGTTCAAGAGGGTAGCTCATCACTATCTCCTCATCAGCAATTAAGAATAAGCAACAATCACTAGCTGAGCTAGCAACATTCCTATCCCATGGAAGATTTTAACAATGCAATCACATACAATGGATCACAAGTAAAACACTATCCAAGTTATCCGCATTTACGTCTCATAAATGGGAATTAATGAACAAACAGACACAGCTAAGCACAAAGTAGAGTCAGATACAGAAATATATTTAATAATCCGTCACATATGGACTGCACTCATTTTAAAATAATCCTATAGCATATTTGTCCTTGATTTTTAAAAACCTCCAGCATATAATTCGCAACCTGGGTCCCTAATACTACTGTTAAAAAAATGTTACTATTAATTAAAGGTGGTGACATTGGAGAAGTACAACCAGGCAGTTCAAAGGTGAATTCGGATAATCTATGCCACAAACCTCAAACCAAGCAACAGTCAATTTGTGGTCAGAATGAAAGGAACCTTAGAAGCCAAACTGTGATGATTTTAGCCCGACAATACAGTGCCTTTGGTCTACATAGTGCTGGAATCAGAATCACCAGAAACAGCCAGTTATTTAATACTGCAGATTTTCGCAGGAGAATCTCATTCACTTAGATGTGTGCTGGGAATTAAAAGGAAGGTAAAACTTAATTTATTGTGTACAGGTCAACAAATGCTTTCAGATGAATGCAACTTCCTTTTGCATATAGCGTTCTACCGTACTGCAACAGCCATTATTCTGCAAGTGGTCTGTTAGTATGATTTATGGATAAATGATTTATACTTAAATGGACTAAGGGGACATGGCAACTAAAGGCTGAGCTTGCAAGTGTTCCTTTTTAACTTGAAACACAAGGCTGATGTCCCATTACCTGCACAACGATAGTTATTTGATGTGATAGACTCCGATTCAACTTATCATGCAGACAAAGCAGAGCAATGGGCCTGCGTGCAAATGCACATGGGTCTTCCATTTAAGGGCAGATGTTGCTGCTGGCTAAAACACTACACTTCAAACCTCGCCTTTAGTCTCACAGTTTCAAAAAGCAATGCACGTCTCCAGAGGCTTCCTGTGGTTGAACTTCAATTAAGCCTGTAAGAAACAGTCAAAATCTATATCCAAGCGCTTAAATATTTCAGTACAAGTGAAACCAAGCAGATGGGAAATGCGGCTGCTGCAAACTCAATGCATTTGTGCCCTAAAAATGCCACAATGCATTCTGCCATAGCTGAAGACCATCACTGGCTCTGTGACTTACAGTAGGTCAGGAAACCACTGCTCCAAGTTCACATGAAAAATAAACGTGGTTCTTAAAAAACAAATCCATCCAGCTTGTCGGGGCCTGAATTTTTGCTCCTGGTCTGCAGTGCAGAATCAGGGCAATCCTGGCTTTGCAAAGTCCACCCAGGAGAGAGCGCCCCAGCAGGTCAGACTACAGTAATGGCCAGTGACCCCGATATAAGCAAAGAAGCTATCAGGTGTGGAAAAATGGGCAGTGCAAAAGGGCTTGCTTCAATGAACTGGCACAAGGTGGAATTTTCCTGTCTCTCCGGCCAGAGGCTGTGGGGGGCAGGCCATGCAAAAGCCCACTGACCTCAGGCAGGAATTTCTGTCCTTCATAGAAAGAAACCCTACAGTATTGAAAGAGGCCCTTCAGCCCATCGAGTTTGCACCAACCACAATCCTACCCAGGCCCTACTTCCAATCCGTACATATTTTACCCACTAATCCTCTCTAACCTATGCATCTATGATCAATTTAACATGACCAATCAACCTAACCCGCACATCTTTGGACTATGGGAGGAAACCTGAGCACCTGGAGGAAACCCACGCAGACACAAGGAGAATGTGCAAACTCCACACAGACAGTGACCCAAGCCAGGAATCGAACCCAGGTCTCTGGATCTGTGAAACACTGTGTTACAGTGCCCTTGGGTTGAGTACAGCCAGAAAATCGTGCCCACTATGTCAATTTTTTTTAAACAATGAAACATAAAATAGGCCTCACCCCTCCTCTGGCTCCCCACCAATGCATACCACTCCATCTTATGTTTGTATCCATTAGAGACAGTAAAAAATTCAAGGAAGAACCATACACATTGGCAAGAAAAAGCAATAGGTCTGAGGATTGGGAGCAGTTTAAAATTCAGCAAATGGAGGACCAAGGGATTGATTAAGAAGGTAAAAATAAAGTACAAAAGTAAGCTCATGGGAACATAAGAACTGACTTCAAAAGTTTCTACAAGTATGTAAAGAGAAAAAGATTGACAGAAACAAATTTAGGCTCCTTACAGTCAGAAATGGAAGAATTCATAACGGGGAATAAAGAAATGGTGGAGGAATTAAATTTATACTTTGCTTCAGTCTTCACAAAGCAAAACATGAATAATGTACCAGCATGTTTTAGTGTGGAGCTGAAAGAAATCAGCTGTAGTAAAGAAATGATTTTGGGGAAATTGATGGGATTGAAAGTAGATAAACCTCTCGGTCCTGATAATCTTCATCCCAGAATATTTAAGGAAGTGGCCCTGGAAACAGTAGATCTGTTGGTGATTTTCCAAATTTTTTTGGACTCTAGAGTAGTCCCTATAGATTCGAGGGTAGCTACTGTAAGCCCACTATTCAAAAAAGGGAGATAGAGAGAAAACAGGGAACTATAAACCAGTGAGCCTAATGTCAGTACTGGGGAAGTTGCTAGAGACTATTATCAAGGATTTCATAACTCGGCATTTGGAAGGCAGTGATGTAATCAGATAAAGTCAGCATGGATTTACAAAAGGAAAATCATCTTTGACGAATCTATTGGAACTTTTTAAGAACGTAACTAACAGAGTTAGGGAGAACCAGTGGATGTGGTTTATTTAGACTTTCAAAATGCTTTCAACAAGGTCTCACGTAACAGATTACTGAGTAAAGATAAAGCATTTGGGATTGCAGGTAGCGTCTTGAGATGGATATCTGATATTTGCTGGTTAACAGATAGGAGGCAAAGAATTGATATAAATGGGTCTTTTTCAGAGTAGCAATCAGTTTTTAGTGGGGTTCTGCAGGGATCTGTGCTAGGACCCCAACTGTTCACATTATATATTAATGATTTGGAAGAGGGAACTAAATGTATTATCTCCAAATTTACAGATGATACAAAAGTTGGGTGGGAGGGTGAGCTGTGAGGAGGATGCAGAAATGCTTCAGCATGATGTGTGGACAGGCTGAATGTGTAGACATCTGCATGGCAGATGCTGTATGATGTGAATAAATGTGAGGTTATCCATTTTGGCAGCAATAAAGAAGACAGATTATTATTTGAAGGATATAAATTGAGAGAGGTGGATACTCAAAGAGACCTTGGAATCCTCGTGCATCAGTCGCTGTAAATAAGTGCACAGACAATAGCAGGCAATAAAGAAGGCAAATGTTATGTTGGCTTCATAGCAAGAGCATTTGAGTATAGGGGTAGGGACATTTTGCTATAGGGGTTTGATGAGGCCATATCTGGAGTTACGTGCAGTTTTGGTATTCTTATCTGCAGAAGGATGTCCTTGCTCTAGAGCGAGTACAATGCAAGTTTACCAGGTTGATTGCTGGGATGACAAGTCTGTCATGTGAGGACCGACTAAGTTAGATAGGATTATAATCACTGGAATTTAGAAGAGTGAGAGGAGATCTCATAGAAACTTACAGAATTCAAACAGTGTTATTCAGGTTAGATTCAAAAAGAATGTTTCCAAAAGTGGAGGAATCCAGAACTAGGGGTCATAGTTTGAGGATAAGGGGGAAATCTTTTAAAACTGAGGTGAGGGGAAATTTCTTCAGCCAGAGGGTGGTGAATGCATGGAATTCACTACCATAGAATGTAGTTGAGGCCAAAACTTGTCTGATTTCAAGAAGAAATTAGATATAGCTCTTAGAGCTAAATGGATCAAGGAATATGGAGGAAGGAAGGATCCGGATATTAAATTTGATAATCAGCATTATATGGACAAGCTGCTCAAAATAAATGGCTGAATGGTCTATTCCTCCTTCTAATTTCTATGTTTAAGTGCTTAATCCATAATAAAAACAAACACTAGGATTCACAGTTCCACTTCAAGGATTCTATAATCATTTGTAGCTGTCACTCAAACTGTGAAATAGCAGACACCCACCACCATAATGGAAGATTGTGAAATTAATCGTGTAGCATTAATCCAGTAATGATAACCCTCACGCTTATATCAATAGAGTAAAATAGCAAGCAATTATTTTTCAATGCTCCACAGTTTGTTCAGAGTTAAAGAGGATGAATTTTAAATGCCTTTATAGCTTGAAAGTTGCTTTGGAATGTTCCTTTTGAATTCTTTGACAATTGGATTTGATGGTTCCAATGAGTTAATGCATTAACTCATATATGCACATCCAAGTCTACTTCAACAATCCAGAGGACAATCTCAAAGGGCAGCTTACCTCTGCCAAAGAAATCCCAGGACCATATTCAAAGGTTAAAGTCCAACAGGTAGAATTCACTCTCCAGATAAAGGTGCAGCGCTCCAAAAGCTTGTGATTCCAAATAAACCAGTTGGACTATAACCTGGTGTTGAGAGACTTCTTATTGTGCCCGCTGCAGTCCAACACCAGCATCTCCACATCACCTCCCCAAAAGGACATCCCACTTCTCCAAAGGGCTCCTCAGAACTTAGACATGGTCCTATCAGCTGGCGGATTCAAAAGATCTAGCGCCATAATTACATACCAGTCCAACCTACTCATATATTCTCTCCAGTCCAGCTGTCTTCATCAGACTGTAAAAGATGTCAGCAACCCAAAGGAAAAAGGCCGACAGCTTCAAGAAGAAGTTTTTTCCTTGATTTAACCACCCTTCCTGAGCATCATCTACGAGATGTCCATGTCCCACTTGGACCTCTACTCATCACATCTGGAGTCTTCATGCTTCTCCTTCCAGTAAACGATGTGGTATCCCTTTGACTCCCTTGTTTCTGAACTTTTTCTGCAGCCTTGTTTGGGGTCCAGCTTCATTCTCCTCAATCTTCTCTCGTCTTTCATTCTTTAAATTCTTCATCCACCTCTTTGCACTTCTGCCTGCCATCATGAGCCCTTGTCCTTCCCCCATTGTCTTTGTCAGACCTTTGTCAGGCTTCTAGCCCTTCCCCTTCCCTCATCATCCCCTCCTTCCATCTTCTGCAGTACCCTTAGGGTAATGGGGAGATGTCTTGTTTGGAGATCGGATGTCCTCCATCTTTCACGGGGAGGAATTTCATCTTTGTGAAAGTCCAGGTCTTAATTCCCAGTAATTCCTGGCATTTTGCTATGAAGGTGAGGCCACTCCAATATTAAATACAGTAGTGAACGTCCCATAAGGAAACAACAAGGTCTATATCATTAAGACAAGCCTTTCACTATCCCTGTATCATCCCACCTCCAAAGCTGGAAGAGCAAACATTTCCAAAATCATACAGACTATGACAAGTGACAGAAGGACAGTAAAGAGAAATTTAAGAGACAGAAAATTATAAAGTGGCAGAGGAAGAGTGATATAAAGAGAAAAAAAGAACAACAGTAAATACACTTAAGGCTTTTTGATGATCCCCAATGGTCAATTTTAACTAAGTTTATGTCTTTGGCCTAAATCAATCAATCAATACTTCAGAGATGCTTGCATCTGCCAAGATAACAGCAGGGTATTTCTTATTCATTCATGGGCTGAGGACATTGCTAGCAAGGCCAGCATTTGTTGCTCATGAGAAGATGGTTATATTGCCTTCTTGAACTGCAGTTGCATCCATTGTGCTCTAAGTAGGAAAGAGCCAGTAATTTGACCTAGTAAAGTGAGGAATAGCAATATGGTTTCAAATCAATCTAGTGTGTTCTAAAGATAACTTCATACCAAATTGTGGTGTAGCCAAGCATCTGTTGCCTTTGTTCTTACAGGCTTAGGAGAAGTCAGAGGATGTCGCTTGCAGAATTTCCAGTCTCTGAATTGTTCATATCCATTCATCAGACTCATATTATTGATTACCAGACTGCTTTGAATCATAACCACATCCTCCCAGATTGAGCAATCCCAATCACTCACTCGTGAGGGGGCCGCCCCAATTCCCACATAGGTTTTGAGCGTCCAAGCTGAGGATGGAACTGCCTTCCCAATTACTGATATAGCTATCTCCAGTCACTCTGTCACCAGATTTCACTTACTCTGAAACTTTTTCATGCAATAAGAGATTCTTTGTGTGTTCACTTTCATATTGGACTTGTGTCTGGCACAGTTCCACCTACCTCACCACCCTATCATCACTGTCCCTTCACGGGTGAGTGATTAGGATTGCTAAATCTGGGAGGGTGTGACAATCCCAGCCTGGTCAGACGGTTGTGATTCAAAGCAGTCTGGTGATCAGTAATATGATGAGTAGGCAAGAGTGGGTCAGAGGTTCAGAATCCTGCAAGTAACCCATCTCCTGACTCCCCCAAAACTTGAAAGAACAAGGCAAGGGATACATGGCAATACCACAACCGGCATGAAGTTACCTTTGGAATACACCATACTGTCCCCCACTCCCACACACCCCACTTCTAGCAAAAATGCCTCTTTTGGTCTTTACCTGTAACCACTCAAGAACATAGTTTATTACATACTGCAAAGTGAAACCACTCTCCTGTTGTACAAATACTAGTGCCTGCCTGGGGACTACCATTCAGCAGACCAAGTCCTGGGCCTGCCTTACAAAAGACTCAGGTAATGAGTTCCAGCTCGGCAGGCCATTGCCTGTTACCAGGGGAACTCATACTCAATCAGCCCTGCAGGGAATCAATTAGTGATTCCCCATACACCTTGTGGGGGTTATCATACCATCCAAACTCCTCCTGCTACCATTGCCAGTTCTTTCTGAACAAGTCCACAACTCCCCTTTCCTACAACTTCACCTAAGATGGTGCCAAAGCATGGCAATTTCTTGCAAGCTGTTCCCAGCATATCTTTTAATGCTAATTTTTACTCTCGTTCTATACTTTTAAAACCCTTTTTATTAGTTACAAGTAGGCTTACATTAACAATGCAATGAAGTTACTGTGAAAATCCCTTAGTCGCCACACTCTGGTGCCTGTTCAGATACATAAGGAAGAATTTAGCATGGCCAATGTGCCTAACCAGCATATCCTTCAGATTGTGGGAGGAAACCGGAGCAAACCCACACAGACAAGGGAAGAACATGCAGATTCGGCACAGTGACCCAAGCTGGGAATCAAACCTGGGTCCTTGGTGCTGTGAGGCAGCAATGTTAATCACTGTGCCACCACACTGCCACTATTTTAACTCTCAAATTCTCTCACATTAAGTTGATCTTTCGCTACACCCTCACCATGACTGTAACAATACATTCTGCATCCCCTCGCAAGAAACAATATTTTTCATTGTTTACTAATATGTGACAAAAATAAATCAAATCAAATCCTAAGTATTCTGTGTCATTGTTATCTTGACACTTATTGCTCAATCTCCAAGAACAACAAAGCAATTCTCTTTGTGTCCTCTCCTGATGTGCCAAATTCACTTGCATGAGATTAATGTCTATCAGTGTTTCATTCATTTTCCACCCTCTACTTTTTCTCTTTTCCCTCCCCGCTACTAATGGCCGATCAACCTCTAAAACATTCTTGCTTTGCAAACAAAGCTATCTTTGTTCATGATTTTATCTTTGATGCATCAAACATAATGAAATCTGATCAATAGCCAGTGACTGTTCTCTTGATAGTAAATTGCTCCAAGTGCGTATCACATTACCTCCCCAATCATCATGGCTATCCAATCTCCATTTCCCTAAACTTCTTCCAATTAAAGTTTTTATTCATTTCTTCACTTATTTTAAGCCTTTGTTCACTACTATCACCCAGAACCAACTGTAGTGATTCCTTCAATTTGTGTTTTTAGCTACCACCTTAATGTCCCGCGTTCCCTTTCCCTTCCATTCTCACTTAGTTATCAACTCTCCCCACTCACCTACTTGATCCTGCCATTACAAAAGACTTTGCTAATCTCTTTCTCAATGATAAGGCCAACTTTCATCACTTATTCATCTTTTCCATAACTCTGTTGCTAATCCTATCACCATTCCCTACAACCGGCACTTGAACTGAGATTTTCCTCTTTCTTTTCTTCCATCCAACATTATGCCATTATCAGTCAATCTACTCAGCAGTTTCTTAGGCTCTGTCTTCAACACGTTCCACAAGCTGGCATCAGACAGCTTAAGCACAAAACTGGTATTGGTGTCTCCCCCCGTCAGATCTCTCTCGACCCTGTGAAGAAACAATACAACCCTACTCAACATACCAAGTCCTCTCCCTACCCCATCATCCTAGAAAGCAAAAGACAATTCTTGCATCTCTCTTCAACACCTACCCTTAATAATGTCACCCTCATCTCTAACACCAAGTGCAAGGCAATTCATTTTTTTAATTCATTCATGGGATGTGAATGTCACTGCCTGGGCCAGTAATTATTGCCCATCCCCGAGGGCATTTAAGAGTCAAACACATTGCTGTGGGTCTGGAGTCATATGTAGGCCAGGCCTGGCAAGGATGGCAGATGTCCTTCCCTAAAGGATATCTGTGAACCAGATAGGTTTTTATGACAATCACCAGTGGTTTCATTGTCATCATTAAGATTTGTAATTCCAGATTTTTATTGAATTTAAATTTCACCATCTGCCATGGTGGGTCCCCAGGGAATTAGCTTGGATCTCTGGATTACTAGCCCAGTGACAATACCACTACACCATTGCCTCCCTCAGTCTTCCAATACTAGGTGATGTATGAAGATTGTGGACATACATGAGAACAAGATGTCATGAGTTGCAAAGACTCATCTCAAGCAAACACCGCTGCAGCTCAGAATCAGCAACTTCTCTGAAGATTACCCAGCATGATTCAATGTCAAAGATGCTGCAGCCTTACCACTTGCTTTTACAACAGAAATCAGTAAAGTTTGAAACTGCAGACACAAAATGGTAGTCTTTTTTAACTGAGTATTCCTACTTGCGGCACAAACTGAGCACTATAACGGATTGTCTCCTCAGTTAGCCCCAGTTCCTGACAGCCTTTGCTCTCAGTGCAATACAGCCAGGGACAGCAGGGGATGAAGCTATATGGCAGACTGTCAGGTTTCCATGGCGACTCCCAAAAATGCACCAAAGATGCAGCAACCAAATGACAAACTTAAATCAAAAAAGTAAAAACAACCCAACAAAAACAAGAGCTGTTTTAATCAAACGAGTGCCAGGGGAACATCAACGTGAAGTGAACTTGATGGATGGCAGACCAAAGAGAAATGTCGTAGTCACAATTTTAAAGCTTTTTCTGTGCTTAGAACAGTCCAAATAAAATCTGTTTCAAATAATAGTAAAATGTTTCACTGAATACTGTTATATGCCATACACAGCTTCCTGTCGCTTTGCTTTTCAATATATTAAGGATTTACTGCCCCAGTTTGAAATATTTATTGAGATTACTTAATCTTCAAGGAAATTTCAATGGTCCTTCTCTTTTTCTGAGTTTACATGCTGTCAGGAGCAATATGATCATTTAAGATATAACAGGCTGGATTTTAGAGGCTGCCTTGGGCCCCACATCCCATTCCCACTCTCCTCCCCAATCCCAGTTAAAATGTCAGGAAGAGAGGAACATGCCCACAATCTCGACCGTGGCCTCACAACAATTTAACATGGGAGCAGTGTTAATTGCTTTAAGGTAACATTTCCATCCCGATCCTGGGAGGAGGTCCCACATTATAGGGCTGCCAAACGTTTGATTGGCTAGTTACTTTGTGGCCGCACCCATCTGGGACTGTTACAACAGTCCCATCATAGAGGAGTCAGGGTAAGTCTGGAGCCAAGACTTCTGGCATGAAGTGCGAGGGTACATGAGGGCACAGAGAGCTTGATTCAAGAGGCCGAAGTGGGGAGGGTTAAAAGAGAAGGATGGCCTGATATGTGGCTTGCTTCTGGTAGGCTCCCTTCACCTAAAACTAGAGGGCTTCCTGCATCGCGTGGTCCTCCCCTGCCACAAGCATAATACTGACCATGTAAGTGCCTCTAAAGGCCCAAGGGCAGGCAAATTGCCCAATGCATCCCCTCATCCCCTGTGAAATTTCAGACAGATGGGTAGGCAGCAGGCAATCCAGTTCTCTGGCTGATTTCATAACCACAGGCCAGGGAAACATAAAATCCAGCCTAATGTTTTTCTTCCATTTCCTTTTACCAGATATGAAAATAAGTTGCAGAATACTTTCATTGGGAACAATCAAATAACTTTGGCTGAAATTTGACTGAATTTTCAGCAGAGTCTTGTGATACCAGAGGCCTTGGTCTCTTGGTCAAGTTATTATTCAGAGGTTACCACCTTGATGCTGTCTGGGACAGCCATTAAAAGGGATATGTGGCCTCACTTCCCCTGTCACTGCTGCCCTGGACAGATAGCCTTAGGAACCCACTGTGCTGCACTGTGTTCACCTGGCCCGAGTTGGAAGGTCAGGCAAGAAATATGCAGCTCAATCTCAAAGAAAATCCGACTGCAATTCTGGCCTATTGCTATGGTTACAGTGGGACAGTAGTGCCCATTTCAAATGGGGCGCTTTATTGGTAATGGCTTATTTTGTTTATGGCTTCAACTAAAGAATTACACGAGTACTACTTGGTCAGTTAGAGCACATTATAGGGGGTTGCATGCTTTATCTATTCAATAGGCCTCAATGCCACAGAATGCAAGGGATCAGGATGAAAGGTGCAGATTACATAAATGGTACCTGGTGTCATATGTACATTTTAGATAACAGATGGTCTTCTTTCCTTTTAAAACATAAAACACTTTCTCAATACACTTCCTCAAAATCACCAAATGGAATGCATTCTCATTTACATGGAGATTAAATCAATTACTTTGGATTAGGCCTCCTGTTCAGCACTGACCTTTGCAGAGTATGACCGAGGAACTTAAAGATAGTCAAGCTCTGTCTTAGCTAAACACTATACCAGCCAAACCTGTTCCCTGTCTCACATGGCACTCATTCTTGTTCTTTTATCTGATCTTTGACAAGTTGAACAGGACTTGCCACGTTGTCCTATCCCATTACCACCACCATCCCGGCTAGAAGAGGCCTGACCTACAGATCTTTTTCTAATGTTGACAGAAAAGTGTGAGTTTATACACAGTGTAAGCACTGAATGAAAGAGTTCAGCAACCCCCTGACCCCCGAGGACAGACTACAAACTATTTGTCAATCGAAAACTAAAGGCCATCTATCAGGCTACAGTCATTTATAAATTCCCTGTGACACTGTCCAAGGCCTGGAGATAACCTATCGAAAAAAGACAATGGCAAAAATGATTTTTATTTACATTGTGTTTTATAACATTTCATACAATGTTTCACAATGACTTACTTTGTACAGCAGCTTCATTACTGTTGACAAGAGTAAGAAGAAATTAACAAAACAATCAGACTTAAATTCAAGACATAAAAGCGTAAAGACAGGGAATTTTGTCATCTTTTTGAAAACAAAAATGCAAGGCCAAAGGGAGGCTGTCAAGGTACACCTTGAGCTATCCCCATATGGCAAAATGCCCATTTGCCAGCAATGATGAGAACAGTTCCTTCAGTGCTCAACTAGCTGGGAACTCTGAGTAACTCATCTCTAAAGTCTGTCCACCATCTACAAAGCACAAGTCAGGAGTTTGATGGAATACTCGCCACTTGCCTGGGTGAGTGCAGCTCCGACACTCAAAAAGCTCAACACTATCCAAGACAAGGCAGCCACTCCATCCACCATTTTTAATATTCATTCCTCCATTACTGATGCCCATGGTAGCAACTGCAAGATACATCTCAGGAACTCACCAAAGACTTCTCTGACAGTGCTTTACAAACCAGTGACCTCTAATACCTAGAAAGAATAAGGGTAGCAGAGGCACGGGAAGAGCACCACCTTCCCATCCAAGCCACTAACCATCCTGACCCGGAAATAAATCACTGTTTCTGAGTCAAAATCCTGCAACCTCCTTCCTAACAGCACTGTGGGTGTACCTACATCACATGGACTGCAGCAGTTCGAGAAGGCAATGCACTAACATCTTCTCAAGAGCAATTAAGGAGAGGCAATAAGTGCTGGCCTGAGGTATTAGGAAACAACAACTTAGTTCCTAATAAAACCCAATTACATCTCAACATAATGGTCAGCATGACAAGGAGGGAATCTATTTTATTGTCATTTTACATGATCAGACATGTTAAATTCATTTCAAGTTTTCACAATCAGGACCGTGAGAAATCAATTCACGTCTGCTATTTTCAAATATCTTCAAATGGCAGACACACAATCCTTGACCTGTAATGGTATGAAAATCTTTGAAGATTGCCTCAAAGTGGTGACCAGCAGTATACATTACACTGGGACTAAACTCTGCATCTCACCACGTATAGTCACATACAACCTTTACATATCACAATACCAATAATTCTCTGTGTTAGTGCAAACAAAAACATTAAAAAAATTAAGTTTGAGATACATGAATAAAAATATTAATTTGGTTTACCCATCTATCTCCCTGTTCCCAACTATCAAACAACCATTTACCCACATTGCAGGCAAAACAAAAATAAATCATCAAACAGCCAGTTAGCCAGGACTTACTGGAAACAGTATAAAGCATCAATTGCACTGTATGCCTCAGAGTGCCTCTCACTGTTCAACTGACTTGTTCTTTGTTTGTCTCTAACAAAATGGACATGTAAACAGATTACAGAATTATTAACAAACAAAAAAAAAATGACATGCTTGCTGCTTTTTTTCGAATCGTAGTACTGCATGAGTTTCTTGCTGCTATGACTAATTAATTTAGTGCATCCCAGCATTCGGACGTTGATTTGCCCTCAATCAAACCCACAGAGAACAGTGAGCACAGAGCAAGAAAAGGCTGCGCTAGAGGCTATGGTCTGACTCTGCCCCTAGGGTGGGTGTTGGAAGCTGATCAATTTAAGTGCCAGGCTCCATCAGCACAAACATAAAACAGCCACTGTTTTGCTAGCTGGAGTGGGTTCCGCAAGCATCAATAGCTTGTTTCATGCAGAATAGCCATTGTCCATTACAGGCCACTTTCTGAGGCATCTGCAGTAGAGCACGGCAGCCTTTATAAAGAATGCAAAGAATGCGGGCCAAAGAATGTGAACCAAGTTCAGGTCTTCAGATTTCTTTGTCCAATCAGGCCAGCAGAACAAAGGATAGAATATCAGCAAGACAGCGCCTGCCTTGCAACCCTGTCAAATCTAATAATTGCCATTTCCTCTGCCAAAGCTTCGTAATTGTATTCCTACTGTACGTCTCAAGTTACTAATTTATACAAGACCCAGAACGAAATGCTGCTTATAATACAAACAACAGTTCTTGGAAGAATGCAAGAATTTAATGCAAAAATAGCGTAAATTAAGAAGTCAGCACTCTGTGCAGTACCAGAACGAAGTGAAGTGGAGTTCACTAGAGGCAGGATATGCCCTCTTCAATCAGGTTGGATCTAAATTCCAGACAGGCACTACACAAATTCAGCATTGGTGCACAGTCAAAATTATTTTTGGTGCAATGCTTCACTGAATTTTAGTTTGCCGTCTTTCCAAAGGCTCACCAATCAGCAATTAATGGCTGGAAGTTGTCATTATCCACGTGCATCGGTGTCCTTCACACCCTGAAGGTGTTTCAGATAGAAAATTTGTCACACTTGTGCAGTATGTTCAGAACATCAACCTAATCGGACACTGAGAAAAATCAAAGATTAATTATAACTCAGCGGCTACAAAAATGAAATGCAAAGATGAAAAATAAAGCCAAACTTTGCATGATTGTCTAAAATGCCTTGAAAGATACTCTTCCAGAACCCCATGCATCCCAGACATACTCTCTTCCAATTTCTTCCGCTGGGAAAAAGATACAAAAGTCTGAGAATTTTACCGGTCCAGGACTCGTAAGACAGTGCCCGAGGCCAACAGAGAATGCCATTCTGGAAGCCTCGCCAGCCCTGATTTCGGGGCAGGCATGCCAGTAAAATCAGGACTCACGTACTTCTTCCTTGCCACCATCAGACTTTTGAATGACCTTCCACATATTAAGCTGATCTTTCTCTCCACCTGAACTATGTCTGTAACACTGTATTCTGCACCATTTCCTCTTCTTTTCCCCTATGTACTCTATGAATGGTATACTTTGTGCCTAACGCACAAGAAACTACTTTTCACTGTATCCCTATACATGTGACAATAATAAATCAACTCAAATTTTTGCTGAAGTTGAAATCATAGAATTAAAGGCAAATTATTGAGCTGCTTAGGTAATTGGCTAAGTGGACAGAGACAGATGGTCAGGTCCTCTAATTGGCCAGATGTGACTACTAATGTCCTGCAACAATCCATTTTGAACCTTAACTATTCACCTCAATTATTAACGTAGATAATTGAATAGAAAGACCCCATATCCATTTCCACCAATAACATAAAGACAGGGAACACCAGTGTAGACGGAAGCACAAAATTACATTAAATATTGACAGATTTTGTGAAAGGGCAAAACAATGGGTGGCAAATGAATTTCAATGTAGATAAATGTCAGCTCAACCATTTGACCTAAAAAGAATTGAACAGAGTTCTTTCCAAATGGTGGAATTGTGGTTCAGCCATTTACAACTGTTTCATCAGTGACCTTCCCTCCATCATAAGATCAGAAGTAAGGATGTTCATTGACAACTACACAATGAAGTCCCACAAAATCAGGTTGAAGTCCAACAGGCTTATTTGGTAGCATGAGCTTTCGGAGTGCTGCTGATGAAGGAACAGCGCTCCAAAAGCTTGTGCTACCAAATAAATCTGTTGGACTTTAACCTGTTGTTGAAAGACTGCTTACCGTGCCTATCCCAATCCAACGTCTGCACCTCCACATATAACTGCACAACGTTCAGCACCATTTGCCACTCCACAGACACTGAAGCCATCCATGTCCAAATGCAGCAAGACCTGAACAATATTCAGGCTTGGGCTGACAAGCACCGAGTAACATTTGCACTACAGAAAGTGCCAGGCAATGACCATTTCCAGCAAGAGAGAACCATATCATTGCCCCTTGACATTCGATGGCATTTGCATTGCTGAATCTCTACTATCAACATCCTGGGAGAGATACCACTGACCAAAAACTGAACTGAAATAGTCATATACACACTATGGCTACAAAAACAGATCAAAAGGTTAGGAATTCTGTAATACACACCCCGATTCCTCAAAGCCTGTTCACCATCTATAAGATGCAAATCAGGAATGTGATGGAATATTCTTCAGTTGTCTGGATGAGAGCTGCTCCAATAACTATTTAAGATTGAATGGTACCCCATCCACAAATATTCACTCCCTTCATCACTAATGTGCAGCAGCAGTGTATACCATTGGCAGGAACTCATCAAAGCTCCTGAAACAGCACCTCACAAATTCAGAACCACTAAATTCTAGAAGGATAAGGGAGTGTGTGGGATGAGAGTTGAAAGGCCGAATATTTAACAACATAACTGGGACAAAGTCCCAGCCTGAATCAACACTCAGCAGCCCCTGTAGTCATCTTTGATATCCATTCGGGGTTGATGGGCCTTGCTTCAATCCATTCACTTCCCACCCATACTGAGTCAAAGTCATGCTGTTCTGGGAACCTGTGCTGCGTGTAGCTAGTCAGGAAGTTTCCTGACTCGAGCTTTCCACCTCAAGAGCGGAAGTCTGCCCTCAGAAATCCACAACTCTGCAGCCTTTCCTCTTAACTCTCACCCCAGACACTAGAAGGATCAGGTTTGTAAGTACCTCCTGTACTTAAAATAGTTCAGTGAATGAAACTGGACACAGCATTCAAATTGCCTGTGACCTTTGCACTGTGCAGTCTGATCACAAATCCGTGCCAATTAGTTTCATGCTGTAGGTCTGTGACCACTTGTAACTGAATCAAGGCTGTCCAAGCTCATTTTACTAAAGAATGTTACAACAAGCAAGCAAAGATCTAATCCCCACTCTATCAAGTTCCAGAAACTTTCCTTTTTATACTCTTACTGGTTGGACAGGATTTTCTCCAAAGGCTTTCCAACCCCAGATGTGCCAGGCCAGGCTATTTACCCACAAGTGGCCTTCAAATTGGTTGCCTTCAAGCTCACTGTCCTATCAGGGCTCCCAATGTTGCCAGACCAGTCACACGGCCAGCAGCTTCAGAGTTCCATCAGCTCCAAAGGAACTTCAAAATGGAGGTAGCCTTGAAGGTCTAAGATCATTTAGTATTTTAGGGAGTGATTGCAGGGGCATTAGGCACCTCAGATCCAAAGGGAAAACACTTTTTGAATCAAATGTGCCACTAGAGTGTAAATTCTGCCTGTGGGCTCCCACCTCCCCCTCTTCAGGGGATACAGCATTGGGAGCTCCAATGGCCCCTGGCTTGGCAAAGGGAGGACATCTCTATGGAGCTCCATGAGTGGAGAGGGTGTGAGGATGACACATTAGTGTCGTAAACCCACTCCTGACTGGACCCTTCACCTTTTAAACTGCCTGCCCACCTCTGTGGGGCACGGAGAAGATCTGGAGGTCATCACTAGAAAATGTCCCCAATGAAAGGAATGTGTTGGGGAGCCCTCCCAATCCGGTCCTTTCCATTTCTCTAGTCCCACCACGTTCCATCTCCAAGTCTGTCACCATGGGGAAGATTCAGCTCACTGGGGCAGGAATGAGCAGTCAGGAAGAGGGGGAATACTCTACAATTTTTCTTTTCCCCCTGTATAAATATATGTTAAACAGCAGATTTGAACCCCTGACTCAACTGGAGACTTGAGTATCCAAACCTGCATTGCATCTCTCTATAATAGCATACTGGGGTTCAGACTTGAAGACTAAGAGTAGGGTTCAACCAGTTCTAGGAAACGAGACAATACACATGGTTGAAAGACCATGACTGGTTCAGGAATAGAAATAAGCCAATTATTTATGTTTACAAATGAAACACATCAGAAGTCATAGAACAAGAGTCCCTATAGTGCAGAAGAAGGCCACTTGGCCCATTGAGGCTGCACCAACAACAATCCCACCCAAGCCCTTATTCCATAACCCTTGTATTTACCCTGCTAATCCCTCCCTGACACTAAGGGATAATTTAGCATGGCCAATCCACTAACTTACACATCTTTAGACTGTAAAAGGAAACTTGAGATGCCAGAGGAAACCTATGCAGACATGGGGAGAATGTGCAAATTCAACACAGACAGTCACCCAAGGCCGGAATTGAACCCCAAGTCCCTGGTACTGTGAAGCAGCAGTGCTAACCACTGTGCCATCGTGCCGCCTCATGCTTATGTTAATCCCTTGTATCAAATCAATATCAGAGTTAAGTTATTAGATGTGCAAGTCAGATATCAAAAGGCCAACACAATGGCTGCGCTTTACACAATCGATTAATAAAATAATTGCTTGTCTTGTGGGGAGGAATGTCATTGATCCTTTACATTGTTTTCTGCTGCTGAACACCCAGAGGAATCTTGTGATAAAACGGAAGCTTTCAAAATGTCAACATTTCTCCTGTTTCAACCAAGTGTTTCCAGATCACAGGATTGAAACTCAATCTGGGCAGTTGGGAGCACGAGGAAGGGCAGAAGGAAAAAGCATCGACTTCACTCAGTTGGAAGATAACGGAAAGGCCTCAGATTTTGTACACATTAGCCTTTTGATTCATAAACAGTTTAAATAGCACACCCATCAGGCACTGCACTGTAAAACTTATCAGCTAGAATTTTTCTTCTGTGTAATTAAATCTGATCAACTTGGACCTGAATAATATCTGGCAACTTGGCACTTTCCACTTTTCAGGAAGATCAGGGAGTGCAGAATGGGCAGTCAAGCTGCATACTTAATCAGCAAGAGGCAAGTTCCACTGGCCTCCATTGCATCAGACCAGGAAACATTGCTGCTAAAACAAAACACATTTGAGGAACACTTGATCATTTCTGGCTTGTCAGGCAGATCACTTCAAATGGCCAATTTCTTGCTACTATTGCAACTTTCTGCCTTTTTCCCTTTATAAACAATAATATTCTTAATTCATTAAGAAGATGTTACTGCTCATACAACTAAGATTTTTGAATAAGTACAGCTGTCAGCAAAGTACAGCTTAGAATTAAGCACTAGAACCACTGTACTGCATCTGACAACACAGCAAATAAACACAGCAATAACATTCCCTCGACACTGATATGACACAATAGGACCCATCCAGCAAGATTCATGTAGTGACAAATTGACCAATGCTTCCAATTGCAGCTCCTATTCCTAACCTTATAAATCACCTAAAAATAACATACAAATGCATAACCTTGACTCAGTTGGTAGCACCCGCTCCTCAGAGGAAGAAGATTGTAGGTTCAAGTCCGACTACAGGGAATCAAGCACGTAACCTAGGCTCAAACCTCAATGTTGTACTGCATTATCGGACTGTCTTCCAGGACTGCTGTGATAGTTTTGCAACAGGTAGTGGCAGCAACCAACGTGGGCCCTGACGTTGTGCTGAGATTCGGCATTTAAGTAAAGAGAACTCAGGATAGTCGTCAGCCTCAGTTAAAGAGAGCTGAAATTATAAAGAAACAGTCAAAAGAACTGGCACTGAATTATGGCTCTGGGAAGCGGCCAAGAGGCAGAGAAACCTGCACGTAGAGGCTAGCAACATTCAAAACAACAGACATGACTCTTTCTTCTGAATCAGCTGAAGATTTTGGGACATGAACTGTTTTCACATATATGCAGTCAGTTAGCATCTCAGAGATCTGCTTAGCATATACATACTTTTAAATTAACTTAGATCTGGCTCCTCTCCCACCAATGCTGTGTTTGGCTTTGATTGTACCATACCGCTGTTAGCACTGGGGCAGAGATTGTTGGATTTCTGCATACTGTGAATGAAAAGAAGCCCGTGGTAAGAACAGGATTTCCTGCTTTGGCAGTACAGGCAGGGATAGTTAGTTTTCTAACAGCAGCATGGTCCAGCCTGGTGCATTAGCAGCTGCACCTGTGACTAGCATGATGAGGTGTGCGTGTCTGTGTGTGTGCGCGCGCGTGCATGTGCGGGGGGTTTGGGGGACGGGGAGGTGGTAGGGAGCAGGCTGTTAGCTTAAGGACTCATCATTATTGCAAAAATGGATGGCAATGACAGATAGTGAAAGAAATGAAATGGCAACAAAGTGGAAAGGATGGGGACAGAAATGCGGAGCAGTGTTTGAAGAAAAAGACTGTTAGTATGAATTTGGTTACTGTAGAAAGAGAGCCAATAAAAAAAAGTAAAATGTAAGAGTATTATCTTAATTGGGTTGAATTGGGTGACACAGTGGCACAATGGTTAGCACTGCTGCTTTGCAGCACCAAGGACCCAAGTTCAATTCCCACTTGGGTCACTGTCTATCTGCGTGTAGTCTGCACATTCTCCCCGTGCCTGCATGGGTGTCCTCCCACAACCTAAAAGACATGCTGGTTAGGTGCATCGGACATGTTAAGTTCTCCCTCACTGTATCCCAACAGGTGCTAGAGTATGGCAACTAGGGGATTTTCACAATAACTTCATTGCAGTTTTAATGTAAGCCTACTTGTGTCACTAATAAATAAAATTTAATTTATGGAAGAGGGGGATAAAGTACAAATCGGAACTGGAAACATTGCAGGAGAGAAAATAAATACGGCCAGATTTTCACAGCATCAGACCAACTCCAGAGGGTGTTTTAAAAGTGGCAACGGAACCCAGATACAAACTCCCACATAAATTTTTGGCGGACTTCATTTTTGCCAGCAGGGTAAAGGGGAAAGGGTGTGAATCACACCGGTGAGAAACCCAAACTCAGCAGAGTCAGTTAGAACTACTGCTCATTGCAATTAGACCTCATTATGGCTGTTCCAAGGGCCTTAACTCACAATATGGGAGTAATAAATTAATATGATGACAATATGTAAATACCCTTGAAGGAAAGATAACAGTGATTAAATGCCACAATCTGAAGTTATTTAAATCTCCTGCTCTTTAAACATGACCAAAATGCTGCATCTGTCAGAATAGAAAAACAACTTGGAGTGCATTAATTGACAAGCCATAGAAAAAACAACTACTATTGCCATAGTTTCAATGGACTTCATTGTTCGCATTTCCCAAATACTATTATTTCAGCTGAGCCTATCACAAATGTTTGACACAATTTCATAAGCTCCAAGATTACTTATCTCAGCAAGAGAGTTGAATTCACATTTATACTGCATTGTAAGAAGTTGCTAAAATATCAGTCATCACTGAAGTAGTTACTGCATAGAAATTTGTTTCTTTTAATAATGGATTAACTAGTTGAAAGGATTTAAAATCTTTGAACAGGTTTCATGAATAAATGTTTTTTTCTAACAGCCTTCTGTAAAATTGGGCCAGTATTTCAGAGAAGTAAGGCGAGTCTTGGTTAACACTGCTGCCTCACAGTTCTAGCCATCCAGGTTCAATTCTGGCCGTGAGTCACTGTATATGTGGAGTTTGCATGGATTTCCTTCAGGTGCTCCGGTTTCCTCCCACACTCCAAAGATAAGTGCATTTGGTTGATTAGCCATGCTATATTGACCTTAGTGTCAGTGGGATTAGGAGGGTTAAACATGTGGGATTACAGGAATAGGGACTGGATGGGATTGGGGTCAGTACAGACATGGTGAACTGGATGGCCTCCTTCTGTACTGTAAGGATTTTATGATTTTATGTCTGTTTATTCAAGGGTTTGGAATGAGAGCATTGAAAAAGATTACTAACAGCTTCAATGTAGCATAAGGCCTAAAGCTATCCTTTACAGTCTGAATTTGCAAAATCTCTGAAGCTCCATCAAATTTCCACAGTTTGATCTTGGAAATAATAAAACATTTCAAACTGAAAGAATAATTAAATCCTGTAACCACTCCACTCTGTCACTTATGACATTGCAGTAAAAATCAGCAAGACAGAAGATCAGATCAGAAGAGCAGAACGTTGGATTGGCAGTAGGAAAGGAATTTACCCTTTTCCCTCCCCCATATTTGGAGAGCCAAAATCTTATTTTCATTTTGGTGCATAAATATCACCATGGACCTTAAACCTTTTTTTAAAAAAATCCCAGCTATTGTTCATCAGACTAGTCAGTAAACAGAACATTTCCTCTTACTCCTGCAGGTCATCACAACCACGTGAGGTCAGTTAAAAGATTCCTGTGCAAAAACACAGCAGCCAAACAAGTTTATAATAATAGGCTGTGCCTATTTAGTCATTTGAAACAATCAGTTTAAACATTTTAAGTTCTTGTCATTTCCATTCTTTCAGTTTTTAAATTTCATAATAATAACATTGAGAGCAATTTTAT